>JAFFSR010000264.1:2441666-3662500 GCA_017163975.1 Anastatus disparis | reverse complement strand
CATTTGTTCATCTAGTCATTTGTTTATTACGTCAGCCTCTAATTAATTGTTTATCTAGTCATTTCTAAATTCAACCTGAGCGAGACAACGAGCGCCATTTCCCAATTACCCTTAGTTGTTCCTATCTAAACAGTTCTGAATCATACCCACACATGCCCATCTATCAACTTCCTATACTTTTAGGGTGAGGTCATAACAGTCCCCCCCTAGAAGAAAATGTGGAACTATGTTACACACTTTTGCTGTGGTGCACGACCCCTTATATATACACTGAAAAAAGTTGGGGATAACAGTTGTACTAAATGCCAATGCGCAGCCATCTTACGCATAACAGAAATCTCTGCTACGTTTTTGGGAAATCTGCTAAAAAATTAAAGCTAGAGCGCGTATGCTTAAGAGGGAAATCTAATATATACTGCTAAGTTGACAACTATACGCCGTAAGTCGTCTGCTTTCCTAAATTCTAACAGCAGACTTCTCTAAAGCCGGTACGTCGTCGCGTTTTAGTTGTTTATGCATATACTCGCTTAAAAAGGTATATCAATGGTCGAATATGTGTTTACTATGCTGCGGTAACGGAGAGTTTCCGTACTTTTTTCAGTGTAGAAACCCTATAGGCGCGAACTTTGAGAATACTTACCGGATGCTGCAATAGCCTTAATCATGCTTAACGATATCCCTATGAGATCTTACCGTGTTGTTTTATTATTTCTTATGGATGGTTTCTTAGAGCTCTGGTTGTTAATTATTCAGGGTTATCCTCTGAGTGTCGCTGTGTTGATTATTGTTTTATATATATATTTGGTTAGGTTTTAAATTATGTTTTATTGTTAAATTTTTCTTTTGTTGTTATTATTTTTTTTTTTTTTTATTAATTTAATTGTACATAAAGATTGTTGTTACATAAATTTATTACATAAAGGCGTTTTCTTGTGTTCCTGGATGCTGACATGATTTAAAGCACATCCCATTGTGTATTTCGTCTTTGTGACAAAAATAGACAAAAGCGCAGGGGGCGCATTTCGTCACAGCTTTGGTCCTATGCGTATACTCCCCGCATGCGTGTTGGCAGAGTATCGGGACCAAACGACCAGCTGGACCCACATAGTGGGCCGTTTTAAATGCCCAGTTCAACCCAAGATCAGCATGGCATCTGATACAGCACCACCTGTTCGTTGCGGGGTCTGCATAATAGTGGGCTTCTAGGTGAACCACCTGACTCGTCATTGGATCACTCGTATCCAATTTTCCTTGAGTGACCCTGACAAACTTAGAGATTTCGCCTTTCGTATGTGGTCTTGGGATCCTAAAAGGCATAGCGAATGGAATCTCCTGCTCAGCTTCAACGTCCATTGGCATTGGACCTTCATTTTCATTCACCTCTTCGGCCCTTATTGCCCCTATGAATGCCTAGGGATAGGGAGAGGAATGGTGAGGAGAATGCTTTTGGGAGTGTGCGAATATGTACGGGTTGTTTGTTGGTTTTCTTTTTCTTTTTTTTTTCACATCATTGTTATTGGTTTGTTAATTATTTGTTAATTTTTATTGTTACTGTTATAATTCACTATTTTTCTAATATCTTACTAGTATTTATTGTTAATTTATTGTTATAATTCACATTTTTTTTTTATATGTTTACCGTTAATTTAGTTTTCTAGTTGTTAATACTTATTATTATGTTATTAATTTATTTAATCTGACTTACATTGACGCGGAGATCCATTCCTATGCTGTAGCTTGTACTTGCGATGTGCTTTCTCTGAAGGTTTGTGGCAAAGAGACAGACGGCGTGTTGCCTTCTTTGCTTTACACTTGATGTTGCTGAATTAGGGGTGGTTCACGATTTTTATTCAAAGTACGGAGTTTCGCTAATGCACAGGCTTGGACACTCTAGTGTTTTCCTTTTTAGAAGGAATGGGTCGGAATGGGTCGAAGTAATTTTTTGATTCATGGATTTTGAGTGATGTATATATATTTTAATCTTTAAATTTTATTCACAATAAGTTATTTGTACATAATGGGTCATTATTAATCGTTAAAGTATTATATTTTTTCCTTTTTTTTTTATAGGTTATTTGCGTGTTATTAAAATCGTTTGCGCGTTATTCAAATTTCTACTAAATCGTTTGCGCGTTAATGAAATTGGATTTTAATTTATACAAAATCGTTTGCGCGTCAATACAATTATTTGCGCATGAGCCATACAATGTTAGTTTGATAAATTGTCCGTGTTTTTAAAATTAATAAAAAAAATTGTTTCAAGGGGATAGAAGCCCCTTCCCTCGCTTCTACCCATGAAACCCAACCGAAAAATTTTAATATGGCTTATGCCTTAAAACAGTTTCTCTTTTTCCTTTAAACAATTTTTCTCCTTTTTTTTTTTTTTTTTTTTTTTTTTTATTACAAAATTTTATTACATTACAAGGTATGGGTTTTACATATGCGTGTTTTAATTTATCTAGATGTACAATTTTAAAACGTCCTCCCCCTAGATCTATTTTAGCATTCCGTTCCCCTATTAATTCGAGGATCTTGTATTTCCCCGTGTACTGATTATCGAATTTCCCGAGTTTTGGTTCTTTTAATAAATATAAATCCTCGCCTATTTCAAATTGTTTTACGTTTAATTTTTGATCATAATATCGTTTAGATTTTTCTTTAGCTTCAATTAATTTTTCCTTCGCAGTAGCTTTTGTGATATTTAATTTATTCACTAAATCATCTAAATACATCTCATATGTTTTTTCAATTGTTCTAGTTTCGAATTCAGATGGCAAATGGGCCTTGCTCCCATATATAAGTTCATGAGGAGTGTATCCATGGGCTACATGCACCGATGTATTATAAGAAAATATGGCAAACTTTACCCACGTATCCCAATCTGCATAATCGACGTACATTTTTAGGTATTCTATCAAACTGTGGTGACTTTTTTCCAGAGATCCCATTGTTTGAGGTCTAAAGGCTGTTGACTTTTATTGTTTTATACGGAACAATTTCGCAAACTTCGCCACTAATTTGCTCTGGAAATTGCTACCTTGATCGGTCTTAATTATTTTTGGACATCCGTATCTGCATATAAACTCTTGTGCAAGCGCAGTGGCCACCATGTCTGCTGTTACATCGTGAAGGGGAATGGCATCGGAGAATTTTGTCAGGTTACACTGTAGTGTTAATAAGTATTTATTTCCGGCCACTGTGATTGGAAGGGGTCCTACTACATCCATTTCCAAAATTTCGAATGCCTCAGATGGGGTTCCAGTAATTATCATTGGCATTTTTGTTTTTACTCGAACCAGTTTCCTTTTTTGACATTCTTCACAGGTTCTGACATATTCAGTAATTTCTTTCTTCATTCTGGGCCAAAAATATCTCTCTCTAATCCTTTGATATGTCTTAAACATACCTTTATGTCCTCCTATAACAGAATCGTGGGCTTCAGCAAGTATTGCTAAACGATCCTCTTTAGGAGGAGTTTGTACCTCTCCCGTACATATGGTAATATGTAGGTTTTTCCAATTTGTTCTGAGATAGTACTCTATAGGGAACCAATGCACCTGCTCAAGACCATCTCCAGTTTTTGCCAGGCTTACAGATTTAGTTTCCTCCTCAATCATGGCGATACGCAAGGATTCTACTACGTTCTGGGGGAACATAGTCTACTATGTTCTGGGTAATAGGTGTTTCCTCGGCCTTTTCCTTAATAAATAATGAATATAGAATTCTACCATTACTTAATTCCGTACGAGTAATAGCTCCTATTCCAATATTTTGATTTTTTAGTTCCTCTATATTAATCATTTCCATATCTACCAGTTGCTGACAAATCGAGGTCGCTATCTCACAATCTACAGACATAAAGTGCGCGATATTATCCCGTCTTAGTAATAAAGGATCCCGAGATACTTCAATATTGCTAGTCACAAGAATTCTTTTCTTGTTTTCCTCTGTTAACGGGTCATCGTCCCTCAAATTTCCGGATGCGCTATCATTGTTCATAATAGGAAGGGTTCGAACATTGTCATTCATTTCTGAAGGTATCTCGGACAATGTAAGTTCCTCAACCTGTTCCAATTGATTGTCACTTAGACTTTCAGACTCATAGATCTTTAAAGGTATCTTGGACGATGTTAGTTCCTCAACCCATTCTGATCGATTGATGTCTTTCACTAAAGGTATCTTGGACGATGTTAGTTCCTCAACCCATTCCGAACGATCAACGTCTAGAATTCGAGATTTTCTGCTAAATGAAGAGATCTGGGCAGTGTGCTCATTAGGCGAAGCCTCTTGGAAAGATTGCTCCTCATAGTCACTGGCATAGAAAAAATTGTCTGAATCGTTGTCCTCATCACAATCAGTCGTGTCTTTGTCGTCCTTGTCCAAGGGTATCGATTTCATTCGTGTAACTGTTGAAATTTCGGAACCACTAATGTCCTTAGTTAATCCATTTGTCCGATCTGTCATGAGTTTGTTAGAATTATGGTCTTCGTTACAGTCAGTGTTGTATCTGTCTACTTCACCCTGATTAAAAACTATGAATATTTTCCCTATTTCCATTTCAGGGTCCTCTGTAAATATGTCATTTCCGATTGCACAGACCTGTACTGGATTTCTTGACAACGCATCCGCATTCATATTTATTTTACCGGCCTTAAATTCGATGTCATATTCATATTCTCTGAGTTTAATTTGCCACCGCGCCAATCGAGACGTGGGGTCCTTTACATTATGCAACCATAATAGGGCTCGATGATCCGTTACCAAGGTAAACTTCCTTCCGTATAAATAAGATCTAAATTGTGCCACGGCGTAAATTACGGCAAGTAGTTCTTTTTCAGTTGTACTATAATTACATTCGGCCTCGTTCAGCGTCCTTGAAGTGTACGCAACCGGTAAATCCTTCCCTATAGGTCCCTGACTTAGTACCGCACCTAAAGCGTAATCGGAAGCATCGGTAGTTACAACAAAAGGTTCAGAAAAATCCGGATATCTAAGTAAAGGTTCCGTTACTAATATATTCTTTAAAATTACGAAAGCTCCTTCCTGTTTCTCCCCCCATGTAAACGGTGCTCCCTTTTTTAAAAGTTCTGTTAGTGGTTTCGCAATTTTCGAAAAATTTGGTATAAATCTACGATAATAACCTGTTAATCCTAAGAATTGTTTAATATTTTTTACTGTTTTGGGCCGAGGAAAACATGTTACTGCACGTGTTTTTTTTGGATCAGGTTTTACACCATCCTGAGATATAATATGTCCTAAATATCCAACTTCCTTTCGTAAAAATAAACATTTGTCAGGTTGAAGGGTAAGCCCAGCCGTTCTCAACCTGCCAAATAATTTGTTCATTTTTTCTTTATGTTGTTCCAAAGATTTTGCATATACCACTATGTCATCCATATAGATAAAAAGTTCAACTCCTTGGAGTCCCGTCAACACTCTATCCATAAGTGATTGAAGTGTTGCAGGTGCCCCCATTAAACCCATAGCCATTCGTTTGTATTGTAAATGTCGAAAGGGTGTGGAGAACGCCATTTTTTCCGCGTCTGCTGGATCAAGGTGAACTTGATAGAATCCATGGGCCAAATCTAAAGTCGTAAAGTATTTACTTCGTCCTAATTGGTCCAAAATGTCGGTGATGTTTGGAAGCAGGTACGCAGATGCGATCGTTTTTTCATTCAGAGCACGATAATCCACTACCAAACGCCAACGCTTGTTTCCTTTTGAATCTGGTTTCTTAGGGACTATCCATAACGGTGAATTATATGGAGATTCGGAGTCTTCAACTATGTCTTTAGCTATTAATTCTTCTACTTGGCGCGTTATTTCTTCACGTGAATTTGGAGGATGTTTATAGGATCGAATGTTTACAGGAATATTATCTGTCGTAGGAATCTTGTGTTTTAATACAGGTGTCCCCTATAACTTATCCCCCTCTAAATAAAATTGTTGAGGATATTTAATTACTAAATTGATGATACTTTGCTTTTCTTCTTGAATTAAACCGTCTAAATTAAGGCTCTTTACTATATTTTCTATTCTTTGTTCTAAGTTTTCTTTATCAATGGTTCGGACTGGTATCGGAGTGTCATGAAAACTTTCTAATTTGATTGGTGGCAAAATTAGGCTAATTTCTTCACCAGTTGTATTTATTATAAATAAATTAGCACATCTTCATTCTTCACCAGGCATTCTCCCATATATATCCCTGGTCCAGCATTTATTCTTGGCACATATCCCGTCCTTGAGTTATTTAGGACTTTAATCTTACATAATGTCTTTGTTCTGGCAGGTAAATGATAGGTATCATGTACTAGGAAGGGTATAGAATACGTTCCTTGTTGTCCTAGTATCATTCGATTTTCGGAGAATGATAAAACAGCGTCCTGTGCCCTTAAAAATTCTATTCCTAGTATTCCGTCATTTTTTATTGGAAGACTATTGGGTACTATGTGTATTTTACAAGTAACCTTATTCAGCGTTATATTAACCCATCCTAAGGTTTCTATATGACCAGCAGTAATTCCAGATAACATGAATAGTTTATCCCGGCTTATTACGGTACCTCCTTTGAGCAATTTTAATTTCAAAAGGTTTAATTCAGACCCTGTATCAATTAAGAATTTTGTTTCTTCTTGCAATGTTGGACTATTCAATTTTACTGTTGGCGAGGTGACTTCTCCTGCGGATGTGAGGGCAATGACAGCTCTATGTCGGAGACTGATTGATTTTGGGGTCACGACTCCTTCGGTGTGTCCGTCCGTTGGCCGCGGTTGAAGTTTAAAGGTTGATTATGTCCATTATTCCATCGTATTTGGCAGTTCTCAAAATTGTGTCCAGGTTTCTTACAATAATTGCAAGAAGTTTGTCCGTAGTTATTTAACCTTCTTCTCTTCATATTGCATTCGCGGGAAAAGTGTTCTCTCTTCCCACAATTATAGCAGTTGCCTTCTCTCACTTGATTAGTTACGGCAAAGGTACGTTTCCTAGTGAAGGCTATATCATTATCTCTTCGTAGTTTATCCCTTTGGTTTTCGTGGGCCTCGCTCTCTGTAGCTAGACTAATGGCTAGCTCCAAAGTGTTAGGCTTTTTCCCAATCATTCGTTGAGATACTTTATCGTTTAATCCAAGGATGAAGCATTGGATAGCCGTATCAATAGTTCCTTGTATCATTCCTTTAACGATGGAGACTTCATAGTTTTCATTTATTAACTCTATAGCCCTCTGCAGCAATTTTGTAACCCTTAATCCATATTCGGTTACCTTCTCATTACCCTTCTGGGAGACCCGAGCTAATTCCCCTTGCACTTGGGGTAAGCTTTGTGTTGGTAAAAATGCTTGTTTAAGCTCGGATAATAATTCATCTAAATTATGGAAGCTTTTATATTGTAAATAGGCTTTTGCGTTTCCTACCACCTTAGATTTTACTATTTTTATGTAGAATTCGCGATCCCGTGGGTCTATAAATCCCTCTGCTTCCTTAGCTTCCCTAATGAATTGATTTACTGAAATGTTATCACCGTCAAAATCAGGAAGGATGCGAATAACCTCAGAGGGTTTCCTATAATGTCCACCCGTGTTTGAATTAACGCTACTATTATCTGATCCTATATTACTACCACGGTTATGAGTTACAACCGGTAAATTATTACTCCCGCTAGCTACTACCTCATTTGCCCGAAATGGGTTTAAAACTATATTTGCATTTTCAGTCATGGCTACTCAAAAGTTCAAGTAATTTTAATAATAAAGTTGTTATCTCAAGGACGCCGAAAAATATTATTATTAAGAAAATCTTTAAAAATTCAATAATCATTAATACCGTGATGATATAATTAATACTACTTAAGGAAGTTTAACAACAGGAACGCGCAGGAAAAGAAAAAAAAATTTCTAGACTAAATACAACGCAAGACATATAATTATTAACTAATTCCCGGTTAATATATCGTTTCGCTCAGGCTGATTTCTACTTATCTAATGCAGGTAGCAGCATCCGGACCGCAGGTGTCTCCCGGATCTCAAAAAGTAGAAGCGTTTCTTTACTAATCCTCGAGATCTTCTTTGACTGGATCGTTCCCTTTTCTTAATTGTTGACGAGTTCCCTTTCATCTGGTTTGAATGTTTCTTCAGTTGATTGAGGATATTGAAGAAAATTACTCCTTTGACTGTGGACTCAATCCAACTGCACCTTGGTATTCACCCAATGGCCCAAGGAAAAACCACAGCTCGAAAACCTTGGGCAAGGCACTGAACTCCTGATGACTATTCCAGAAACTGCTTGATGAAATTTTCTTGAACTCCTTTGAGCTATCCCACCGCTGTCACCAAAATGTTATGCCCCGACCTTACTCCATAGAGTATAAATCATAGAGCAGATCGGCGACATGAAATTTAGGTATGGAGATGGCGTTACGTGGCGGTGAGCTCGTTAACTCAATTAAGAGGGTGAAACTCAAGGAGTAAAAACACTTATTTAATTACTTTTTAACTTTTATTTATTAGCGTTCTAAGTAAAAATAAACTTGAATGTGAAACTGTTGCTCGATGATCAGAATTCAGAATGCTCTCTCTTCCAGGTTGCTGGTGCTTTTATATCAATGCTTCGGTCTTCTTATTGGTGGTTGACTTCTCCCCCACTTTAGGCTATCCTGCGTTCATTGGTAGTTGTTCTATTGTTCCTTGTGTCGTCATTAATTTTGTGCAATTGTTTATCTAGTCGTTTGTTTGTCTAGTCATTACGTCAGCCTCTAGTCGTTTGTTTATCTAGTCATTTATTTGTTTATTACGTCAGATTCTAGTCAATTGTTTATCTAGTCATTTGTTCATTACGTCAGCCTCTAGTCGTTTGTTTATCTAGTCATTTGTTCATTACGTCAGCCTCTAGTCGTTTGTTTATCTAGTCATTTATTTGTTTATTACGTCAGCCTCTAGTCAATTGTTTATCTAGTCATTTGTTCATTACGTCAGCCTCTAGTCGTTTGTTTATCTAGTCATTTGTTCATCTAGTCATTTGTTTATTACGTCAGCCTCTAGTCAATTGTTTATCTAGTCATTTGTTCATCTAGTCATTTCTAAATTCAACCTGAGCGAGACAACGAGCGCCATTTCCCAATTACCCTTAGTTGTTCCTATCTAAACAGTTCTGAATCATACCCACGCATGCCCATCTATCAACTTCCTATACTTTTAGGGTGAGGTCATAACATACCTATCAGATTCATCTATACAAAAACTTTTCTCAAAAATCGGACGAGCATCTAACAAAACTTTGTTTTGCTTTTCTGAAATTTCCTTCATGGAGGATAATTTTTCTTTATTTTTTGAACGGTCCATACGTTTCTGCATCAGTACTTCAGCTGAATACAATGATTTCTTGTCTGGTATAACAATTTTACCGTCAATCGTTACATTCAAGCTTTCTAGCCACTTTTTATTTTCTAAAAAAATTGAAATTATAATTAGCTTAATATTGAATAATAAACAATTAGGAACTATCTTCCTGTTGTATCAAATACTTTACATATATTTTTTCTTATAATTTAATATTATGCTTTTAAAATTTGATCCATACTTACCACTTTTATGTAAGACTTTTGCCGAATAGAAAGAATTACCCCATTTTGCTTTTATATTCCCATTTTCTTCACGCACATTTTCAATTGACAAAACACTTATTTCTTTAGTTGCGAGCCACGAAATCAGAACAAACATTTTTTATATTTTTTTATTAACCTTACTTTAACGGATGAGAATTTGAATTTATTGAAAGATGTATTAAAATACAATATGATGACAACTTCACACCATAAAACAATTGATATAAGAATATTTAAAATATAAATGTTTATTATTTTAATTCTAATGACAAAAATTCTATACGCGCTTTTCATAAAGATAACTTTACTATATATTTTTTTTTAAAGAGAGTGCATTACATCTGGGTCTCGGATTTTCTTTCAACCTTGGGATATTTTTTTTAGATGAAATTATGCAAAGAAATGAGCAGTTTTGTCTGAATTTTAGGACATTTTAAAAAATTTGCATCTACTTCATAGTTTTATAATTTTTAAATTAGTTATTTTACAAGTTCTTTTACTAATCATATATTGAAGTTTAGATTAAAACTTTTCGATTCAAAATTTGTTTTTTTATTTTAACGCCACTGAATTTATGCTATGATTAAGATGTTAATTAGCAACGGAAATTGTGTCAGTGTGTTTGTGAACAAGGTTCATGGTTAAAAATATTAACAGACGAAATTTGTTAAAAACAGTTAACAGACAAAAATGTCTGTTACTTTAACAGACAAAATATCTTTAAAGGATTTAACAAAAAAATATCTTTTATTTTTATACTTGATACAATACAGGACACTTTCAGAATCAACTGACATAAAGTCTATTAAATCGACACATCCTTGTCTGTTGCTTCAACAGACAATTTGGTAACAGACAAAATAGGTTAACAGACTACACAATTGATTTTAACCGTTTACATGTATTGAATACAGTGGTGCTTGCATCAATCAGCCTCCAAGAGCGGGATTTGAACTCGAGTCCTCGAGATTACGAATCCATTGCTCTACTGTCTGAGGCACTGACGACCATATCTTTATTATATTGTTATTACATTTAATATATATTTGTGTATAATTTGGAGTTCATGTAGCAATCAAGCATTCTTATTAAACTATTAAATATTATTGATAAACTGATATGATTATTGGTTATTTTGTATTATATTTCTTCGCTGTTATGAAAAAAAAATATAAAAAGTTCAATGAAGAGCAACGATCTGAATAAAATATGTAAAAAAACTAATATAAACATAAAAAAATATATAAAATTATACAATGTTACACATTATGTACATAATTAAAATTTATTATATAAATTTCTAATAAAACCAAACAGCTTTACTTTATTATTGAATGCATGATCATATTTTGATTTTTTATTTATTTTATGAACCATAATTATATTTTTTGTTTTAAAGGCGTTTTTATTTTTTCTATTTTCAACATTTTTCATAACAAATGAAATATCGATTAAAATTTCATACCAATAGAAAACAATTTGAAATACAATCTTAATGTTCCTTTATAGAAAAAATTTAATTATTTAATAATTCCATTTAGCTTGTAAAAGAATTAATCTTTGTAAATATGTAAACGTTCGAAAAAATATCCTTTCCGGCAAGTGTACATATATAATTCTATATAAATGTTATACAATAACGAGCTTTTTCAATTTTATTCAAGTTGTCTATGATAAAAAAATAGATACTTTTAAACACATTTTAAGGTAGCTCGTACCAAAAATCAAAAATTTACGAATGAAACCAAAATGTAGGAGGTTGTTCTTTAAGTTAAAATGAATATCTACGCAAAAAATCGGACCTGGTTTCCATGGAAAATTTCAAGAAAGTCTTTTAAAAATGCTGCGTTTACTGACATTTTAACATTGCTCATATGGTAGATATTCGATTTTCCTACAGTTGTAATCGAATATTTGCATCTAAAGATTTACTACCTCTCTGAAAAAACTAAATATAAATACTTTATTTAACAAGCTTTCCAATGGTATATTAAATGTTATGTGTATCCAGGGATTTTTCGAAAATATTACGAAAAGAATCTGAAAATTTATTGATTTTCATAGGAGAAATTTTCTTAAAACAAAAGTCTGTTTTTGGAGGTTAGCTAGCGCGAAATTCAAAATATTGGAATGAATTTGATATTAAAATTTTAAAAATATTTACAGAATATAAATTTTTTAAACATTCATATAAATACCCTGGTAGAAATTTCACCAATAAAAATGCTGTACCTGTTACTCGTTTGCTAACTTTATAGGTTATGGCTATGTTTTTAACTAATAGTCAACGGTTGGCGAAAAATTGGTGACAATTTCTACCAGGGTATTTATATAAAAAATAAAAATAAAATAAAATAATGAAGATTATTTATTTTAAGGTATTATAATTGATAAATAACATCTGCTATAGCATGTAATATATATGTATACACGCGCGACATTTTCTGCAACAACAAAAGTCAATAGAGTTTCAATTATACTCATTTGACTTTAGTTGCGCGGTACGAGCTACCTTAAATATTATAATGAAAAATTTAAAATTTTGAATATAAACGCTAAAATGAATACATTTTGATAGTACTATAATATTATTATTTCAAAGGACTGGTAATTTAATCTTAATATTTATTCAAGATTGATTTTTCATTCTTAAAAATAAGTTTAAAAAAATTGACATATTTCTCTTTAAAATTTTAAATCATTAAGCCGCAATGAAAAAAAAACTACTGTTGCAGAGAAATCTTATATGTTTTCATTCTGTTTAACTGCTATATTCTCTCTAATGATAGAAGAAAGAACGACATAAATACAAATTGTAGATTAACCTAAAATAATTAATTAGAAAAGTAAAAATTAAATCTTTATAAGGTACGTAAAACTTACTTTAATTTATAAAATTATATGAAATAAGATTTTATATTTTTATTTACAAGTACAAATAAAATTTATTTTATAAGGATGTCAAAACGAAAATTGACGCCGGATGAATATTCACGAACCAGCAAATATTGATATTTATCAGAATGCTATGATTCAAATGATGAAAATGATGAAGAAACCAGTAGCAGTAGTGATGCAGAATCTGATACCAGTTCTAGCTCTGAAAGTGGTAATTTATCTTGCTCTCAAAAGAGAAATATGCACGTAGGTTAGATATTTAAATTTAAGTCATTACTTTAATAATTAAGTTTTTATGAAAATTTTGAAATTATACAGATTTGTTTTAAAAAAAAAGATTATATTATACATAATTTTATTTAAAATTAATAATTTACTCAACTGATTAAATAAGTTTTTAACTAAAAGGGATGAATTTTGCATATGCTTAAAAGATAAATAAATATCAGTAAAATTTAAATTTAAAACATTATTTCGATGCCTCGTACGAAGAGTAGCACCATTCAGCTCCCAAAGAAAACTAGCACCGTTCAAGGCTTCCAACGAAGAGTAGCACTATTCTCATTCCATTCACGAAAATAAGCATAACTCGCAAAGCGCTAACGAAGCCTAACACAATTCGTAGAGCGCTGGCGAAAAGTAGCACAACTTGTAAAACGCTGGCGAAGAGTAGCACGATTCGCAAAGCATTGACGAAAAATAATACAATCATTAGAAACCCAGACGAAAAGCAGCACGATTCGCAGTGTTGACGAAGAGTAACACAACTCAGTGGATATTGTTTTCTTAAAAAAGTTAAGAAGGGAATTATTTCACAATTTCTTATATTATTACTCTTATTACTTTTTATTCACCTTGCAATTAAAAATTAAAATATAATATCGTTAAAACTGATATTTTAATAATACTTTTGCCGAATGTTAAATATAATTTTTTTTCTTATTATTCTTTAATAAGGGTGTTATTTATAATTTTTTTGTATACTCTTTAAACGTAATTTTTGTTAATATTTTGGTAATGTTTGGCACAGTAGTTACATATAGTATTTAACCCTTTGAGGGTAATATAAAAATTTTTTCTAAGAAAAAATTGTAAAAAAAATCTGGAAAAATTCTGAAATACTTTTATAATATCTTTTTAGTCAATAATTTATTTATATATTTATTTAATTAAGATAATAATGAAAAGTCTGAATGAAACACTAATTTTTAGTTCTTTATTTTAATATAATTTATTCGTATATATTATTTTTTTATATAAATATATATTTATTTTAACACATAACAAATAAACATTTTAATTAAGGACTTTTATTTAAATCTAAATAATCACGCGTTGGAATAATATACGTTGAAAACTCATTATCGTTGTATCTAGCAGCAATTTGTAAAATATCTGCTTTTTTATTAAAGCCAGTTGTTTCGAGACCAAGAAAACTATGGTGGTTTCAATATTATCAGGAATACTGGCGTTAATAGCTTATGAAAATACTCGATAGTAGTATTTTTGACTTACGGAATTTATAAGAATTTTCAGTTATAAAGTTCTTAGCTTATAGATTTATACGAATATTCGAAAAGAGTGTTATAGACTTATGGGATTCACAGAAAATCTTTATGTCTCTTTCTCTATCAAATAAGGTCTACACTTTGCTTAGTAAGGCAAAGGCAGCCTCTAAAGATTTAAAATATGAATGGCCTTTTGGCAATGGCTTAAAAGTATATTATGAAACGCACTAACGACTCAGCGCTTATTTTGATTATTTCGGAAGCTGATTTGGCTTCTCTTGCCCTAAATGATAAGCAGAAATGAGTTTTTAAAGGCTTGCAGATTGTGTTGCCCAATGTTTCGTCTCATAGTAATCTAAATACACACTTATGTCATAGCTCTATAAGAAAATGCATTTCTATTGCCCATGCAAACGTAAACAGACTTAAAACTCATTGTAATGAAATAGATTGGAAATCCCGATCAGATAATTATATTTTTACAATAACAGAGATTTTTCTAACTGATCTGGACTCCAGTTCGGTCATTAAGATTAATGGCTATGCGTTTTTTCGGGTCAATAGGCAGGGTAAAACTGGTGGTGGCGTTGGTGCATAAAAATTTTGCATCACTCAGACCCATTACATAGGACCACAAAAAAAAATAAGTTTTCTCCTTCTTTGTGAGAGAAAAGCTTATCTCCTGTTAAATTTTAGACGTAAGATCTGATTTTTTTTCAGACGGTTTTTCGAGTTAATAAAGTGATCATTTTTGCTCAGGTGGGAATGAGATCTTTTTTATGTATTTCCTATAAAAAACAACCGAAAATATTCTCGAAAACAAATATTGCAATAACACATACACATTTAGACATTTTTTGTCTCAATTTTAGAGCTCAGAGCTCTTTTATTATTTTGAAAACCGCGATATTATCACTGTGTTATCATAGTTTTTTTCGTATATTAATTCATAATTAGCGAACGTAAAGCTCTCTCTGCAGAAAAGCAAAAAATTCTAATTTAAATGATGTAGAGTGCGAGTGATGTTTTTGATACTGAAATTACAGAAACTTTTATTGTTTGGGAAGCGAATATTTTTATACAGAAATAATACATTTCTGAAATTCATCGTGCTACAATGACGGTAAGTAATATGACTTCAATAATAAATATTCTTTCTATTATAAAAGTATTGCGTAAAAAGAATAATTATATAACGTTTAAAACTTTTATCTATGTTATTATAATTTTTTGGGCTCTCAGTTTTTGTGCCATTGAAGTTCTTTTCTGCAGGCTACATTGTAAAATTAAAATAATAAAAAAAATTTGATTTTTATTTGTTTTTGAGTTTGATTGCCCTGGTAGAAAATTGACCAGAATTTTGGGCAGAATTTCTGATCAACAGACGTTAAAATGACACTTACCTAAAATTTTTGTTCAAAGAATTTATAGAATTTCTAAATAAGTGTCATTTTAACTTTTGTTGGCCAGAAATTCTGCCCAGAATTCTGGTCACATTCTACCAGGGTAAATATGTGAAAATCAGGAAAGATTTCTATAAACAGTACGAAAGAGAACTAAAGAGTACTAAAGAGTTTCAGATAAGGTTTTTTCACGCTTAGTCCCCTAGTATAAATTTTAATTTATTACTATTTTAGGATTTATAAGCAATATTATGATAATGGAAGTAACGTGTCTATTAACAGTCTTTAAGTGGTTCATATTTTTTGGAGCCATTCTATTATTGTAAAAAAAACAGAAAAAAATAAAGTTCAAGTAGTTGAAAGAGACCAAACATAAAATCGTTATTGAATTTATAAATGAAGAATAACTAGAAAATTCAAATATCTTCGCATTAATAATAACATGAAATGTAAAAACAGTTGTAAATGTATAATACTAAATTTATAAAAATAGTTCTAAATGATAAATACTAAAGACTTATCATTCTTATTTTGTCATAAGTTTATTTTTAATTAAAGACGTTATAAATCAATTTGATAATATTTGTTTAGATCACTCTTCGATTTACACGTAAGCAGTATAGTACTTAATTTTGCATAATCTATTACATTCGCAATATCAAGTTTGTGAATATTTTTTTTACCGGCGATCTTTATTTTAATGGACTTTGCAATCATTATTATTTAAATATAATAATTTTTAATAAAAAAAATTATTATAATTTTTAAACTATTTTACTTATTTAAAAATCATTAATCTTAAATTGAACATAATTTTATTAAAAAAATAATTTAAATAACAAAAAAAAATCTGAATTGAAAAATGTTTGGATTCGAAAAATAGTAACTTGTCTGCTCTGAAATTTGTAGCATGATGTAGAATAAGACGATCAATCCGTAACGCTGCATTAACTTGGTTATGATCATAAATCATTTTTATAAAACATTTACAAAGTTTCGGTTGAGTTTGATTTTATATATTATTATCATATTCTGCAGAAAAAGCGCATGCAATGGATAATATGGAAGAGCAATGTAAGTAAAATAAAAAAATTAATTAAATTAATTTTATTGATCAAATAAAACAAATAATATAAATTGCAAAAAAACAATGATTTCTGATTATAATCTTCTTTTATAATTTTTCTTTTACTATTTTTATTTCGATCTATTTTTATTACATTTGCAGATGCGCTCTATCCAGGACAACCAATACAAATAAGCGAAGTTTCTGTCAGTGAATTTGAACCATTGAACAACAGTGTACTATTAGGTAATAGAGGTATAAGAATTTAATTAGCTCACCACACTTACCATTTGCACATTTCCATTACGGGGAAAAATTTTAAATTATAATATAATAAAATGTTTCCATTTTCAAATAATCGTTTTAACCGTTTTGAAATAGCTTTTTTAAAATTATCAAAAATGATTTTTCGACTATAAGTTGGTAAAAAGTGATATTTAAAAAATATATATGAAAAAAAAATCATAAAAAATAAACAAATACAAATCTTTATATTGCACATTTTTCTTTGTAATCAATATTTTTGATGTTATCCATAAAATAACATTTAAAATTTAGTTAAATATTTAAAATCAAATTTTTAACAAAGGTAACTTGAAAAATACTAATTTTAGTGAAAAGTATACGATACAAAAAGATGCATTTTTTATGTTGCAAATTTTACCGAAAAAGTACAATTGGTTTTTTTATGATAACTCCGCTAATTTTTAAGCTATTTAATTGTTACAAAATGGATTTTGTAGGTAATAGTATCATCTTTAAGTCATGTAAATATCAATTTTTGAAAAGTTTTATTTTTTAAGATTTTTTAGTTTGAAGGGCCCAAAATAGGTGGTACTTGGCTCTGATTACAGAATTCTAACACTAATATCTCAGTTGATTCTTATCGGATAAAAATGAAAAAAAAGCAAAATACTCATGAAAAAAAGCTACATTTTTCAACTTCAGCACTTTTTACGTACATCCGTTAATTATTGAGATATTTTATAAAAAAGTGTTAATTTTTGAAAAACAAAAATTTTTTTCTTTATATAAACTTGATTTTTTTTAAAAATAAGCGTCCGAAATTGCTGAAACTTCTAGAACACATAGTTGGTACCTAAATAAGATAAACCCACAAAAGATTTCTTTATATTTCAAAACCTGTCTTAATGACATTGGTTTTAATATAGAATTTTTATTGTCAAACGATAATAAATAATTAAATTTTCTTTATAACCCCTTTAATTTTTATGCTATTGACTTAAAACAAAATTGATTTGAAAAATAACCTCAATATCTTAAAAAAATATTCTATACATTTTCCTCAAAAAGTATGCCATTTTTCTGTTATTTAACGTTGAATATTGCTCTTAAAGTTCCAAGCGTAACAGTATTAACATTCAATAATTTAACTTTTTTTTATATCATATCTATAAAGTATACAATATAGGTGATATTAAAATCTTTAATATAATATAATATTACCAATAATTTAATAAAATAAAATATTGGTAAATTAAATTCAGAAATCTTTTTTTGCAAAGCAAAAAATATATTTAATAAAATAATTTTTCAAGTCAAATTTTACGAATATAAATATAACAAAAAATCTATTATACTAATTGTATATTTACATTACAATTTGGTTGAAATAATTTCTGAGTAACAGAAATGTTGAATCAAATTTAATCAACACAAATCGACTTATGTCATTTTTGTAAATAAGAAAAAGATTAAATCATTTTTAATTTTAATAACCCAACTTAAAGAAAATTGATAGAATATAGGTTTGGTATAAGGCGAGTAAATGAAAAGACTTGGTTAAACTTAAACTAGATATTTATTATAAAAGACTCGTCTATTAACACCTCTCTATTTAGCAAAACGTGTTGACCTTTCGGGCGCTACAAAAGGAATGAATATATACTTTAAGGGTTTCAACAGGTTGAACTTTATGTAAAATAGGGGGCGCCACAACATATAGTAAACGCTAATATTCTATCACTCCCTCCCGCATACATATGTTGTGATCTATAATAAGACAATATTGTTATATTCTTGATTTTAAATTGAGTTGATGGTGCTCCTCTCATCAAATCTCGCCACCTAAGTTTGCCAGTCTTGATCAGTTATTTCCTGTGAACAAAAGAGTTTTGCAGTAAAGCGAAAATTTAATATATATAAGTTACCAGATACGAGTTTAGTTAAGATATCTATTCCGATGATCCAACCCACTCTATCTTAATTGGTTTTCTTTTAAAACACATCTTTCAACATAATATTTTCATTATACAATTATGTGACTCAACTTATATCCATCTATTTCATCACTGACTATCGCATCGTTATTATCACATCTCCAAGTCATTAGTAATAGAGGTTTAGTTAGAATTAAAGTTAAAGAGTTATACTTTGATAGTTTTTCACGACACGTCTCATTCGTAGCAGCATATTCAGCTTAGCAGATAGACAAGGCAACATAAGTTTACTTGGGTGTCCTTTAAGCAATAGCGTTTTTCAAACAACTTAATGATTAAACCACAAGTGGTTAATTTCTTATTGCAATTCCCAAAGCTTGCATTAGAATAAGCCAACACACCTTCTGACTCAACTTTAAAAATGAATTTGTGTTTCTCAGTACCTTTAAGACATCTGATTACTCTCATGACTATTATCCATTCACTGCTTGTAAAATCAATTGAACGTCCATTCAAGACATTCACAGTATACGATATATCTGGTCTCGTTGCTCAGGTTGAATATAATAGGTTTTCTAAATTTTCTTTATATAGAATATTTACGTAGTTTTCCTTATCACACATTTTCTCATCTTCTATACCTATTTCTCGTGCCTTTCTTTCATTATTAATAACTTGTATTCATTCATAGGAATCCTATGTGAATTTTCTAAGTCCAAATTGAACATTCTGTTAGTATATTTTTTTTTTGTCTCAATTCATTATCCGATTTTTTTATCTCACCTAATAGAAATACCAAAAAGAGTTTTGTCTCACCTAAATTGGACATTTTAAATTCATTATTTAATGCATAAATAATTTCATTCAGTTTAGTCACATCATTACTAGCAGTTAATACACATCCACATATAATAATAACAGTAATATCTCATCGTTCTCTTGGCACATACAAATAAGCATAGTTCCCTATTTAAATTTTTTCTAATTTTAGTGCAACTTTTGCAAATATTTATACCAGTAATAATACGCAACTCATACATGGCTCATATCAATAAATAAGTCAAATCTTTTCTCTCCTTTTCTGAGTATAATATACTCTCAGAAATTTTCCTATAAATCTCTTCATTAATAATTTCATTTAAGTCAAATCTTTTCTCTCCTTTTCTGAGTATAATATACTCTCAGAAATTTTCCTATAAATCTCTTCATTAATAATTTCATTTAAAATAGCAGTTTTTACATCCACTGATCGAGTCTCAAAATTATATTTGTTTATGATATTTCACACTGCTCTTATTAGAAGTAATCTGAACACAGGTATATATGTTTTCCTCATCTTATAGTTATTTGTATTCTTGAGTCCACAAATAATCATTCTTGCTTTGTAACTGATTTTATATTTCTTTCATACACCTTCATAGAATCTACATTACTATAGCTTTTTGTCTATTTTTCATTTTCAACAACTTTTTAACAATTTTCGACTTTCCATTTCTCAGCATTGACTTCAACTCATCTTTTATGGCTATTTTCCAAATAGCTTTATCTCTTCTTTGAACAGTATTTTTATAATTAAATGAACCAGAATTAATGGTTGCCTTTAAAGCCTATAACATCTCATCATTCGCTTGTTTAATCTCTAAAGATTTCTTGTCTTGTATTCTTTTTTAATTTTTCAATTTTTCACTTATTTATGGCATATTGGATTATTGTTCATAGATGTCATTAACGCACATTTTGTTACATCTTGTTTGAAGTTAATTTTTCTCATCTTTTTCTATCAAAATTATATAAGAAAAGAGATCCTATTATTCTTTTAGTTTTTGATCTATCTGTATATCCGAAAAACTTGCAACTTTAATAATCTCTTCTTTTTCAGTATTTGGTCCAGCTCTCATCTTTAAGGTCTTTCTCTTTTAAGTTTACTCTCTCCCTCCTGTTTTGATGCTGTCTTATCTACGTTTAAGTGTTGCTCATTTTTATCAAACTCTTTGAACCTATTTGTTTTATTTACTTTCTCATCTTATTTTGGTAAGTGTCAAAATTCTACCTCTTTTTAATTATATTCATATACAATCTTCTCGTGACATTCCACGTCAACTAAAATAACTTTTTATTTCAACTCTGATTTTAGTGCTGACTCTTCTTTGTATTTTAATATAAGTTAAATAGCCAAATCTTTTAAGTTGGTTAATATTAAAGCTGTAATTAGGATCGAATTTTCAAAAGAAGTAATTATTTGCCTTGCGTGTAGTGCGGTTATATGCATACACTGCTGCAGATATTCTGGTAGTTTAGAATCATACAATATCTCACCTTCTTTGGAGTTGTTTGCTTAAGTTGACAAGATACTTCACTTAGTTGGAAAGTATCTTTAGGAGACAATTGTAATTCCGCATTCAAATACTTTAACATTTTCATGGTAAAGCCACCTGTATACTCTCTCCTTTGATTAGATCATAAATAGCATACCCTTGCATCATATCCTAGCATATTCCTTATATTTCTTATGGATATTTTAAACAGTCTCACCTCTCATATTTCTTATGGATATTTTAAACAGTCTCACCTCTCACTTGTTTTTCATGAATACAGAAATAATTTCTCATCTTTCCGAGGACATGCCGCTGGATTCGATGATATCTGGGCAAACACTGTGTAATGGCTCTGTCACACAATTTCGTGATGTAATAAACTATGATTTTTTATATTTAGAAAGTAAACACACCATACCATCTAATATACAATCATCAAGATAACATAATCGTATCCTGCCATTCTTTACTCTTCTACCATTTTTTTTTTTTTTTTTTTTTTTTTTTATGTTTGATTGCGATTCTTGCAAATGGGCATTAGGGGTATCAGCAAAACGTAAACGCTATAACACTCGACTATTGCTCTTATTAAACTCCTTCCATTCCACTCACAAAGAAGATTCCCTTTTTCCTATATCACAATATTATCATATCTATTTTTCACAATATTTTTCTCATCTTTCAAACTCTCATCCTTTTCTGCATTACTGATTTCATTTTCTGTTCATAGGTTTCCCTTGTTCACAGTTAATTTTAACTAATTGTTTTCGCGTTCCGCGCCTTGTGCGTAATCCATTCTCGTACTCGACTCTTTACTCATCAAATCAACTACTATACGTTCAGTTATTATTTTAGAGAAAACTTATCATTTATCTCAACTTTTTATAATTTTAATTCAGTAACTCTATAAGCTTGTACACACCTGATATAAATAACTCATTTGAAACTGGATCAAAATATTAATCTAGGTAAATTGCAGGTCTCGTCTCAGCTAATTTACGTAAAGATAGTAAACTTCCTTTCAACGTCTCAGCCAAAATTCTCTTATGTAATTTTAACCTATTTCCATTTTTTAATTATATCTCTATTTAATTATTACTCCCTCCGTTTTCAAATCTGCTTAGGAGTATTTATTAGCATATTTAATTACACTTCTTTTAAAAATATTAAGAGTTTTGAATATTATTTTGGAATGAGTTAGATGTTTCATTAAACCAGAGTCAGCAAAGAACTTGTTGCTTTAAAATATAACCTTAGTATTATTACTATATTTTTCTTATATGCATAATTGCATTTCACAGTAATTGATGCTAGATCAATCTGTTTACCTTTTGCCTTTTCTTATCGCTTTCACGTCTTCGTTCTCTCTTCTTGATATCTCTTCTTTTAGCTTGGCAGTGCCTTTCATATTGAATTTCACACCCTCAAAAAAAAATCTCTAATTACTTTTACTGTTACTACTCCTTTTTCCTTTCTTTCTTTCAAATTATCATTATTCAATAACACATCTTCAAATCCTTTCCTAATACTCATCTTTCCCAACACATCTCAAGTATTGTTAGTTAATTTGTTATACATATATATATATATTATATATAATAATATATTATATATATTTGTAGGTTCTGCTTGCACTTGTTGAAAATTTAAACTGAGTGCATTTTGCAGCTTTGTGGCCAAAATCTTGGCATTTGTAACGCTTCATATCATTATTTTTATTAGGACAGTTACTTCCTATATACCTAGGGTTTTGGCTCTCAGCATCCGACACGAGTATTGACAAAATTTGACACATCTTATTTAACAAGAAATTTTAATTCTTTATACGAAGTCCCTCGATCTTCAGTACTCTGAGAGATAAATTCCATAAATTGAATCATTTGAATTGCGATTATTTCTGCATTATAAAACGCGTCTCTCCGTTCACTGACTGTGAAATAAGTGACATCATGATTTTAATCATTTCTTTATACTTTTTACAAAACTCACTTACTATATCCTTTTAATTTTATATCGTCTATTATTTAATTATTTTCTCATCGTAAGCGATTTTATTTTTACTTCTCATCTTTTTAAACTTTTAAATTTATATAAAAATTTTAATGTATCTTTTAATATAGTCCTTTAGCATGATAATTATTATTTAATTAGTTTATTAAAATATCACCGACTTTAAACTTTTGCTCATCTATTACTTTCTCATTTACGCTCGTTTTTATAGAATTCCCATGTATAATACGTAACAAACCACAAGATCTTAGTTCAGAAATGAAGATATTATTTAAGAACTAGAATTTTATCTTACTGATCAATTCATGATCACCTTTCATTACATTTTTATTATCCAAAAAAAAACTTTTATAAAAATAATTCAAGGGTTTATTATTTAGTCTCATCTCATCATGTATCACCTCATTCTTGTATATTTAAATTTCACTCTCCGCTCTCATCTTTTTACAACTTTTTCGTCCATATTAATTTGATCGCATTCTAAACTGCCTCCTCTTTATACAATTCCTCAATAATAGAATCCTGAGATCAAGTGACTTTGCGGCTGTTTTGGTGTCAATAAATTGTTTAACATAATCCTCTCGGATTAATGTTCTTAACTACTTAATTTTGTCAGAAGCTATCGTGCATCGCTGATTTTTAACCTCTCCTTTTAATATACTCATCGTATTTTCCGTTTTACTCTCACATCTTTGATGAAGCTGAACTCATCTTATTCTCACCCGTAATTCATTTACACATCTTAACTTTTTGTATTTTGAATTTTTTCACTTGTTGACCAAGCGTTTGACTATAAATTAGTAATAGTCATCTCGTCTCTTTTACACTCGTCCTTATTTCTCCTCTTTGTTACTTTCTCCTCTTTTGGTTGATTTTTAGAATCTGAGGATTTATTGAACGATTTTTTCTGATGGCTCAATGGGATCTTTAAGATTTTTAATCTCCTTGGCCTATTCATTTCGAACATCAGCAGATACTGACTGTTTGTTTTTGAAAAATCATATTTTTAGTTCAATTCTATCAATTTATTATTTACAGTGATTAAACTGATTTATTATTTATTGTGTGGTGAGAATGATTGATCGAACAACAAGACATGCTCCATGCTCACTCTATTTAATCGAAATATGTAGACCGAACAACAAGCCGACACACTCCGACCAACTAACCTCAAATTCATTTAGTTTGTAACATAACTAGTATTAAATGTAACTTTATTTCCCCTCTTATTCACCTCTTTTTCACCTCTTTCTCACCTCTTTTTCACCTCTTTATTTAAACTCATCTTACCAGAATTTTTTATATTTTAATTCGGGAGTAAAAATCATTTCCATTAAAAGTAATGTTAATTTTTGCTTAGAATAATTTTTCTACACCTTAGACGAACTTGTTTAGATTCTGCCAATAAACTTGAATTGTGATTCAAACAAAATTGGCTTACAAGTTTTTCAATCATTGAACATATATATGCATATACATACATACACATATACATGATTGTAGAATAAAATCGTCTCAACATAATTTTTAATTTACACTTATCTCAATCTTACTCTTCTCAAACAGCTGTATCAATTTGTTTATTCATATACATGAATGTATGCACACACGTGTACACACACACACATGCACATACACACATATATACATACACATACATACATAATCCTTTATACCATTTATACTAACGTATTCACTACGTTTGTACTACGTGATCACATTTTAGTTATAAGTATACCTCATATAGGTTTGGCCAATATATGAACACATCTCAACTAAATACAAATACACATCTCTGTAAATTACAATCCTCAATTTGTAGTTTCAAGTGTGCGTGCATTAGCTTGAATTCAAGACTTATATATCGGTTATATATATATGTACGTACTCACAGCACATGCATACATATTCTATATACACGCAACTTTGAAGGCACACGTGTAACGCACGCGAATATGAGCGAAGGGAATATATGTCATTTTTGCGCAACTATCTCTCTCGCACTCATCTTTTTCTTATACAGACTAAACTGTATTGCGGTACCGCGTTCCCTCTGTCTCACATCACACACGTCCATATGCGCACACTCCTGTACGTCACCAACCCGAAACGCTAGCAGTTCCCAGAACTGCCCCAACGCTCGCCTTTTTACATTGAATTTGAAAAATCCTTTAACCGTTCAAAATTCTCAGATCTCACATAACGTGATTTTTGTAAATTTTCAATTCTTTAATTCTTATCTTTATTTCTTTTTCTCGAAAACAGATATACATATATTTATTATAAAACTTTGTAAATATTTAATTTCTTATTTTTAATTCTCGTCTTTATTTCTTTTACTCAAAAACTGATATACATATATTAAATATAAAACTTTTGTTCACGCTTTTTCATCAAACTTTTATTCACATTTTTATTTTTAAATTTTCATTACTTTCATATTTAATTTTTATACACTTCTTACTCCTGTCTAATCACATCTTTATTCAAATTTAATGCGTGTTTTATTCATTTTTATTTATCCTTTGTTTTCAATATTTAACTCACTTCTTTTAATCAGATTTTTCACTCGCGTCTTTTATATGAATTTTCTTTTGTTACTCACTCACTTCTTATCAAATTTTTGCTCGCATCTTTCATTTGAATTTTCCTTTCTTTGGCCTCACTCATTTCTTTTATCAATTTTAACTCACATCTTTTAATTAAGTTTTTCTTTGTATGCAACACACTTGTTTCATCGAATTTTTACTCTTATCTTTTCATCTTTTTATTCAAATTTTTCTTTGTGTGAGTTTCATTTCTTTTATCAAATTTTAACTTGTGTCTTTTCATTCTAATTTTTTCTTTGTGTGATTTTCACTTCATTTCACAAATTTTAACTCGCGCCTTTTTATTCTAATTTTTTCTTGGTGTGATTTTCACTTCTTTTCACAAATTTTAACTCACGTCTTTTTATTCATATTTATTTTTATTTTATTCGCATCTTTTAATAAACTCTTATTTGTGTTATAAAGTAATTTTATTCAGTTCTTTTTATTTGTACTTTGTTTTAATTTCCATCACCTCTTTTCTTAATACTTTATTAACACATGTATCTTAACTTTTATTTTCAAACTCGTTTACACTTTTCGATACTCACATTCCTTTGTCTCATTGATAGAAACCTCTTTTTGTCGTAGAGACTCGCTCACCACACCGGCATTGCCGCAACAATCCTCTTCATGGCATTGGACATCCATGTTTTTCTGACGGTTTCTAATTGCACACACAAGAAAAACACTCTCACTATACACAAAGAAAAACTGTTCTTTTTCCACCAAATTAACTAAGTTCTTATACGCGCAGTGAAAGCTTTTTGCTTTACGCGACTGGGCCGATAACCTGATAGAATATAGGTTTGGTATAAGGCGGGTAAATGAAAAGACTTGGTTAAACTTAAACTAGATATTTATTATAAAAGACTCGTCTATTAACACCTCTCTATTTAGCAAAACGTGTTGACCGTTCGGGCGCTACAAAAGGAATGAATATATACTTTAAGGGTTTCAACAGGTTGAACTTTATGTAAAATAGGGGGCGCCACAACATATAGTAAGCGCTAATATTCTATCAAAAATAGTTCATATATTTTATTGTTTAAAATTTAATCGCCCAAAAAAGTACCATTTACAGCTTACCTATGTACAGACCCTGGCGTCGCAGGTCAGCGCGCGGGTGCGCGTGTACAGTACTTTTTGAGCAATTAATGGGTAATGTACTCATTATAAGTACTGTCGCCAACTAATGTAATCCTTAAGTTTACATTTTAATAAACAATTTAAGCTATTGTGAGTAAAAATTGAAGCAGTAGAAGCTGAGCTATAAGCTGTCGAACTTTTGAAAAATCGCGTTTTTTCAAACTGCGATTATTTTCTGCCAATTTAGTGCATTTTAGCAATATGTTCATGAGAACCTTTTTTGCTCAAAATAACCTAAAAAATATGATGAAATTTTTATTTCTAGAAAAAACGCATTTCTATAATTTGTTTATAAAAATTGTTAATAATTATTAAATGCGCCATTTTCAGACTTTCTACCTGAAAAAATTCGAAATCGGCAGGTCGAAATATATAAAAAAAAACCTGGTTAGAATCGAGGACCTTGGTCGGCCACGACTTATGTAGTTTGCCCCTGGACTACCGGTTAATGTAATGAATTTTGGTACAATTTTAGAGCATTGTTGGTCCCTTAACATCGCAAACTTTAATATTACTAACATATGTTTGTTGACTGTGCAGAATGGTTTCGCTATCAGTTCGCAAAGTTAATTTCTTTTCAAAAGGGTAAACTCTTGATTTGTCAATTAAAATGCTTTCCTGTTTGCATATTTGACAACCGAATTCACCGTTGTATTGACACATATTTCGAAAAATCGCTTTAGCTAGCAAATTGCACGTGCCATTTAATATTATACCTTTAACATTAATAGGTTTATCTACGTTGGGTACTTCAAAATCTATACCTTTATACAATTTTTTTAATGAATTTTTTAAGGAAGTTAAAAGGAGATTAACTTTAGGTTTCAGTTTTCTAAACCATAAACCAATTAACAACACATTTTCAATATTGTGTTGTTCTTTATAAGGAAATTTATAGCACTGCGTGAGCTAAATCCGCGTTTTCTGCACCATTTAGCGGGAGCTAAGTACAACTTTTTTGAACTGTGTAAAAAAGTTCTACCGTAAGAAATCTCACACTTTATTATACTGTTTGAAAAAGTAATCTTATCGAAATCATGCGTCACAATCACTCTTTGTACATTTATTAATACGTAGAAATATCTTTTCACCCATAATAATACGTAGAAAATTAACAAAATATAAATACTTCAATAAAGAATTAAAAGCATCAAGAAAACGAAAACTATAGTTTATAAATACTTGCTGTGCCGTGAGTTATCGAAATATATAAAACCTTTGTGAGCGCGCATGCGTATTACAGTGTATACAGCCTAACGATGAGCAAGAGAGAGATGCATATATAAACAATGAACTAGATGCTTCGCTTTGTCTGACTCATGTATACATGAATCTGAATAATCGGCAAGATTTTGTTAGTATATTGTATTTAATTATTAATAAAATATCAGTGACATTAATAATTATTAATATAATATCACATTTTAAGAATGCTTTACAATTGTTTTTACTTTTCTTATTTGTTTGCGAAGGGTTTAGTTTTGATAATGTATATAGTTTTCACTTTTTTCGAATTATCATTCGTGGAGTGCATAGCTTTGTTGATATATAGCGTTCGTTTTTATTTACGAATTACCCTTCATGGAGCATATAGATTTCGTTAAAATTGATTTTCTATAGTATAGATTACGTGTGGCGGATTTATCTCACATGTGCTATAAAATAATGTACGATACGTGTGCTCGAAGTGGCCCTCTTACACGACGTGCTTAGCACCCTCGCTGCGCTCGGGTGCTAACTGCACGCCGTGTTAAAAAGCACCACTTAGAGCACGTGCATCGTAATGTACTATTATTAATTACTAAATAAAACGTCCAAATATTGTATTTGGAAGATTTAAAAATTCTAACGCCGTCAGAATACCACGTAAAAGATATATTGTTGGGATCACTTAATATTTTATTTGGACGGAGCATTTCTTGATACAGCAAACCATCATAAATATCAGAATAGTACATTTTTAACCAAGGGAGTAAAATAGGTGATTTTTGCCCGAGTCGAGTTTGACGCCTGAGTGAAGCGAGGGTGACAATAAAGACGAGGGCAAAACACCTTTACTTCCGTAGATAACATATTACTTTTTCATACACGAAGGGCGTCAAATTTAGCCACATTCAAAATAAATTCATAAATAATACAAAAAATAACGGCATTAATAGATGATAAAATTAAAATAAAATTGAGAAAATAAGACTGTCGAATTTGCCTCGGCAAGAAGCAGATGGGTAAGAAAGGAGGACGAAGTTCAAAATGGAGCCCCTCATGGAGATCAGGGAACAAAGCAGCGCCAGGGGGTTTGGGAGGCGAAACCCCCGACTACAAAAAATATCTTAAAAAACCATTTAACTAAAAAAAATCTAAAATTAAAGAAATTGCCCACGAAACCATCAGCCTATCGGCAGATCAACTCATCAAAACCAATGACCCATCGATCCATGAATCCATTGACCCATCATCCTGCCGATCCGCGTACTCTTTGACCCATCTACCCATGCAACCATCAATTTAATGAACCATGAACCTATCGACCCATTAGTAGATAAGCTATGCCGATTCGAATTCATGCCGATTCTAATTCACCTGAATTAGAATTGATATGAATTCGAATCGGCATAGCGGTGGGGGGCCAGTTCGAATTCACCTGAAGTAGAGGTGAAGTAGAATTAGCTTAGGATTTTTTTAAGCAAAATCGGTATAGAGGCGGGGGAACCAGTTTGAATTCACCTCGGTATGAATTCGAATCGGTATAGAGGTGGGGGGACCAGTTCGAATTCACCTGAAGTAGAATTGCAGAAACGAGTTGGAGTGGGGAGATTGATTCTAATTCATGTGAAGCAGAATTATTTGTCCATTATCTACTTAGTTAAAAACTTATAGCTTTTTATATTTTATATCCTTAGATGGCATTTGTGATTTATATTTTTCATAGTACTCTTTCCATGTTGTTTTCTCATCCTTCACCTTTTTATCAGGTGGAAGAAGAGGAGTGTACTCTGAACAATTTTGAGTGGTATGACTTGGAGTCTGTCCCATGATGAAATGAATGTGAATCATGATGTGTTAGCTTTTTATAGGAAGTGATGGAAGCCCCAACCTTCGCCTCCATCTGTGAGGTACAACCAAGAATCGCCACTTGTGAACCTCTTACCCCGAGAAGTGCACTCATGACTCGTATACCTCTCCGTTAACTTCCAAGCGCTCATGTCAAGGAGAACTCGAGACCTTTTCCGTTGTCATCATCTAAATACTTCACAAACAACTTAAAATTTTTAATGGCCTCTTGCAACTCGAAGTAAAACTCCTTATTTTCCTGTAAGGCTCTGCATGCGCGAGATGGAATAAAAATGCGCCATTCGTGATCTAAAGTTGCCATCAATCTAAACTTATCCTTACATTTAACTGGTCTAAACTCACTCACATAATAAGTCTGATTTTTCTTTAAGGGGAATATATTCCCAATGGCACGATGGACGCGTCCACGAGCTGCCTCGTTGAATTTATCAAGATCCATATTTCTCTGATAAAGTTTACTTAGCAGAGTCTGATAAATGAATGACTCGAACTGGTTCGGGAGTTCTCTTAAGTAGCGGTTGAGCCGTGACTACTGCGCAGATTTCCCCCTCCATAGGATGACATTAAACAAAAACTTTGTTTTTTTTTAGGAAGTGGTGAGAGCCCCAACCATCGCCCTCCACCTGTGAGATACATCCATTAAGCATTATCTCTCCTTTTTACTTCCTATGCTAGCATAAATCAACTTATTTATTTTTAGTAAAGTATTTTTTCATAAGTCTGACATTGTGCAGAGCACAACGAGCTTTGTATGTATCATTGTGATTAGGGCAAACAGTCACAAGCTTTATTTTATCAGCTGGTGGAAAACCCATTTCGGTGATGTCATAAACTTTGAACTTGAAGCGTTCTAGCCATTTTTTTCTTATGCTACCCACGACAAAAATTTTGGTCGCATCATGTAAGGCTTCTCTAAGAATATTGCCTACGTCAGTATAGGGAATAGTACCAGAGTTCCATGACAAACCATGATAGTAATATTTCAACCAGGTATTTTGTTCTTTGAACTCGTCCGAAAGTCTACGCCAGGAATATGGTTTGTTGAAAAGGAGTACCAGAGGTTCGGTATCATCGTTGAGCGGCATTACAGCCAACTCTTTGAGAATATAGTCATCACCAGACTGTTTGAAACCCTGCATATCCACCAAGTACTCCATGCTGATAACTTTTTTTACAGTTCTGATTCACTGTCGGTATTTGCACGAGTGTCTTCCCAGTCCATAACCCAATCACTGAAATCACTGAAATACAACTTGTGTATTGATTTAACGTTGTTAACAGCACATGTATTTTTATACATGCAATTATGATGTGAACAAGAGACTGTTTTAGTTAGCCGTTGATCAAAATGGGGAATACCCAGTTCACTAATATCCACAACTTTAAAATCAAACTTCTCTAACCACTCTTTTTTCACTTTACCAATCACAAAAACTTGTGTAGCGTTCTGCAGAGTTTGTCGAAGAATTTTTTCTATTTCAGTATACTCATGATCTCCAGAATTCCAAGCTAGTCCATGATAGCAAAGCTCGAGCCAGAGATTTTCACGCTTGTATTTCGTAGTTAACTTTTTCCATGGAAAAGGTGGTTTGAAAAAGATGTACTGTAGGTTCAGCCGATTCAACGAGAGGAACAGCAGCCAACTCTTTTAAAACAAATTCTTTACCTGGCTTTTTAAAACCTTGTAAGTCTACTGCGTATTCCATCTTGTTAAAGAATGAGATCCCAGCTCGCGCTCGCTTTCTTATATCCTACTATCCCCACTCCTTTGCAGACTATCCCCACTCCTTTGCAGATTATCCCCTCTCCTTTGCAGACTATCCCCACTCCTTTAGACTAATTTTCTGACATCACCGCTTATGGCGTTGTATTCTATGATTCTATCATGTAAGATTAGACAGTAAGCTGAAGTTCCAACTGGAAAGTTTTGTTTGGTCTCGAATTCAAGGCGAACATCAACTGGAGCACTCTTCAGAGAATCATTTTGTTTTGAACAATCGATGACTATCAGTGGCATGTGATTGATATAATCTGATTTTTTCAGCATTGGCTCGGACTCCTTCCCATAGTATGCATTTTGAAAATTAGCGTACATATCGTATAATATTGCATACTGATTATTGACAATATCAAGATTCATATTTCCGTAAGGATAGTATGTAGAATTGAGAAATAGTCTTACATTGCTCAAATTGCAATGATCAAACTGACTAGCGTTAGCAGCTTTTCGTCCTTTTCGATTTGTCTGGAAACCAAGAATAATAAAACGAGGCTTCTCCAGCTGATTAGATGTTTTGACTGTCCATACATGTCTCGTTGATGCCGGTAATAATGGATATTCGTATAATTCCCAGGAACGAAAACTCATTGAGATAGGTTTATTTTTCTCGATTTGTCGAAGCATGCGAATTTTACATTCATTGGATAATTGTATGTGAGGCATAAGCCACTCGATCCTTAAAAGATCAATTTTGAAATCTTCGTAAGCATTAGTAGCATTCGGTGTTTGTATTACTGCGTTAATATCGTTCCTGGATCTCGTGAGGATAAGTTCATGTTTAACATTGACTATGATTTTGCGATAATCTTCGGCAAAGCCTAAAATCATACTGAGAGGTATGAAAATATCAAAATAGCCATTGTTATTAATGATCTTCCGAGTTTCCGTTATATCAATCCAACCAGCATTTTCTATAATCAAACTCTGACTAGGGTTGAGTGATACCCAACCCTTCATAACGGTGGTCAATCCAACATTCTTACAGCGATCGATCTCTATAGCATTAATTTCATAGCGAACTTCCTCGAATAGATGACAGATGCCATTATTAACTAAGTTAGTTCTTGTTAAAGCAGTGCCATCTTGTTGAGTTAATTTTCCCACTATGTGCAGAGAACTCCGTGAAGGCAAAAGATTTAAATCTTGATGTTGAATTGATATGCGAATTTCATCGCTATTATTGAAATTTGACGAGGTGTAAGGCTGGTACGCGTGCACCTCACAGTGAGCTATTGACTCATCCAATGTTACTCCTGCCCTTATGTTTAAAATTTCCTCCATTTCTTTGAAAACAGCAAAAAATTAAGCACGTAATTTTCCACCAGGAGCTCTTATTTTTAAGCCTTGGCTTTTCAAAAACTGAATGTTCGGCCGTGTTAATACTTTGACTTGTCGATGACGACTGATGTTCGAATGCCATCTTGATTTACTTATATACCCTTTGTTATTTTTATTGTTATAAACCACTCCCATTTTTTATACTGATTTGATATGTAATCTAACTGTAATAGTTTCTCCACGAAAGTTTATTAATTTCCCGTCTTGATCGACTATGCGCACTTGTAAATGATCTATGCTCTTGACGACGACTGGAAGGTAAATGACTTGTGATGGCACTTCAATGATCTTATATCCTGGTGGGACAGCAGGAAAGAATTCATGTATCGTGTGCACTCGTCGACCGTTTATATAGGCACCAGAGACGATATTACACTCGACTCGAAGAGCGTTGACCTTGAGAATAGCTACAGGTAAATCTGAATGATTTGTGACGTCAGCAGGAAGTACACGTTTTGCAAAGCCTAATAAAGGTCCTATCGAATGTTCTGGTCGAAAATCAATCGAATGATTGCATTTTATTTCACTACGAAGTGTATTATTGTTTGGTTTAATACTGATTGAGATACTTTTTGTCGTCAATGTTTCACTGAGATAATTCTCTATATCCTCAATTTCATAACTACCAGTCGGTAAAACAATTTCTTCCTGTCCAACGTGGAATAGATTACTACCCTTGTCAATATTAGGTATAGAATTGAATGTCATGAAAGCAACTAATCCGAGAACGTAATTCTTGTCAGGTGAGAGTTCAATCGGTGGAAAATACTGTTCTTCCAGTACAGATGATGTGCCTGAAAGACTCAAAGTCAATGAATCTGCCATGATTGTTGAACCTATAATGAACAAATACTTATCACTCTTTTCTTTATATATCAAGAGTGTTGCTCAAAAATCTTAGACAAAGATGACCGCAGTTAAAAGTATCAAAGTCTTGATACCTCTCAGGATTATACTTGATGTTGTCCACTCCCAAATAAGTCATCAAATCCAAAGGAGGTTGAAGATCACCGAAGCTATCGAAATACACAACATCGTTTCCTCGTTTGCGATATGCTACCCAGTGCGTTCCAGGTCCATCCGCATCATCGAGATTAACAATAGCTGATTCTCTATAGCGCGGTCCATTAATAGGCATAGCATTCCTCATGAATACTCCTCGAAAATTTGAGATTTTTAGGATTTTTGCATACTTGATGAGATCAGCATCGGTGAGTGCTCTTTGAGGTAATTTTACTTTGAGGATCTTTTTTTTTTTTTTAAAGAATTCTTTGGTTTCATACGAAGACCAAGACCAGTCTTATATGGTTTCAAATAAAGACCTTTACCAAGAGCTATTTCTTCCATCTTTATATTATGTCTCTTATTTTCTTCTAATTGTTGTTTAGCAGCTTTGGAATCATTTACTGCTTTAGCGATTCCAGCGGCACCTCCAGCTATACCACCAACAGCACTCAAACCTGCAAAGATTGGTATAAGAAATGGTAAGAAACCTCCTACTTTCTTTGGAACTGGTAAAGTACGTGGAATTTTTACATTCTTTTTACCACCTGCTTTTTTAACAGCATTACGTGCACCCTTTAGAGCCGACAAAATGGCTTTTCGAGCACATTTTGTAGGAACAATTGATTTTGATGCAGCCTTTACTATTGTATTGAAAGTAGTAGTAGAAGGCTTCCTCCTCCTCCTCTTACCCTTCTTCTTCATACCCATTCCGAATTTAGACTTTACTTTCATAATGTTTTTAATTGCAAATGCAGCTGCTTTTTCTCCAAAGCTAGCGTCTTTTGATGAAATTCTTTGATTAGCTTTTTCAGCTAAAATTCTATCAGAAGCGTTTCTGGCTTCTACGTTTTCACGATTCTGTGAATAAGCAATGTCGTGCTCTTTACAAGCTCTATCGAGAGGATTAATTCCTGGATCACCTCTAGCTAAACGTTTAGCTAATCTTGTACCGGGTCCACAGTATTGGTATCCTGGTATATGAAGTTCGATTGGAAGACTATTAAGAAGCTTGTTGACAAAACCGCGACCACGTCGTCGTTGTCTATATATGATCATCACACTTCGAAGACTAAATGAAGACTGAGGCATTGGGTATAAAAGCCTTGTATTTATAGCTGGTCAAGCATTCATACGTCAGACGTGTTGTCATAATGAATTTCAAAGAACAATCCGTTAAGCTACCGATAGGAAATTTCGACACTATCGTGGAGCATGAAAAGAAATTAAAGAGGCATGGAGACTTACTTCCAAACAGCATTCGAGCTGTATTTTGTGGTCCATCAAACTGTGGTAAAACCAATAGTCTCTTAGCACTAATAACGCATCCTAATGGTCTCAGGTTTGAAAACGTTTATGTGTACTCCAAGTCTTTGAATCAACCAAAGTACAAGTTTTTGAAGGACCTCCTAGAGCCTTTAGAAGGTGTACAATACTTTCCTTTTAGTGAGCACGAATCTGTTGTAGCCCCTGATAATGCGCTTCCAAATTCTGTCATGATTTTTGATGATGTAGCCTGTGAAAAACAAGATAATATCAGAGCTTACTTCTGTATGGGCAGGCACAAAGAAGTTGATTGTTTCTATCTCTGTCAATCTTATGCTCGAATTCCAAAACATCTAGTCAGAGACAATGTCAATTTGTTGGTGATTTTTCGTCAAGATGACGTCAACTTGAGACACTTATACGATGATCACGTCAATTCCGACATGACTTACGCCCAATTCAAAGAATTATGCTCCAAGTGTTGGACTGATGATAAATACGGATTTTTAATGATCGACAAAGATAGTTCGATCAATTCTGGTAGATATAGAAAAGGCTTCGATTGTTTTGCTATAAATATAGCGCGCACATAGTCCTAAGAAAACAATTCATCGTTGTATGTTGAAGCGTCAACATGGCTGACATTAGACGAAAGAAAGATGTTCTACATCAACTTGTACAAGCACGCAATGCAGTTAAACGAAAATATAACTTGCTGAAGTTTGGAAAAGAAAATATTGAAAAAGCATTTGGTGAGACATTCAAACCTATCGTTGATCCTCTTCAGAAACTCGTTGCTACTACTGAGAAAAATAATGATTTTATACGTGACATAGCAAATAAAAAAGTCATGAAAAACAATGATACTTATTCCTCCTTCTTGCAGTCTTCTATTCCTTCCTATTCATCCATTGATGATGATGATACATCATTAAACGATACTATTCGACAAGTTGATACTGAATTTGAATCAGCTGCAAGTGAGCAGGAATTAGAAAAAGAAGATGATTTATTGCTTGATAATAAGTACATTCATGTGCTCAATGAGGATCAATCAAAACAATTGGATAAAGTTTATGGAGTGCGCAAGGAAGGTGATAGTTTCTTTATTGGTGACTCACCTCTATTTTTCGAAGATAAAAACATTCGTATAAAAGATAAGAAATATCCAAAAACTAAAGGATTGTTAGAATTGTTAATTATGAAAAATCCCGATAGAGGTCACATGAACAATAATGATATGCAAAATTACAAGAAGATTCTTGAAACTACTAGTGCTCACAAACGACGCTACAGAAGTGATGAGACTATTCGTACGCACAAAAGTAAGAAATTCGACAGTATCATTAGTCCTTTGTTTTCATTGAAAAAAAGAGGAGGATCGTTACCTCGATATAAAATTGCAAGAAGAGATACTAGAATGGATTACATATACTGGGATGACCCAAACGAACTCGTTGATAGACTACGATTACTCATTGCTGAAAGAGAAGCTGGAAACCCTAGTCATACAAATGAGATACATTCAATTATAGAAGAGTTACGTGAAGGAGGCTATATATATTGAGGTGTAGACACCTAAACCATGCATTATCAAAATGAGCGTCGATGTATTCGGACGTAATCTCAAATGAAGCGAGGGTAGTCAAGGACCTCCGGGTATTGGTTATAAACTCACAAAAGATGGACAATATGATATAGAAAATAAGAGGCTTTGTAATCTCGCATCACCTAATCAACTCAATGAAGCTGTAAATTTAGATACTTTACAGCGTATCGTACGTTTGGAAGTTCAGAAATTATTAGATTCAATATCTAGTTTGAGAAGTGATCTCAATAACCTAGATAAAATTGTAGAGGTGCATAGAGACGAGCTAGATAAGAAATTCATACAAAGTCAGTTGGAGCTTGAGACTATAGAAGGAGGCATTATCTCTGTTAGTGCAAAACAGTCAATCGATAACCATCGATGGAACAACGTCATAGACTTGTAGAAGAGCTTCACAAGCCAGCACGTCGTAATTATCCTCGTCGAAAGTTTGATGTACGAGGTTTGGATGAGACTTGGCAAGCTGATCTGGTAGAGATGCAACCTTATTCTCGAGAAAACAAAGGCTACAAATACATGCTTACAGTTATAGATATTTTTTCAAAATACGCCTGGGCTGTTCCTGTAAAACAAAAAACTGGTATAGATGTTTCTGCTGCTATGAAGTCCGTATTGACAAAAGGTAGAGTGCCGAAGAATCTTCACATCGACCGAGGCAAGGAGTTTTATAATACAAATTTCCAGAATCTCATGCAACAATATAAAATCAATCTCTACTCGACTTATAGCAATCTCAAAGCGTATATTTGTGAACGCTTCAATCGCACTCTCAAAAACAAAATGTGGAAGCAGTTTAGTTTACGTGGTAACTGCAAGTGGATTGATATTCTTTCCAATTTGATTGTCAAGTACAATGATGAGAAGCATCGGACTATTGGTATGAAACCAAAAGATGTTACAGCTGAAAACGAAGCAGAAGTTCTTCAAAGATTCAAACGTAATGTTAATTTAACAGAAAAGAAGCCAAAGTTTAAAGTTGGTGACAAAGTACGAGTAAGCAAGTTAAAACAAGTATTCGAAAAAGGATACACACCCAACTGGTCTACTGAAATATTTACTGTTCACCGAGTTCGAAAAACAAAACCAGTTACTTTTCTCTTGCAGGATTATAAAGATCAACCAATAGCTGGAGGTTTTAATGAACAAGAATTACAAAGTGTCGAATATCCTGATTACTATCTTGTAGAGAAGATTCTTAGAAGACGTGGAAATGAAGTATTGGTGAAGTGGCTTGGTTTTGACAATACTCACAATAGTTGGATTAATAAAGCAGATGCTCAATAAGTATTTTGTAATTAATTTATAAAAAATAAAAACTTACAAATAATTCAACGTGATCTTGAATAGACATCATGTATAGAATACAGCAAAACCGTCTTGAAAGTTTTAGAAATTGGCCTTTGAGTTTTTTAAAACCTGAAGATTTAGCTGCAGCAGGATTTTACTACACTGGTGAAATAGATAAAGTCCGTTGCTTTGAATGTTCTACAGAAATATGTAGATGGGAAATCGATGACAATCCATTATTAGAGCACAAAAAGTGGAATGGCCGTTGTCGCTTCATCAGAGATATACCTTGTCAGAATGATTCTGCTGAAGAAAATACCAATAGATGTAAAATTTGTCTTGATAATGAACTAGAAGTCGCATTTATACCCTGTGGACACTGTTGTAGTTGTTATCATTGTTCATCCATTGTTAAAAAATGTATAATATGTAGAAAAGTTATTAATCAAAGAATTCGAATTTACATATCATATTTTTTTTTTTTTATTTGAATTTAAGAAAAATGTATTTAATAATGTATATTAAGGAATTGAAATAAAATAAACACTTTTTATAATCAAACAAAATTTATTGTAACATTTATTTAAATAAAACACTCATAACTATACACTTATTATGCACACGCTAAACACTACAAAATTCGAGGACATAACCTCCTTTGAACACTACACAAAGTTTAAGTTTATTAGCAGCATTCTGCATTCTTTCAAAAAACTCTTGATCTTTTTTAAAAACTTCCGACACTTTTTTAGGTAAGAAGATTTGCATTTCTTGACATAGTTCTGCTACAATCTTAGGTTCAAAGCGAGTTTTCACTTGTCTCAAACATGTGACCGTGTAGGAAGTGCCTTCTGTCAGTTCAGTGATTTTTTTAGTAGGAAGAAATTCTCCTCGGGCAATGACGTTCAATTTAGAAATGTCCATCTTATCTGTAACAGAAAAACAAATTCTTGATTGAAAAATATAATCAATATCAATATAATCTCTAATCTTTAATAATAATACTATATTGATACTGTATTGATACTATATTGATACTGTATTGATACTGTATTGATACTATATTAATACTGTATTGATACTATATTGATACTATATTAATACTGTATTGATACTATATTGATACTGTATTGATACTGTATTGATACTATATTGATACTATATTGATACTGTATTGATACTGTATTAATACTGTATTGATACTGTATTAATACTGTATTGATACTGTATTGATGCTGTATTTAAACTTTATTGATACTATATTGAAATGAATAGAATTATACTAACCTTAATTTAAGAAATGTCAATTTTGGATCTCTTGGTACTGACTGCTTCTTCACTGGTTGGTTGATGGGCTCTTTTGAGTGCGTCTTTTCTTGATGAGTCAGCGAACTGAATGACGCTCGGCTGATTCTGCACCTGTTCATATAGAGTGCTCCCCACCACGTCGACTACCCCCACTCCAGGATCTAGCGGCTCAGCTACCCCCACTCCAGGATCTAACGGCTCAGCTATCCCCACTCCAGGATCCAACGACTCGATAGCAACTTCGATATCTACTAGTTCTGGATTTCGTGATCTTGCTAGATAGTGACCTCAAGGAAGAGTGTCCGTAGTTTCTTCTTGAAGAAATCTTTTGTCGTCATGCGCACTGAGAGCGATCTTTGTCTCCTTCTCAGTGTACAGTTGATGATTGCGAGATCTTATGTTTCTCTGTTCTCGAATCTTGATTTCATTCGTTTTCAAACAATCGATGTAATCATCGAAAGTGATGGTTGCTTTAACCACTGAACTCTTCACTCCCTTGGCTTTCTTTATCGTCTTCTGATTTTCGACTCTGACGCTGTACATTTTACTCCTCAGTCCAACGAATTCCAGCATGATGTTTCCGTTGCATTCGTCCTTCATCAAACCAACAATTTTCTTATTGGCAGGAGGAATGTTGAACTGATTAGGCTGGGGGTAGTCAGAGGTGTCGAATTCGTGGATGTCTCTTTTCATTATTTGATACATATCGATGTTGGTCATCTCGTATACCAAGCTATCCGTATCTGTATACAATAGCTTGCAATTTCCTTTTCCTTTTGCAACGTTATCCAGCATGTAATCGTAATGGAAGCGGCATACGAGAGTTTTGGACAAATCCAGTACAGAGAGCCCGATGTAGATAGGTTTTCTGGTGCAAATTTCCGTTCGTAAAAGTTGAATCGCTACCAAATTTTCATCAAAGAGGGCACAACTACTGAAATTTGGTCTGGCAATGAGCGCCTCAGCACCGTAGCGTCCTTCGCACTTATTGACGAGCTTAATATAACGTGTTTTCGCTCGTTTTCCATGGTTTTACCATAAACAGCGTTATTGAAAAGTTTGAAGAGCATCTTCTCAAACTCATTCTTGGCATTCTTCCGCTTCTCGCTGTTCAGGTCGATATATTTCTTATCCATCGACTTTTCATCGACTCTTCATCGACTCTCATCGACTTTTCATCGACACTTCATCGACTCTCATCGACTCTCATCGACTCTCATCGATTTTCCATCGACTTTTCATCGACACTTCATCGACTTTTCATCGACACTTCATCGACTCTCATCGACTCTCATCGACTCTCATCGACTTTTCATCGACTTTTCATCGACACTTCATCGACTCTCATCGACTCTCATCGACTCTCATCGACTCTCATCGACTCTCATCGACTTTCCATCGACTTTTCATCGACACTTCATCGACTTACATCGACTCTTCATCGACTCTCATCGACTCTCATCGACTCTCATCGACTTTTCATCGACACTTCATCGACTCTCATCGACTCTCATCGACTCTCATCGACTCTCATCGACTCTCATCGACTCTCATCGACTCTCATCGACTCTCATCGACTTTTCATCGACACTTCATCGACTTACATCGACTCTTCATCGACTCTCATTGACTCTCATTGACTTTTCATCGACACTTCATCGACTCTCATCAACTCTCATCGACTCTCATCGACTCTCATCGACTTTTCATCGACACTTCATCGACTCTTCATCGACTTTCTTATAATTTCTAGATTTTTTTTTTTAATCATTTTATTATTCTAAATCATCTTAGTATCTTGTAAATCATCTTGTTAAAAAAGTTTTGCATGACCCGTTATTTTCTATAAATACAGCTGAGTTTGTATTTCACGAACAGTATGCATGATAAGCTCAAGCTATCAACATGGCAAACTTTCTCGAAATAGAGAAATTAAGAGAGATGATTAAATCCAAACTTCCAAATCGATTGGATACAAATATTTGTCTAATATTTGATTCTAATCAAGAGAAAAAAACTCTATTTACGAATGATTCAAAGATTAATGTTGTTTCGAATATTACTGATGAATTCACGCCTAATACATCTCTTCAACTTATAAAAAGTTCTAGAGGAAAAGATAAACTTCTTTTGAATGGCATTCCTTTCTATAAGGATAAAGTTATGAAGAATGGTAATATACACTGGAAGTGTCATCTTTACTATTCAAAACAATGTTTAAGTCGTGCTGTAACGAAGGACATGAAACTTGTAAATTGTACATCACATAACCATACAATAACATCTGTGAAGGAAGAAAATGTAACAAGAAATATGATTTTTAAGGAAAAACGCGAGTCTAATGATGCTCCCAATACACATCATACAAATGATAAACTCACAAGGAGAGATGATATTGATTCCATCAATCAGCAAAGGTATCCAGAATCAAAAATACTTGAAGATAGTTATTCTAGCTCTGATGATGAAATAGAAAATTATCAAAAGAATAAAAAATACAACATATTTCAAAGTTATAAAAGGAAACTTCGTAATAACGCTTCATCAGTATCAAGATGTAAAAAAGCGAAAGTTAGTTCTAACGATGTTAATAGTGATACATCATCAGATTCTTCCAATAATACTTTTCTTCAACTCGAAAACTGTAAATCGAAATCTAACTTTAAAAATTTACCAGTATATAGATTTAAAAAAGCAAAATTAAGTTCCATAGATTCTTACAATGATACTTCATCAGATCATTCTATTAGTAACGCATCTTCATCTAAATACATGAGTGATCTCCTGTTGAAAGATTATGGAATTGGAGAATGGGACGACCCCAATGTATTAGTTGATCGCCTTCGTATTCTTACATCTCCAACTAATACAAATCCGTATACTACCAAGGAGATAGACTTTATAATTAACGAACTACGAGAGGCTGGTTATATATATTAACTTGGGGGTGATATGCTTCAAATAAATGTTGAAGCATCAACCATACAAAATCAAAAGTTTCTTTGCTTTCTGAACGTCCCTCCAGAATTGAAACAGAGAGAATATTTTCTATTTGAAACATCTACCCGATCGGATAGTCAGCGCCATCAGTGATAACGTTTGAAAACATGTGTGAGTGGGAGACCCAAATGGTGAGAGAATCATTATAAAAGACTGACCCTTCAGTAAAAGGTTCATTTAGGATGAGGTACTTAGTGGATGTGCAAGGCAAATAGCCGGACTCATTGCTCTCTCGAAAGCGCCTTCTTATATACGCGAGGATTGGGTGGGGGAATGCATGCGCGCGAAGAGGGAAGAAACGCGTTGAAGTTCTATCCCCACTTTCGACCTAACCTTTTTCATGAGTATAAAACAAGGTGAGCTTGATTCTGAAATTCATTTCTTTGGTTCGCTTCAGTCAGCAAGGTTCATCACAAAGATAAAATACATGATAGATTTTTCAAGGTTAGGAATGATTGTTGAGGTTATGTGGATGATTGATTATGCCAGTGAGAACATTGGTTGGAACTCTCACCACTTATGAACTATTATTGTAATTTATATTTTTATTTCAATAAATTCAACTTTAGATTAATAAAAATATGAACTTTCCTTTCATAACCTAATTATATTAGTTAAAATAAAAAAAAATTTCTAAAGCTTAAACAGTTTGAGGCTTGAAAAACAAAGAAAATTTCTTTTTCAAGATTTTTAATAATTTAGAATTTTATTAAGACTAAATAATGATTTTCAATAAATATATTTAAAATGTTACAACTTTCATGCAAATATAAATTTAAATTGGTCTAATAAATGACTTTTATAAGAAATTGAATCTTTCGCTAGTCTAGTACATCTCTTCGAATTAAGTAATAATGATGAAATAATCAGCTTAGAGTCTTGGAATAACTTTATATATTATTTTTAAACATAACAAAGTTATATATAAATTTTCAGATCTCTATCTCTTTTAGTTTCTGTGATATAAGAAATGAATAGTAGTGGAAAAGGCCGAATAAGCTAAAAATTCTGAAATAAACATTAATACACTTGAAATGATGTTTTAATTGTTTCTATAGAGATGTTTAATTATAAAATAGTTATTAACGATAAGATTAAGTATTTGTAATGTGTTTCAAGCATTAAAATGGTAGAAATTCATTAAAACTGATTTTTTCAAAAATATAGCTGTAATCCTTCAAAATTGAAATAGTAAATATCTTATATCTCTGAAACTAGAGAACGTAGAGCTTTAAAATTTTTACTAAAAGTTTGTTTCAACTAATCGATGAAGATAAAATATCTACTTATAACATAACTTATAAACTATAAAATTTCATTCAAAAAGTTATAGCTAAAAATGAATCCATTTATAGTGCTATACAAAATTTATACTCAAATCTTTTTAAAATAGTTATAAACAATAAGATTTAACTTATTGTATCTTATACATTATAATCAATGATTTATAAGATTAAGTAATATGTTTTAAACACTAAAACTAATTTTTTTCAAAATATAGCTGTAATCCTTCAAAATTGAAATAGTAAATATCTTATATCTCTGAAACTAGAGAACATAGAGCTTTAAAATTTTTGCTAAAAGTTTGTTTCAACTTATAGAAGAAGATAAAATACTTGTTTATGACACAACTTATAAACTTTAAAATTTTATTCAAAAAAGTTATAGCTAAAAATAAATTCATTATATTGCTATATAAAAGCTAAAAATTCTGAAATAGATATTAATACATCTAAAATGATGTTTTAATTGTTTCTATAGATATGTTTAACTATAAAATAAGATTTTAATTATTCTTCATTGTGATTATAATGTATAAGATTCAATGGCTTTGATTTAAATCTTATACTATGTGGTTTGAAGTAAAATATAATATAAATACATTTCAGGCTTATGTTTTGAACTGAAAATAGTTTAATATAGATGCTTTTAATAATTTTTATATCTGAATACACTCATAAGGACTGTGAGAATATGTTTTGGGGTAAAAGAAAAATTAATTTATTAATGTATATATATATATATATATATATATATATATATATATATATATATTTGAAAATGTAGTTATGAGGAGAGCTATCAGTCAATATATTTGATCTATAAACTAAAAGAAATATGGATCTAGAAATTAGCATGTTTGCTGTACTTCAATTGATTAGAAGAAAGTATTTCTATGACTATTTGTTATATATATTCTGTATATTAAATACTCCAATACACACACACACACACACACAAGCACATACATTTCTGAAATGTACAAATCTCAAGTATAAGTGTAAGTGAAGAAATAAATAACTTTCAATATTATTTTTAATACAACACTTTATTATTATTAATCTCAAATATAAATGTATAATAAAATAATATCACATTTTTTTTACTAGTCCTACTAGACCCTCGAGTATTAACTTATATGTACACAAGCATAGTGTAGATAAAGTAGATCGCTATTATTTTTATTCTAAGCTTTAACTATATTTACTAATATGTTGCAGTTTTCATACATCTCATCATTTTTAATCTCTAAATGTATACAAACATAATTTAATAATTAATTTTCCATTTCATTATAGTTTAATAAATTGATAGCTGTCAATGTTAAAATAATATAAAATTTGAGGAAACTCCTATTATACAAGTTTTAAGATTTCCCTAATACGGTGGCTCCGTGGCGTAGTGGTATACGCGCTCGCCTCGCGTCCATAGGGTCGAGGGTTCGATTCCGACCAAAGTCAAAAATTTTTTTTAATGCTTAAATAATTTTTATTCGATTTATTATAATTAAATAAATATTAAAAAGTATTAAAAAATAAAAGTTAAAAAAAATATTAAAAAATAAAAATTATGAAACTTTCGCAGTAGTTTCATCACAGCACGCAGCCAGCCGCCGGCAGCTCGCCTTCTCGGGACTGGCCATGTTGCTCCTCGTCCACAGCATTTCTAACCCACCTACATTTCTAACCCACCTGACTCTCTAACCCACTGGGCGAGAAAGTCACTGGATTAGAAATGTAGGTGGGTTAGAAATATAATTATCAATACCTAAATAATTTATGAAATATATTAGATCTCCCCAATTCTACTTCAGGTGAATTCGAACTGGTCCCCCCACCTCTATACCGATTCGAATTCATACCGAGGTGAATTCAAACTGGTTCCCCCACCTCTATACCGATTTTGCTCAAAAAAATCCTAAGCTAATTCTACTTCACCTCTACTTCAGGTGAATTCGAACTGGCCCCCCACCTCTATGCCGATTCGAATTCATATCAATTCTAATTCAGGTGAATTAGAATCGGCATGAATTCGAATCGGCATAGCTTATCTACTCCCATTGATTTATTGACTAATTAACCCATTAACCCATGAATCCATCGATCAATAGACCTATCAACTCATCGACCCATTCAACTTCTGACACCCACCAAAAAATTCATTCATCCATCCATTAACCCATCAACGAATTTTTTTTTCCCACTCATCAACAAATTCCGCCCATCGGCCCATCAACCCATCGACAAATTCATCTATCCGCTCAACGGACCATTAATCCGTCGACAAATTCATCTATCCGCCCATCGGCCCATAAACCCTTCGACAAATAAATCTATACGCCCATCAACCCATCGACTATTTCATCTATCCACCAATCAGTCCATCAACCCATCGACATATTCATGTAGTGACCCATCGACATAATTATTTATCCGCCCATCGACCTATCGTCATATTTATCGATCTGTCCATCGAACCATTGAGCCATCATTTTATCGTCCCATGAATCTACTCATGAATTCATTGCACCACGCACCCATTACTCAATTTATACAACGACTCATCCACCATTCAGTATAACTCTAAGACACGAAATAGTACATTGTTAACCAAGGGAGTAAAATTGGTGATTTTTGCCCGAGTCGAGTTTGGCAATAAAGACGAGGGCAAAAACATCTTTACTTCCGTGGATAACATATTACTTTTTCATACACGAAGGGCGTCCAATTCAGTCACATTGAATATAAATTCATTAATAATACATAAAGTAACGTCATTAATAGATGATAAAATCAAAATGAAAATGTGAAAATAAGACTGTCGAATTGATAAACTTAAAAAATCTAATATTAAAGAAATTGCCCATGAACCCATCTATCCACCCATCAACAAATTCATTCATCCACCCAACGGCCCATCAACCCATCGACTTATTGATCTATCCACTCATCGGCCCATCAACCCATCGACAAATTTATCTATCCGCCCATCAGCCCATAAACCCATCGACAAATACATCTATCCGCCCATCAACCCATCGACAAATTCATCTATCCGCCCATCGGCCCATAAACCCATCTACAAATTCATCTATCCGTCCATCGGCCCATCAACCCATCAACAAATTCATCTATCCGCCCATCAGTCCATAAACCCATCGACATATTCATTTATCGACCCATCGTCATATTTATCGATCTGCCCATTGAACCATTGAGCCGTCATTTCATCGTCCCATGAATCCACCCATAAATTCATTGAACCACGCACCTATTACTCAATTTATACATCGACTCATCCACCATTCAGTGTAGCTCTAATACATGAAAAGTAAATTTCTTATTGAAAATAAGGTAATAATCAATCACGCTTATTAAAAAACTACTTTTTTCGCATTCTAACCTCAAAATCGCAACTTCTTTTCTCATTTTCGGCTCTCATACGAAAAAAATCATTATTAACCTCTGGTGTAAAGGCTGTTTTACGAAACTCGTTACGTAAATCCAGCCTTTCCAACCCAGGTTAATAATGTACTATTTTGCCCTTGGGTAAAAAAGAGCTATTTTAGCCTCTAAGAATAGACATCAAAAATTGAATTTCACGCCCTGAGTGTGAAAAAGTACATTTTTGACACTCGGTGCGCGAAGCTCAATTTCGCGCACGCTGTACAAAGTGACACGTGCAAAAATGGAGCTTCTTACACGTCGTGTCAAAAAATATTGTTCGATACTCGTGCGAGAAAGTGATTTCTTCCTTGTGTGACCTTTTCACCCTCGCTTCGCTCGGGCGCAAACCGCCACACGAGTAAAAAATCATTCTCACGCACTAGTATCGAAAAATACTATTCTCATTGGTAAAAATCAATTACGCTTATTAGAAAACTACTTTTTTGCCCTTGGGTAAAAAAGAGCTATTTTAGCCTCTAAGAATAGACATCAAAAATTGAATTTCACGCCCTGAGTGTGAAAGAAAATTTTTTGAGCTTGAAGTGACTGATTTCTAGAACATTTAATTATCTTTTCGTAATAATAAGGTCGTTTGTTTAATGATTTTAATTGTGAAATTAAAGAAATTTCAAGAATAGTATATTATTCACCTAGGGAGTAAAAACGAAAAATGTCTTAAATCGTATGTTAAATGTCACCCGAGCCGAAGGCGAGGGTGACAAACATACGATTTAAGGCATTTTTCATTTACTCCCGTGGAGAATATACGATTTTTTTACACAGGCAGCGTACAGTGGGTACCTTACTTTTCGCTGGGAGGGAGTAAAGTACCCACTGTACGCGCCCTGTGTAAAAAAATAATTTATTGAATTATTATTACATTGAAGACATAAAGAATCTTCATTATTCAAATTAATGAAATATTTTGAACAATAAAATATATGAACTATATTCTTTAAGTTGGGTTATTAAAATTAAAAATGATTTAATCTTTTTCTTATTTACAAAAATGACATAAGTCGATTTGTGTTGATTAAATTTGAGTTACTCAGAAATTATTTCAACCAAATTGTAATGTAAATATACAATTAGTATAATAGATTTTTTGTTATATTTATATTCGTAAAATTTGACTTGAAAAATTATTTTATTAAATATATTTTTTGCTTTGCAAAAAAAGATTTCTGAATTTAATTTACCAATATTTTATTTTTATATATTATATTAAAGATTTTAATATCACCTATATTGTATACTTTATAGATATGATATAAAAAAAAGTTAAAAAGTTTTCAATTAAATGTGGTAAAACTTTGATTTTTTATTTGAAATTATTTATCATTATACATATTGATATAGCAATATCCAATATATTGCCAATATGTGGGAATAATGTGAGTTTTGGCCCTAGGGATTGATAAATGCTAAATGTTGGTGAAATATTGGAAAAATTTTGCCAAGAGATTTTTAAATAAATGCAATATATTGGATATTGTTTCACCAATATCTTGGCAATACGAATTTTTTTACACGGGTCATTAAAAACCGTCGGAAAACATGCTTTTTTACACTAAGAATCTATATTTTCAATCACCTATAACTCGAAAAGTATTCATTTAACAAATTGAATTTTTAAATTAATATAGATGAACAATTTTTTTTTATTCTTTATTAACTATTCTTCACATTACAATAAGAAATTTCACACAATCTAAATTATTTTTTTTAAATATATAAAAATAACCTTTTGCGCATTTCGATTATTGATGTGAATTTCTTATATAGGCCAGTCAAAATAGGGTATTGTTCTGCCAAAATTAGTAACCAGCAACGAACTATGCGATCATTTAAAAGATAGTCCGTAGATGTTTTCTTATATGTTTTGGACTAGCAACTATGATTTATTAATTAGTTATTAACAAATTAGTGCAAAAACGCGTTTTTTTGGTTTTTTGTTAATAAAACGAAAACTATTTGACGAATCATTATGGTGTCAATAGAAAAGTTGTAGAGAATTAAATTATCAACAAAACGAGAGGTCAAACGACCCGATCGGTTTATTAGAACCAAAGGAAATTCGGAAAAACCGGAAAATTTTTCATTTTTTTTAAAAATTCATAACTTTGTTGTTTATGAATATTAAGAGCTGAAATTTGGCACAGAAGTAGATAATTATATCTACTTTTAACATCTTAAAGGCAGCTACTATCGAATAATTAGTTTCTGCGTAGTTGCAATTTTTTTTTTTTTCGGTATTCTTCCCTTCTTTATATTACCGATTGAGAACGTCGAACATACATTTTTAAAACGGTTTTAAAAACTAGAAACAATATACTATTAAAATATCAATTTTGCAATAAATGAAATGAATATTTTTTATATCATGTTTTTTATTTATTTTAATTGAAAATCCAGTTTTACGGCATGTTTTTTAAACTTGTCCGTGTGATTGTGGCTCAGTAACTGGGGACACAGAATTGAGACTGAGGTTATTTTGAAGGTAAAGTAATGTGTACAAATAAAATTTTTTTTATTTTCAGTATAAATCATTAAATTATCAATTTTATAATAGAAAAAAAATATTTTTATAAAGAAAAATACATGAACTAACAATAAAAACTTATAATAAAACAATATTTTGTTAATTTTATTAAATAATTGAGCCGTTTTCCGGAAATCATCTTAATGCCTCCGTAATACGGCCCAATACCCTATGCTGATATTCAGTGGATGGTAAAAAATATTTTAAATTATGATCTTTTTTACCATAAATAAAAATATAAATAAAACATTCTTAAGATAAACAAAGGCATTATTACAATAACATTTAATCTAATAGAAAAATATTTTATTAGATCTTACATTCGATGAACCAGGATCATCGAATAATAATTTATTGAATATAGCGACTGCCATAATCAATGCGAATAGTTCAAGCTACGTTCCAGAAGAGACTTTAACATTTGCAGGAGAAAACTTAAACTCCTCAGAAATTGAAAATCCGAGAGGTTATTATAGTATTTAACGATACAAGTGTCCCATAGGACACGTGTATTGTACACTATTTTCCAGTACTATAAAAATGTTTTTTACCAAATTTTCTATTATAAAAATATACAAAATGCATTCTTCAGGTAGACAAAGGTATTATTCTCATTCTAATACAAAAATCTTTTATTAGATTTTACATTTGATGGACCAATATCATCGAATTATTATTTGTCGAATGTAGCGACTAGCATGATCAATACGAATGACTCAACCTACTTTTCAGAAGATATTTTAACATATGTAGAAAACAACTCCAATGCCACAGAAACTGAAAATCTGGAAGGTTAATATTCAAAAATAAATAATAATTTCAAACATTAAATATCATAATTTTTCTGATACTGCATGGTAGTATTCATTTAAGGTGTCTTCTTGAAATATTGGCTTCTCACAATATTATTTAAATAAATAATTTTTTTTTAAATATTTTTTTAATTAATTGTTACAATTGTATTTTCTGTAATATTTATTATCTAACAAAAAATACCTGCAATTTATAATAACGTTTTAATCGTTTAATTTTTAGTAAATTTTTTAAATATCTTTTTTTTTGTTGATAACATGGCATTTTTTCATTAATTTAAATTTGTAAAAAATTCATTTTTGATTACGAAGTTATTTAAGACAAAATCAACTGTATGAATGTAAAATAGAGTTGTTTCTTTCTGGTGATCTATTAGACTTAGAAATTTGCAATTTACCATAATTACAGTAAATTTTATGTAAAATATAAAAAAAATTTTTGAATACGATTAAATTTATTCGTAAGTATCGTAAGTATAAGTTGAATTTATGTAACCTCCGAAGCCTTTTTTAGATGTGACATATAACATTATGTTTCATCGATATTTTTGGCCATCAAAATAAATCATTATTAATAATCTAAACATAACATTTTAAAAATCTTGTTTTAAGCTTTCATTATGTACTTTGATAAATTAAAAAATTGTTTTTCAGTTGGTAATAAATTAATTTGAATGCGCGTGACGAAACTATGCAATTAATTATGCAATTTATTATTTATTAATTACAATTTTTAAATTTTTTTATTAACTAAGATCTCGTTATCAATTTTTAATAAACGTCATTTGAAAGTAGAGAAAAAAACCTAAAAAATCCCGTGTTCAGATTATATTTTTGTCGAATTTACAGATATTAAAAACTGTGTTCAAAATATTACTTTGTTGCGAGTAAAAATTAAATGTAACCTCTGAAGCCTCCATAGAACAAAAACGGTTGAATTTTTTTAAATCAAACTACCGCCAAAAAAAATTCAGCATCATCTTGTTTTAAGGTGTTAGTTTAATAGCACAATACTAATTAAAAATCTATTATCAAATGTTCAATTTTTTTTCATTTAAGTAGAACTTCCACATTATGAAGATTTCACTAATACCTCTGATTCTAACGTGCTTGATGGTTCTAATAGAAATAAATTCATAAGAAGAAAGCCAAGTAAAAGAAAGTCATCTAAAAAAAATACTATTACAAGAAAAAAAGTAAAAAACAGTGATGATTGGATTTATCGGCAAGCTAAAAAGGCGCGGGCATATGGTAAAGAAGGTGTTGGACGTAAAGGACTTATAGATGCTAGAACCATGAAGGACGCGTGTTTAAAAAAATGTCGAAAGTCTTGCTCTAAAAAAATTTCTGCTTTGGATCGACAGAAAGCTTTCGATAATTTTTGGGCTTTAGGAGATAGAAAAAAGCAATGGGAATGCCTAAATAATTGGATTGGTATTAAATCTGCTAACTCAAGTGATACAGAAGCTGGCATATCAAGTAGAACATCAAATATTATTCAATATGATTTTAGACTACCATCGCCAGATAAATTGGTATCAGTATGTAGAACCATGTTTCTCAATACTCTAGGTATTACTGACGTGATTTTATACATAATTTTAGTTTTTAGGATTTAAAAAACATTAAATGTATTTAGCGAGCTGTAAATATCATTTGAATGTTTCTTTTATTTTTCTTATATAGTATTTTAATAATTATTTTCGATGCTAGTGCGAGAAAATGATTTAACCTCATGTTGATGTTTGCGCCAAAGTGAAGCGAGTTTCATTAAAATTTATTGCCTAGTTTTATTGCTATTTTTATTTTTATTAAAATGTCGCTTTTAATGTATTATCATCCCTGATGGAAATTGAAACTTTTTTTTACCATTTTATGGCCAGCTAAATGGAAACGCTTTTTTTTAACATTTAATTGCCATTTCTTTAGCATTATTATTACTGATTGTCATTAATTTTTATACACATTATTATTTATGTTCACATTTTTACCAAGGTATTATTTTTATATTTAGATTGTTATTTTATTAACTTTTTTTTAATACATAATATAAAATTATTGGCAAAAACTTTTATATTAACGAAACTAAAGCGGATGTGCGAGTTACCGTGCCCTCCCCGATTACCATAGCCTATATTACAGCTTACGATGTTGGTAATCAGAGCACAAAATGTCTCTAGTCACCTCAAAAGCTCAGTAACTGGCGCATTGACGTTATTGCTTTTGATGTGCGTAATTCAAATCCTCTACTTGCTAATCTTAATTTTTCTATAGGAATGTGGTCTAAGGTCCCTGAGCTAGAGCCAAACTAAGTTGCGATGTTGGTGAGTCAGACCCCTTACGCCTAGAGGCATATTCCGGCCCTTTAAAGGTTAATAAAGAGAATATCAGAGTATTCGAACTCGTATTTTTTCTTACTCGAAGATTTTTTTTCTTACTCGAAGACATTTTTTTATATAAAGTTTAAGGTTTTTATAAATAAAATTGTGTAAGTTTTAAAAATTAAATATTTTTAAACAAATTAGGAAAATATAAATTAAAAAAATTGGAAAAAAATTATAATATAATGAAACTAACAAGGAGAGTGCATTGCATTTGGGTCTCGGATTTTCTTCGAACTCTGGGATATTTTTTCTTACATAAAATCATGAAAAAAAACCACGTCCATTCGGTCCAACGCTTGATTTTTTCTGAGTTATGAACAGTTTTGTCTGTTTTGTTAAAAAATTGGTATCTGATTTATAGTTTTACGGTTTTCTAACTACTTATTCTATAAGGTTTTTACTCATTGCATATTAAAGTTGAGATGAAAACCTATCGATTAAAAAAAACGTGTCCAAAAAGCTCAAGTTGTTTAGAAGTTATAAGGGAATAAAAATAGCGCAAATATTTAACTGAAAATATGCATAGAAAATAAATGCTGTATTTTAGTCCGAATTTCATTTTAATTTTCATCCCTTCATAACTTTTGAACAACTTGAGCTTTTTGGACACGTTTTTTTTTTAATCGATAGGTTTTGATCGCAACTTTAATATGCAATGAGTAAAAACCTATTCATCGATAATTTATAATCAGCAATATTAATTCATAGATATTATCTCACAGAGAGGCTAAAATTAAAAACTATAAAAAACTGTTCACATAATTTTATGTAACAATTTAAATTTTTTGGCGAAAAAAATAGAGGTTGAATTGAAAAATCAATTTTTTTAGACATTTCCTATCAGTGGGTTCGTACTGCGAAAAAAAAGATGATAGACGCAAACACGACAGGAGTAATTGAAAGCGATAAGAGAGGAAGACATGCTAATCGTCCTTTCAAGTATCCAGAAGAAATAAAGAATGAAGTGAGAGACCATATAAAACAATTCCCAGTTATGGATAGTCATTACTGTCGAGAGAATACCCAAAAGAAGTATTTGGAAGAGGGTTTATCGATTGCGAAAATGTATCGGATGTATTGTAAAAGAGAGGTTGGGGAAACAAAGGAAGATCCTAATGTTAACCAAAGCATGTATGAGCAAATTTTCAATAAAGAATTCAATTACGGATTTTATGTTCCCAAAAAAGATCGGTAAGTTGTTACATGTTATGAGTTATTCCTTATCTTACCATTGAGAAAGCACCTTCTTGGGGTTGCACAAGATACCAAGTCTATTCTTGACTTTGTCTTGTCTCGAAAATTAAGATAATAGCAAGTCAATATTAAGAGGCGGTCGTAACCAAATCGGTGACTTAGTTCGGTGCTTGTAATAAATGCTTATAATAGTTTATTCATTTATTAATATGGTAAAAATATAATAATTTCCTCTAGTCATGTATATAAAGAATAATTTAAAATAGTTACAGCCACAAAAATATACAAAATATTGTTATAAAGCGAAAAATGCCACCTAACAATCGACACGACAGTTTTTTGCATGCGGTATATGTCAAGTCAGTTTGATATTTGTAATAAATACTTATAATAATTTATCTACTTATTCATATGGTAAAAATATAGTCATTTCCTCTAGTCATGTATATAAAGAATAATTTCAAATAGTTTAAGCCATAAAAATATACAAAATATTATCGTAAAGCGAAAAATGCTGACTTGATATATACCGCAAGTCACCGATTTGGTTCCGACCGCCTCTTAAAATAAAATTAAATATAAGGAAAAAGATAAGAGTGATAGATTAACAATTTTGAAGACTCGAATTCGAATACCGCTCTCAGTGGGACTGATTGATACAAGCACCACTGTATACAATGCATGTGCTTTGTTCACAAACACACTGAGAACCTTCGTTGCTAATTAGTATCTTAATGATAACATAAATACAGCAGCGTTAAATATATCTTATTTTAAGAAACACCATTAGAACAAAGTTTTTAAAATATGTAATTAAATACTTGCTAGTTGTGAACAATGTGAAGGTTTCAAGAACAAGCCACCAGAAAACGAAGAAACTAAAGAAGCTTATGCCTGTCATTTGAAAAAGAAGTCAGAAGTAAGGAGGCTTATGAAGCAAGATAAAGAGAGAACCCTTCTTGACTCAACCATTTGTTGTGCAAATTTCGATCTGCAGAAAATATTAACAACACCGAGATCCGATATATCAACCATGTACTACAAATCTAAGCTTTGTGTGTGGAATTTTACTATCTTTCAATTAGGAAGTAATATTGGAACATGTCATCTATGGAATGAAACTATCGGAAATCGTGGGTCTAATGAAATAGCATCGTTCGTCTGGATGTTTATAAAATCCAAATCCGAACATAATACAAAAGAAATCATCTTTTATACAGACAATTGCGGTGGACAAAATCGAAACCAAAACATGTTTTCTATGTATATAAAAGCCGCAAATACTTTTGGTATTCGAGTAATCCATAGGTAAGAAGCATACTGAATATTTCATTTTACTTTTTCATTTTTTCATAAATTTAATGATGAAATTTTTATATTATTGCGTCACTTAAATCCGTGCTTAAGTTTCGCTTGGCCACGATTCAAATAGTTAATTTTTCAATGAATCTGTTTATATTAGGTGTATAGAAAAACCAAGAGTAATTATTTAATGTGTCTTAGCATTTAATTAATAAAAAAATCTTAAACTCTTTATTACCTGTGGAAAACAATAAGAAAATCTGATTACTCAAACAAAAAAAACGCTGCCAAGTGCTTTGGCACAGAACACATTGAGTTTGAGTAATTTGATTTTATTTTTAAAATGTGATGTTAATGTAAATGTCCATTTCCACTGCATCGAAGGCTGCCTTTAGATCTCCAGAAACTATATGAATCTTATTATTTCTTATTTTTGCCATTTGCATTATGTGATGCTCTAAAATTAAAACTGCGTTTAGAAAACTGATTTCCCAAAGCTAGTTTTTTCACACAGTAGCGAATAACTTCTATATAAATTTTAGAGCAATTTCACCAAGTAATTTACAAAAAATACAAAAAATAATGAAAAATAATTTTAAAAAAATTTTAAAATGCTTTAAAATTACAACTACGTTAAGAAAATCAATTTTCAATAGCTCCCCCGGTTAGACAAAAAAATAAATTGTATGCAAAATTTAAAGCAAATCCATCGAGTAGTTTTCGAGATAAAATTGGCGTAACGAATATACACACAAACACACACATATGAGTACTTTTAAAAAAGTTCCGCGAATGTCATTTCTATCGAACTAAAATTATACTATTGAGACAAAATTTTATGATATTAATATTTTATTAAATAATTGAATTTTTATAAATAGGTTTTTGGAAGTGGGTCACACCCAATCAGACGGCGACTCAATGCATGCCCAAATTGAAAAGTATTGTAAAAAAAAAGAAATTTTCACACAGCAAGAGTGGGCACGACTTATAACAGAATGTAAAAAAGATAATCCGTATGTAGTCAAACAAATGACACAAGAAAATATTTTTGATTTTGGGAACATCTCACAACAATTCAATTGGAAGCCAGCAAAAATATCCAAATTATGTGAAATAACGATAACACCCCAAATTAAAACAATCGAGGTCAAATATGATTTCTTTCAAGAATCAGTAAAGATAAATGTTTTTAAAAAAAAACATAACCATTGATCAAATCTTGAATCTTCAATTGGAGCTAGCTTATACTTCTAGAATTCCTCTAGCACCAAAAAAGATTCAAGATTTGAACTATATGCTAAATAAAAATCTGGTACCAAATGAATTTATTACCGATTTCAAAGAAATTTTAAATATTGAATAAATACTTAAAATTATGTATATTTAATTATTTTAATGTTAATAAATTAATTTATTATTAAATACTATATATTTCGTAATCAATAAAATTATTTAATCAATTTTAAAGTAATAAACTTAAATATTGCAAGTTGATATCACAGTCAATTAAGCTACACCTAATAATACTGAATAAGTAAGTTACTACAAAAAGTGGTATCACAGATAATGATTTTAGAATTTTACTTTGCATATATTTGAATAATGAAAAAATCTGAGATGTATTTGTTTTGCTCTTTCTGAATGACGCTGCTGAGCTATGGGAAATTTCACAGGTATAAATAAAGAAATTCCATCTCTTTTTCTATTATTAAGTGACTTAATAAATAAAAACTATTTAATAAAGTATTAATTGAAAAATTTTTATATAATATAAATATTTCTTCTGTAAAAAATAAAATTACAAATGCTTTTTCTATTATTGTTGATTGATTCTATTTAATTGTAAATCGATTAGATGCGTACATTATAATACTTATTATTCATTGAATAATAATAGAAAAAACATTCATAACCAGCGCCAGATTAAGCTTTTACGAGGCTCGGGGTTAAGTTTTATCAGAGGTCATTTTAGGGTGAGGGAAAATAAGAACAAAAAATTTGTTGAATTATTATACATTTCTTTTCCTTACTTTTCATTTAATTATATATTTTATTTGAATTAAAAAAATGTAATCCTTTTAATCGGATCTCTGTAAAGATTTCTTCATCAAAAACAAAATCTTGAATTAAAATCTGATAGTAACAAATATTTTTTATCTTAATATCATGCTTTAATTAAGCCATTTTTCACCTTGCAATTTTCAGCTTAACACAAAAAAATTCAAGAAGAAAAATTTACTTGAAAAAATTTCAAATAATTTGACGCAAATAAAAAGTACACGAGTTACGTTATAAAAAAATATCGGTTAGAATACAAAGTTCTATCTAAGTTTCATATATACATCTGTGTGAGCTCGCATTTCACGCGCATATCATCCACATCCTTTTTATGATGTAAGCTTACCTATACTACTAAATTCAAGAAAAGGAAATGATACAAATAAAAGAAAACTTATTTGTATTATAACATTGGTAAAAACGTAAACTATAGCGAAATCAAAAGATCAAAGCTTTTAAGAAATCATTTATCAATAAACTTGCTATCGCGATCCATTGAAATATTTAGGATCTAGATCGAATTTATTTGATTAATTTACGAAATGCTTTTTTTAGTTTTATTGGAATATTATTTAAAGATGTTTTTATTTGAAATCTGTAAATTTATTCGATTATTACAAAGTAGAATCATCAAGTTTATAGACTTGATATTAGAAAAAAAACTCTTGCATAACGAATTTTTCAATATCTGGACTAATGGTTTTGTTCATTTCAATGTATTTTCGGATGTATTTAAAATAACAACCTTTTAATTATTTTAAAAACTCTTTTGATATAAATGAAAAAACTTCTTGATGAAAATCTAAAATAAATTAAAAAATCAACTTAATATCGTCAAAATTTAAAATTTTAATATAAATAAATATAAGACTCCAAGAACAGTGATAAGATAGAAATAAAAAAATTTATTGTCAATGCTGTTCAATCTGATCCTTATTTGTTTAAAATTTGGTCAATGTTTAGACCATGTCTTACGATCATCAACACATAGTCGAAATGTTACTCAAATTTTAAATAAATAAACATCAAATTGAACAACACTGCCAACAATAAATTCTTTTATTTTTAACTTATAATTTTTAATATCCCATAATTTTCAACCTCTTTGATTCAGATCTCGAATAGTACATTGTTAACCAAGGGAGTAAAATAAGTGATTTTTTGCCCAAATCGAGTTTGACGCCCGAGCAAAGCGTGGGCGACAATAAAGACGAGGGCAAAAACACCTTTACTTCCGTGGTTAACATATTACTTCTTTATACACGAAGAGCATTTAATTCAGCCACATTGTTGAGGAAGGTTAATAAATAATCACTGAACTGTGTTAAAAGTTCAAAATATTTAATGCAAAATAAAAATTGACTTGAATTACAAAGTTATAATGTATTGTTCATGAGAGTTCGCTCATGTGTATTTGAGAACGAGGTGTACTGAATTCTTTTCTGTCAACCTCCTCGTTCTGTGTTCAGTTCAAGACTGATTTTACTACAATGCTTATTGAAAAGGTTGATTTTATTAAATGCTCTGCATGTACACATTCGCAATGCATATGGTGAAAAATTCGTGCCTCGGAGTTCGTGCTTTAATGATCGTTCAAGAGGATTAAGTCATAAAAAGAAGGAAATAAGTTTTAGATAAACCCATCAGCCCATCGACAGATCAACTCATAAAACCCTGTGACCCATCTACCCATGCACCCATCAACTTATTGAACCACGAACCTATCAATCCATTTATTTATTGACTAATTAACCGATCTACCTATGAATTCATCGGCCCATCGATCCATCGATTCATGAACTCATCGACATAATCGTTTATTTGCCCATCAGCATATTCATTTATTTATCCATCGACATATTCATTTATTCATCTATAGAAATAATCATTTATCCGCTCATCAGTCCATCAAAAAATTCATCGATTCTCTTATCGACCCATCAGCCCATCAATGAACTCATCCATCGGCCCATCAACTCATCAAAATAAATTCTTATCGACCATCGTCATATTTATCTATCTGTCCATTAGCTCATCGTCATAATTATCAATTCGTCCACTGATCAATTGAGCCGTGAATTCATCGATATTATTTAATTAATAAATCGACGCATCCATTCAGTATAGCTTTTAGACACCAAAATTAAATGTCTTATATTACGATAAAGAAAAAAAATCAATCACGCTTGTGACAAAACTACTTTTTTGCTCTAGGGTGAAAAAGAGCTATTTTAACCTCTAAAAATAAATATAAAAAATTTAATTTTACCCCCTGAGTATGGAAAAAATTATTTCAATATACTGAAATCATTTTTACAAGAATTTACTATTTATTATATTTATATTTACTATAATACTTCAAAGGAAAAGGAAGTATCTTTTGAAAAATATTCTCTGAGTCGTATTACTCTTTGTGAGCACTTTGATATTTGTGTTATTCTTTGTCAATGTTACGTGTTATTGTTCGTCAACTCTCTACGGGTTGTGCTACTTTTCGCTAGCATTCTATGAGTCGTGCTATTATTCGTCAACGATATGTGAATCGTGCTAGTTTTCGCCAGCGTTCCATGAGTTGTGCTACTCTTCGTTAGGCGTTGCGAATAGTGATAGTTTTCGTCAACCGTTTTGAACAGTGATAGTTTTCGACAACCGTTTTGAACGGTGCTAATTTTCGTACGGAGCGTCGATTTATTTTAAGAAAAGTATGTTATAAAAATTTTTTTTCAAATTGAATTTCTTCATCTTAATTGTATTTTTTTAAATTTAACATCACAAATACGATTGAATTATACTAATCATAACGAAAAAGGCTTATTTTTATTTACACGTGATTAACCGCGTTTCTTAAAAAATACTTTATTCCCATTCATGTTTTTCTTTATTTCTTTTTCGGTCCTTTTTGCTTTCTTAGAGAAAGCATTGTATCGGTAAAAAAAATTTTTTTCTATTTTTTCATTAATTTGTACATATTTAGACTCAGTGAGTCGAAAAAAGTGGTTTCCAGAAAATGTCTGTGTGTATGTGTGTATGTGTGTGTGTGTGCGTGTGTGTGTGTGTGTGTGTGTGTGTATTCAGTACGCCAATAAGATCTCGAGAACTCCTTGATGGATTAACTTCAAATTTTGCATGCAATTTATTTTTTTGTCTAACTGGGGGGGAAGCTATTGAAAATTGATCTTCTTAGCTCAGTTTTTTTTTTTAGAGCCATTTTAAGAATTTTAAAAAAATTTTTATTTTTCATTTTTTTGATATTTTACGTAAACTACTCGAAGAATTTTCTTGAAAATTTGTATGAACATTATTTGCGACTGCCAAAAGAAGAAAAACTTTTACCAACTGATTTTCTTAGCGCACTTTTAATTTTAGAGCATTTTGAAAATTTTGAAAAAATTTTTTTTTTCATTTATTTTTTATTTTACGACAACCATTCGATAGATTTGCTTCTAAATTTGTATGCAAGTTATTCGCTATTGTCTAAAGAAAAAAAGCTTTGGAACACTTATCTTCTTAGTGTGGTTTTAATTTTAGAGCATTTTGAAAATTTTGGAAAAAATCTCTATTTTTCATTTTTTTTCTATTATACAAAAACCATTCGATAGATTTGCTCGAAAATTTTCATGGAAATCATTTGCAATGGCCTAAATAAAACAAGCTTTGAAAAACTTATTTTCTCAGTGCAGTTTTAATTTTAGAGCATTTTGAAAATTTTGAATAAAATTTTTGGCCGTTGTTAAACTTACGACAGATGTTTATTTTCAGATATCTATAGTAAAAATAATTTAAAAACGTTGAATTTAATGGAAAATATCGTAAAATAAATTATAAAACTATAAAATATACTAAATTTTATATAAATAAGATAAAAAATATTAAATAGTTTAGACAAAAAAAAAATCTGTCGTAAACTGTCGTAAAGTTATATAAAAATTTGAAGATGGGCAATGCAATGTGACATTTGATGACGATTGAAAATTGATAGCCTAAAATTGAAAATCCATCATCGTTATTTTTTAAAATTTTAATAAAAACCAGAAGAAAAAAAAGAAAAGACCAAGGAATAAAATTATGGCTAAAATTATTATTTTTACTAATTAAACGGGATAATATGATAAAATAAAATAATAATATAATAAAATAATATATGATATAACGATTGCGAATGTAGTTACAAATCAAACATAGATCATATATTGACATAGAAATTTATAGTGTAGAAAACATCTGTTGTAAGTTTAACATTTCCCAAAATTTTTTTATTTTTTTTATATTTTACGTAAACTACTCGATGAAAGAGCTTCAAATTATGTATGGGAATTATTTATGATTGTCAAAATAAAATGAACTTTTGAAAACTAATTTTCTTCAATTTTCTTAGCGCACATTTAATCTTAAAGCATTTTGAAAATTTTGAAAAAATTTTTTATTTTTAATTTCTTTTTTATTGCACAAAAATCACTCAATAAACTTGCTCAAAAATTTTCATGCAAATTATTCACTATTATCTGAATAAATCAAGCTTTGGAAAACTTATTTTCTTAGCGCAGTTTTAATTTTAGAGCATTTTGAAAATTTTGGAAAAAATGTTCATATTTCATTTTTTTTCTATTACACAAAAGCCATTCGATAAATTTGCTCAAAAATTTTCATACAAATTATTTGTTATTGCCTAATTAAAGCAAGCTTGAAAAAACTTATTTTCTTAGCGCAGTTTTAATTTTAGAGCATTTTGTAAATTTTGAATAGAATTTCACTTATTTTTTGTAATTTTACGTAAACTACTCGATGAAGTAGCTTAAAATTATGCATAGAAATTATTTACGATTGCCTAAATAAAATGAACTTTTGAAAACTGGTTTTCTTAGCGTAGTTGTAACGTTAAAGCGTTTTGAAAATTTTAAAACAATGTTTATTTTTCAATTATTTGGTATTTTTTGTAAACTATTCGATGAAAATGTTCCAAAATTTGTATGCAAGTTATTGGTTATAGTGTTAAGAAGACAAGCTTGGGAAAATTAATTTTATAAACGCATTTTTAATTTTAGAGCATCATAAAATCACATTATGCAAGGTTGATCGAAGTTATGAAAAGTTTATTTTTGTTGTGACAATTGCGGGGAAAGTTTAAGAAAAGATTGAGAGAAGCTAGATTTATCGTAGTAAGTTTCGTTGAAGTTTAGGCAAAATTTGGAAAAAAAACAAGGGAATTTTGATTAGTCAATGCAAGTTTGGTCAAAGTTTGGGAAAACTTGATTGAAATATTAATCAACGTTTTGCAAAGTATGAAATAAGTTATTCAAACTTTAGTGAAAGTATTTTTTACGGCTATGAAATTTTAGGTAGGTATTGATTTTAAAACTATATATACGTATATAAAATAATTGATTTTCTCTGAACTATATTAAGCAAAATTTAGTTTTCCTTGCCAAATAGAAATCAAAAAATAATATAAAAATACAAAAGAATTGCATATATAACAATTTATGACAATTGGTAATATTAATGTCAAAGAAATAAGTTATAAAATGGTAAAGCAATCGTTTCAATTTTTACTGATCATAAAATAGTAAAAAAACGCTTCAATTTCTACCAGTGTACATGGTTGTAAATTTTTTTTTGACAATTTATTATTTAATGATAATTATTTTTAAAATTAATGAGTTGTCAATAATTTACAATTTTAATTACGATTTAATAATAATAATAATTATCATTTATTATTAAAAAACGTTTTATTCATTATTAATAAATCATAACCCTGAAAATGATTTGACTTATAATATTATTATTTATAATTTTTTTTTTTTTTCATTTTATTTACAATTTGATAATAACTTATTCATTCTAATACAATATTACATACACAAGCCTGTTACAAAATTATAAACAAATATATGAATGTATAAAAAATTATTCTTTCAACATTATTTAAAGAATCTTAGCATTAGCTGTGATTTATTTTGTAGCCATTTATTATTAAAAAGAAATTTTATCAAATATGTCAAAATGAAACACATTGCACTCTTATAAGATGGTCAAAAAGTTAAGATTCAAACTAAATTTTAATAATTAAAATGGTATTTTAACAAATCTATAATACAATTTTATAAGAATTTAAATTATTCATGTTTTGTAAATAAATTGTTTTATGAAAGAATTCAGCATTTCCATATTTATTTATTAATAAAAATTTTAGATAATTTTGGTTATTTTAAGTTATTCTACTTCATAGAAATTTGTTGGTAAAATAATGTATGCTTGCTCGTTTACTTTCGGATAATAACATATATTAATTATATCCTTAACATCTATTGCTACTGTTTCATTTTCGATCTTTTCACAAAAAGAAGTCGTAGATAAATACGTGTTTGTTACTGAACAAAGAAAAGCTGGTTCTCTAGTACATTTATTTAAAATTACGTATGTAATGCAATCTCTATTGCATTTATTACAAAGTAAATCACAATCACAATTGCACACTGTGACAAAATGTTTAATTACCCCAATATTATTTATATTATTCAATCTATATTTAATATAAGATGAGTTAGTTTTTTTTTATTGTGCATGTAATTCATTTTCATAATATACACCGTTTTTCAGAAGTCTTTTAAAAACATGAAATTTGGAGTGATTATTTGAAATATTAGCATAAATTTTTAAAGTATTGAACATAAAAACAGGAATATCTTTGACTCTTTCATACTTTCCAATAGCATAAATTCCATCATTTAAAAATTTTATCCTATATCTACGTGTACCGGAGAACTCGATCCTCTTACAAAAGTCATAAACTTCGTTTTCAACCCTTAAGATTTTTGATTTAACTTCATTTAAGGATAAAAATGTAGAGACTGAAGAATAAATTTGTAGTTCGGCATATCTTGACCCATGAACATATGTTTTTAAAACTCTATTTAAATTTTCAAACGGGAAACAACTCATAGTCCAAAGAGGTCCAAATTTTCTAACGTCCTCAGGTAAGTGTCGAAGCAAATGCAGATTACAAGTCAAATATTTACGTCCGTATATTTCAAATCTTCTGATATATTCTGATAAAACACGTTCGGACTCATTGATCATTGCTTCGGAAACACTTGAAGAACTTAAAAGAGTTATGCCATGCACTAATAATATATGGTGTTCAAAATACTGCGGCGCCATAATATTTTTCAATATTATTAGGTTAAAAACTAACAAAAATAATTTCAATTCGGATGCCTTCCAGTAAGCATAATCACTGACTTTCCTTGGGATTCTTTGTACGAAAGATGGCATACTAAAATTTTTAATTTTTTTATCAATAATATTTATCAAAATATATAACGAGGCTGCGTGAGAGCGGTTTTCCACATCAAACCAAAAGTACATTAATTTTTTAGTAATACCTAGGAAGATACAATGCATGTAATCAATAGCAGTTGATTTCACGTAGTCAGGAACTATCTGTCTTAATATAGTGACACCCTTAACACCAAATACGGGAATGCGAGTCGTATTTGCTTCTTGGGCGTGTAATTTTTATCCTTCGGTGGTTCTCGAATCAAGTTTTTCTATAAATGGATAAATTTGTTGATTATTTAATTTTTGAGTTTTGATCAAACAATTAGGGCAGCCATAGGTTGCGTTATATTGTTTGATATTCCGAAATAAGGCTTTAGCTAGTAAATCACAGGTACCGCTAATTATCAATTCTCGTACGCGTATAGGAGCCAAAAGATTTGGAACTTTGAATTCCACTTGTACAATTTTTTCAAATCATTTTTAAGAATTAATAAATAAATTAGGCGATGGCTTTTTAACGCCAAACCACAAACCAGCTAAAATAGTATTTTTTTTTTCAATTCTCAATGAATATGGCAATTCATTGACCATTAAATAAAATGGACATATGTTTAATTTAGAGGAACGAAACAATGATATTCCATCAGAGTTTCAAGTGAAAGTAATATGTTCACTGTTCAAGAATTTTGGGGATAAAGATTTATACACCGAACCATTATAAACGTCCTCATAATTCAATTCATGTTCTTTAACACGTAAATTAGGATAATTTAAATTATTTCTAAATTCAGGTCTTTTGTAAAACGAGGCTAGTTGTGTCAATATCGGTACCTCTAAAAAATAATTAACGTTTTCAGTATTATTGCATTTATGACAAAATTGATCTTCCAGTTTTTGTAAACATTCCGTGCAATAATAATGTTTCTTAAGTGGCGCATTTATATTTGCAAAAAATTTTTTTAATTTATAAAGAGTCTTTACGTATTTGTTCGGTTGTATGCAATGTAATGCAATTAACGATAAAATATTTGATAACAGAACTCCTGTTAATTTAAAGCGCGCGACTAGTGTAAATATCGATATAACACTTTCTCCTTTTGATATAGACGCTCCTGGGTAAATAGGTTCGTTGGCATTTTCGAGAAACAAATCATCATTATTTTCATCATCATCTGAATCTTCAGGATTCCGTGCGCGGACTTCGAGTGGAGCGGACGTGCTACCGACTCTATCTCTGTCCTATCTCTCTTCTTTTCCTATTTCCCTGCTCGGTTCGGAGTTAGCGGATGGAGTCCATCTCGCTCCATTAAAATTTGTTCGGGGTTTTTATCTATTAAATGTTTTTTTTTTTCTTTTTTCGTGTTTCTGATCGTTGATCAAGTGTTTTTCTACCTTTATCATTTTTCCTTTTTCAAGTTCGTTATGGCTGTTTGCCATAACAATGTGATCTTAAAATTCTTAACTCTTGGCTCATGGAAGTATCGTGGCTGGCTTTAATCCGGTGCTCCGTGTGTTGGCTCTTCTCCGTTGTAAAAGTGCAGTGCTGCGTTGAGGGGACGTTCTTCTCAGTTTCCCTTCCGTTTGTTCATTTGTGTTGCAGCGATCGGGGGCTATGTTGCGATCGTTTTGCCGGGCGAATTTATTCGTGAATGTAGTTCATAAAACAACCTTTTGCCGCTAATTTTGTCAATTCTGCGTTTGAGCCTAAAGGAGTTATTTTCGCCACATCTACGGATTTGGATCTTTTTATTCATGCTGTCAAAGTTTAAAAAAAAAAAAAAATTTTCTGTGCAACGAACGACGCAGACATCTATTATTTTGACCTAAAAAACAAGAAGGGTCACAAAATCATCTTGCAGAGTAACTCTATGAACAGAGATTCGCATCTAACTGTAAAACTAAAGGATGACGAGGTGTGAATTTCTTCAGCCCGCGTAAAAATGTAAGCTATGAGCAACATCATATCAATATATTGGAAATCGGTATTGATATTATGTTGCAAATATGTTGCCAACATATCTGCCGTCCAAAGTATAAAAGTGGTTAACTACATTGGAATCCCATTGGAGTTAAGGTTTTCTTACTTTGGACGGCAGATATGAGCAATAACTATTACCGATACGTCAACACAATTGCGCTAAGATGCTATTAGCAAGATGTTTCCAATATATTCGCCACGTATATATAATGCGCTGGCCAATATTCAAGCAATATTGTTATAAAATATTGTATTTTAAAATATATTTTGTATATTTATAATATTTTATACTTCGAAATTTTGTTGAAATAATAAGATAAAGAATAAGTTTCTTTTATAAATAATTAGCTTTATTTTATAACATATATTTAAGTACAACATAACTATAAAAATTACTCTTTTTAAATTTTATTTACAGGATTAACTATATAATGATGAAGTTGATTTTCTAATTTAATATTAAAACAAACCTTTATTAAGTCAATAATATTAATTATTTCTACGTGATCTAATTCACTCAAATAAACTGTTACAATTATTTTTTGCAATTAATTAATAAATTTTATTATCTTTACATTTGTCTTAATTTTTTTTTCTTTTTTAAATATAACTTAAAAAAACATACATAATTTTAATTTCATAATATTTTTAATAAATTAATTTTATTTTTGTTGCTTTAAACCATATGATATTTGCAATAAAAATTTATTTTTTTGGATTCCGCAATGATCCGCACATGTAATTTAATACATTCGTAAACTCGGCAGGTTTCAGTCGGTATGAGCATCTTCTATTTACATAATCTGAAAAACAAAATATTATTTCAATTATTTTTGCCATTAACAAATTATACATTAAATTTATAAAAAATATACATTCAACACAATTTACGATGTCAGTCGGAATACCAGGTTTATTGTTTGATCGCCCTCTAGCACACATGTTTTTTAAATTGTCCTCTCCAACTAAAATTCTTAACAGACGCCTAGTCATTTCTTTAGGATTATCTTGCCATCTCTGCATGTAGGTTAGATCTGCTTTATCAATCCACACATTATATGCCTCACATAAGAGCACTCTACCATTTCCTGCTTTGCGACAAACTTGCAATGGATCTTCATTAATTGTATTATTAGTTTGATTGCTGCTATCAGACTAAAATATAAAATTATCGACTATAGATAAAATATATAGATTAACTTGGAGTGTATATATGTAAAAATATATAGATAAATGAATATGTAAATGAATGCGATGACAAATCAAAATATCATATTTTTATGATGTAATTATTATTGTAAATGTTCAAAACAAAGTTTTATATTTTTCTAACCTCATTTATTTCACTAACTGATGCTGTCATGGGATTGTGGTTGGCACGGATTTTTTGGCGATTGTTTACTTTTTCCCCATTATTTTTCTCTTTTAATTTTTTAATTAGTTTTTCAAGTTCCATTGTGCCATTTTCAGCTCTGTCATCGCTTGTATCATCACTGCTTTCTTCTTCATTTGCATCAATGTCTTTACTTTCATCTTTTTCTTCATCTTCCAAATCAGATTCTTCAAATATTGGAGATGAATTTAACAAATTTTTGTTTGATGAATGGGCTGCAGCTGCTTTAATCTTTTTAGAATTTTTTTTTGTATCCTTCAACTTATTTTTTTCAGCTAAAGCTAATTTTTTAGAAATTTTCTTGTCTTTTAACAGTTGGATTTCCCTATCTGTTTTTACTTGTAAACAATTTAAATATTCTTCATCATCTAATAAAAAAAATTATTTATATGTATTTGATTTAAATTTATAATGTATTTAAGTACACTAATATAACTTACCACTCTTTTTAATGATTTTAGCTTTATACAGACGATTATTTTCACCATATTTAGCATGCGTTTCTTCTCCTTCCTCTTTTGAGGGAATTGAATCTTCATCACAAACAACACTGGTAGTTTTACTGCGCAACCAAAATATTAATGCGTACATATCGAGAATTTAATAATCTTGAGAAAATATTTATTTCTTCGTTTTCGTATTTTCTTACAACGTTTATGTTAAACAAACAACACAAAATTTGCGAATGTATATAAATTTGTGTATATATTGTTTTTATTTTAAAATGAAACGGCGAACAACAAGAATGGCAAACTTCATACTGTTCTACGAATGTTTGTAAATCGAAATTAACCAAATAATTTATTTCGAATATGCGTAGACGAAAAATAAATTTTGAAAATTGTTCTGAGAGGCAAACAAGTAAATTTAAAAATTTATTTCAAAGAAACGTACTGGGATTGAGTGTTAAGGAAACAGAAGTTGGAGAAAATACTTTACATAATGTAAATTTTAATCGTATTACACAAAGGTTATGTGTTTTGTATTATTATTTATACACTTATTTACGATTTCTCTATTTAAAGATACAAGGAAAGAAAAATCTTGACGTATCAAATAATTCAACAGAGGATGATGTGCTATTAAATTGTGAGACTGAAAATGGAGTCTCTAATAACGTTATTATTAATAAAGATTTCCCTAATAACAATCACGCGTCAAAATTTGATTATAGTAAGTTTGAAAGATGTTTGCTTAAATTTTTATTTTAGGTATAAATATTTTTGTTTTGCAAATTTCAATTTAGATAGATATTAAAAAAATTTTTTACATAACATGTCTTTGATATGTGTGTTTTATATAAGGATTCAATTACTTTTTATAAGAAAAATGATGACAATATTTTTATTAATTTAATAAATATTTAAAATAATTATTTTTTGATTCTCAATTTTTTGAAAACTTCTATTTATTTAATAAATAAAACAAAATTACAAACAAAAGTTTTTGTTAAATTGATATTAAATTAATACCCGTGTATTTCATTCATAATATTAAATACTTACAGTCGATAAATTCTAATATCATTAAGATAAAAGAACAATATAGCATCCATTTTTTCATGTAATAAGATATAGTAGATATTCACACCAATAAATACAATTTTATGTATTTAATAGATAATAAAAAATTTTTACATTATTTCAGATAAATATAATAATCGTGATGTTGATTTAGATAATGATGACGACGATCTGTGCAGTAATTTTAGTAACGATGATCAAGAAGATGAGCAAGATTTTAATTTAAATGAAAAATTATACCTTGGAGCACCAATAAATACGTGCGAATTTTTGTTATGCATCGCTGCATTAAAATTGAGACATAGTCTTACAGATGTATGTATAGCTGATTTCTTAAGCTTAATATGCAGTATATGTATCCAGCCTAATAATTGTCCGCCAACAATTTATAAATTTGAAAGTATTTAAATAACCTAAACATACCGGTAACAAAACATTACTATTGCTCAAAATGCACAATTTTAGTAGATAACGTTGCTACTGACATAAATAACGACAACTCTATCGAGACTGAAAATATTTTGTATGATGAAGATGTCTGTGAATGCGAAGAGAGTGAAATTAAAAAAGAAAATTATTTCATTGAAATTTCATTAGTCTCACAACTGAAGTCGTTTTTTTAACGAATCAATTTTTATAATAAACTGAATTACAAATTTATGCAACCTATTGATGAAGAAAATATCACCGATATTTATAGTGGGAAAATTTACAAGGAATTATCTAAGAAAAATCAAATTCTTTCCAGTAAGAATGCCATTTCGTTTATGTGGTATACGGATGGAGTACAAATTTTCAGATCTGCAAAATATAGTATTTGGGGTTTCTTTGTAGTAATTCTTGAACTACCGTATAAAGATCGTTATAAAATAAATAATATTCTATTAATTGGATTATGGTTTGGAGAAACGAAACCTAACCCAAACCTTTTTTTAAAGCCTCTTAAATCTCAATTAAAATCATTGTATAAAGGAATTGAAATGTTCATAAAAGATTTAAATAAATTAATTATCATTCGAGGAATAATAATCTGCGGTACATGTGATCTTACAGAGAAAATTTGCAGTTAAGAACCGAAATTGAAACAATGGAGCATGCGTCACAAGCACTGGAAATAAATAAACCTGTATGCGGCGTGAAAGGACCAACAATTTTATCTAAAATCTGTTTGAACTACATCACTTCTACTGCTGTTGACGTGATGCACAACGTTTTTGAAGGCTGCGTCAAGAAATTGGGAGAGCTCTGGTTTGAATCAAAATTTTCAAATGAAAATTATTCAATATTTAATCTTGTAGAGATAGTCGACATCAAACTGTGCTCTATAAAACCACCTTCTTTTGTTGCGAGACTACCCAGGCCTATAAAAACTCATTTTAGCTATTGGAAAGCTTCCGAGTATAAGAATTGGTTTTTTATTACTCATTACCTATATTAAATACAATATTACCTGATGTATATTTAGGCCATTATAAATATCTTGCTATTTATATTTTATGTCAACAAAGCATTTCTTCTGAAATGATAAATTTAAGTGAATCTTTATTAAGAGAATTTGTGTTAAGATTCGAGTATCTGTATGGTTTAAAGAATATGTCTTGCAATATTCATAGTCTTCGACATTTACCTGAGGTAGTGCGTCGTACAGGTCCACTTTGGTGTACTTCATGTTTTCCTCTCGAGGATTTAAATGGGAAAATAAAATCGATGGTTAATGGAAGTAAATCGCCACATTTACAAATCGTACGCAGTTTAAGTATGCATATCAAAGTGTATACTTTAAAAAATGAATGGCTTAGCGAAACTAGCAAATCATATAAATTTTGTGAATCACTTTTATCTCCTACTAAAAAATTTAAATTATCAAAGATAAACGATTCCTCATTCATTGTTGGTTCATTGAAAAAGATGAACAATGGGCAAATTGAACAAATTTTAGTTGATACTGACTTACCAGGAATAAATGTGTTTTCTTTTAATAAACTTTATAAAAACAAAATATTATATACATCCGAATTAGATAAAAATAAAAAAACTGAATCATATTTTGTAAATTATATAGAAAATAATGTATCATGTATTGGTAAAATTCAAATATTTATACGAGTAACAAATTGTAAATGTAAAAGATTGTGCGAATGTTCAGGTAATCATTTTGCCTTAATTAAAAAACTTATTGTTGAAAATCCTTTTCATATTAATGTATAAGGATTTATTCACAGATATATAAGTGAATTAGATCGCGTAGAAATGATTAATATTATTGACTTAATACACGTTAATCCTTATATAGTTAATCATTATATAGTTAATCCTGTAAATACGGGGATTCAAGTGAGAAAGTTTTCAGTGGAAATGTACAGGGGATCTACTGTGAAAGGTTGTGAATGTGTCCTAACGAACTTTTTGAAAAACGTAATCATTTTAAATCGTGCTTGACTCAAGGTTATTCATCAGTGTTTCGTTCTTTGTTTACTCCCAAGAGTTATTATATCTGTGACACCGACAACTAATTCGAATTCAAATCTTAAATACAACGGCCTTTGGTCGGACTGACTTTGTCTATTTTCTCGGTATTCGGTGTCATTAGGAGTTTGGTGAATGTTTGTAAACAGACATTTCGCGGGAAATTTTTTTGCAAGCAATTTGCGAGGTTCTTATCGATAGTGACGACAACGGACTTTGATCGTGTTAAAATTCTGTTTTTTCAATATGGACACTCAAATGCGCGGGAAGTGATGATGTGTGGAGTGCTCAGCGTGAAAAAGAAAAAATTATGACTGTTTTTTTTTGTATTAATGTCTCTCAAATCACGTTGAAAAACTTTTATTTTATGTACATCACTCGTTGTGGTTACACAACAACGGTCTATAGCATATCAATTCATAGACAATAATTTTTTTTTTCCTTTGTCTTTATTTTTGTATTAAGTTGTGACCACTGTTTGTTACGGTGTGTTTTTAATTGTAATTTGACAGTGTTCGTGCTCGGTAATGACGCGGATGTGACGTGCCGAGTTCTTGTTGGACTCGGACCGTCATTGCTGCGCCTCGCTTTTTTCTATCGACACGAACAGTATTGCATCCTCATTTGTTTATCTTTGGACGAGTTGCCCTCTTCCGTCTCTGTGCGGGTCGCTGATACGATATTTCCGGGGAGATGACCCAATGATGATGAAGGAGAGATAGATGATCTTTCCTTTAGGACAGTTGTGAAGACCTCTTTCGGAGCAGGGATTGGGCAAAAAGAATCTAATATTTTTTTCTAAAATTAACGATCCAATGAGGAATGGTAATGGGTACATATCCCAAAGGATATATACAATAATAGAAGAAAAAAAAAAAAAAAAAAAATCTGAATCTTCACTATTACAGAATTTTTTATCTGATGAGCTCTCTGTATGTACACAACTTTCATCATCAGAATCATCTTTTTCGTTTTCGTTTGAACATCCATCTAACATATATGAATAATAATACATAAAATAAATATAAACATTGATATAATGTACACTTATTTCTTAAATATATTTTAATAAAATATTTTCTTAACTTTTTAATTAAAAAATGTTAAAATTCTTATAAAAATAAATCCATTAACACAACTTTTATTTAAGAATTAAATAGTCGATTGTGTATATAGTTCTTTTTATTCATTGTTAAAGTTAAATAGAATATATTTTTATTTATCTACCTACGTGCATTTAAACCATGAATACGCGTATTACGTGATATTTTAACCCGCTGACTGCAGAGCACATTTCGAAACTTTGAAAAATTCTATTTCTTCTTAAATTCGTCATAATATGTCACAATGATGATTAAAAGCTTCATATACAAGTTTAGGTTAGAATAAATGTAATAAAACCGATGTCCACTGTAGTGGACAAAAGCTACAGTGGACATGTTTTCAACAGAGCATATGAATTATTTTTAAGCGAATTATGATATTTTTAACTAATAAAATATTTAAAGTTAACCTCCAAAAGTATAACAATTAATTAACTTACCTCATACAACTACTTTTAAAGCTTTTATACGATAATATCTTGAAGCAAAATACAAGTTGTCAAATTTTTCAAAAAATAGTGTAACTCAATTAGCTCTTATGAAATGATTTCGCTAGTAAATGTTATATTAGTAGTTGATTTATATTACATTTGTGTTTATTTATAAAAAAAAAAAACATAACGCAATCCAAAAAAGATGGCGCAGTGTTTTTTTTATACGGCTTTAAAGCTTTGTCCACCGTAGTGGACAAGAACAGTCAGTGGGTTAAATTAATAATACCTCTGGTGTAAAGGCTTTTTTACGAAACTCGATACAGCCCTCGCCTTCGGCTCAGGCTGTAAACCTCTCGTTTCGTAAATCCAGCCTTTCCACCCCAAGTAAATAATGTACTATTTTCTCATCTCCTGGCGAAAGGTGTGCGAAATCCCCCCCCCCCCTACCTCGCCGAGAAGTAGCCCATTAAATGCTAAGCTGAGTTGCGCACTAAACTTGTGCGCCGATTCAGAGACTGCTGGCTGGCTCACTCTGTCTCTCTCGCACTCAGATACTTATCCATGCAGAACTTTACTGCTACATTCTCGAATACACTCTTTTTACACGATATATCAATTCATGTATGAAAAAAAGCGTGTAATGTAAATTTTTCTAATCCCGCTCTTGGCAGCTGATTGATACAAGCATCACTGTATACGATATACATGCTTTGTTCACAAACACATTGAAACGACCTTGTCGCTAAATAGCATCGTAATAATAGCATAAATACAGCGACGTTAAATAAAATTAAAAAAAAATATTATTTATTATTTAAATTTCACGTGCACTTTTTACATTTTATCAAATATAATATTTCCACGCAAATTCTTTTTGTAATCTTCGATTTAGATTATAAAATATTCAAATAGAATTAAGGTTAAGATATGCCCAGGGCCGTATTATCGAGCACGCCAAACACGCCATGGCGTAGGGCGGCAGATTTTTGTTAGATAAAAATCAATAATATACTATTTATTAGAGCCAGAGGCGAGGGTGACAAGCATACGATTTGAAGCGTTTCTTATTCACTCCCGTGGTGAATGTAAGATTTTTTTTACACAGGCAGTGTACAGTGGGCACTTTACTGTTCGCTGAGAGGGAGTAAAATACCCACTGTTCGCGTCCAGTGTTTTCTTTTAATTCACTATTTAAACAAATATAATGACTTGTCCGCACTAAAGCTATATTAATACAATCATTTTTATTGAAATAAAAAATCACTTAAGTTTGTTATTTTTTTATAAACTTTGAATGAAAATTAGATATCAAGCTCGATAAACGTAACCTCAAAATACTATACATCGAAAGTTTGTTTATAACTATTTATGTTTAGTATTTTGTTAAATTTCTTGAGTTGTCCGCACTCAGGATTAATCTCAAAAATGTTCTTACTGGAGTGAAAGAATTTGATTTAACACACCGTTTACTTATAAACTTCCCTGGTAGAAATGTGAGCATTAAAAATGGTGTGTATAAAAATTTGAGGTTATTAGTAATAAAAATGCCAAATAAATGGCCAATAAATGTTAAAAAAAGCGTTTCCATTTCTACTGGCCAAAAAATGTTAAAAAAAACGTTTCAATTTCCACCAGGGTTTGAATGAAAATATTATTAGGAGGGGAAAACTCCGATATGTTCTTACTCGTTCAATTGTTATGATTCAAAACGTGTATCGTTATATAAAAAAAGCTTTTTTCTTCAATTTATTAAACTTACGTTGTTCATGTTTTCAATGAAATACGTATTATTATGATACTTCACTAAAGTAAATTAATAAAATATATAATTAAAAATATTTATAATTATTTTAAATGACAATATTGAATCAAAAACTCTTGAAATTAAATTTAACTTTTATTCTTTTTTTCTTAATTTTACAGATTTAAAAAGTTACATATAAAATTACTTAGAAAAAAAAATTACAATTAATTCGATAAATTAAAAGCGTATACATCACATTTTTTATAAATAAATAATTACAAACTTAAAGCAAAACTTTTCTTGCTTTTGATAGAGCCAACTCATTAATTAAAGCTCAAAGTCTATTTCCTTATTTAATTCGGCTTCAATACACAACAATGCTAAAGAATTCATCCTATCATTTCCCTGTGTTGTTCTCAAATAATTTTTCACGAGTTTCAATACCGAAAAAGAACGTTCCCCGGAACAGTTAGAAGCCATTTTACACAATATACATAAAGCTATATTAACGTTCGGATAAATATCTATAAAATTGTTTGTGCATATTAATCTAGATAATTCTAATGCAGATATTTTTTCAATTTTAATTGATTTTAAATGAGCACCAAAATGTTGGCATTCTATAATCAAATTATTATCTAAGTCGTCTGGATAACTATTAACAAGCTCTTTCACTTCTTGTGCAATCTTTTCACTTGTTAACTTGTGCAATTGAGTTAAAAATCCAAATTTTTCATTTATTTTTATGTAACAGGTACTTCGTTTTTTTAACTCTACAGTTAAAGAATCTATAATGATAAAAAAAACATTCATTCTTAAATTATCTCTTCCAGAAAAAATATGATCCGCATTAATTATTTCATCAAAATGAGCCTTCCTTTTGCGTACTCTAGAAGTATCGTGTTTAAAAACTCTTATTTGGCACTTATCAATAGCTTTATTTTCATAATATTCAAAAGCTTCAGAAGTACGTAATTCAGATACGTACGTGATTAATGATTCTTACAATTCAACGACAATTCCTAATTCTATTAATGAAGATTGAAGAGATTTATTTACAATATTAAATCTATTTAAAATATCGTTCCAAAATACTGCAATAAAACATGCTTCTAAAGAATTAAATGAATTGTATAAACCAAGAGCTTTTGAACGTGTAAGTGCATTTTTATTATTATTTTCAGCAATATTTTGAAGAGTACGTAATATTTCGGTCCAAGAATTGCATAAGCTAGCATATGCATCGTGACGCGCTGACCATCGCGTTTGAGAAAGACTTTTGATTGAGCAATTTGATTTTAAAGCAGATTTTAAAATTTTCCACCTTTGCGTTGAATCTGAGAAAAAATTATATAATTCTTGCACAGCAGAAAAAAAGCTTACAGCCAATGCGCAAGATTCAACAGCGCATACACCAACGAGATTAAGAGAATGCGCTGAAAAGGGTGCATATTCTGCAACGGGGTTAATCTCCTTAATACGAGCTTGAAGTCCTGAGTAGATTCCAGACATATTGCTCGCATTGTCATAAGACTGGACCCTGCAATTTTTTAAATTTAAACCTAACTCATTTAAGAGGAGGTCGAGTATATCTGTCCTTTTCTAATCAAAGAATTGATTTTTTCACAAAAATTAATAATTGTCGCAAAAAATAAGGAGATAGCCCCATCTCTATAATAAAAAGGAAGATTTTCTTTGATGAGGAAATAGTATATTATGCTACGTGGGGTAAAAATGCAGCATTCTAGGCCGGCATGGATAAAATGCCGGCCTACAGTGTCGCATTTTTATCCCAAGTGGCATATACGATTTTTTCTCATACCGGGCTAAAAACACGTACAACTTAGACTTATTGATAATTCATCATTAATGAGAAACCAACGCGAAAAATCATCTGCTACTCTCGGTCGAATATGTTTTCTCTTTGTCTGCTACCCTCTCACTGATGATAATTCATTAAATAAACCATCAATATATCATTATAATACGTTCTTATTATACTCTTATTATAACACACTATAGATTATAATTCATAAAAATAAAAAAAATAAAAAATAAAATTACACAATTAATCGCACCACTGATGATAATTCATAAAATAAATCATCAATATAGCATTATAATACGCTCTTATTATACTCTTATGATAACAGACTAATTCTAAAAAATAAAAAATAAAATTACACAATCAATAGCATCACTAATTCTACCTTTTTATAACGAAAAGTATTATTTATAAACTTTTCTATGATACAAATGAGAGAGTCGATGTTTGTAACCGACGAATAGAACAGGATAGACTTATATAATACATATAAAAGAAAGAGAGAGACTTTGACTTTGAGAGAGAGAGAGCAAATGTTGTAGCTGATGTTTTCAAAAGAATAGGCTACAATATACATGAAAGAAAGAAAGAGAGATTAAATCTTTTTTCTTTGTTTACTCTACAGTTGTCAGCTTAAAAGAAAAGGACTGAGCGCGCATGCTCTTTAAACCGCGTATATTTGAATCATTGTGAAAAAGTAACAGATAGTGTTAACGATTTCGTCACTTTGACAATACTATTTATAGAGTTTATTATAAAATATGCTATATATGTTTTACTATAAATTATTTTGTATATTTTTGAAGTTAATACTTCTTTAGGCGCGCCTCGAAAATTTACTGAGAGTAAATCAACGAGTTGCCGTCATGTTACATTTATATATATATATATATATATATATATATATATATATAATAAAGATATATTGCCTACGCCGCCGCCGTGTATAAGAATTTTATGTGCCCTCAGTTAGCTGAAATTCAGCTAAAATTTAGCTGAAAGTTGGCTAAAAGTTGGCTGAAATTCAGATAAAATTCAGCTGAAAGTTAGCTGAGAGATAGCTGAAAGGTAGTTAATTGTTAGCTAATTTAATTAATTATTATCTAATTTAAGAACGTTCTCTTGGAAATTAATATTGATTTGATAATTGATATTGACAATGGGGGGTTGGCGAGCGAAGCGAGCAGGGGGGAACCCCCCCTAGTATATATATATATATATATATATGTTGTGTACGTATGACCCTATCTGTGCGCGTATACATATGTAAGTTGAGTTGAGAATAAGAGAGGAAAGGGAACGCGGACACTACACAAACGAAATATAGGGAGAGAATCGGCACAGCAGCATATGTGTCGTTGTGTGCATGCTGTTTGGATATTGGTTTACGACATGAGCATACGTATAGTATGTATTAAACGTGCACTCACACGCAGCTAATTATTAAAAGCAAAAGAAGTATTAGCTTCTGTCGAACAGTCCCACGACTGCCACACCTAGTTTTTTAATGTTATTATTAATTATAAAAATAATTTAATCAATTAAATTATAAACATTTTTTTTTATGGTTGTTTAGTTATATTATAAACTTAGAGCATATACTCCTGGAGGGAGCATATCATGTTAAAAAGTCATAGTCGTCTTTCGTGCAGTGCGAAAGTGGAAGAATATGAGATCTACTTTTGCCGTCTCTCTTGCACTAAACCAATCACTGATTAGCGCGAGAGAGTCAAGAATGATGTATCTTACTTTTCTCTCTTTTCCACATCCTACAAAATCTTACCACACTCTTCTCATTTAACTTACTCCCTCCAGGAGTATATGCTCTAAAGATTATAAAACAGATATTTTTGACAAACAAGTTCGTACGGGATCATGAATTTCGCTTATTACAGCAAACACTGATTCAAAGTTCAAGTTTTTATTTTGATTTAATAAAATAACTCGTTCAACTCGTGCGTCTGTTGTGAATAGAAGAGCGAATTTCGCTTTCCTCTGCGTACTTTAGTTTAAGGTTATAATCATTGGTTTATTTAACAAAAAATGGCTTGCTGTATATTAATTAAAATCTTACAAGTTGTTCTTGCATGTGTAATTTGTAATTTATTTAACATAAAATAGTGAAATTTGCATTTTCAATCTCCTTACAAGCGCGGCATACAGTATCTTGGCGTGGGGTGTCAAAAATGTTAATGCGGCCCTGGATATGCCGAAAAGAAAAGAAATCACCGTGTGTATTTATAGATATATATATATATATAGTAACTATAATATAGATAACTTTTACAAACAATGAATTATAAAATTGCTTTAATACCGAGTTTGATATTATTTAATGAATTATTATCTAAGAGTTTAAAAGACTTGATACATTGGGCTCGCTTGCTTTCTTTCTCTTTCTCACTCGCACGCCGCTTCTTCCTCACTCGAATAAACGCTAGTGCGCAGGTCCACTACTCGATGTGCCGACGCACTACAGCCGCAACAATTTTAATGAATTTTTATTCATTTTTTACAAATAAACATTTATTGTTGCGCAAACTTTTCGCCGGGAATAAGAAAAAATCGTATATTCACCTCGGGAGAGAAGTTGACCATCAATTGCTCGCGCTGCGCTTGGGAGCAAACCATACGCGAGCATTTAATGGTCAACTTCTCTCCCTTAGTTAATAATATACTATTATTTACTTTTGTTCTTATTATGGTTATTTTTTTAAGCTCGCTTTTCTATTATAAATTATGAAATTATATTTTTCTTAGTCACAATTTGATTTTATAAATTCATAGCTCATTTTAAATCGCATTTAGTATATTTTTTTATCAGTGTGGTTACTTCTCCTTTTCTAATAATTAATATCTGAAAAAATTTCTATCGAAAGCTTGTAAGCTTAATGACATTAATTTAACAAGTGATATTTCTTATGTCAATGACATTACGCGCACTTCTGTTATACATTAATTATAAAATACAATATACATACATACGCAGATAAAGAGAGTAAATTTAACAAAAGAAATATCGTTACGAATGATAAACGGATATTGTTGTATGTATGTACGCATTACAGTTAACCTGTAACGAGCAATAGAAAGTTATTAAATGGCGTTATATATATATACACACACACCTGTATATGCATACTATTGTTGTACATAATATTTATTGAATATAAAAAAAATGAATAGTGATATTTAAATTTTTGAAAAGAGACGAGAATAACAAGAAAAATAATAAGTAACGTTCTACCTAATTCCATAAGAAAAAATTATAACAAATATTAAGTTACGTGAACATTTATTATATTATTATTAAACGTACACTCACCAGCATATATATATTTAAATAAATGAATAAAATTAAAGAAATAAAAAAGCACGACAAGAGCGATTGTCGGTGAGAGAAAGATTATGTGAATAGAAGGTTAATCTTACTAAAAAGAAAAAACGCTGCCAAGTGCTTTGGCGGAATGCTTTCTCATAGAGCTCTTTGAATTTCATTAATTTTTTTATATTTATTCAAATGTGATTTTAATATATAACTAGTGGGCATCAAAAGAAGTGATCAAAAAGCTATGCTGAGAAAATTATTTTTTTTAAATTTGGTTTATAAAGACAGTAGCAAATAACTTGTATACAAATTTTAGAGCAATTCTATCGAGTACTTTACGTAAAATGGAAAAAAACTGAAATATGTAAATTTTTTAAGAAAATTTTTAAAATTTTCTAAAATGAAAACTACGCTAAAAAGATCGGTTGATAAAAGTTATCCTTCTTTTGGCAGATGCAAATTATTCCCATGGAAATCTCAAAGCAAATTCATCAAGTAACTTACGTAAAATACAAAAAAAAATTAAAAATCGAAAATTTTTTCAAATTCTTAAAATGGCTCTATAAAAATAAAACTACACTATGAATACCAATTTTCAATAGCTCCCCGTCTAGTTATAGAAAAACATAGATGGTATACAAAATTTGAAGCAAATCCATCGAGTAATTTTCAAGATCTAACTGGTTAAATAAATAACATTTTCTTTTCAAAATTTCTTTTTCAAAATTTTAAAAATGCTCTAAAATTAAAACTACACTATGAAAATCAATTTTTGAAAATTTCCCTTCTTTTGGCAGTCGCAAATAATTTCCCTGCAATTTTTAGAACAAATCTATCGAGTACTTTACGTAGAATAAAAAAAAATAAGAAAAGAAGAATCGAAATTTTTTTTAAATCTTTAAAATTCTCTAAAATTGTAACCACGCTAAGAAAATTAGTATTCAAAAGCTTATTTTTTTCAGACAATAGCGAATTAATTGTATAAAAATTTTGGAGAAAATTTATAGTATGGTTAACGTAAAATAGAAAATAAATGAAAAATAAAAATTTTTTTGAGAATTTTCAAAGTGCTCTAAAATTAAAACTGCACTGAGAAAATTAGTTTTCCAAAGCTTGTTTTCTTAAGACAGTAGCGAATTAATTGCATACAAATTTTGGAGCAAATCTATCAAATGGTTTTCGTAAAATAGAAAAAATTTAAAAATAAAAATTTTTAAAAAAATTTTTAAAATGCTCTAAAATTAAAAGTGCGCTAAGAAAATTAGTTTACAAAATTTTTTATACTTTTGGTAGTCGAAATTAAGTTCCATACAAATTTTCGAACAAATTCTTCGAGTAGTTTACGTAAAATGCAAAAAAAATGAAAAATCGAAATTTTTTTTAAATTCTTAAAATGATTCTAAAAAAAAAACTACGCTAAGAAAACCAATTCTCAATAGCTTCCGCACCAGTTCATCAAAAAATTAAAATGTATGGAAAATTTGAAGTAAATTCATCGAGTAGTTTTTAAGATTTTATTGGCTCAATAAATAGAAACATTTTTTTTTAAAATTTCAAAATGCTCTTAAATTAAAACTAAGCCAAGAAAATCAGTTTTTAAAAATTTATTTTATCCGGGCAATCACAAATAATTTCCGTGCAAATTTTGAAGCAAATTCATCGAGTAGTAAACAAAAAAAAACCAAAAAACGAAAAATCGAATTTTTTTTTTTTTTAAAAACTCTAAAATGAAAAACTACGCTAGAAGAACCAATTATCAATAGCTTCCCAGCAAGTTAGTCACAAAACTAAATTCCATGCAAAATTAGAAGCAAATCCATCGAGTAGTTCTCGAGATACAGTTTACTAACTGAATTCATACATCCACACACACACACACACACACACACACACACACACACACACACACACACACATACATACAGACATTTTCTGGAAACCACTTTTTTCGACTCACCGAGTTCAAATATGTACAAATTAATGAAAAAATAGAAAAAAATTTTTTCTATCGATACAATGCTTCTCTATGAGAAAGCAAAAAGAAATAATAATGAAAATACTAGTAAAAAAAAGTAAAATAAAAAATAATGCATAAACCCGCGACGAAGCATCCTATATATAGGCTAACAAAGGCTCAGCAACAGATTATTTATTATGATATATATATATATATATATATATATATATATATATATATATAAAAAATATGTATTAAAAGAAATATGCTAAAAACAGAAGAAATAAATACACACTTTGGACGTATCAATCCACGACGATGCGTTATAATTATTATTAATGACGTTACCAATATAAAACGAAAAAAGAGAACTAAACAATAAAATATTGAATGTTTAAGAGGTAAGAATTACCAAGTGTTAATACGCAGAATTATTACAATAACAATAAAAAAATAGAACGAAAACGTAAATGAGACGAGAAGGAAGTGAATTTCGAAAATAAAAAATAATCTAACGTATGAATTTTTACACGTAAATAAATAAAAAAAGTTATGCACGATCAACGCAAGAAATGAAACGCGATACAACGTTAAAATGCATATAATATACATATGCATAATTATAACATAGTACAAAGATAAATAAAATAAAAAAGTAATAATAATAAAAAAAAACTTTATCGTTTTGCATCGTTATAAACAATATTTGAAAAAAAGATGAAATATAAAAAAGAAAATAAATAATTATAGTTGAACGTGCTATGTTAATATAGATAACAGATACATGTGTAAAACTTAATTTTTATATAGGAAGATTTAAAGGAATCTAGGACGATAATGCGTTAAGTAAATAGAAATTTTTCTGTGATTTTTTCTTCTCTTTTTTGAATTTTGAGCTAACATAAATACTCATCTACTTCTTAAGCAATAATCGAAGTGTTGAAATTATTTCGTAGAATAAAGATGATTTTTAAGGGTATTGATAATTGATACTAGAGCTTTAAAGTTTAAAAAGGATTATTATGACGTTTGAGAATGTTAATCGTTTATCTTGAAGCATTTTTTATTGAAAGAAAATTTCAACATTATTTGAAGATTACTTTTTATTTGTTTGCATAAGAACGAGAATATAAATTATTTATAAACGTGTCTTACCAAACTGGCCTTATTCCACTTGAAAACACGGTTAAATTCAATTTTAATTTGTATTTTTCATTAAATTAATTGAAGAATAGGTTATTAAAGATTAACGGAGCAAAAAAAATATTTGATTGGCTAGATAAAATAATTAAAAAAAACATAATGAAAATTTTTCTTGTCACGAATATACATCCGACATAAAATTTAAATTTCATTCGACTTAAAATTTTTATTGTATTACCTTAATTTGTAATGTATTTATATCAGGTCGACAAATAATTATCTTTCAAATTTCAAGCAATCCACTCATGTTATGAAATTCAATTCACTTATATTATTGCGTTTTTTGTTTTTTTTTTCAAAGAAAAAAATAAGTTCAAACTTTCTTTTTTGGTTTCATACGTATGAAATTTTTTTCTTTAATCAACTTCTAAATTTGACAAAATATTAGCCCTTTGACTTACTTTTGAAATTTTATTTCTTATTAGCTATTTAAGATGTAAAAATCATGGTTTATGTGGAGGTGCAGCGAGAATTAATCTACCTGAAATTGATGTAATAAATCCAATACAAAATCATTCTCAAAATTGCGTACCCGATGAAAATGCCGAGGAAGTGGCACGTTTTAAAAATGAGTTGCGCGATGCCTTAAAAAGTCATTGGTATCAACTCAAAGAGTTGTATGAAAGTTTAAAATTATTGTAAGTAATAAAACAAAGTATTTTTGATAATTATTAAATGAATATAAAAATCATTATTCTTAAAAATTATTATTTTTATAGATATCCGCGAACAGCTATTGAAATGCCATATTCTGCCATCAGATCGTCCATGCTGTTTCCAACCATTTCCTCCTTCTCCAAGTTTACATCAATTTACAAATGCTCTCATGGAGGAACATAATGGAGGAATTCTTGATTATAATACGGGAAGGTTGAGAATTTTGTCACTGACAGATACGGATAATTGCATACACGTAGCAATGTATGATGTAGATTTCATGAGAGCTCATTTTAATGAAGTCTTTTTTTTGCTAATGGATACAACTTTCAGATGCGTACCAAACATAAATGATTGTAAGCAATTTCTTACAATCATGGCAGTAAAATATAATCATGTTAGTAATATTATTATCTTTATTATTATTATTATTATTATTATTATTATTATTATTATTATTATTATTATTATTATTATTATTATTAATATTGTTAATACTTATATTTATTATTTTTATTATTATTATTCTTTCAGGCTGTTCCAATATTTTATGCCTTAATGTCAAGGCGAACTGAAGTAGCATACACTGCAGCGATTAATATTTTTAAAATTATATTAATTAATCTCGAGCCACAAATTATTATATGCGGTTTCGAGATCGCATTGATGCATGTAAAGATCTGTATGCTGATGCCCGCATTACGGGTTGCAACGTACATTACGATCGAGTAAGTATATAAATATTGTTAAATTTTTATTTCTTCAATCTATTTTTTAATTGACTGACAATTATTTTGTAAGGTGTAAAATAGCAAATTTTCAGGTTATATACTGACAAGTAATTTATTTTTTTATATTTTAACAGCTTCGTTTCAGCTATATTTGTAGTAGTCCTCTACAGGTTTCTGAAACCAATCACATAATTATATGATTTTCTAATTGGTTTTAGAAACCTGAAAAGGGCTACTACAAATTTAGCCAAAACGTAGTTAGTAAAATATAAAAAGAATAAGTTACTTGACAGTATAACCCGGAGATTCTTCATTTTACACTTTATTCTTTTATTTTTATTTTTATTCTTTTATTGTTTTCCATTAACAGGCTATTTATCACAAACTTTGTGAACTAGGTTTATCTTTAACCATAACTAACAATGAAGAGTTGAAAAAAATCATTAAAACCTTTTTGGCTCTTGCATTTTTACCCCACGAAGAAATTACGTGCACTGCAGTTGAAATAATAAATGGCTTAAAACCTAATGAACGAAACATTTTAAGAAGATTTATTAATTATTATTAAAAGCAGTGGATACGGAGTGTAACTCCTAAAGGATTTTCGATATTTGGTCTCGATAGAAGAACCAATAACGCGATCGAATCGTACCATGCCAGATTGAAGCACGTAATTGAAATTCATCCAAGTCCATGGGACTTCGTTTGTAAGTTTATTATATATAGTTTTTATAATTTGACTGAATTTTTATAAAATTATATCTCAACAGTCTTCGAATTCAAGTGAAAATCAAATGCATAAAAAAAATTACTTGGAATTTATCATAAAAAAAAATCACATTTGAGCATAGTTTATGACTGAAGGACATACGGCGCCGCACGTTGGCTTGATGGAGAGAACTGTAGCGCGAACACAATAAGATTGAAAATTTTTAATTATTTTAAATTAAATAAATAGAAAGAAACATAAATATTAGATAAACATAATATATTAAAAACTTATTAATAACTCATCTATTAACATTCATATATTAACGTAAACATTGATATACAGTTGTAAACATAGATATACATTTGAAAATATAATTCTTACATTTACACAAAATTTTTAATTATTTTTTTTTGTACATTGATCATTAATTTGCAATAATCAATTACGTTTTACATAGCTAAAAGTATTTAGTATATTGATTGAAAAAATTATTTTATAGCACTGCGTGATTTAAATCCGCGCTTAAATCCCGCTGAGCCGAGAGTTAAAAGATACATTTTTACGCTGTTCAATAATGAATATGATGCTGAATTCACTTAAAACACGCACTTATAAGAAGCGATATTTTGAGATCTGGATTATTTTTAAAAGTTTATTCATCGATAATAATAAAGTGTAGATTATTGCAACTCTTTTATATCGATATTTTTCAAAATGAATAATAATTATAAGCGTGTAAAATACGTATGAAACCAAAGTTAATATCAGTGTAACATATGGATCGAAGAGGTAGTCATTTCGACGCTCTAAGACTCCGTCGCGTCTGTGATTCCCCTAAACGCAACTGCTAATACAATACATAAGTTACCAATTGTCGCTCCTACGGCCCTAATACATATATGAATGGAAATTTAGATTTTTATTATTACAAAATTAATTTCAACAGTTTGACATAATGTTATTTTATGTTTTATATAATATTTTTATTTTTTTTTCTATTTATTATTCGCGAAGTGCTTAAATTTTTTTTTTCAGTTTTCGCTTTTTTTTACGATTTATCATTCGTAGAATGCCTAGTTTTGCTAGTATATAGAATTCGTTTTTTTAATGAATTATCATTCGTGGAGTGCATAGCCTTTGTTTATTATTGAATTTTGAGAGTATAGATGTAATGCGGCGGATTTAAATCACTCGAGCTATAAAATAGTATACGATACTCGCGACTTAAATTCACCTATTATTACACGGCGTTTAGGACCCTCGCTGACGCTCGGGCCCTAACCTCGCCGTGTAATAATAGGTGATTTAAGTCGCCCGTATCGTAATATACTATTTTTCAAGAGTTGGCTAAAAATACCACTTTTGCTCCCGGCACGGAAAACGAAAAGTGCTAATTTTAGCCTCACTGTTAAAAAAAAATCGTATATGCACCACGGAAGGTAAAATGGACAACCCATAGCAAAAGTTTACCAATTCATTCGTGCTATGGCCTGTCCTTTATTTTACTTCCCTAGGTGCATAATATACTATTAAAAAAGATATAGCATTTTTTATAAAAATGCTATATCTTCTACGCCGTAGTCGTGAACGACAATTTTCGAAAAATACCATAACAATCGAAATAAATTGTTCCAATATTAACTCTTTGAGAAAAATTATTTAATTTATAAATCCGGAATATTAACATCTTTAACATTATTTACAGGCTGCATTAGCAAATTCAATATTAATTCTGTAGGTTCAAAGTTAGTGCAATTTTCGGTGTTCTTAATGCATTGACTGGTTTGTAATAGTGCATTCACTGTTCTTAAATGTAGCTTATTGCAAATAGGAGTTTTAGTTAATTTAACCTTGCTCCGCGTTCGTTCGAGCTCAATATTACTGTGCGGTATTGTCAAACTTCAAAGAATGAATAGTTCCAGTGAACGATGATATAATGATTTATATAATTGTAGAGACCGAAATAAAATGAGCTGATTTCTATATCCGGATCTCGTAAATTTTGTGGTAAATCATCAATAAATAATAATTCATTCCAAGAATTGATAATATCATTCCTTTCATTTCAGTTTTCAATAAAACCTGCAAATACTTGAACAATTTCTACAATACAATCAGGGTTGTTTTGATGATAATCTGCTAAAAACGCATTTCCGGGATTAATACATTCTAACACATCGTAATAATTATTTTGAAAATTATTAAATCTATTTTTTATTTGAGTGCATAGACTTCTTAAATAATTTAGATAGTTATTTTTTATCACAGCTTTATGATCTACGTTGAATTTTTGAGTACCAGGAACATTAATAAAATTATTTGCTGTATGTCCTAAATTTAAATTATTTAGATCAACAAATTGATCTATATTCATATGATCAATATCAGTAGGAGAATTTGCAGCTACATAATTCCTATTGTCAAATCTCAGCGATTGGTACGAAATCCTCCTGACACAAAAACTTCTTTTTGCTTTCTTATAGAGAAAGCATTGTATCGATAAAAAAAATTTTTTTCTATTTTTTCATTAATTTGTACATATTTGAACTCAGTGAGTCGAAAAAAGTGGTTTCCAGAAAATGTCTGTATGTATGTGTGTGTGTGTGTGTGTGTGTGTGTGTGTGTGTGTGTGTGTGGATGTATGAATTCAGTTAGTAAACTGTATCTCGAGAACTACTCGATGGATTTGCTTCTAATTTTGCATGGAATTTAGTTTTGTGACTAACTTGCTGGGAAGCTATTGATAATTGGTTCTTCTGGCGTAGTTTTTCATTTTAAAATTTAAAAAAAAAAAAAAAAAAAATTCGATTTTTCGTTTTTTGGTTTTTTTTTGTTTACTACTCGATGAATTTGCATGGAATTTATTTGTGATTGCCCGGATAAAATAAATTTTTAAAAACTGATTTTCTTAGCTTAGTTTTAATTTTAGAGCATTTTGAAATTAAAAAAAAAATGTTTCTATTTATTAAGCCAATAAAATCTTAAAAACTACTCGATGGATTTACTTCAAATTTTCCATACAATTCAATTTTTTGATGAACTGGTGCGGAAGCTATTGAGAATTGGTTTTCTTAGCGTAGTTTTTTTTATAATCATTTTAAGAATTTTTAAAAAATTTCCATTTTTCATTTTTTTTGTATTTTACGTAAACTACTCGAAGGATTTGTTCGAAAATTTGTATGGAACTTAATTTCGACTGCCAAAAGTATAAAAAATTTTGTAAACTAATTTTCTTAGCGCACTTTTAATTTTAGAGCATTTTAAAAATTTTTTAAAAAATTTTTATTTTTAATTTTTTTTTATTTTACGAAAACCATTTGATAGATTTGCTCCAAAATTTGTATGCAATTTATTCGCTACTGTCTGAAAAAAACAAGCTTTGGAAAACTAATTTTCTCTGTGCAATTTTAATTTTAGAGCACTTTGAAAATTTTCAAAAAAATTTTTATTTTTCATTTATTTTCTATTTTGCGTAAACCATACTATAAATTTTCTCCAAAATTTTTATACAATTAATTCGCTATTGTCTGAAAAAAATAAGCTTTTGAAAACTAATTTTCTTAGCGTGGTTGCAATTTTAGAGAATCTTAAAGATTTAAAAAGAAAGTTCGATTCTTTTCTTATTTTTTTTTATTCTACGTAAAGTACTCGATAGATTTGTTCTGAAAATTGCAGGGAAATTATTTGCGACTGCCAAAAGAAGGAAAATTTTCAAAAATTGATTTTCATAGCGTAGTTTTAATTTTAGAGCATTTTTAAAATTTTGAAAAAGAAATTTTGAAAAGAAAATGTTATTTATTTAACCAGTTAGATCTCGAAAATTACTCGATGGATTTGCTTCAAATTTTGTATACCATCTATGTTTTTGTATAACTAGACGGGAAGCTATTGAAAATTGGTATTCATAGAGTAGTTTTTTTTATAGAGCCATAAACATGAACTGTATTTATATATAAATATGATTGCATTTTATAAAGATTAGAAATTTTGTTGTCATCATTCTTTTTATTACTACATTATATCATTTTTTCAATAGAATAAATTTTTTTGTATTACTTGATGATTTAAAATAAATTATAAATGTTGAAAAAGCAAACAGCTAGCATATATGTTCGAAATTTATAAAGTACAACATGAGTAAATATTAATGTTAGACAATTTTTTAATATTAAAATCACATTTAAATAAATATAAAAAAATTAATGAAACTCAAAGAACTCTATGAGAAAGCATTCCGCCAAAGCACTTGGCAGTGTTTTTTCTTTAATTTTGTAGTAAAAATTAGCGGGTACAAGGAAGATAGTCACTATATCATGAACTAAGCCCACATCGAATCGTACAAGCTATAGTAAGTAAAAACTTAGTAGTATCAAAAACTTTGAAATATAACCTAGTTAGTTTTGAAAAATGCTGAATATAACAATGCAAGTCAATGATAATCTTACCTATAAAAACCCATGATAATTTTACACTGCGTTAATTAGATATGATAATTATATTTCCTCGACAGTGACGATTGATGGGTAGGGAAAATCATTTACATTTAGCTAAAACACTTTTATGACAGTCTTAATTGTGAGTCTCGTTAAATTTGTCAATATATAAAATAATATCGATAAGTATATCCTACAAGTTATTTCATATAAATAACAAACAATCATGCAATTAAAAAGAGAAAAGAAATGCAAATTAGAACAACATTTTCACGACAGTAGAAGAACAATAAAAAATTGAAAAAAATTTTGAAATTGCCTATGCAGTAATTTTTTTGTCATCTTATTCAAAAAATGTAAGTGAACCAAAGAGAAGGTATTCAAAGAGTATTTCAAAATGCTTTTCTTTAATTTTTCCTAAAGTTAAAATTGAAGGAGATAGGCTTTCTCAAAGTTAGAGCAAAAATTTGATAACCTGTTTAGAATTATTGGCTGGTAGTAATGTAGAATGAAGGCTTATAACCTTAAAATTTCTGGATATTTGGAATAGGTTAATTTTTTATGAACTAAGAATTTCTGAATTAGATATCATGGATTTAGGGTATAACTAATGGATTTACATTTTTGACTTCTGTAGTTTTATTTTTATAAACAAATTATAAGGATACGGTAATCTTAAGTTATTATATAGAAATTAAGGACATTTTAAATATTGAAATTAGAAATTATAAAAATAGAGATATGGATTATTTCGTTAGTACTATCACAGATTGTTGCAACAAATTAGAAATAAAAACTAATTTCAATTGTGCTTCATTAAAATTAAAAAAAGCTGATTCAATAATTGTGACTGGAATATACTTTTATTTTTCAGATATAACAAATATTATTGCCAAAATTGTAAAGCTCGATTTCAAAATTATCAATCTTTGAATAACCATATTAATCGTTTCCATATTAAAATTAATAATATATGTAAATTATGTCATAAAGTTTTCAAACATCGAAAACATTATTTAAGATAAATATATGAAAATATTAATAAAAATAAATTTTCATGTAAAGTATGTAATAAAAAATGTTTAAGAAATTTCAATTTAAAAAGACATAAACGTGCGCCAAAAATGTCATGAAAATAACAATAATAAAATTAATAACACATGTAAATTATGTAATAAAATTTTCAATTATCGAAAATTTATTTAAGACATACAAAAAAACATATTAATGAAATAAAATTTTCATGTACAATTTGTAGAAAAAATTTTAAAACAAATTTTAATCTGAACAGACATAAATGTTCAAAGATGAGAAGCTAAAAATGATGGGCATTTTTCAACTTCAAGACATATACATGAACATATTAATAAAAATAAATTTTTATGTAAATTATGTAATAAAAAATTTTCAAAAAATTTCAATTTAATTTTAACAAATTTTTAAACTATTTTTAGCATAAATTTACTTATATTCATCAATTATTGAGTTTTTTTATACCTTTAATGTAGCTGTATTTTTTAATCTATTTTTACAATTGCTATTCATTCATTTTTAAATTTAGATTTAACTAAATTTCTCCATTATCAATTTTCAATAAATCTGATATTTATAATATAGCTGACTATTAGTTGATTTTAGCTAAATTTTAGCTAAATCTTAACTAATTTTTAATCTACTTTTACAATTGCTATTCATTTATTTTTAAGCATAGATTTAACTAAATTTCTCCATTATCAATTTTCAATAAATTTTATATTTATTAGGGGGCAAGCCCCCTGCGCGCAAGCGCGCCAACCCCCACAATCTACTTCATATGTTATACAATTCAACGATACTTTTTGATCAAGCTGATCCTCAATTTTAGGGACTGAATCCTGTATCACCAGTAAATATAAAGATTCACCAGTCTAAATAAATTTGAGCATTAAGTGTTTTACCATCACTTTGTTTCTCTTCATTTAAGCTCTGTTCTTCTTTATGACAAGTCTTCTACAATTCTCTGAATTGATATAATTCAATAAATTCATCAAAACTATCAAGCTGTTGTAGAACCAAACCTTTTTCATCAAAGGAAACATTAATAACAAATCAGCAAGCCTCCTTACTTGCTAGTACTGCTATTAATGTATGAAAAAATGTAAAATAACTATTAAGATTTATTTTGAATAACGTTCAATAATACTAATTTAAGTATTAAAAGGAACTAATTACACTTTGGCAGTATTATTTGACTTCCTTTTGTACCAGATTCATGAACATTGTTATATCAAATGAAATCTTTTTTCTATTAATTGTTATTGTTAAAAAAAGCAGTAAATTTTTAATGATTATACAATTGATAAGATTAATAATTCAATAATTAATAAAAAATAATTAGAATAATTTTAAACAAATAGAATAATTCAAATCTTAAAACAAAACCCTACACCAATATGCATATATACATTACTAAAATTTATATGACGAATTCAATTGTTTTCAAATTGTTATATTTTGCATTTATAATTTATACTAATAATAAATTAATAAAAACAAATAAAACAAAATATAATTATTACATAATAATTAAAAAAATTATAATAATTAATTTAAATGAAATAAGTTTATTTTCATTTAACTTTTTAAGCAATTTATATCTAAACAAGGTTTGTTATTTTATTAGTAAATTTAGGTTAAAAAATGTTTTATAATTATTAAAATTAATTAAATTATAGGATGGACAAGAAAGAAAAAAAAAGAAACAGAAATTTTTTCTATAATAAAAACAGTAATTTATTTATCGAAAATTTGTTTTTAAGTGAAACAGAAGTGAAGACAAAATACCAACAAACAAGAAAAATAAAAATATTAAAAGCGATTCGTACATATTATAAAAATAAGGAAATTCGAGATACTTTGAATGATTCTTGTATAAACTACTTATTTGATTATTATGTAATTAATGTACAAATTAATAACAAAAATTTATATTTGATCAATGATTATGGATATTTTTATATTTATGTTGGTTTTATAAACATTTATTATATAAAAAATGAATAAATAATAAAAACTTCATTGAATAAAATATATAAGTAAATTACGAAAAAAAGTATTTTATATATTTACAAGATATAGAAAATAAAAATTTTCAAAAAGAAGTTAATTGTGAATCATTAAAAGTAAAAAAAATTAATAAAAATAAGGTAATACATTCAATTATCTTTGATATTTTGTATATTAATTTGTTAAAATTCTAAATTTATTCATATATTTAAAATATTTTTTATTAAAATTCAAATTTCGTTCCTAGGTTTAAAGCAATATCCTTAAATAAAACTTGAGGCTTATATTGAACGCTGTTATGTTTATTATTTTTAACGGATCTTTCTTTCTCACTATGCTCCGAGAACTGGAACATAACTCATAACTTCTATAGGCTCAATTCTTCTCAATTCTGGCATAAACAATTTAATTAACAAAAATCTTTTAGAAAAATAAATCGTATGATAATTTAAATTGAATTGACTTAATTTATCAATTATAATTCTAAATTTAATTATATATTTTATAATATTTTTGATTTGCTATATTTAAATTTTTTTCCTAATTTTAAAGCATATTTTTTATATTAAAATTAAAGCGTATATTATACGCTGTTATGGTCTTCATCTTTAACGGATCTTTCTTTCGCACTATCTTAAGAGAATCACTTCCTAACTTATAAAAGCTCAATACTTCCCAATTCTGGTATAAATATTTTGTAAATTTAAAAAATCTTTATAATTTAAAATAAATTAGTTAAACTTAGCTAAAAAATTAAAAAATTAGCTAAAATTCTCAATAAATTAGCTAAACTTAGCTAAAATATTAAAGTTTTAGCTAAAATTCTCAATAAATCAGCTAAAATTAGCTAAAAAATAAAATTTTTAGCTAAAATTCACAATAAATTAGGTAAAATTTACGATAAATTAGGTAAAATTTCCCATAAATTAGCTAAATTTATCAGTAAAAAGGAAGAGTTAAGGTAGGAAGTTGAGAGACTGACAGCGGCAGCAATCTTTTATAGTATAGAGAGATATATCGTTGCCTCTAACGATGAGTATCATAAGTCAATTGTCACGCGAAAACTAGTACAATTCACTTTTACGGTAAAGAGTAGCATATTGGGCACTTTTTGCCGCAAAGAGTAGCAATACTATTTCGCGAAAAATTGCACAACTCAATGCTATCTCGCAAACAATAGCACTTTTCAATTATGTTCTTCAATTTAGAAATTATTTATGGAAGATTTAAAAAACAATTAAATTTATAATCAAAGTAGTCTGTGGTAGTAATTATCGCTGTAAAACATTAAAAACTGTCAATCTTAGCGTCGAAGTTGTGAAAAGTGCTAGTTTTAGCGTCAAAGTCGTCAGAAGTTCCAATTTTAGCAACAAAGTCGTAAAAAGTGCTAGTGTTAGTGAAAATTTTTTAAATTTGTTACTTTTTGTTTGAGTGTTCTCAAATGTGCTAGTTTTAGCGACAAGAAATGAAATATGACAGTCTTTGTTATAACCAACGATAACATTCAATAATGTCTAGAATAAAAACAATATAATAAAATATGAAATTTCAGACAAGGCCTGCTGCTCCATCGGATGTGAGCCAAATTTATACGTTTTATTTAATGAAATATCTATCGGTATTATTTTATTCATAATTTTATACGGTGTAATTGTTTTTTTCTTTCAGAATAAAAATTTTATTTTATAAACATTTTATAGGGATTCCCAGCAATAATAGTGCTGACAAATGGCAAGACAGCCAATTTATACATTGCATTATTGCAACACATATTGAATATAGTTCTGCAATTAAAAACGAATCTTCGATATACTGTGGCGGATTTTGAAAGGGCGATAATCACTGCTTTAAGTGAGAAACTTCCTGATGTACGAATAAGCGGCTGCTATTTTCATTACCACCAGGTAATATTATATAATTATCATAAAAATTAACTTTCACTGTAAAAGTTATTCAAATTTATACAAAATACTATTTTTTAATGAGTTGTAGAATATTTTAAACTCTTTTTTATCTTAATTTATGATTGAAAATTTGTGAATTTTTCAAGTTTAGTCAATCAACTGTAACTTTTATTTAAAATTTATATATTGATGAAATTAAAAAATTCTAAATCGATTGCAAAGTAGAGGAAATTTTCCAAAAGGTTGTTTTTGATAAATTTTCTAATATCTATTTTATGTGCATAGTTACAAGCGCGTTAAAATAGAACATACAACAATATAATTTTTAAGATGCAATAACAATTTCCATGCTCTTTATGTTTCAGCATCTATTTACAACTGTAGTTTATACGTGAATTGTTTATACTTACAATGTTGAACAAAATACTTATTTGTGTCATTTATATTCCTGCCAAAATAAAATTTTTCAAATACAGTACCACTCGAAAATTCGATAACACCATGTAAAAAAAGATTGTGAAAAAAATTATCACATCTTGCAAAAAAGTATCATAAAAAAATTTTTTAAAGTAGATTTTAAAGTATTCTTTAAGAGCTTTCAAAATCAATGTATAAAATTATTTTTGAAGTTTTTTATCGTGTTTAAAAAGTAACTTGAAAATAAACATTTCTTGCCAATTTTTTTAATTATAGATTTGCTCAGACAATTTTTCGAGTGTGATATAAAAAAATATGAAAATAATATAGTTCAAAGTATTCTCAAAGAGTTTTAATTTTCTTTTTTTTAAAAATGTCTACAATGATTTTTCATAAAGTTATGAAGTAGCTTTAAGGTACAATAGCGCGGTATTAGCTTACTTATAGACTACGGTTACATAAAACTAAAGTTACGCTAAAATTAGATCTTAAAACCACGTAATAACATAATTACGGGTCACGGTGCCGTAATTAATTATGACTAAGACGAGTGGAGTTATTTAATTTACGGACGGCTACCTTTCAGGCGGGCTTACGGTATCTAGACGAAAGTACGGCGGCACGCGTAAAACGCGGTCCCCAGAGCAAAAAGCTCATTCGGCAAAAATATGGTCCTAGTCATCTGTAGCAATGAAACCCCTCCAAAAACTACGAAGATCCTTAATTCACTATACAGTAGCGAAATCACTGTGAAACTGTACAGCGAAACGAACCTCATACTTGGCCCAAGCTTGTTCTTACAGTATCGCTGTAAGATTTAAATTTATTTAAATTTATTTTTTATTTAACATTTTTTTTTCAAAGACTCAAATTCAAATCGTGATATTTCAGAAATGCTTTGATAAATTTAACAGATTGAAACGGCGTTTTAAAGTTCAGACAAAATACTATCTTTTTATAAGCTGTAGAATATTTTCAACTCTTTTTTAACTTAATTTTTTAATGATTGAAAATTTTTAAATTTTTACGAATTTTTGAATTTTAATCAATCAACTGTAACTTTTTAAAGAATTGATGAAATTGAAAAATTCAAAATCGATTGCAAAGTAGAGAAAATTTCCTAAAAGATTGTCTTTAATCAATTTTCAATATCTATTTTGTGTGCAGAGGTACAAGCGTACGAAGATAGAGCAAATAAAAAAATAATTTTTCAGGTGCAATAACATTTTCCATGTTTTTTCATGTTTTGGTGTACTTACAACTGTATTTTATATATAAATTGTGTATGCATTGAATTTACAATATACAGTTGTAAATAGATGCAGAAATATGAAAAAAATATGAAATATTTTATTGCACCTAAAAAATTATTTTGTTATTTGCTCCATTTTCGCACACTGTGTAACTGCACACGAAATTAATATTAAAAATTGATTAAAAACAATCTTTTAGAAAATTTTCTTTACTTTGCAATCGATTTTGAATTTTTTAATTCCATCAATTCTTTAAAAAGTTACAGTTGATTGATTGAAATTCAAAAATTCGTAAAAATTCAAAAAATTTCAATCATTAAAAAATTTAGTTAAAAATGAGTTACAAATATTAAAAAAAAATGTTTCCAAACTTTTGAGCGGTACTGTATATGCTACGGGCCATGCTATTCTGGTCGCGTGTACGACTAATGCGAGGCGGCGCGTAGTAGCTGAGCGTGGTACTACCTCGCTTGATAGTAGCGCACGGAGTTTGAATTTGCTTTTAGTGCGAATATTAAATATCCGTCACAAAATAATAATTATTTTGTTTATATTTTAAAAGGTTGTACGAAAGTATTGGCTCAACATATTGAGGATTCATAATTCCAATAACATATTAGAATATATTTTGGTATTATCATTTTTGCCGGCCAGAGATATACAAGCTGGTCTAAACCACATAATCCAACAAATGAATTTACAAGAAAACCGTTTTTACCGATATTTCAGAACGTGAATTCTTGTAGCTGATATATCAATCTATAGGCGTCATACTAAGAAGAGTAATTGCATTTTGTCTTTACCTTATTTTTCATAAACTAAATTTTTTGCACTTTATTTTTACAGACAAACTTGTTAAAAGGATGGCTATTTTTAATGTCCACGATGAGACTGTTATTAGAACTTGTACCATCCATTCTTTGAATTTTATATTCCAAATAAGTGATGAGGGAATGTTAGCGTTGTGACAGAATCGACAAAGTCAAGTCAGCATTTCCTTTTAGCTTCTTTAATGATTCTTTTGTAAACAGCTTTCTTTTTGTTGTATTAGATTTTGTTTTCAAGGGTTACAAGTTTTTGTATCTATTGAATGCATGCTTTGACTCTCTACACGCATTAGCACACTCCTCGTTCCACCATGGCATTTTTAAAAAATTTTTTTTATTACATATCTAGGAATACTGATTTCTGCAGCAGAGAGGATGACTTTGTTCAAATAGTCTATCATCACGTCTATATTTAAATTAGTAAGTTTAGTAGTGTCTTCCAACGAGTGGAAGTTTCTTTCTATTGCTTTCTCTGTAAGAAAGAATTTTATCGATAAAAAAAATTTTTTTCTATTTTTTCATTAATTTGTACATATTTGAACTCAGAGAGTCGAAAAAAGTGTGTGTGTGTGTGTGTATGTATGTATATGTGTGTGTGTGTGTGTGTGTGTGTGTGTGTGTGTGTGTGTGTGTGTGTGTGTGTGTGTGTGTGTGTGTGTGTGTGTGTGTGTGTGTGTGAGAGTATGCGTGCGCGCGCGCGCGTGTGTGTGTGTGTGTGTGTGTATGTATGAATTCAGTACGCCAATTCGATCTCGAAGACTACTCGATGGATTTGCTTCAAATTTTGCATACAATTTATTTTTTTGTTTAACTCGGCGGGAAGCTATTGGAAATTGGTTTTCTTAGCATATTTTTTTTTAGAATCATTTAAAGAATTTTAAAAAAATTTCGATTTTTCATTTTTTTTTGTATTTTACGTAACTACTCGAAGAATTTGCTTGAAAATTTGTATGGAACTTATTTTCGACTGCCAAAAGAAGAAAAACTTTTGAAAACTGATTTTCTTAACGTACTTTTAATTTTAAAGCATTTTTAAAATTTACTGAAAAATTTTTATTTTTCATTTTTTTTCTATTTTACGAAAACCATTCGATAGATTTGCTCCAAAATTTGTATGCAAGTTATTCGCTACTGTCTGAAGAAAACAAGCTTTGGAAAACTAATTTTCTCAGTGCAGTTTTAATATTAGAGCATTTTGAAAATTTTTAAAATAATTTTCATTTTTTCTTTTATTTTCTATTTAGCGTAAACGGTACGATAAATTTTCTTCAAAATTTTTATACAATCAGTTCGCTATTGACTGAAGAAAATAAGCTATTGTAAACTAATTTTCATAGAGTGGTTACAGTTTTAGAGAATTTTCAAGATTTTTTTTTAAATTTCGATTCTTCTTTTTTTATTTTTTTTTATTTTACGTAAAGTGCTCAATAGATTTGTTCTAAAATTTTCAGGGAAATTATTTGCGACTGCTCAAAGAAGGGAAATTTTCAAAAATTGATCTTCCTAGCGTAGTTTTAATTTTAGAGCATTTTGAAAATTGTGAAAAAGAAATTTTGAAAAGAAAATGGTATTTATTTAGCCAACGAAATCTCGAAAACTACTCGATGGATTTGCTTTAAATTTTGCATACTATCTATTATTTTGTATAAGTAGGCGGAAAGCTATTGAAAATTGGTTTTCATAGCGTAGTTTTTTAAGAGCCATTTTAAGAATTTTAAAAAAAATTTCGATTTTTCATTTTTTTTTGTATTTTTTGAAAATTATTCAATAGCGTAAACCATACGATAAATTTTCTTCCTTTTTTATAATAGTAAAAGTAAGATTGCAGGCATTCTGATACAAACAAGCTTATCAAAAATAAAGTTGCTTTTTTCTCAATAAATAGGAAATGGAGTACTTTTATTTTGTAAAGAATTTTCTCATTAAATTTATTACATAATACTTAATAAGTTTTAAATCATAATGTTAAGAATTTATTTTCATTTAAGTAAGAGGAAATATGGACTCATTGTTATGAATAAATGATTTTTTAATAGTAATTATTTATTTGTTTACAATTTTATTTATGGCTACACAAGTTGAAAATTATTTCTTTTGAATATTTTACTTTCTTATGAAGAAAGCTTTATATTAATAATAAAAATTTATTAATATTTTTTTTAAGTATTTATTTAATATGCATGTTTTTGCATATACATGTGCGTGTGTATTTGCGTGCATGCACACACGTGTAAGTGCAAGTCATCAATACTGTTAATTTGTGATTAAAGATTTGTTTATTTAACTTCCGTTAGACTTTCTGTCCATTCGGAATCTACTTCCGATTAACTTTTGGTCCATTTCATTCCACTCATGAACCATCAATAGTGCACCACAATTGAACAGTGTTTTGTTAAACTTAAATTTAATCGAAAAAATAGACACAAAAAATTATGTCGAAATTTCAAAACGTAAATTGGTTATGAAATCACCAAAAAAATAAGTTAAATGCAGCAATTATTAATTTAAACAGCCATTTTTTAGGTAAATGTGACTAGATTTAAATAATAAAGTTACGTAACTTTCTAAAAAACTTTTAACAAGCGCCTGCATCACTATATCTAAATTTAATAAATCATTAAATCCAAGATACAAATTAAAAATCATTAAATTTTTTCATACGTTTTTTGTCTTTAAAATAATTAATAGCCAGAATCTTATTAAAAAACATTTTTTGCCTAAACAACTTTCCTATCTAACTCATTATGATTATATATCATATATAATTATTGAAAAACTTCAAATGCATAAACAAAAATCATATTTTACAAAGTTTTAAAGGAATAAATTTTAGTAAAAAACAAAAAAGAACTTCAAGGATTCTATAGATATGAAATAATTTATTATTTATAAGTGTAAATATAAACAATAATATTGTTAATAATATATTTTATGTTTTTTAAAATTTAGAAGAAGTACGATAAAGTTAAAGATGAAATGAAAATTCAAGCTTTGTTTATATCGTAATAATATGTTAGTCACGTACACCAATCGAATGTATGTAATCGAGCGTAAAAACAATTAAGCTCATACTGACTATATGTCGATTGCATCGCCAAACTTTAACTTATAATGTTCACCTAGAAAGAGAAATAAAAATAAAAAAACAAGCTAAATGTTGAAAGATATTGACGGTAAATTTCACGGTAAAATATAAGTTTCTAGATACGGAGCTTAAAATACATAAAATGTATACAGTGATATATAGAGTGTCAACGTTGCTCGTTAGTATTTCTCTTATTGCTTTTGAGTTTCTGTCTCTCATCCTGGCAACAAAATTTCCTTTCATCTTATCTTTGCTTGTTAGACAACGCTGATTAGCAGCAACGACAACAAGTTCCTGATTAGAACATGATACGCTTCCTTTCGTATGATTTATTATGAAATGTATATATGCATGAGTTATATATTATTTTATTTGTAATTTGTTTATTTTCAAAAATATTCAAACAGCCAAATGAGTAATGGATGTTCGTTAAGTATTAATTGTGTTTATTATGTACGTGAAATTTGTTGTATCATATAACAAACATCCCTTTTTAATTGAATTTCGTGATCGATATGTTTAAGTTCAAAGTTTGCTAAAAGACAAGCTACATTGATTATTTTCCGCAATCATGAAGAAATATTTGATTTTCATGAAAAATTGTTTATTGTAATATTATTTAAGATATTTTATTAATCAATTCTCTCGTTTTGTGTTATAAATTAATTTATACTTTAATTTATTTATTTCCCATTTATATTAATACAGTATACTTTTGATTCACAAAGATAATTTCTCTTTTAATGACACTAATCATCACAGAAATAGCGTTAATGTCAAAATAAAAAAGATATGTTTTTGGATTCTAGCAGATTTATTTTAGAAGTTGTCAGACCAAGTCGCCCGTTATGTACAATATTCCTCAATGTGACCTAAGTACATTTGAATTTTGTAATAATAAATTTAATAATATTTTTAAAATGTTTAAAAGTTTTACAATATATTTTAAATAGTTATCACTCATAGAAGAAAATTTTACATTTTCGAGAATACTCTATAGTTATTAAAGTTAATTGAGAGACCAAAGGATCGTGCATAAACTACCAATTTCAGATTTTTTGTCCTTATCCTTTCAGTTAAAATCTATAAACTAGTGATCTACCCCTGCCTCTTTTTGTAACTTTGACTATTTGTTTCCGTTCTTCAAAAAAATTCTTATTATATTTTATGCTTAAAATTAAAATTAATTTTTTAATTTAAATCATAAAATTTTTATTAAATAAACTTCAGCTGGATAAATTAATACAACATACTTAAAAAAAAGCAGCAATCTTTTCTTCATAATAGTTATATTTATAGTAAAGCCACATTCGCAGCAAGCAATTTGAGCTAAATTTTAATCGGTACACAATACTAATTAATACCAGTTAATAACCACTTAGCTTGCATAAAATATCAATAAATATAAAAATTAATTAAGAATTCTTCATAAATACTTTAGAAAGAAAATTATTAATTTAAGAATGCTTGAATTTCTTGTTTGTTCATTTTGATTTTAAAGTATTCTAAAAGGTATATTATATGACCGCCAAAATAAATATTTTGATTTGAATTCTGTGATAATAAAATAATAAAATTCATACCGACGCACTGGTCGAGTAGTTCGGCGCGCGCCAGGCGATCTGCGAAGTTAAGCAACATGATTAGTATTTGGGAGGGTGACCGCACTTTTTTCAATGAAAACCTGCTCGATCTGGACTTTAAGACAATATATACATAAAAATTTTTTTTTAGATTTAATAGTACATTACGTTCCGTGGACAGATAGGCTTTTTTTACGAAACGAGAAGATTACAAGCCGAGCCGAAGGCGAGGTTTGTAACGAGTTTCGTTAAAAAGCCTTTTTGTCCAAGTAACGTACTATACTTTACGTTCTGAGAGCCGAAAATGAGAAAAGAAGTTGCGATTTTGAGGTTAGAAGAACGTAAAACTATTTTTTTAGGCTGGCACCTACTCCAAAAATTCTAATATTTTTATATATATTGTCTTACATATTAGCTAATTTCTTTGTAAGCAGCCTAATAAAAAAATTATTCGTTTGTGCTCTTGCAAATGATTAGATAATCATTATGTTCGCTACACATGTGTTAGATGCGTAGTATGCGTATAATTTTTAAGGATAATATATTAATTGTTATTTTTTAGTGCAATGTTTTTGAAGTCAGTTTGTTTTTGTTAAAAATTTTTTCTTAATGTGATCTCCCGCGTACATACATATAATAGAAATTTAATATTTTCATAATAAAATTATTTAAATTTTGCAATAATAAATTTAATAAAAATTTTAAAATAATTTATATTGAATTAAAATTTTCAAGATTTAATAAAAATTGATTATAATAGTTACAAAAAATATTATTTAAATACATGAAATTTCAGCACCATTATATTGGTCTCCCATGGATTTTCATTAAATATCATTTAATTTTTAAAATAAAAAATAATTTACATCATTATCCGCTATTGGATTTTAAACCATTTCCATACAAGTTAAGTTTTATAATATATTTTTTAAATATCACTTATTTTCGAGAATATCCTATAGCTATTAAAATCAATTTTACTTGATAACTTAAATAAAATTTTAGAATTTACTTAGAACTTTCAACTATAAGTAAAAAAGTAGATATATATTTATAAGTAAAAAAGTTTTTTTTTTAAATTTTCATACTAATACTAATGAAAAAAAATGTACAATTTTTTTTAAGACATATTAGAAAAAAATAAAAATTTGATGTTAAAAAATGAACTTATATTTTAACTTTTCATCGATGACTTTTGTATTTATTCTTTTATTTTTTCCATCATGAGAAATAAAAGCTGGTATAATAGAACATTTCTTTGTAATTTGCAAAGGAAAAAATGAATGTTTAAAACACAGTGCAATTCTGTATTTGTTTTAATTTAACTCAAACATCATATGCGAAAACTATTGATGCCGTTTCTATTAACAAAATTAAAAGTATTGCAAAAGATAATTTAATATAAAGATTTTCTTCTATCCTGAGACTTTAAATATATGTATACACATCGCATAAAATGGATTACAGTAATCTTAAAGTCTTGTACTTACCGCAATAGCAATGTAATTAACTTGGATTATATGCGCAATTGTCTTTTTCTCGCAACATTAAATGTAAACATTAACTTTTATTTTTATTATACTTATTTATTTGAACTTATTTTTTTTTCTTTGCAACGAATGAAACCTTTTAGTTTCGTCTTCACGCTTCCATCGTTTCTCTCATGATGTTCTCTTCTTTATTTTCGTAGTATTTGTACGGTCTTGACACAAAACTATTTGCGACCTTTTTTTTTGACGTGTTAAAAAAAAATGTTCTCAAAAGTCGTGCAATATAAAAACCGTTTTTAAGTGTCGAAAATTATTGTGTAGATGGCTTTTAAAAAAATAGATAGTAAAGTGCAGAGTTTAATAGAAGGACGTAGTGTTGCGATTCATGAAGCACAAGGAAAATTTAAGAACAGAACATGCATTTTACATTTTTGAGCTTTTGCATACATGCAAGTACTTCAACGTAAATATAACAGAAAGGCTATGTCTTCTTGTAACTAACGCGTGTCTACTCTTGTTCCACCCTCTGCAATTTCTGGGATAAGGCACAACTTCGAAATTTATGTTTGTATATAGTTTCTTGCATACACACTGAAAAAAATAAAATTTTAAACTATAATAGCGTAGGTCTCCACATTATCGAATTAGATAAAGATCATTTTTAGTCAAAAAGAAGTTTGCTTGATCCTAAAATTCGGTAATTTAGCTCCTGACAGAAAATTTTTTAATTTCTGAAATAAATCTGACAGAATTAAAAAGAATATTTTTTTCATATTTGTAATTAATTTGACATTATCGCTGTCTCTGTCGCATCATTTTATTTTTAAACAAATTCTTATTAAGACTAAGCAAAAATATGCTTAAAACAAGTGGACATACAATAAACAGATTTTATTTAGAAATTAGAAATACATTGTATTGTTTCATAAAGAAAGAAGACTATTTTTTTTAATTAAAAGAATTCAACTTGATTTAAGATTGTATTCTTATCAGTAAAAAGATTGAAGTAGAAAAAATGAATTTAGAATAATTCATGCCATTCAAAATATTCAAGTACATGCTGATTTGGTATAGTAATATCTGAAGTTAATCACTTGACAGTACTACTACACCTAAATAAGCAGAACATCATGTGCGTTTGATTGATTGACGTTAAATTGAATCACCAAATGTCCCTGATTGTACGTATTGCTCGAAGTATGATACAAATGGATTATATTAAAAACTTTACCTGAAACGTTTTTTTTTCTCTATACACTTTTGCAAATGCACAAAGTATTTTTTATGAGAGTTCAATAATTATTTCAATTTGACTTTTAAATTTACGTGCATTCAAGTGATAAACTTATTATATCGGTGGTCAAATTGTTTAAAAGTATAAAATTTACTTTTGCTAATAAATTATTTGCTAATCGTTAAAAAAAATTCATTGCAATATTAAAATTCTTTTAGAATACTCAAATTAAAATTGTGATATAAAAGTTATTCTATTTCTAACAACAAAATCTTTAATTAAATTGTTTTTATTATTTTTAAATACAACTTTAATTGTTTGATGATAATTAGATTTAAATTAGATAAAAACTTTTTTCTTATAGTCATTATCTTTTGACTATAATTTAGAAAATAAATAAAATGCACATTACGTCCCAAAGTTCTTTAGTATTTAGTTTAAAATTTATTTTTTAAATAGTAATGAAAAATATTAAAATAAATGTAAAAAATTTATTAGAAAAAATTTTTTTTGATCGTAAAAATACAAAGATACAGTTTGAAGTGAAATAATTAATATTAATAATTATAATTATTATTATTAATTTTAATTCTTTTTGTTTGTTGTTTTGAAAATATTTCAAAAGTTTATAAAATTAAAAATCATGAATGTTGCACCATTTATTTGCAAAAATTTTATATTGAATTGTATGTTAAATTTTTTTTATTTCATAACAATATACGTTACAGATTGAATAGTATACATAGTTTAGTATTTTAGAGAGCGCGGTGGCATAAGGCTGTGTCTCCAATGGAGTTCTACAACCTAAGAACTTTAACTAGTTCCGAAACTAAAGAAGAGAAACGAATAGACCTATTGTCTCTATCAGTTAGTGATGCCAACAGAATTGAAAATTTGAAAAAAATAAACATAACATACAAAGAATGACAATAGAAAAAAAATGATTGTCACGTGAATTAATTGAATATTTGTTATTGAAAATGTATTAAAAATATGTTTAAAAAAATTGATCTTATTTAAAATTTTTTTAAATAAAATGTAATTAAATTGCAATTAAAAGGTAATTTTATTTCAAGTTTGAATAAAATAAATGTATTAAACAATGTAGATTTATTATTTTTTAATATTTTATTTCATTTTTCACATATGAATCTAAAAAATGCATACATAAATTAGTAGGAAAGATAAACATTATATCATAAACACTAAATATCAAATTCTCTTTTCATTCTTTGCAAATTAAAAATAAGGGAACATCTTGATAAAATTTTCAAACTACAGTTTAATTTAAATGATTAAGTTGATAAGAAAAAACTTTTTCACTTTATGATTTCATCAAAGTCAAATGAAGTTTTATATAAAAGAAAAAGAATGGTACTAAAATTATTTCAATGCTTTAAATTTTTCAAAATCATTAATTGTAACCGTGATGGTATCATAATTCATTAAATTTTTATCGTACTTTTAACCTTGTTTTGGATAAGGTTGTATCTAATAATTTGAAACATTAAGTGCTAAATCAAACAATTGGTTATTATCTAGAATACTATTGTTATTAACTATTGCCAGTAATTAAATAACTTAATAAAAATACAATAACGATAAAAAAATTTGAAGTTATAAATTGATCAATAACAATAATTAATACTTGTTTTAAAAAAAGTTACATGCGTTGTTTGTACGACCAATTTATTCTGTGTTACTTAATGTTTCAAATTACAAGTTGATGATTAAATATTTCTTAAATACTTAATAATAATTGAAATATGATATCTTAAAAAATAAGTAATGAAAAATTTGTGAATGTGATAAAAAATAATCGCTAAATATTTTATATTACATATAAAATATTTAGTTCTTGGTATAATTTTTAAAAATCTTAATGATTTCTATGTAGGCAAGGCCTCTTCTTTCTTGAGACAATATATTAAATTGCTCGCATATAATATTAACTCGAGCAGCAGTAGATTTATTTTAAATATCTTTTTCATTAATATTTGCTTTTTGCTCATGATTTTTAACATATTCATTTTTATCATATGAAGCTGCACAACTCATTTTAGAAACTATTTTTGTGATTCTCGATTCAGATTTTTGACAAGTAGATTTTCTGAATTGTTTACTGATGAGTAATTAAATGATGAAGATTGTTGTTCAATATCATTTGATTTTCCATCATAATCCTTAATACATTCATTATTGTTGGTTGAAGTTATGGGGAAACAAAAATTGTTATAAAAATTAGCATAAAATTAAACTTAAATTTTCATAAAATTATTCTGCTGATTTTTTTCATGTTTTTCATTTTGCTATAACTTTTGAACGGGTTGAGCTTTTTAAACACGTTTTTTTTAATCAAAAGGATTTTATCTCAACTTTTACTAGGATTTTGTAGAATGAACTTGGAAGCTTTCATTGGGGAATAATATTCAATATTATAAACAATGATTTTTCAAAGAAATTGAACAAAATATAATCTTGGAATGATCGAGCGTTAGACCGAATACTTGCGACTGTTTTCATTATTTTATGTATAAAAACATTTCCCCAAGCTACAGCAAGATCCGTGACCCAAACAAGGGTTACTCTCCTAGTTAGGGAAAAAAGAGAGAGAAAGAGAATCATATGCGTACTCACCTATCTGTTCAAAATACAATAACTGTCATTTTTTCGGTAATCATGTAAGCTTAATATATTATGCTTGGTCTTTATATTTAAAATATGTTTTTATTTATATAATTAATTCAAGGACATTTGAAAAAGATTATTTTTAAAACAAGTATTTGTAATTACATTCAATGAGTCTGAATCAGTCCGAACGATCGGTGTGGTAAAGCGAGCATTTTTTCATATATGATTTTCTAATTTTTTGTGTACTTTTATATATGTGTAAACTTTTTGTAAATCATTAAAAGAAGTTTAAAAAATTATTAATATGCATACATAAAAGAACATGAAAAATTAAAAAATCGTATATTTAAAAATGCTCGCTTTACCCCGTTTTACGGAATAACTCGATTGATGATAATCATATACTATAAATATTTGGGCATTACTCAGTTAAATGGGCAGAAATCATGATTAATTTTCTATCAGAGTGGTGATTCAATAAGATTGTTGAAAATTTGTTGACTTATTTAATCGTAAATATGTTCAAAAATAGCTAAAAATATTAAATCATAAATGATCTATTATACAAATTGATATTTTTAATCAATAACAGTTATGAGATCAAAGGAAAATAAAATGTAAATTAAAAGTAAAATAAAATTCTTTCTGTTGTAAAATTTATAATGACTGAAATTTATAATTTCATAATTAATATTAGAAGATTGTTGGTGAAAAAGCAAAAATACACCAAAAATAGAAATTATTTTTGACGTAAGAATTGAATAGATGTGAATAAACGTTACAAAAATATTGAAAAAAAATAGATTTAAACCACATATAGATTTTTATTAAAAAAAAAAAAAAAAAAATTAATATATAAAGGATATTGTCCTCTATATGATTAACCTTTTTCTATGGTGATGTCGAGAGAGCCCAATTACATCAGGCTAGACTGTCAGACCCACCATACCGAAAACTTTGACTACCGATGGATGGTCAGCCACTTTTGTGACCAACAATCAATCGATACCCAATGAGGTCGGATTTTTTAAGAGTGGCGATATAAATGGCACATACACTAATTTTCTTTCGAAAAAAAGTTAGAGGTACCTGGCCAGGATTCGAACCCATGCCCTTCGCGTTGAAGGCAAGAGCTCTATCCATTACGCCGCCACGCTCAAACCATATATAGATTATCAGAACTGATTCAAAAAATTTACTTCTAATGTCTCAAATAAATAAAACGCTACTAAACATAATTGAATAGTCTTACAATTTAATGGGTATATATATATATATATATATATACTAGGGGGGGTACCCCCCTGCTCGCACTGCTCGCCAACCCCCAGTTGTGCTATAAATATAATTATATATTAAACATTTAAATCATTTTTAAATTTTTAAATCATTTTTTTTTTAGTTTCGTTGATAATTTAGTATATTATTTGATATATCGTAATGATTTTGAGTTTTATAAGATTTATAGGATTATTTTGTTATAATTCCTTTTTTATATCTTTTTTCTCATTTTAAACATTTTATGAGATATATCAAAAATTCATACTAAAATTTATAAATTTATTATGATATTGTAAATGAAATTATTACATGATCATTATATCATATTTTATTTAAAATTTAGTTATTTACAATGGCGTGCATAAGTTTCTGGCCAAAAAAAAAAAAAAATTAGTCAATTTTTAAAGTTTTATATCTTTGTAAAAAATTGAAATTTCTTTAAAAATCAAACGGCATTTTAAAGTACAATTGAAAATCTTTCAAATACCGGCGGGTTTGTTCAAAAATATTAAAAATTGGATTTTTTACATGAAAAAAAAAAAATATTTTTTTTAAGGTTTTTTTTGGCCATGAAAAATTTGATATAATTTTTGAACCACTAGACGGATTTGAAAACAACCAATAGTTATTTTTAATCGCGTTTCATTACATAATCCATTTTTTATACTTAAATTTCGAATTAACATAATTATGGTATTTACTTTTAATTTCAGTTCGTGTGGAGGTAATCCTTCTCTTATGTTATTTAACATTTCTATTGAATAATTCAAATGAATATTATCATCCGTTTGATCTACACCTTTGTAAAACAAATATAAATAGTTATTAATCTTGAAAGTTATATAAATTTAAACATAAATATTAATATCAATTAATTTTAAAAGTTGTATAAATCAATACTATTAAAGGTTTATAATGTAAGGTGGTGTGGAAATCTGAATCCTCAACACTATATGCTTATTTTTATTTTAATACAATAAAATATTTATAATATGAACAAATTATTAAAAATCATTATGTTTTCAACAAATGAATTAATTATAGTGTTGAGGAATTGTAATAGAATTAATTAAAATATATTTATTAATTTCAGATAAACTATGTAAAAAATGGTAATAAGATATCTGATGAGGCACATGTTTTTCATTTTAAATATAATAAATTGTAATTTTATGCAACTACTTTCGAGTTTTCAACAAAAAAAAAATTAAAATTTTTATATTTTTATGTAATATTATACTTAAAATATAATAAAAAAATATAAAACTATATTATGCAATATTTGATGGTTCTAAAAGGTTGTTGGGGGGATTGTGGGGGGATTGTGTGGGGGGGGCAAGAGGGGGTCTATGGGGGGATGTGGGGGGCGTGGGGGGACGTGGGGGTAATGATCGATAACATAAAATAACGTAAATTTACGTTATTTAATTAATAAAAATCATGTGGGGGGGCGTGGGGGGATGTGGGGGGGGGGCACCGACTAAATTTTGGTTCATATAACTATATAATATAGGGAGATATATATATATATATATATGTACATAGAATTAAACTTCAATATATTATGAAATATAAAATCCTACGGAATGTTAATCATTGAACGAGTGAAGTTTTATAATTATTTATTGGTAACAAATCGTATCTTGTTATAAGCTTATATATATATGAGCTTATTAATACGATTGTTAAAAAAGGTAACTTTCATTGATCAGCTCTTCCAAACTTTTGAGAAAGTAGATGAGTTCCTAAAAGCCTTACTTTGCAGTAATAGCAAGGGCAAGTTATGTAGAATCGATATTCCCTAACACATTTACTTACGCTGCATGATGAAAGAGTAAAAACAAAGTTATACGAGTGGCGTGCTTGCATGTAGTACAGTGTTAGAGATAGGCGGTGCATCCCTTTCTAGCCTATATATCATCCCTCCCAAAACGAGTGAATACATGTAACCGGATGTAATCACGTCGTCGCTCGTACAAAAGCAGCTTCTCTCTACAATTCTCCTTGTAAAGACTAGAGAATCCATAGAGCAAGAATTATTAGTCACATTATATTGCAACCGCTTGTATGTATAAGACCACAAATATATAAGACTTAATTAATCGATACGTACAATCGAGGCGTTTGAGAACTTAAACCGCAAGTAATGTAAGCTGGATTATTAATTAACATAATGACGCTTTGCGAATACTCCTTCCCATATTCTACCTGTATGTATATCGTCGATCACTTACGTCAATAACTATTTCATTATCACGTTAGTACACTTTAAGCATTATCACAGCGTCCGAGAGAATTGCTACTTGATTTCCAATCGTGTCTACTGAATAATAATGTGTACATCAAAGCAGTGAGGTGTTATCACATAGTATGTAGTGATGTTTAATTAAGGTTTCTTTACCTAGACCTTAATAATTAATAAATCTAAAAAAAATTTTGAAAATCGCTAAAAATAAAAGATAAAACTGGTATTATTTTGAAAAAATTTAATTGAAAATTTGAAATTTAAATTAATATTGAAACAATTGTTTTTCTTTATAGACGAGGTAAGGATGAAATCTTTGGAGTGTACCTAAAAATGTAGCTTTAAAAATAAAATTATGGATAAGACAAAAATATTCCTTTTAATTAAGAATGGGAAAAATCCTGTCCGGGACTCGAGCCCGGACCCTCTGCGTGAGAGTCGAATGTTCTAGCCCCTGAGCCACCGTGGCTCTTTCTAGAGGTTTTAATATTTATGGATAATACCCGAGTAGAAATTTTATCTAGGCGCCCGTATAAGCTCTCTTGGCCTTTATAGTAAAACTAGATTATTCTAGATAAGAAAAACTAGATAGATGCAGACTAATATAACCCTTGAATGCGCGCGCTACTAACCTATAAATCATGCAGCAGTGACGAAGTAAAGCCAAACCTAACCTAATAATGTTCTTTCATTGCACCTTTTCTTCAAATATCGTGTGCAAAAACATCAATGAATAAAAATTTAAAAAATTTATCAACTGAACAACGGAAAGTACAACAAAACTATCACTAGAAAGTCATATTGAAAGTAAAAGTGCTAGTATCAAGCATAGGCTGGGATTTACAGTCGCGTCTCTATCTCTATCTCTCTTTCTTATAATGCGAGAGACAAGCACAAAATGTTTACATACACGCGACTATACATTTCAGCATCCCGATCGGAAATGATAACAGGGCGCCAGCTTGGCCCCAACTAGTTGCCAAGAAAGCCTAACAGGGCCCTCTCTAGGCAAACTGTAGTGAAGGATGGCGCTGTGTAACGGGGTGCTAGCGAGGCCCTTAGAAGGCAACGTCTTCTCTGCAGTAAATCTATATCTATATATAGCATAAACTATACAAAGTTAAATTTTGGTGAGGCAAAAAGCAATGTATAGTTTGTGTTGACGCATGCGCATATCATCGTAAAAAGGCTGGGCCCTGCTTGCGCCGTGTGTTACCCCCGTTACAAAATCAGCGTATGCCACGCCTGGCGGCCTATAGAGGGCCTTGTATGCCATCTTGGCTAGCCACGATATCTTTCCGATCGGGATAGTACATATTCGTGCAAGTGACACCATGAAATACAATGACGAACTAAAGCGTCTATATGAAATTATGTTGCGCCTAACTCTTAATATACGTTAGCGCCTCGATAGAACTGTACAGTTCTATAAGGGAAAACTATATGGGCATCTAGAAGGGAAAGGCGTTACACGCTAGTACAGATCTGTCTAGTTCATCTGTACAGATATGTCTAGAACTTGATTATTCTAGTTAAAACTGTCTAGTAGCCTGGACTAATTGCTTCCAGGGTATTCATTAATAATTAGAAAATTTCAATAAGCAATATAATATAATTCTTTTCCTATTATAACAACACGAAATCAATAAACATTTACAATAATATTAAACCCTGTTGAAAAAAACGTGACAAAAACATCTAAAGTTTGCAGATGCACTTTGTTTTATTTTTTACATGTGTTTTTTGTATGTTTTTTTTCTTGAAGTATTTATTTATATGTTTTTTTCAAGTGTTTATTTTATGTGTTTTTTCCTTACGTTTTTTTCATGTTATTTTTTTTCCAAATTTCTAAATGAAATCAATACAAGGATAAGTAATAAGTAGATGTCTTTGAATGTGAAAAAACAGCGTATGACTTCATTTAGAATAACACTTGAAAGAATACATATAATAAACACATGTAAACAATGAGACAAAGTGTACCTGCAAATTACAGGTGTTTTTTACATGTGTTTTTTTTAACAATAAATAGTAACGATATTCATATATCACAAATCCCTACAAGAAAATAGAAAAACTAACTTCTATTGGAACGCAAATTTTCTTAATTTGTTCAAAATGAATTCAATCATATCTTTAATATTTTTTATAGAAATTCTAGCATGATTATCATAACCAATTGCCATGTATTCTTTATACGATTCTAACAAAATTATCAATTAACTAATTATTTTGCATTCTTTACATAGAAAATATATTTTATTTTTTAGCGATTTGATTATTTTAGTAATTAAAATAATTAATTGTTATATTATAAAAATATATTAATCAATTAAAATATTATACAATATTATTTACATGAAACTACAATTCCTAAAAACTTTTTTCTTCGTTTATTATACAAACTTCTATGTTGTAGTTAAAATGTTTTTTGACATAAATTAAAAATAAAAAGAACTAGAGAGAGTAGACAAAGTTATGAGTTGCTTGAATAGTCAATAAAACATTATTTTGTTATTATAAAGAATTATATTCCATTGAAATTTTAAAAAATAGATAGTAAAGTGCAGAGTTTAATAGAAGGACGTAGTATTGCGATTCATGAAGCACAAGGAAAATTTAAGAACAGAACATGCATTTTACATATTTGAGCTTTTGCATACATGCAAGTACTTCAACGTAAACATAACAGAAAGGCTATGTCTCCTTGTAACTAACGCGTGTCTACTCTGGTTCCACCCTCTGCAATTTCTGGGACAAGGTCAATAAAACATTATTTTGTTATTATAAAATATTATATTCCATTGAAATTTTTAAGCTTTATATAAATTTAATATTATTTAAGTTCCAAAGATAACAAATCGAAAGTCGTTCATTAGGAACAGATAGTTGATGCGGCTGGTAAATTACTAAAGCACTTGGCCAATGGCATAAATATCCTTCTCTACTTTGAAGATTTGTCGAAAGCAGATTTACTTCAAAGATGGTTAGACAGTTATACTTAAAGGCCCCCTTCACTTTGAGCATCTATCAAAAGCAGATTAAATTTAACGGTGTTTAGATGGTCATACTAAAAAGTACCCTTCTTCACTTTAAAAATATGTCATAAGCAGATTTACCTCAAAGAAGTTTAGATGATTCAGATTTAAAATGTAAATGAAACTTTAATATTAAATTTGACTCCAAAATATCGAATTTTTTATTACAAAGATTAATAAGATAACTATAAAATAAAGAGGTGCAAGAGAATTTTTATTTAAAGTATTTAAATAAAAAAATGAAAAAATAGCGATTTTAAAGTTGTATAGGTTCACAAATTGCTAAATAATAATAAGCTGCTATAAATTTACTATAAATTTTCTTGATTTAAAGATTTTATTTTATTGCTTTCTCATAGAGAAAGCATTGTATCGGTAAAAAAAATTTTTTTCTATTTTTTCATTAATTTGTACATATTTAGACTCAGGGAGTCGAAAAAAGTGGTTTCCAGAAAATGTCTGTATGTATGTATGTATGTATGTGTGTGTGTGTGTGTGTGTGTGTGTGTGTGTGTGTGTGTGTGTGTGTGTGTGTGTGTGTGTGTGTGTGTGTGTGTGTGTGTGTGTGTGTGTATGTATTCAGTACGCCAATAAGATCTCGAGAACTACTCGATGGATTAGCTTCAAATTTTGCATGCAATTTATTTTTTTCTCTAACTGGGGGGGAAGCTATCGAAAATTGATCTTCTTAGCTCAGTTTTTTTTTCAGGGCCATTTTAAGAATTTTTAAAAAATTTTGATTTTTCATTTTTTTGATATTTTACGTAAACTACTCGAAGAATTTTCTTAAAAATTTGTATGAACATTATTTGCGACTGCCAAAAGAAGAAAAACTTTTACCAACTGATTTTCTTAGCGCACTTTTAATTTTGGAGCATTTTGAAAATTTTGAAAAAAATTTTTTTTTTTCATTTATTTTTTATTTTACGACAATTATTCGATAGATTTGCTTCTAAATTTGTATGCAAGTTATTCGCTATTGTCTAAAGAAAACAAGCTTTGGAACACTTATTTTCTTAGCGTAGTTTTAATTTTAGAGCATTTTGAAAATTTTGGAAAAAATCTTTATTTTTCATTTTTTTTCTATTACACAAAAACCATTCGATAGATTTGCTCGAAAATTTCTATGGAAATCATTTGCAATGGCCTAAATAAAACAAGCTTTGAAAAACTTATTTTCTCAGTGCAGTTTTAATTTTAGAGCATTTTGAAAATTTTGAATAAAATTTTTCTAATTTTTTTCATATTTTACGTAAACTACTCGATGAAAGAGCTTCAAATTATGTATGGGAATTATTTATGATTGTCAAAATAAAATGAACTTTTGAAAACTAATTTTCTTCAATTTTCTTAGCGCACATTTAATTTTAAAGCATTTTGAAAATTTTGAAAAAATTTTTTATTTTTAATTTCTTTTCTATTGCACAAAAATCACTCGATAAACTTGCTCAAAAATTTTTATGCAAATTATTCACTATTATCTGAATAAATCAAGCTTTGGAAAACTTATTTTCTTAGCGCAGTTTTAATTTTAGAGCATTTTGAAAATTTTGGAAAAAATGTTCATATTTCATTTTTTTTCTATTACACAAAAGCCATTCGATAAATTTGCTCAAAAATTTTCATACAAATTATTTGTTATTGCCTAATTAAAGCAAGCTTGGAAAAACTTATTTTCTTAGCGCAGTTTTAATTTTAGAGCATTTTGTAAATTTTGAATAGAATTTCACTTATTTTTTGGTATTTTACGTAAACTACTCGATGAAGTAGCTTAAAATGATGTATAGAAATTATTTACGATTGCCTAAATAAAATGAACTTTTGATAACTGGTTTTCTTAGCGTAGTTGTAACGTTAAAGCGTTTTGAAAATTTTAAAACAATGTTTATTTTTCAATTATTTAGTATTTTTTGTAAACTATTCGATGAAAATGTTCCAAAATTTGTATGCAAGTTATTGGTTATAGTGTTAAGAAGACAAGCTTGGGAAAATTAATTTTATAAACGCATTTTTAATTTTAGAGCATCATAAAATCACATTATGCAAATGGCAAAATTAAGAAAGAGTAAAATTCATATAGTTTTCGTAGGTATTAAGTCAGCCTTCAATACAGAGGATAGGGACATTTATATTAAAATTGTATTTAAAAAAATAAAATCAAATTACTTTAACTCAATGTGCTTTATGAGAAAGCATTGCGCCAAAGCACTTGGCAGCGTTTTTTTTATGTATTCATTTAACGTCGTACACCACTATTGAGTATTAGCGACGTACTACACTCAATGAATTCTTATTAGTTAAAATTATATTAATAAAAAAAAACGATACAGAGAAAATATTTACAATATTACATAATAGTTGATTGTAACATGTAGTAAATACAAGAAATAAGCTATGGAATACAAATTCATACTTAGGTTGTTCCTCTTTTTTCATTAAGAAGTTATGTGTATAGTTAGTGTGACCAATTCTTAGTCTCGTTAATACGACTTGTTCCCGCCTACTGAAATTTAGCACTGGAATTCTTTCAAAGAAACTCTGTTTAATTCTTATTAGCTTTTTGCTGGCTTTATTAATACATATTTGCTGCCAATGTAGGTTAACTAGAATTTTCCAAAGCTGCTTGAGGTCCATATAATTACCTAAGATGTTATGATTAATATTGAGGAAACAAGCTATTTTTACTGCAGATTCTGCAAGCTTTGAACCATCAGGATTGATGTGAGTAGGAATCCAGCATATTCCAACAGTCTTTTGATAAATTCTGGTCAATGTGTAAATTTTTTCTTGAATGATATTTTTTATACATGAATTGTTGTTAGAATTTTTTATTTTATTTAGTAGATCATATGAATTGGAGAATATAATAAATTTAAACTCGGTACTTCTTTCTATGTGGTCCAATACATTGACTACAAAGTGAGCTTCAGCGGTGAATACGGAAAAGAAATCAGGAACCCTGGTTGATTCAGTATCGTTATCCAATGAAATTACAGCTGTGCCTTTTGCGTCTTTAGATGAAAAAACACTTGTAATTAAGTGCTTGAAATTTTTGTGCGAGTTAAGTTTAGATACTATGTAATTTGAGATGGATACGTTGTCTGTGTCTTGCAACTTTTTCCATATTTCAAAGTCTATGTTATAATTTACAGGAAGTCAGTAAGGAAAATTTAAGTTTGTGTAATTAAGCAATAATTGCATTTTTCTAATCTTTAAAGGTAGTAAGTTGGCTTCAGCGATAACACTCAAGGTAAAGCAGCTTTTAAAAGCACCAGTTATTATTCTTGCACCTAAGTTGTGAATTGGCTCTAGATGGTTAAGTATGATTGGCTTAGCATTGCCATATACTATGCTTCCGTAGTCAGCGGAAATTGTGTATATCACAGGTTTCTTGGGAAACACCATTTTGGAGGAGTACTTTTTGAGAGAGGTGACCATTAATCAATACCTGGATTGTTCTTCGTTGGAAAAAGTTTTCTAGAAAGTAGTCATCTTATCTGAAACCCTGTATCCCTTGAGTGTTTTAAGAATACGATGTCTCCACAGCATTTCGTAAGTTTTTCCAGTTTTTGGTGCCACACCTTTTAGACTGTTTTAACTAGGGTTAAACAGTTTAATATAGAAGTAACTAATGAAAAATTCTTCAAAATATGAATATTTATTTTTAATCAACATTACAGCTGCTAAATGAGAAGCTTTATTTAATAAAGCATATTCAATAAGTATATCATCTTCTTTTTTTATATTTTGCATTGACCAAAAATTTGATGCTGATTTATGTTTTTATAGCTATAGCTAAACCTAACTAAACCAAAGACAGTAATCACATGCAATATTTATGTAACAGTCATTGGACTGACGAATTATTTTTAACTTATATCAGAAGTATAAATATTTATTACTTAGCAAGACAAAAAATAATCTTATAATTAAATTTACAATATTTTTAATAATTCTATAAAATAAAAATAATGATAAATTAAAAAAAAAAATTTTCTCCGTGTTGAATGGATTGGTTTTCTGATTTATCCGTTCTTGAAAGTCCTACATAAGACTACCCATATGAAAAACAGTCGATGTACAAATCCATTCATGTTGGGCCTTGAGTCTTATTGTAATGCCAAATAAAAGTTTGATTAGAAATTAAAGTCTCTTAAGTTGAAAAGGTAAGTCAGTAGGGATCATTGGTTCACGGGGTATTAAAAGGCCGTCGTATTCTCTGTCCTTTCCTAATTACAACATTAGTTTTTTTTTTCAAAAACTAGCAGCTAAAGGCAGAAATGAAGAGATGGTTTCGATTTGTATAATGAAAATTGATACTTTCTTCTATGAAGATCGGTTAATTTTATCGCTTCATTTTCGAGAAAAGTTTGAATAACTTATAAAATAAGAGATTGAAGGCAGAAAATACGATTTTCAAGTTGTTCCAACTTTTCTAGAAAACAAAGCGATGAAATTAATTTATTCTCATCAGAGAACATATTGCTATTTATTATACGCATCGAAACCATCTCTTAATTTCTGCCTCCAGTAACTAGTTTTTATAACAAATAAATTTTAAATAGGGTTGGTAAAACAGGTATCTGTGTCGATATACAGCAGTCTCTTAAGGCGATTTCTCCTATTGTTAGTCCTGTAAGAATAATAATCTTAATAACATTCTTTCGCCTAACTTTTATCTATGATTGAGTACAGTATCATTATACAATTTTAGTAGGTTTAATATAATGATTCCGGGATAATATTATAGGAACTACAACTTGAACAGACAGGTTAAATAAATTTAAAAATTTTTTTAGATTATAAACAGCATTTTCTATAAAAACATTATTTTAAAAATCATCAATTAAAAAAAAAAACAGAAATTAATTATTACTCATTAATCCATCAACCCATCGGATAATCAACTAATTGAGTCATCGATCCGTTATTCAATTCACGTATTAATCGATTAACTTTCTACAAATTAACTCATCGACTCATTAATCCATCCACCTATCAATTCTGACTCATCTATCAATCAACCAATCCATTCATGAACCCACCAAAAAATTTATTTATCCGTTAATCGACCCATCAACCCATAGACATATTAATCCATCCACCCATCGACATGTTTATCTATCCGCTTATTGACTCATGAACCCATCGGTATAATTATTTATTAACCCATCAATCCATTGTTATATTTAACTATCCACCCATCAACCCATTAATCTATTGACAATTATTGATCCGTCCACTGATCCATCGTCTTACTCATCTATCCATCTATCAAACCATTGGCTTATAAATTCATTGATCCATCAAAATATTAAGATATTCATCTATTTGCCCATCGATCCATCTATTAATTCACTGACCCATCTACACATTATTTTATTTATATATCGACTCATTCTTTCAGTATAACTTTAAGAAAGACAAAGTAAATTTCTTATTGCAAACAGGAAAAAATTAATCACACTTGTGATAAATGACCTTTTTATCCTATGGTAAAAAAGACATATTTTAGCCCCTATTAATAAGCATCAAATATTGAATGTTACGCCTTGAATGTCAAAAAAATTGCTTCAAAAATATTAAATCATGAAATATTTGTAAAACTTTTAAATTTTCAAAATTTTTGAAAAATTAAGAAATGGGGAAAAAAGTTATTATGTCAAAGTATGACAAATTATGTAAAAATATTCTACACTAAAAAAAACAATTTTCATCTTGAGCATTTTTTGTAAAGTAAAAAATAATAAATATATGTGATGGTAAAAAAGAGTATTTTTTACGAATTTGTTGGTAAATTTGTAAGGAAAAATCAACGTGATACAAATAACTTAATTTTTGTGTAAAGTAAAACTTTGTTTAATTTAAAAAATTTTTGAAAAATAAAGAAATTAAAAAATTTTTTTTTTATATAAATAACTCAAATTTTCTAAATATATTCCACACTAAAAAAACTTTTATCTCAAATATTTTATTTAAAGTGAAAAATTATTCAAAGTGAAAAATAATAAATAGTTGCAAAGATTGAAAAAAATTGATTTTTCAATAAATATTTTAAAATATCTTTCAATAAAATCTTGAAAAATCAACTTAAAATTCTTTGTCAATAAATTAAAATTTTTTTTTAATTTGAAATTAGAAAAAATTTTTAGAAAGCCTTTTATATGTTAAAAAATTAATTTTTGATTTATAGCATACATTTTAAATAGCTAAAAAAATTTTTTATCTTCATGTAAGATTAAAAAATATTTGCAAAATAAAACAATTATTTTGAACAAAAATAAAAATTTTTTCCGTACATTCAAAAATTATCAAAAAATTTGATTATGAAAATAAATTTCATAAACTGTAATTTCAAAATTTATTTTGATAGGATAGAACAATGTTAAAATTAATTATACGGGATATTAGATGTAAAAGCAAACAGATATAGAGGTAATAAATTTTATGCCAAGTGCTTTTTGGCGCAGTGTTTTCTCATAGAGCTCATTGAGTTTGAGTAATTATATTTTGTTTTTAAAAATGTGATTTTAATGTAAAAATGTGATTTTCATGCAAATTTTAAAGCAAATCCATCAAGATTTTTTATTTTTACATAAAATAAAAAAATGAAAACTCAAAATTTTTTTCAAAATCTTTAAATCGCTCTAAAATCGTAACTACGTTAGGAAAATTAGTTTTCAAAAGCTTGTTTTCTGCTGACAGTAGCAAATAACTTTTATATACATTTTGGAGCAAATCTATCGAGTAATTAACGTAAAATAGAAGCATAATGGAAAGTGAAATTTTTTTTTCTATCTTCAAAATGCTTTAAAATTAAAGCTAAGGAAATCAGTTTTCAAATTTTTTTTTATTTTAGCGATCGCAAATGATTTACATATAAATTTTTAAGCAAATTCATTGACTAGTTTACGTAAAATAACAAAAAAATGAGAAATACAAATTTAAAAAAAATTTTTTAAATGGCTCTAAATTTAAAATTACGCTGAGAAAACCAATTTTCAATAGCTTCCCCCCAGTTAGACAAAAAAATAAATTGTATGCAAAACTGGAAGCAAATCCATCGAGTAGGTCACGAAATTTACCAACTAAATACAAACAATTTCTTCAAAAATTTCAAAATGCTCTGTAATTAAAACTAAGCTAAGAAAATTAGTTTTCAAAAGTTTTCCTTTTTTCGGCAATCGCAAATAATTTTCATGCAAATTTTAGAGCGAATTCATCGAGTAGTTTGCGTAAAATTGAAAAAAAAATAAAAAATCAAAACTTTTTAAAAATTTTTAAAATGTTTCTGAAATTAAAACAACGCTAAGAAAACTAATTTTAAATATTTTCCGTACGAGTTAGACAAAATAATAAATTGTATGCAAAATTTGAACCATATCCATCGAGTAGTTTTCGAGATCCAATTGGGTAAATGAATACACACACACAGACATTTCTAAAAACCACTTTTTTCGACTCCCTGAGTCCAAAAAAATCCAAATATGCACAAATTAGTGAAAAAATAGAAAAATTATTTTTTCATCGATACAATGCTTTCTCTATGAGAAAGCAAAAAAAAATTGTTGCTCAAGCAGTAGTTAATCGTTTTGGTCGCGCTATGAAGCGACAACTATTCAATCTACAAACAGTCTCACTTGTATTCATGCTTCATATACCCAATTTATGTATAGAATTAATATAATTAATATATTTATCAATGAAGCTTTGAAAACTTATCTTATCAGGGAGCGGGGTAGCGCTCCCTACGGCGAGTTAGCGGAGCACTACACGGAAAGAAATTTCGTCTTTGGGTATCTCGATATTTAGAGTCTATTGATTTCATGAAAGAAACAACATTTCATAACTCTACATTTCGTATTATTTCAATTCGTAAGAGTATAAAATAAACTCTAAGAATCCTCGAATATATGCAAAACGAAACTGAACTTGATCTTACTCGAAACTCGTAAATATGGAATTCATGAGTCATCGCAATAGCTCAAGCGCACGGCCGAGCTACCTCAACTCGGCTCTGGGTGTCTGAGACCCCGAGAGTGGAGATTCTCGATTTCTGCAATACCCTTAAATACCCGGTCAAAAAAAAACATCTATAAATATAGCTAAAAATATAGATAAAGAAAATACAGCTATATTGATGTGTATTATAGCTATATTCATGTGTTTTTTTTAGCTGTATATCTATGAGAAATATAGCTAAATTTTCAGCTATATTTCTAGCTATAATGGGCTAAAATAGGGGTTATACCTATAAAGATAGGTAAAAATATTGCTAAAAATCTAGCTATATTTCTCATAGATATACAGCTAAAAAAACACGTAAATATAGCTGTAATACACAATGTAGCTATATTTTCACCTATATTTTTTAGCTATATTTATTGATGTTTTTTTTTTGCAGAATAAGTGACTCCGACGTTAGCGGTTAAATAAGTGCAAGTATTCGAGAAAGTTGTTATATATATTTCGTTCGTTAGTAAAAACAGCAACAAACATATATACAGACTCTTGAAGCGCCGCCACTCGACTCTCGGAGTAATCGAATATGTATACACTGTGAATAGCGGGATCTCGAATCTCGACGTCTGAGACGTCCAGCGCGGAGTTAATTTTTGCTCGGCCTCGTATTAAGAGTTTTCAAGCTTTTCTAGAATTATCATCATTCGATATACGATTGAATCAAACGGATTTTAGAATATATGATTTACGATTATCCTCGGGTAGACCGTAGTCGAATTTTGTCATATTTTAAGTCTGAATTCAAATCAATTTAACACAATGTATTGAAAAGTCTTTATCCCTTAAGTCATCGACATCTCCAAAGGCGAAATTTCTTTCCGTGTACGGCTTTCCCTATTTACTTTGAATTTGTGATGTTCAAAGATTAAAACTTTGAGTAAAAATCATTATGTTTCGATATTTACAGATTATTTGATTACAAGTATACATAAAATGATCTAATGTTTTATTTGACAACAAAAACACATGGCCAAAAGTTAAATTTTCATGATTTTTTTATATTATCACAGGTTAGTCTGTCGATTTCTTTTCTATATTGGGTTGTTTCAGATTTTCGGCGGATGTTAGAGAATGACGAAAGCTTGGCTTCGGAGAGTTTTCCGTCAAATGTGAGAGAAAGAGAGAGAATACGAGTTCTGTGATTGCTAATAAGTGTGAGAGAGAGAGAAAGAGAGTATAGAGAGTGAGAAAAAGAAAGAGAATACGCGTTATGTATCTGTTTATAATGAACGCATGTATTCAGGCGAATGCTTTCAGAACATGCTAAATGTATAAAGCCATAGCGTGAATAGACATTATGAGAATTTAGAGTCACGTTCTATATAGCTGACCAGCTGCCGCAAAATCACGGGCGTTCATGTGATCAGTTCGCGCGTGCGCAGTAAAACGTCCCATACATAAAATTCAACAGTTGAAAGCGACGAAATTCAAAAGTCGGTAATACCGATTTGGTACTTAAAAATGTAAACAACAATAAATGTAAAAGTAATATTCACATATTTTAAAATATTCTTAAGTAATTAATTAGTTTTTCATACGATATTTAGTGACAAAATAAGTTTTATAATAGTTGGTTGATTTGAAAGTGTAGAAAAAATAAGATTAAAATTTTTTCGAAAACGAATATTTTATAATAATAATAAATATATAAAAATTAGGTCGATACAATTAGCTATAAAACTAGTGTTATTATATTAAAGTATCAGATTATCGGTAAAGTTAATAAATCTATTGAGATAAGAACTATCGACTTTGAAAAAGTTGTGATATCTATCCACAAAAAACCTTTAAAAAGGTGAAATTATGGCAAGTTAGCATAAAAAAAATCTTTTACACTGCCTTAAAAATAAAAAATATTTTGTCAAAAATTTAAACTAACTTGATACAATCAACTATAAAAAAAATCTGTTATAATATCTCTAAAAAAGGCTTTAACATAATAGATAATAAAAAAAATAGGAATTTAATTATAACAAAAATACACTTGAAAAAATACTGAAATCAATAATGCGTGGTCAATAATTAACGTAAAATAAAGAATAAAAGTAATATTACAGTTATAAACTTGCCAGGCGCACTCTACAAAAGTTAAATATATCATTAATGTTATAAAATTAAATTATTTGTTCATTGAATACTAAATTGTGAAAATTAATTTTTAAATTCCTTACAGGATTCTAAAAAGTCAATCCTAAGAAATGTTTTAAATGGATGTGTGTTTTCCAAGAAATATAACTTTTGAAGGGTGGACCTGGCAAATTTATAGCTGTAATATTATATAATATAGTTTTATTATATTTTAATTTTGTTGAAGATAGTTTTATATTTTCAATAACATTTTATATGGCTTTTTTATACTTTATTTTTAACAAAGCAATTTTTTATTGATTCATTATTATCATCAAAATATAGGTACAATATCATTTGTAAGTATTATTTTTGAGTCTCGTTTGAACCGTCGTGCCAGCCAGACGTGTTTGTCAGTACGAGTATTGTAAGTGTTGTCTATTTACGCGGCGGCTTAGCCGCTGCGTGGTGATCGGTGGGCTTTCCAAAGCACATTATAATTTAATATTTTTGATAAAGTTTTTGCAAAATACAAGTTAATAAATCATCATGACTACCCCCAACCAAAGTTATACAAATAATCCAAGTACACAAGAAAAAGAACAATTAAGACAAACAACTACTTTTTCCAAAGTGGTGGATAATAGTTTATATCCAAAAGTCACCCAAGCTATAGTTTTAGACACCATTGATGGTATAGAAAATCATGAATACCTATATGCTCTCGTGACTAAAATTCCACCAACAAACATCACAGCTGCTTCAAGAATCTCACAAAACCGTTTTTGTGTATACGTAAATACTGTTTCACTAGCAGAGGAACTAATTAAGGAAGGCAACAATACAGTAGAAGTACAGGGCCATCAACTAAAAATTCGACCGTATATTGCAAAAACAAAGAGAGTTATTTTTTCGAATGTACATGCAAGTGTACCTAATAGTGTTATTCTAGACAAGTTAGCTGAATGCAAAATTACGCCTAAAGCAAGCATTAGTCAAATAAGAGCAGGATACGACAGGCCAGGATTCTCACATATCGTGAGTTTTAGACGACAGACATTTATTGACCCTGAAGATATTAAAAAATTGCCTAAAGAATTTACAATCAATTATGAGGATACATTGCATCATATTTATGTTACTACCGAAAAAATCTCGTGTTTTATATGTAACAAGGAGGGTCATATTTCAAAGTACTGTCCGAAAAACCAAATTATTCTTGATGAAAAAAATAGTCAATCAATACAACGAGAGGATACTAGTACAGAACAGGTAACACATACTCAAACACAAAATAAAAACATTCCAGAAATTCCAATGAACGTAAGCAATAACGATGTAAACAGTGCCGATATAGTAACCACACACGAAGACGAAAGACAGGTACAATTGAATTTTCAAGACACGCAGCTATTTAGCAAGCCAACAATGCCGAATAAAAGACCGCTGTCGATAACTAGTACCGCTAGTGGCAGCACTGATATAGCTGCTACTGATAACGAAAAAGAGAATACTATCATTAAACCGCGTTTGAAGAAACCAAAAGTCGCATCAATGAAACAGCCACCAGCTGATTTGATAGCACAAATAAATGCAGCCAAAATAGAAATACCAAACACATCTGCTGCAACGTTTCCTATAACATATGACCAGCTATGTGAATTTATGTGCTACATATAATTACAAGTACTCGGATATTCCAATTACTGTGGATAAATATACAGAAAACAAGGCATCTCTAGCTATAATGATGCGCGAAGTAAATAAATATATCTCTACTACAGCAATTAAAAAAAGAATCACTAGGATTGCCAATATATTAATGGAAGAACATGATACACAATACTCCAATGAACCTACAGACGAAAGCAACGCAGAAGATACAATTTAACTATAAATGTGTATATATATATATACATATATTTTTTTTTCTTTAAACACAAATGGATAATAATGATCTTACAAACGACAACACGGCCAAGATTATCATCAAATTATGAATGTTATATTGGAATTCTCGTAGTGTAGCTAATAAAAAAGAAGAAATTCAAAAAATCATACAAAACTTAGATATCCTTGTGTGCGTTGAATCATGGTTAAGAGAAGACATAATCCTTGATTATTCCGGGTTCAACACCTTTCGGAAAGACAGGCTGCATTCCAGTGGTGGAGGAATCGTTATGTTCATACGTAAAACTTTTAACTATGTGGAAATTAAGAATATTAATACCCCCAATCAATTGGTGGAATTGGCAGGCATTAGGATTCTCAACACCAAAGAGCCAGTTACAATTTTTGCCTGTTATAGACCTCCACATGTTAACCTTACTGACAGCGATTGGGATATGTTAGTTGCTAACACTGATTTGCAAAAACACTGCTGTTTGTTCGGGGATTTTAATGCACATAATGAGGCATGGAATTGCAACACCACGGATGATCAAGGCAAGAGATTACTCGATGCTTCTGATAAATACAATCTTTTTCTTCATAATAGCAATACATACACGCACGTCGACACTCACACCAACAAAAAAAGTAACATCGATTTATTCTATTCTACTATGGGCATTGCTTCATTTTTAAATACTGCTGTCACAGATGATACACTTGGGTCGGACCACTACCCCATTTATGTAACTTTGGACACTGAAAAAGATCAATACTTTCGTAAAACCTTCAAAATACAAAGTAAAAGAACTAACTGGAGAAAAGTTCAAGAAACTTTAAATGAGAAATATAAAAATTTTTTCGATTATGAGTACTGCAATATGACACCCACTGAAAAGTATAATTATTATAATGAAGTAATTACAGAAGCGGTCATTGAAAACACACCTAAAAAGAAAAAAGTCCAAACATCTAGATATAGGGATCCTGTCCCCTGGTGGGACAGTGAATGTGACGTGATAAGAAGACAACGACAAGCTTCTTACAAAAAATGGGAATTTTCCCAAAACATTACTGACTTGATACAGTATAAAAAAATGAGAACAATGGCAAAAAAAATGTTCAAACAAAAGAAAAAAAAATGCTTTCACGAATTTACTGAGACTATAAATTTTAATGTTGATTTAAAGCATACATGGAATAAAGCTAGAATCTTTAAAAACAAATGGACCAAAATTAAACAGCTTAGCTGCGATGAATTCGTCAAAGGAACACAGAATGTAGAAGAAACGCTAAACAGGATTTGTCCTGTTTGATTAACGAGCGATCCTGATTGGCTTCCCGACTCAAGAGACTGTATATTCTTTGATAAACCTTTTACATATACAGAATTAAATATGGCATTAAAAACTCGTGGTAATAAATCTTCACCGGGCTTAGATGGAATAAATTACGAAGTTATCCATAATTTACCAATTAAATACCACTTGCTGTTACTGGACATTTTTAATGATATTTTCAAGAGTAGCACATATCCAGAAAGTTGGAAGAAAACATACATTCATTTTATTGAAAAACCTAATGGCAAGGGCCTACGGCCACTTGCGCTGACACCATGTATCTGCAAACTCTTTGAACTTATGATGTCAAACCGGCTACAATGGTGGGTTGAAAAAAACAATATTCCTCTTTTAAAAAAATGATGGCCGGATGTTGTGAAGTATTTTATACTAAGAACGTGATTGGTGCATTGAATAGAATCATATCATTGGCGAAAAAGAAATTTGAAATACTAAAATTTTTTTATATAAAATATTTGATTAAGAATTTAATAATAAAAATCATTGATAAATAATTAAATTACAATTATTGAGTCATAGTTTTATTTTTTAAGAGGCGGCCGTATCATTCTGTCCTTGTCTAATCTAAATTTTCGTTATTATAAATAAATAAAATATTTTCATAGAAAAGTAAGACAACCGCCCAATAGAGCAAAAGAAAAGCAAACGATTCTTTTCTATGAAAAAATATGAAATTTTGATTATTTTTCGAGTCAAGTCTGATACGGAAAAAAAATCGAACTTGATTGAGTTGATTGAACTGATTTTTCGTTTCAGACTTCATTTGAAAAATAATAAAAATTTCATATTTTTTCATAGAAAAGAATCGTTTGCTTTTCTTTTGCTCTATTGGGCGGTTGTCTTACTTTTCTATGAAAATATTTTATTTATTTATAATAACGAAAATTAAGATTAGACAAGGACAGAATGATACGGTCTCCTCTTAAATAAAATTATTAATATAAACATCGCCAACTTCCGCTTATAAAAATTTGCGTTCCTTTTGTATGAAGATGTCGAGAGCGCAAAGCATCGCTCTATATTCATTTGTTATTTTATATTTAAAATTAGAACATGATAACAATTCTATGACATTTACTTCTGAATTATCTTTTTAAAAATTGTACTACACTGATAGATCTTTAAGAGACCGGCAATATTATCAGATTCAAGCGTCGTTATTATGTCTAAGAACGACACTGTCTTTCATGAAAAGAAATACAACTGGCTTAAGCTTGAGGTGACTCTATGTAAATGAACGGCTCTCTTCTGTAAGAGCACATAGCTCTTACACTTAAAGAAGTGGAACTTGTTAATACTGATAGACCAAAATCGAAAAAAAATATGCCGAAAAATTGTTACGCTCTTCCGTAAGAGCTGTAAGCTCTTGCGTTGAAGCTACGAGCTCTTAAAGGAAAAACTCGCATCTCTTAAGCTAAATCAGCCTACACATTGCATTTAAGGCTGCGTCGATTATACGAAGGTGAGCATAGTTCTTAAAGGTCTATCAAAGTATAAAATAGTATATTAAGCAATAAATTTAGAAAATACAAATGTTATAAACTTTTTAGCTTATAAGAGCACCACAAAATATTTATCCATGAGCCTGGCAAGTAATTTTATAAATTTCAAATAAAATTTAAAATATTTCGGAATATTTGAAAACAAATAATAAAAAATCAATAATACAATTTCGATAGTTTAATTTAATATCTAAAATATTTTTAGATTGACAGCTTGAAAATTTTTTTTCAAAAGTATAGTATAATGCCATAGTTAAAATACAAACAATAAGAATTTTAATTCATATAATAATAACAGGGATCATATATATCATTAATAAATAATAATTTAAGATAATAAACCATTTTATTTATATGCATTTTATCATTTTTACATTATTAAAAAAAATCAATGAAATACAAAATTACTTGACAATTTCTTGATTGATTTCAAAACTTTTGTTAGTTAAAATTATGTATGAAGTACTGTTAAAAGTTGAAATTTAAATAAACATATATATATTTCAAATATTATAAAGAAAGCAATACTATTCAATAATAAACTTGCCTAAAAAGTTTTTTTAAAGTTTGTTTATTTAATTTTAAAATTAAAATTGAATCATTCCTCGAATAAACAGTTTTTCTGCAAAACAAAATATAAAAATCTTTTGTTTGAAAAATAGTATAATACTATGATTAAGAAAATATAAACTAGAAGAATTCTTATTTTCATTTATATTTTAAAAATAGGAACGATATACAAATCGTTGAGAACTGAGCTATTTAATTTTTTATATATTTTATGAATTTTATATTGTTGAAAACATTATTAATTTTTAAATAAATTCATTCGTTAGCTATTGAGAATTTTGTGTTCTCATGTTTTTAATCATGGACAATTTTACATGACTATGTCCAGGGATCGATTTTGGAATTCACTTATGATATATCTTGGAAATCAAAGACGATATTTAAAGGTTAAGAGTCGGCCGTATCGCTCTGTCCTTGTCTAATCTAAATTTTCGTTATAATAAATAAATTAAATATTTATATACAAATTTAAGGGGTGAGCGCAATAGCGCAAAAGACGAGCAAACGATTCTATTTTATGAAAAAATATGAAATTTTCATTATTTTTCAAGTAAAATACGAAACGGAAAACACAGTCAAACTCAACCTCATTTTTTCCGTTTCGTACTTTACTTGAAAAATAATGAAAATTTCATATTTTTTCATAAAATAGAATCGTTTGCTCGTCTTTTGCGCTATTGCGCTCACCCCTTAAATTTGTATATAAATATTTAATTTATTTATTATAACGAAAATTTAGATTAGACAAGACAGAGCGATACGGCCGACTCTTAATAAAAAATTATGTATATAAAAAGCTATATTTGTAAAATAACTTTTGATTTTGTTATAGTTTAAATTACTTAAATTTTGAAAATGCTTGCACGCTTTAAAGATTTAAGAAGTCTAAATAATAATAAAAGTTTACTATTTCTTTAATTTTCTTAAATAATAATAAAAAAATGAATAAAGTAATAATATTTCTTTTGTATGGGATTTATTTTTTTCGAATTTTTTCGTGTCTCATGTATTGAATGAATTGAATTAATCGCGTATAGACTGTTCTGATACATTAGTATATAATATCAATTTCTTTACTGATGCAGGTATTAATAGATATGCAACTATTATTTTTTAATAATAAACAGAAAATAATAAATTATATCCACAATTAATCATTAAAAATTTATAGATTTAGATTAGATATAGGGCGCGCTTGCGCGCATGGATTTTCTAGTATACCTAATAACCAAACCGGTTTCCGGAAAGGGCTCTCATGTGCGGATAACTTAACCATTTTCAAAATGGATATTGAAGATGCTTTGAATAAGAATGGTCATGTTCTGGCAGTATATTTAGATATCCAAAATGCCTTTAATGATGTACATAGTGATATTCTTCTGGCTAAAATTGCAAAAATCGGTTTCTCAACAAAAGTTTTAAAATTCATAAAATTCTTAACACATCAAAGAGAGGTATATACGGAGTATAACATGCAAGAACCAAAATACTGCTACAAGGGCGTACCGTAGGGAGGAGTGCTGAGCCCTTTGCTGTATATCCTATATGTGGCGGACATCACGAGTAACATACATCCAGATGTAGGGATACTACAATATGCTGATGATATAGTTATATACGTCAAAACAAACACGCCAGATGATGCCAAGCTATTGCTAGAAGAAACCATTGAAACACTGTCAAATCGACTTTTAGAAATAGGTTTAGAAGTATCCTGCAATAAAACTGAATTTGTTCACTTTAATGATGAAGGCATACAACCCGGTGAGACAGAAATTAAAATTCAAGAAAATATTGTTAAGTCAACCAAATCAGTTAAATTTCTCGGCATCCATTTTGATTACCAGTTGACCTACGACCGACATATAGCTTATGTCTTGGAAAAAGCAAATCGATCGCTGAATATTGTAAAATATCTACGTGGAATCTATTGGGGTTCCGATCCATCGACGCTGTTAAATTTTTATAAAAGTTACACCAGGACTATCATTGAATATGGAGGATTTGTTTACTTTCCCACACAGAAAGCTAAAGCCATGAAGTTGGAAAGAGTGCAATTTGCAGCAACTAGATTTGCTTTGGGACTGAGAATGAGTACCCCTACTAATGTCTTACTAAGAGAAGCTAAGTTACCTACGATTCGTAATAGAATAAAAACATTATGTCTTAATTTTCTATAGAAAACATTCAGCAAGACACAAACCAATACACGTATAACCATCGAGCGATATTTACCACAAATAATAAGTAATCGCAATAAAAAAATTAATACCCTGCATGAGTGTATTAAAAGTGTCACCGGTATCAAACATGAAATCCTAAACGATACTCTTCCGATCATATATAAATATGACTACCACGACATTATCATGCCAATTAATATAAATTATGAAATCGGATGTTTTTTACAAAACTGCGTGTCTCCCAAGAACAGTTTCAACTCTGTATTTGAAAATCTGGACACCCTTAAAATTTATACTGACGGGAGCAAAATTGAAAAAAGCTTGTCAGTCGGCACAGCATGTTTTTGCCCTGAACTCAACATAATGAAGACTAACAGCATTAACTCTAAAGCATCCATCTTTACAGCAGAATGTTTGGCACTATCTGACGCTATGGACATTGCAGTCCATTATAACTATCGTAACATACATATATACACGGACTCCAAAAGCGCGGTACAATTACTAGAAAACCCAAAAAACAACGAAACGAATAAATATCTACTTGAAATAAGAAAAAAGAATAACCTTTTTTACCAAAATAATAATTTTTCTACAAATATCACCATCTTCTAGATCCCTGTACATAAGGTCATTCCTGGTAATGAGATAGTGGATCAATTAGCTAAAAGAGCCACGAAAACAACACCAACTATCAAAAATATCCTTACACGGATCTGCGGTCATTCTTTAAGAAACTCACATTTAGTGAAAACGAAAATCTTCTCAGACAGGAGGGACAAAGTAAAGGTCAATTATACTATCAACATTATTATGCTAAATCACTTCAACCATGGTTCAAGAATCGTAAACTCAGCCGAGAAACTATAGTAACAATTTGCAGAAGTCGCAGTGGTCATATTGGTTTAAAAGAATCTTTAACCAAAATCAAAGTTGTTGATAGCTCAACATGTGATTGCGGTTACGATCCACAGGATTTAAATCATGTACTCTGGAAGTGTCCAATATTTGATCGTCAAAGAATAACACTAATACTAAACCTTAACAGATATAAACTTTTTCCACCACATGACATTAAGGTTTATTTACTTAAGCCAAATATCACAGCGATGCATTGTATAACAAAGTTTATTAAAAAATGTTCAATTAAAATTTAAAAGAAAAAAATTTTTTTTTTTTTTGATTTTATCATAAGTTTAAAAAATTAGACATTAACATATAGTATAACATAACTTAAAGTATAGTGAATATAAAATATGTAATTAACTGTGAAAAAAAAAAAAAAAATGATGTATTCAAAGCTATGTATTATTACTGTAACAAAAACATTGTAAAACATACGTGGTTCCCAAAAGGGTACCTTTCCTTTCCTAATTGTAAGCTAAATAACTTTCACTCATGAAAGTATTAATAAAGCTCTAATAAAAAAAAAAAAGTATTATTTTAAATCATATTAAAACTTGACCACACGTTATTGATTTCAGTATTTTTTCAAGTGTATTTTTGTTATAATTAAATTCCCACTTTTTTATTATCTATGATGTTAAAGCCTTTTTTAGAGATATTATATTAGATTTTTTTTATAGTTGATTGTATCAAATTAGTTTAAATTTTTGACAAAATATTTTTTATTTTTAAGATAGTGTAAAAGATTTTTTTTAAAGCTGACTTGCCGTAATTTTACGTTTTTAAAGGTTTTTTGTGGAGAGATGTATATAAAAATATAATTTACCTCGTAGAACACACAAAAATTTTTTTTCTTGCTACAGCGTATTCATTGTTGGGTATAAAAATGAAAATGAACCTGAATTTCTAAATTGCTGTAGCTCCGTCAATTTATGCCCTTTATAGACGTTTTTTAACGAAATTGTACAAAATTCAATCTAGTCCTAAATGCCGTTCCGATTCTGGAAATGTGAGTTGATCCCACGGAGTTATTCATGAAAAACCGAAAAAAGTGATTTTTTAAAACGCGATTTTCTCAAAAACTATATATATATATATATATATATTTTAAAATAGGATTTTTTTAATAGAACTTTTAGAATAGGTAAGAATATGCAATTACACCTTATTTTTGTTTAACAAATTTTTAAATGTTTTTTCCATACTTTCCGTTTAATAGCATTGATATCATGGCGCATTGTGCTATTTTTCCAGCTATTGCGTCTTCTAACATTTCGTTTGTGCTTTTATTTATTGATGTTTCAAAAATATTAACAAAAATCTTTAAAATCATCCCACAATTAAATTTTTTGCACAAAATATACATTTTTTTGTTAAAAATAAAAATTTTGTATTCAGTTTGAATTTTGTGCCTAAAATTTAAATTTAGTTTGTAGGGAGTTGACATTCGACGCCGCTAGGTGGCAACGATTCGCTTTTGCATTCTCATTAACAATTCGACGCATTCTGATACATAAGAAGGGTAGGATCAAAAATAAAATTGTCGAATGAAAAATTTTTTTTTGCTGTGTCGAAGAACTAAATAATAATGGCATCACTGATTTTTAAGATAAAGTGCAAGGACTTGAAAGAAAGATACAGAAAAGTTGTCTACGATTGCTTCAAGGTGGCTTCAGCGTTTGGTGCCATATCTAGCTGGGGCCCCGACAAAAAGGACAAAATAAATTTTTTTTCTTTTAGTTAATTTAAAAAAAATACAAATATAATATACATATAAATTTTAACAATAAATTTTGTTTTTATAATACTTCCTCCCATACTACATTGTTTATATAATTTTCATTTTCATTGTTATTTTCTATAAAAATTTTTTTACAATTCTTTGATCTTGATAATGCAACATATAACTGACCATGTGAAAATAAAGGTTTATTTAAATATATTCCTACTTTTTCGAAACTTTGGCCTTGAGATTTATTAATGGTCATTGCAAATGCCAAACAAATTGGAAATTGTCTACAATTTAACATTATAAAATTTAACATTATAATACAATTTTTTTAAGAACTAATTTGTGTTTTGGAAATCCTGGAAGTCTTAATGAATTTAAATAATCAATTGGAAATTTTAATTCGACATCTATTTCAGTTTGATCAATACCTTTATGTTTGGCATAATCAATACTATAGTATGTCAATGCATTTGAATTAATTTTATTTAATACTAGAAAATCCCTGCGCGCAAGCGCGCCCTATATCTAATCTAAATGTATATAAATTTTTAATGATTGACTGTTAATATAGTGTTATTATTTTCTGTTCATTATTAAATAATAATAATTTCATATCTACTAATATCAGCATCAGTAAAGGAATTGATGTTATATACGCAGCATCAGTGAATTTATAGACACGGAAAACTTCGAGAAAAATAAATCCCATTTAAAAGATATATTATCACTATATTCATTTTCTTATCATCATTTTAAAAAATTGAAGAAATAGTAAACTTTTAAATTATTTTTTAGATATTTCTTAAATCTTTCAAAATTTAAATAACGTAAATTATTACAAAGTCAAAAGTTGTTTTACAAATATATAACTTTTCATACACATAATTTTTAATATCAATCTAATGTATTTGACTTTCAAGATATATCTTAAGAGAATTCCAAAATCGATCTCTGGACATACTCATGTAAAATTATCCATGATTAAAAACATCTGTTTTTAATACAATGTAATGTGGTTTATAAAAACGACTTTTCCAGTTTTATCATCACTTAAAATTTCATATTTTAAGGAGACATAAAACGGACATTACACTTACACTCATAAATATTGATTATCTCCACATTTTAATGCAAAATTTCAGGAAAAGAAATGTATTAGATGGTATAAATTTTTAAATAAATTTATTCATTAGCATTTATAAATTTTTAATTTCTGGTACCGGAAAAATTTTAATATGTAATATTGTAATCCTAAATTCTCAATAACTAATGAATGAAGTTATTTAAAAATTAATATTTCCAACAATATGAAATCCATAAAATATATAAAAAATGAAATAGTTCAAATCAATTCTTAACGATATATATATCGTTCCTATTTTTAAAATACAAATAAAAATGAAAATTCTAATTTATATTTTCTTAATTATAGTAATTATATCATTCTTTCAAACAAAAGATTATTTATTTTAGTTTCCCGAGAAACTGTTTATTCTAAGCGTGATTCAATTTGAATTTTGAAATTAAATAAACAAACTTTTAAAAATAGTACATCTTAGGCAAATATACTATATTTTTGAAAAAAAATTTTTAAGCTGTCAATCTAGAAATATTTTATATACTAAATTATATCATCGAAATTGTATTACTTATCGGTTTTTTTATTATTCATTTTAAAATATTCCGAAATATTTTAAATCTTATTTTAAATTTACCAAATTAGTTGCCAGGCTCATAGATAAATATTTTATGATATTGTTATAAGCTAAAAAAGTTCATGACATCTGTCTATTTTCTAAATTTATTGCTTAATATAATTTTATAGTACAATTTTTAAAAAGAGAATTCAGAAGTAAATGGCATAGAATTGTTACCATGTTCTAATTTGAAATATACAATGACAAATGAATATAGAGCGGTACTTCGCACTCTCGACAACTTCACACAAAAATAATTTTTGTGAGCGGAAGTTAGCGATGATTATACTAATAATTTTATTTAAAAAATCAAACTATATCTAAATAATTATAATTTAATTATTTTATCAATGATTTATATTATTAAATTCTAAATCGATGATTTTATTTAAGTATATTATAGTAAATCAAATCTCGTTTTTCGCCAATCATATGATTCTATTCAATGCACCAATCACGTTCTTAGTATAAAATGTTTCACAACATCCGGCCATCGTTTTTTTAAAAGAGGATTTTGTCATTAATATTATATACATCTTCATTATGAGAAGAAAGTATGATTTTATCAGATAAATCTTCGTTTATTTCTATATTATTACCATAAATTTTTGTGCATACATCTTTTGTTTTCCAAGTTTCAGGAATTTTTAAAGGTGTAATTAAACCACTTCCAATTTTTAATAAAAATTTTGAAAAATTATTATCATTGTTTCTCATATTTTTGGTTAAAAATTTTAAAGTTTCGTTTATGATAATTTGTTTTGTTCCATATTTAATTACTGGAACTGTTTGCATAAAATCACCTCCTGTAATGTTCTGGTAATTTGCGTATAAATAATTCTTAGCATTTTTATCTTTTTTATTTAATTTAAACTAAGAAATTAATGTTGTTTTAAATTTTTTCATTGCTTCTTGAATATTATTTTCTTCAAACACTATATTTTGTTGATTTTCTAAGTGAACTGCCAAACATTCTACTGAATGAGATCGTCCTGTTCAAGGTAACTCTTCTATTCTCCAAGCAGCTTCCATTGGACTTACATATCTTGAATTTTCATAGTTTTCTAATTCGTTATTAATATCAGAATTTTCTTATTCTGAAATTTTTTTAATTTTTACGTATGCTCTGTCATGGTCTTTATTCAAATATTTAAATAAATATTTTATACTCATTATTGATGCACAATATTCTACATTTATATGAGAATTGTATTTTTTGAGCAATGTTGAATTATATGGTACTACCATTGAATTATCAACTTTTACTTGTTGTCCATTAATTTTTTTATTATAATAATAATCATACACATTAAAATTATAAGGCTTCAAATCCAATATTATCTCCTGTAAATATATAGAATATTAAAATATTAAGATTTATAAACATCCTTTTTTAATTAACTGTTTTAATTTAAAAAATAATTTTTTTCTTAATTTAACCTATATTAAATTTTTTCATATACATTAAGAATATAAACATTAAATACAAATTAATATAATTAAAAATTTACTACCTTTTTTTTTCTTCAGTTCCTTTAACCATTTTAATCAATATTTATCTTTTACTTTTTTATTTAATTATTTTTTTCACATTCACCTTTTAAATTTCTAAATTTTAAAACTTTATAATCTTTTTCAAATTATTTTCTTTTGTTTTATTTATCTTTCTTTAAACAAATATTCCTTTTTTTTTGGTTAGAAAACATTTCTATTCAGTTTTAAAATTTTTTTTATTATACATTTTTTTAAAAAATTCTTAAAATGGAATTTAATCCTTTAATAAATAAATACGTTTTAGTAAAAAATGAAAACGAAAAAAAAATTTTAGAAAAGTTAAACGAACAAATACACGGAAATGACAGATAACAGTTCCGCTGCAATCGTCACATCGATGACCAATGTGAACTAAAAATATTTATTTTCCACATAGGTAATCGATGTGTGCACACCAAAATCTTGTGTTTTCGCGTCATTCAACTATGCGCGACTCATAGGAGGTTCTCACATCGATGATCTGTGTGTACACACTTTACGTTATTGTGTAAACATAGAAAATTCGTGTTTTTCACATCGATCATTGATGTTATATTGAATAGCCAACTTCGCGGAAGTGTAATGACAGTTGACGTGCTCATCATTGGTTATCTACACGAAAATATTTATTGGTTATCGAACCAGCGTACTTTAAGTCACGAGTTTTCATTTAATTATTTAATAAGTAATACTAAATATAATGTATGTATAAATACTAATAATATAGTGAATTTTTTTCGTTTTGAATTATTTAATTAAATGATGGAACTTAAAACCGGCGTCTATGATGATATATGTAAGTAAATTTAAATTTTCTTTTTTAAAGTTAAAAAGAAAAATATTTATTATTACATTTGTATTTTTATAGAAGTATATTTATATAATTTGGGTCGTTAATAATGCTTTCATTTCTTAGAATAAATTCTCCGTATCTTACATTTTAAAATCTAGAAACATTACTATAATATAATTTTATTTAAAATATTAATATACAAAATTAGTGATCAGTTATAAAATTAGACTTTTTGGAAATTTATGAAGCATAAAAACAGTTAAATTCATTCAGTATTAATGAATCTTCTACTTTTTAATACAAAATTTGTAATATCAGTTATTTAATTATAAAAAAGAGCAATCGTTATTTTTTAAATCAACCACTGATTTGTAAAATATTTTATTTTATAGAAAAATTGAAATGTCTTTTAAAGTGAATTTCAAAATTCTAAACTTTTCAGCTCCAATCCGAGAAACTTCTATAGGTTCTCTATTTTCTAATAACTCTAGTATCATATCCTCTTCATCATCGAATATCACTATTGAAGGTCCACAAAGTTTTGACTTCGTATGTTCAAAATGTCAAAATTCGATGAATCTTGCTTCAACAGATTTCGTTCCTCATCGCGAAAATCTTAAAACATTTTTACAATCAAGCTTTGAAGGACAAATGATTTTGACTTCATTCGAGATAGAAAAAGAGTTAAATGACTCTATGATCTCATCTTTAACTCATTTAATAATAAGTAGAGAATTATTTATTTTCTCTAGGAAAAAAAATTTTACGGCCCAAAATTTATTTAAAAAATTGGAGTGAGATTACGTTTTTATTTATCAAAATTTTAGTTTCGAATATATTTATATGATTTGAATGACAAAAATTGCAGAATTTCATCGGATACTCTCAAAGGTCTAGCAGAAGAAATTGCTACATTTTTTAAAAAGAAATCCTATGAAAGTATTTTTTACACTGCTGCACGTACAGTCAAGGGAGAGCAGATACCAGCGTCAGGAAAACTTCTTTCTCGTTTGAATTACATGCGCACCTTATGTAACAACAACAACTTAGTAAAAAAAGAAGTTTCAACAACATTGTCAAATGACACAGATTTTGGTAATTTTAAAACTTTTATCACAGTTTAACTAATCACTACTAATTTTTTACTAATTGATTCAAAATTATTATTTGATAGCGGCTGAAGATGAATTGAAATTTCTCTCAACCAACACTGAGCCATGGAACACTATTAAAGAATATTGGACGGATACAACTTTGGTTCGCCAGTATTCGGCGAAGAAATATGAAAAAGGTGGTTTCTCACAATTCAATGATTTTAAATGTCTTTTAGACAATCGTGGGTTTGAGTTGGTAAGTGCCTATGTAGGAGGTAATTTTAAGTTGATAGATTTTTATAATATAAGAAAAAAAAGTTTCATTGTTATACATGAAATTGAATAATTAATGCACACTTCTTTTGTAAAATATTTTTTTTCAGATTGATATTGACTTCGATTTTAAATTTAGAGAGCAATCAATAGATGCAAAAGAAGCATGGTCATCTTTGCAGAATCGCTTAGAGGATTTCATCACATCTAAAAGTCTATCTGGTGAAGAACCAGAGACTTTACTGTATTTAATTCCTACTCTTTCTGGAGGTGAAATTAATTTCGTAATATTTTCATAAATTTTAGAGCAATTAGATTGTTTGACAACAGGGAAATTCATCATAATTTTTAGTACACTATTGTTTTAATAAAAAAAAATTTTTGAATATATTATTGTATTTTTCAAATTCATAACGAAAAGTTCATGTCTAGATATTTATAAAAATCTGATAAAAATAATGTTATTGGTAATTTTATGATAGTTTTATAAATTAATACTTAAAAAGTAAAGTAAAATTCTCGTAACTTTAGTTTATAACAAATGTAAAATTCATTTGTATATTTATTTGAACCAATTAATCTCTTTTTTATTTATATTCATTAACAAGAAAGTATAACACATTGTTTAGATAACTTCATTGTATAACAGCATCGTCATAATTTTTTCTTCACTCTAAGTTCTGGGCTAAATAATTTTTCTTTTTCTTATGATAGTAGTATTAAATGATTCATTTTTTGGGTATAATTATACCTTTATAAGAGGTTTTTCTTTACTAAAGTCGCATGTAATGTGAATAATGCATTGTTGATTTTCTATCCCTTTTTTATGCTTACACGCGTTGATAGTATATCTTTTCAAGACGAAAGTTATTCTTTATTATTTTACTTTGTTAAGCATGAGGGATTTAGAATCGAGGCCATGATAATTTTGATAATGTGACTTTTAGAGATTGTTTATTCTATTCAGAGACCAGAGGAAAATTATAATTTTTATTACAGCTGCGAAGGACACAGTACTTTTGATGCTCATTTCATATGCAATCAAAGCTCCAAACGCTAAAATAAAATCCGAGAATAAACGTAACAAAAAACGCAAAGTGGAAACTACAGAAGAAAAAGATTCAAAAAGATGTGATCGGGAATCTTTTATTTTTCAAGCTGAGGTTTGTGTTCTTGAATATATTATATATATAATTTAAAAAAACCAACGGTTGTAAAATGTCAATGTATTTCATTTTTAGAATATTGAAACATTGGAATCAGCGCTTAATCAGGAAGGTATAAGCATTAATAAAAAGGAATCGGTGACACCCATTATTGCAGTTGTTGGACCTGTGAAATCTCCAGAATTATTTTTCGTGTTAATCGGAAATGCTCGATACTAAACTGAATCTGTCGTTAAAGCTCTTTATTTAGCGTTAAAAATTTTTTTAACTTATAATCTGCCTTATCCGAAATCTACAAAATCTGTTTGGTTGCTTATGCAGAAGATTTTTTTGAAAATTTCTTTACGAAGTGATTCATCTTCAGTTCAATTAAGCAAGGCATTGAGTTATTTTGAAGACTAGTAAAATATTAATTATTCATTTTATTGTTGTACGTTAAAATTTTATTTTCGTATGCTTACAGTTACTTCTTCGATTTAAATGATAAAACAAATTTCTCTGATTTTAAATATACTTGAGTTTACAATATCACGTAACGTATTTTTATATTGTCGTAAAACTTAATGTAAATACTTTTAAGTAAGACCAATATTTATTGTAATTTCTTCAATACCATGAATATTATTGTTGTAAAGTAACTTACAATAATAATATAATAATAGCATTGCTTGAATCAAACTGCTAAGGTTTTAAAAATTTCTGTTTGTAATCATAAGTGGTTTTTGCATTTGTGTATTTTCTTATAGAGAATTTTATTTTGAAGTCTGAAACATTCACAGTTTATATTCTGAGAAAACATTTTACGGATTACAAAAACCAGGTCAATATGGATCCTCTACAATTTTCTAACGCCATGACTATCGGCACAGCCGATTTGGTAGCTAAATTATATGATTACGCAGATCTAACACGAACTCATGCACAAGGTATATTACACCTGTTCGAAAAATTCATTCAGCAACAATCTATAACCATTCTTTTATATCAAATGATCGAAAGATTAAAAATTCTGGGAGAAAATCCAGGTAATCTAACTGCATACATAACTATGATAAAAAGGTTACAAAATCCACTGGAAGGTTTTCATTCAGAGGAGCAATGTTTGAACTTTTTTTTGTATAAAGGTAGTTATATACCACCAGTTACTGTTGAAATTCCAAAAAAGAAGACTAAAAATAATAATTTATTAAAAGAGGACAAAATTATTACGATACAGTATATTCCTTTGAGGAATGTTTTGAAAAAGTTCCTCGAATTACCAGGCATTTTCGAAAGTACAATGAGTTACTTGCAAGAATCTGAAAAAAAAAAAATGTATTAACAAATATTGTTAATGCACATCAATGGAAGAATAAGAAAGCTTCATTTAATGGCCGATTAGTTTTGCCTATCATGCTTTATCAAGATGATTTTGAAACTAACAATCCCTTAGGAAGTCACAAGGGAGTGGGGAAAATCGGTGGTGTTTACATTGTGATTCCTTGTCTGCCTCTAATAATTTAAATCAAAAACTGAAAATATATTCACTTTAATGCTTTACAAATCATCTGACCAACAAATAGTTCCATTATCTGACATTTTTTTAACAGTAAGAAAGGAATTGCGTTTTCTAGAAAAAGAAGGCATAACTATCGAAACATCATCAGGTCCGATTAATATTTATTTTTCTTTGGCTGCAGTAATTGGAGACAATCTTGCGATGCATACTATTTTGGGATATGTCAAAGGATTTTCTTCTAATTATCCATGTCGCTTTTGTTTAATTCATTCTAAAGATATTAATTCAACTTTCACAGAAGGTTGGTGTACTCTAAGAACAGAAGAAAATTATTTGAGACAATTAGCTCAAGATGATCCAAAGAGCACAGGTATCGCTGATTTATCAACACTGCATGATCTTAATTCTTCAACCATACAGATAATGACGGTGACATTCTTGAAGGTGTCTGGGAATATGATTTCGGTCTTCTTTTGCATCATTTCATTGTAGTGAAAAAATATTTCACTCTTGATGATTTAAACAACAGGATAACAAAATTGTGTTATGGAGTTGATGAAGCACGTAATAAGCCACGGACAATTACTATGCATCAAGTAAATAGCAAATTCATTAAAATGTCTGCAAGTGAAGCACTCTGTACTTTAAGAAATATTGGAGTTCTTATAGGCGATTTCATTCCCTTTGATAATGAATATTGGAGAGTAATCATTCTTTTGAAAGAAATTATGGATATTGTAACAGCTCCCGTGATTCATGAAGGTTTGACCTATTATCTTCAAAATATAATTTTTGAATATTTGAATTTACTGGTATCTTTATTTCCAAATTGCTTGAAACCAAAACATCATATATTGTTGCACTATCCTCGACTTCTAAGAGAATTAGGTCCTCTATGTTATTTGGCTACAATGCGATATGAAAGCAAAAATAGAGATCATAAAATAACGTCACACGTTTCCTTAAGTAGAATGAATATTTGTAAAACACTTGCAATCAAATCACAATTACGCTTCAATCGAAGAATTTTTTGTAATCAAATTTCTGTTAACGATTTATATGAAAGCGGCTCTTCAAAATTTCTCACCCTTCGAGAACTTGAAACTGGAAGCCTTTTTTTTGAACAAATGCGCATGTCATTAGATGAAAAATTAATCGTCTATAATTCCATTTCTTTCAGAAGTCATACTATTAAGACAGATGTTGTACTTATGAAGCCGATGGAAGAAAAGAATGCATTTTATATAGTTCATATTATTGTATCGAAACCCGGTGAGGATGTGTTTATTGTTACAAATGAAGTAACAAATTTTGTTCATTATAATAAACATTTTCAATCTTATGAACTTTATAAAGAAGCTGTTCTTCACACAGATTGGTTGTGTGTAAATGCAAAAGATTTACATAACTATTTTTTTTCTCGAATTGTAAAAAATAACAAGTATCTCATCCCTAAGCGGTGGGTATAAATAGTGTTTTTTAAAGAATGAATATGTATATATATAGATATTATATAATTTCAATACTTAAAATGTTAAGCTAAATTTATTTTAATGTAAAAATAAAGATTATTTTGACGTATCATCTGAAAAAACCATTTTTTGTGAATCCTCTTCTTTAATTTGTAGAAAGTATTTTGAATGATCTTAGACTATATAGTGATTATAAAAGGTAATCGTCTTATGATCAAGGTAAAGTTTTTACATCGAAAACCATCGTTCAATTCTACTTTGAGCCTAAGTAGTTCTGCTTAACAAACTCAAGTAGCATGTTTTGACAAATTTATTTAATTTTATTAAACTTTAAAATCATTAAAACAATTTTTTTATTAAATTCAGAATTTTATTTCAAAAACATCAATAATTAATAATACTTTGCATTAAAATTATCTCCAAATTAAAATATTTATGAATGCTAAGAATTGTAACCTCTGTTTGATTTTATCAATATTAATATTTTTAAAAATTCCATTTAAAATTAATTATAATTAATTATTATTATTATACTAATTCAACTACAAAAGAAAAATCATTGATGACTTTATTACAAAAAATAATTAAATAATGACATAAAGAGGTATTAATCATGAGAATTTAATTGGCATGAAACTCACAGATTTTCTATGTTAACGCAATGACTGAAAGCGCGTACACACAGATCATCGATGTGATAACCTCCTATGAGTCGCGCATAGTTGAATGACGCGAAAACACAGGATTTTGGTGCGCACACATCGATTACCTATGTGGAAAATAAATATTTTTAGTTCACATTGGTCATCGATGTGACGATTGCAGCGGAACTGTTATCTGTCATTTCCGTGTAGAAGACTATGTAAATTGGGAAAAAAGTATTTTATATATTTACAAGATTTAGAAAATAAAAATTTTCAAAAAGAAGTTAATTGTGAATCATTAAAAGATAAAAAAATAAATAAAAATAAGGTAATATATTCAATTATCTTTGATCTTTTTTATATTAATTGTTAAAATTCTAAATTTATTAATATATTTAAAATATTTTTGATTAATAATATTCAAATTTCATTCTTAGGTTTAAAGCAATATCCTTAAATAAAACTTAAGGCTTATATTAGACGCTGTTATGTTCATCATCTTTAACGGATCTTTCTTTCTCACTATGCTCCGAGAACTGGAGCATAACTCATAACTTCTATAGGCTCAATTCTTCTCAATTTTGGCATAAACAATTTAATTAACAAAAATCTTTTAGAAAAATAAATCGTATGATAATTTAAATTAAATTGACTTAATTTATTAATTACAATTCTAAATTTAATTATATATTTTATAATATTTTTGATTTATTATATTAAAATTTTTTTCCTAATTTTAAAGCATATTCTTTATATTAAAATTAAAACTTATATTATACGCTGTTATGGTCTTCATCTTCAACGGATCTTTCTTTCGCACTATGTTACGAGAATCACTTTCTAACTTATAAAAGCTCAATTCTTCCCAATTCTGGTATAAATAAATATTTTGTAAATTTCAAAAATTCTTTCGAAAAATAAATCTTATGATAATTTAAATCAAATTGATTTGATATATCAATTTTAAATTTAAATATAATATATTTAAATATTAATAAAATTCAAATTTCCTTCTTAAGTTTAAAGCAATATAAAATTTAATAATAATAATCACCTCCTATCTTCTAAAGGCTCGATTCTTATTTCATTTATCTGACTTAAACAAATATTTTTTTTTTTGTAAATTTCTAAAATTTTTTATAATATAAAAAGAAAAATAAATCTTATGATAATTTAAATCAAATGGACCTGATTAATCAGATTTTGAATTTAAAAATTAAAATGTAAATAAAATTTACAACAAATTAGCTAAACTTAGCTAAAAAATTAAATTTTTAGCTGAAATTCTCAACCAGCTAAAATTAGCTTAAAAAAATCTTATAATTATTAAAATCAAATTGATATGATTTATAAGATTTTAAGTGAAATATTAAAATTTTAGCTAAAATTTAAAATAAATTAGCTAAACTTAGCTAAAAAAATTAAAATTTTAGTTAAAATTAATATAAATTAGCTAAAATTCTCAATAAATTAGTTAAACTTAGCTAAAATATTAAATTTTTAGCTAAAATTCTCAATAAATTTACGATAAATTATGCAAAAATTATCAGTAAAAAGAAGGATTTCAGGTAGGAAGTTGAGAGACTGACAGCGGCAGCGGCAACGGCGAAAATCTTTTATAGTGTAGAGAGATATATTAATAAAAAACTATTTATTGAATTCTGCAGAATTCATAAATTTAGAACATAAAAAAAGTAGTAGGTTGATGAATCATCTAAAAAGATATTGAATATAAAAAAATTGAAAAAAATAATTTAAATTATGATTCTTTAATACTTGACAACGTTGTTGAATAAATGTAACAATATGTAACAAATAATAATATAACAAACCGAAATTTACAACGTTGTCGGAATTCCAATATGTTCAGGAACGTATCACTAATCAAATTTTATAAAATTACATATTGTTTTAGTATTATTTAAAAATATTGCATAAATTTACTCAATATTTATTAATAAAGTGTTTAGAATAAATTTTTTATTCATAATACTAAGAATTTATGCATTGAGTGGGGCCTCCCAGTAATCACAATATTAGCATTTGAATAATTTTTAAAAATGTAACACAAATGCGTTATTATGCGCGCGTCTGCTTCAATGTGACGCCCTCGGCTTCGTCTCGGGTACAAACTTCACGCAGTGACGGAACTTCAACTTTCGTCTCATGTGCCGTATACTATTTTTCGTGATGCCCGGTGGAAAGTACGATTAGGCTCTCTCCAGATAAGAACCCTGGGTTAGAATATCACATGATATTTTACTATATAGTCCGCTTTTCCGCTGCGTTCCAAATTTTATCGATGAAAATTAAAAACAATCTGACAACAGCGTTCTCACATTATGTCCGATGTAAACACAGCTGATTTGCAAATATAATCAAGATGTCTGATGTGGAAATATCCGCAATTTTAATTGAAACTATTAAAAATTATCCATGTATATGGGATAAAAAATATTCCACAAACACAAATGAAAATAACAAATTAAAATTCAACAGCTACACAGAAATAAGAAGGATTATTAATAACCAATTTAATTTGGAATTAACACGTGAGTAAATATTATGTCTATAATTAACCTAAAAATAAGAATTTTTTATTATTAAATTGAAATGTCTATTTAAATTAAAACATTTTTAAAATTAATATCTTTTTTTTTAGTTTCACAAGTTGTGAATAAATGGAAAAATATAAAACATGCTTATTATACACGGAAATGACAGATAACAGCTAGGCTATATTTGTCACATTAGTGATCAATGTGTGTCGAAAATTTTAAGTTTTCACATAGACGGGCGATGTGTGCACGCCGAATTTCTATGTTTAGCACTACTGTATGTTACATGTTCTTTGTTGACAAACACACTGACTACCTCCATCGCTAATTAGCATCTTAAAGATAGCATAGCATAAATAAAACAATGTTAAATAAAATTAAAAAAAAATTATTTTTATTTTAATATAATAAATACTAACCTTGGCATGGCTCTGGTTGGACTAATGGAAGTTGTGGTTGTTGAGGTTCTATAGGTTGGGGTTCTGGAGGTTGTTCAACTTCCTCTGGCTGTCCTATCTCAGCAAACTGTTGAGCTGGTTCATAGTTTCGAAGACGTGGAGCTTCCAGTATCCTATTTCGCTAAGCTATAAAAAATTATATTAATTAACAAAAGATGTTTTTATGATTTTAAAATATTATTTTTGTTTAAGAATAATAAATAATGAATTAAAATTTTAATGATTAAAATTAAAAAAAAAATCGATATTCATAAAAATTGTTTTCTTTTTAACCACTATAAGAAGCAAGTTGAATCACTTCAATATTTATTTGATATTACTTTTCCATAATCTTCAAAATTAACTTCAAAAAATCCATATTTTAAAAATTAATATTAATTTAATGTATAATAAAAAAAAATAAATTGAATCAATTAAACTAGAGAAAGTTCTGAAATGATTCAGAAGATAGACAAGTATATATTAATTTGTGGATCGACAAGTATATTTCATTTCAAAACTTACTTTCTGCGAAAGTATAAAATAAGACAAGTATGAGTTTGTTTTTCATCTCCAAAAAATGAATTTAAACTTTCATCAAAGGAATGATAAGCGGACACTACACATATACTCATGAATATTGAATATCTTTTCATATTATTGTTTAATTTTAGAAAAAGAAAATCATTAGCTTGTAGCATATAGCATGAAAATTATTTAGTTAAATTTATCAATAAATCCATCCATTAGTTATTGAGAACTTTGGGTTCCAAAATTAAATATTAAAATTTTTCAATTTTATATCAGAAATTTAAAATTTTAAATAACTGGTAAATGGATTTATTAAATATTTAACTGAATAATCTTTTGTGGTACATATTACAAGCTAATGCATTACTTTTTCTTTTGCAATAAAATGAAAAAATAGACAATATGTATAAGTACAGGTGTAATGTTCTGTTTTACACGCCCTTAACTTTTTTATTATATTATTTGTAAAACAATAAAGGTTTTCATAGATTTTATTAATAGGATCTGTAAATTTTTATTGAAGCAAATATTTACAAACATGTTTATAAGCTTATTGTAATAATAGCATATTCTGTAAATTAAACAAGAGAAAGTTCTGAAATCATTCGGAAGATAGACAAGTATATATTAATTAATAAGAAATTATTGAATTAAACAAGGGAAAGTTATAAAATCCATTTATAGATAGTCAAGTATATTATGTCTTTATTATTCTACTGTTTATGAAACAATTATAATTTTCACAGATTTTTAAAAAACATTAAATGATATTATAAAAAAAAATGATCATGTTTGTTATCAATCATTATATAACAAAGTATAACTCTATTGATTTTGTTAATTTTAATTTTTTTTTAAGAAAATAATTTTAAATATAAAATATTTTTATTTTTTTAGGTTTTCATAATAAATAGCATGTATTGTAAAAATTAAATAAATCAAACAAGAGAAAGTTATGAAATCACTCAGAACATAGACAAATATATAAAAGCAAAACTGAAATATATTTTCATAAATTATCAATCTTTTATTTGATACAATAAAATATTTAATTCAAATAAAGCCAGCTTTATTTGTAAAAAAGTAACCATAAACATACTTGGCAGCCCCTCTTCTTTATGGTTCAAAATGCAGACAGTTTGACCCAGCCTAGTCGCAGCCACACCAAATAGGTCTTAAGAAGAGCTATCGCATAGGAGTTCACGCACCTGTTCAATGTGAGCTCTCAACGAGGTCACATTCAAAAAGCCCGCAGTTCACGTCTTTTCCCCGTGCAACTCTCAGAAGAAACCCAGTTTAGTCATTGAGGAGAGGCATTGTCCGAAAATTTAAATTTAAGTTGAATTAGTTAACATTAACGTTGCATACATAAACAAAAAAGCTTTTAATTTGACTATCATTTGTTCTAAAAGTTTGATGAAATCTTGACTTTTTCATTTACTTTTGCAATTTCAATCGTTTGTCTTATTAGATTATCCCTTATATTCCTTCATTCATGAAATATTCGCTTACTAAACTATAATATAAGTTAATATCGTATCGAGAAAATAAAAAAAATATTTTAATGTTACATTATTTGTTCCAAATGTCTGATGAAACCTTGATTGTTTCTCTTATTTTTGCAATTTTTATTGTTCGTTTTCTCACATTTACCTTTGTTTCCTCAAATCAATTTTTTTAAAATTTTTATATTTTTACTGAATATAAGCATTAATAGTAGTTTCGTACATTTTGCTGCGTTTTATTAGTTGTTGTGAATTCTTGCCTCGGTAAAAATTTTTACCAGTTTTAAGCCAGCCATTATCCAGTAACCGTCATTCGGATTAAGGGGTATAAAGTATTTAGGCAGGACAGGAATCTTCATGGTGGAGGAGTCGCTTCATATGTTAAAGAGTATTTAAAATATGAGATTATATCTTGCTCAAACACCACAACTGACTCCACAAGTGGTAAACCGGAGGTACCGGAGTATATTTTCTATTCCGTTAAATCTGGCGACTCCGAACCTGTGTTGGTTTCTGTTATTTATCGCCCTCCTACCATTTCTTTTACAAAAAATACTGATTTAATTGATTCTCTAAGAAACTTGGCCCCAGATTTTTCACATGAAATTATAATGGGCGATCTGAATGCCGATCTTTTCGATTCAAGGGGACTTGAATGGATTCACTCCGGATGAGCTTAATGCGCACTTTGCTGGGGTGTCGGTCTTGCCGCAGGATGATGATGAGGAACGCAATGGAGTTCTTTCTGAATGTAGTGAAAGCAGTTTCGCTTTTAAGGTTATAATATTAATGATGTTATTCTTGCGATTTCTCATTTTTCATTACAGGCTCGTAGTGAAGATGGCATTCCGCAAAGCGTGATAATTAATGCACTACTATTTATTGGTGAATATCTTATGACTCTGTTCAATTCTTCTTTTGCACGGGGGTCTTCCCGTGCCTTTGGAAACAGGCATGTATTGTGCCAATAAAAAAGTGCTCTACACCTAAATTGCCAAAAGATTTTAGACCAATTGCCTTTCTATGTTTTCTTTCCAAAGTAATTGAGAAGATTGTCCATGATCAATTGCAGGAGCACATTACAACTAACAAGATACTTGATCCTATGCAGACCGGCTTTAGGAAGCATCACTCGACTCAGACAGCTGTACTTAAACTAACTGATGACATAAAAGCGGGTTTAGACAAGAAGCTGGTCACATTACTTTTACTCTTTGACTTTAGTAAAGCATTCGACACGATCTCTCCCTTTAAATTACTTACGAGGCTTAGATCGATAGGGTTTTCCAGGGCTGCACTCAGGTGGATAAACTCCTAAATTTCAGCACGGAAACAAATGGTTTCCACTCATTTTAAAGAGGAATCAGATTGGCTAACAACCAGCCTTGAAGTTCCCCAGGGTTCGGCGCTGGGGCCTCTGTTGTTTTGTCTTTATATTAATGACCTACGTAACGTTTTTGACTCTGATTGTGTCGTACACCTACTGCATGCTGATGACTTGCAGATTTATACGCAGGTTCCTCGCGAGAATGTGGATGAGGGTATTCTTATCCTACAGAAGTTGGCCAGAGCGGTGTCGGGGTGGGCGGCTGATACTTCTCTCACTTTAAATGTTAATAAAACTAAGGTGATTGTTTCTGGTGGTAGATGTTTTGTTAACTCTTTTTATGCTGGTAGGCCCAGGACGATCGACCTTGAGGGAGGAGTCAGCATACCTTTCTTTGACACCGATACAAGCCTTGATGTTGTACTTGACTCTAAGCTCAGCTGGGAGCCGCACATTAATATGGTTACAAAAAAATTTAATAGGGTATTGTATGCTTTGCGGTTTTTCCGTCAGTACACCACGGAGTGTTACGTAAACAACTTGCACCCGCTCTGCTGTTTCCCCATCTTGATTACTGCTAGGTGGTTCTGCACGATGCTTCTCAGGAGTTGAGAAGACGGATACAGAGACTACAGAATGCATGTGTGAGATATGTACTGGGATTGAAAATGGGCGATCATGTCTCTCCTTATAGAGCTGGGCTGGGTTGGCTGCGTATTGATTCGAAGAGACAGTATTTTTTGGCTGTACTTATGTACAAAATCGTGTGGATGAATTCACCGGGGCATCTGATGAGTCCCTTCACTAGATGTGCACCTAGAGCGGCTACTAGGGGGCACATACCTCTCGGGATTGTGCACCAGTAATGCGCAGTAGATTTTTATATATTTTGTATTTTGTTTTCTACCATTGGTTATATTGCTTCAGCAAGGCGCGCAATTCTTCTATAACCGTAAAACATTTTTCAATTTACTAGTCGGAATCATATTGTGAAAAATGAATAATAAAATAAAATTATCCGGGTTAGATGAATCGACTAAGAAATTGATTAATTTTTACGTCGACCCAGAAAATGCTAAAAAAGCTTCACAAGGTAAGTTTCGTACTTTTGTTTCATTAAAAAGTAATATATACTAGGTTATGTCGCATTGTAGATTCGAATTATATGAGAGAATTGATTTAAAAAGCGAGTGCTTCGGTTAATAAAACCTTAGGAAAAGCTAAATGTGCGGCGAAAAAGGTTGTACCATTAGAATTGTATGATGGTGTAAAAAATTATAAATTGTATATCTCTCCCTTAGACTACAAAAAAGCTACTAATGGTAAGATTAAGTTACCATATAACTATTATAGTTTTTTAATATACATAATTAATTTTAGTATTAATTTCTTAATTCATTTTATTTATAATCTGTAGATATAGCCTATGCTACTGAATTATTAGAGAGGCATAAAAAAGCAATTGCTGGTCAAGCAAAGAATAGTTTATCAACGAATTTCATTTTTGAGGATATAACATCCGTTCCATATGGTAGCAATGTCATGCTTTTAGATATATATAATGAAACAACAGAAGCAATCTACCGTTTATCTCTTTCGCCAGAAGATCATCAACGTGCTATTAATGGTACATTAAAATTAATTATTATTTTACTGTTTATTATTCGTATCAATAATGTTTGTTTATTATATAAATATATATATATATATATATATATATATATATATATATATATATATATATACTAGGGGTTCCCCTGCTCCTTCAGCTCATAACCCCCATTGCATCACCTTCTACAAATATAAACTTTTATATATCTAATTTTTAAATTTATATTAATTTAAAATTATTATTTTTTTTTTTTTTTTTGTTTCTTGGTCATGAAGATTAGTATTTATTAGAAGTTAAATACACTTATTAAATTAGCTAACAATTAACTACCTTTCAGCTATCTCTCAGCTAACTTTCAGCTAAATTTTATCTGAATTTCAGCTATTTCTCAGCTAACTTTCAGCTAAATTTTATCTGAATTTCAGATATCTCTCAGCTAACTTTCAGCTAAATTTTATCTGAATTTCAGCTATCTCTCAGCTAACTTTCAGCTAAATTTTATCTGAATTTCAGCTATTTCTCAGCTAACTTTCAGCTAAATTTTATCTGAATTTCAGCTATCTCTCAGCTAACTTTCAGCTAAATTTTATCTGAATTTCAGCTATCTCTCAGCTAACTTTCAGCTAAATTTTATCTGAATTTCAGCTATTTCTCAGCTAACTTTCAGCTAAATTTTATCTGAATTTCAGATATCTCTCAGCTAACTTTCAGCTAAATTTTATCTGAATTTCAGCTATCTCTCAGCTAACTTTCAGCTAAATTTTATCTGAATTTCAGCTATTTCTCAGCTAACTTTCAGCTAAATTTTATCTGAATTTCAGCTATCTCTCAGCTAACTTTCAGCTAAATTTTATCTGAATTTCAGCTATCTCTCAGCTAACTTTCAGCTAAATTTTATCTGAATTTCAGCTAACTTTTAGCTAACTTTCAGCTAAATTTTAGCTGAATTTTAGCTAACTGAGGGCACATAAAATTCTTATACACGGTGGCGGCGGCGTAGGCGATATATCTTTATTATATAGAGAGATATATATATCTTCCTATATTATATAGTTATATCAGAAATTAACCCTCGGACCCCCACACCCCTCCACCCCCCTCCACACCCCCACTCCCCTCTATAGCCCCTCCACAGCCACCCACAAAATAACGTAAAATTGTTTAAAATATTACAATATTTTTTACTGTTTCTTTTCGTCTAAGTACCCCCCACACCCCTCCACAGCCCCCCACGGCAACCCCACAACACCCCCACGACCCCTCCACTGCCCCCCCCTATATTATAATAATGTATTTATTAAATGTTAATAAATTAATAATATATTTGATGTAAAATCAAGTCTAAAAAAAATATAAAAAAGGAATTATAACAAAATAATTCTATAAATCTAAAGACTTAAAACTTAACATAATAATATATATTTTATAGTATTAAAATTAATTAATGCTAGAATTAATACAAAAATTTTACAAAAAAAATATTTATTTTCCTTATTTTTAAATGATTATAAAAAACAATTTCTTAAATTATTTAAAATAATATAAAAAATTAAATTTTAATATATATTTTTTATATTTTAAATAAAACATATAAATTATAAAACAATAGTATATTATTCACCTAGGGAGTAAAAACGAAAAATGTCTTAAATCGTATGTTAAATGTCACCCGAGCCGAAGGCGAGGGTGACAAACATACGATTTAAGGGATTTTTCATTTGCTCCCGTGGAGAATATACGATTTTTTTACACAGGCAGCGCACAGTGAGTACCTTACTTTTCGCTGGGAGGGAGTAAAGTACCCACTGTACGCGCCCTGTGTAAAAAAATGATTTTTATGGCTACTGGCGAAGGCTTCCACTAATAAAAAGACCTAACGCGTCATAAGCGGTACCTCTGCAAATCTATTTATTTAAATCCTCCTGAATCCCCACAGTACCCCCGCGACCCCTCCACTGCACCCCCGCACATAATGTATTTATTAAGTATTAATAAATTAATAATATATTATATCAAACAGGAATTATAGCAAAATAATCCTCTAAATCTTAAAAATCTTAAGTATACATTTAAATATATCAAATAATACTATTAATGAATTTTACTAAAAAATTTATGATTTAAAAATATTTTATTAGAAAATTTTCTTTTTCATTAATATTTATTATATATTGAAAATTAATAATAAAAATAATATAAATTAAGAAAAAGTGAAAATATTTATAAATTCATTATATATATATATATATATATATATATATATATACATATAATTAATTCATATTAAAAAAATTTTAATTAAATTCACAATGATAAAAATCTAATAGATTTAAAACGTAAGGTGGTGTGAAAACCAGCTTAGTCTATATGTTATGAATAATGATTAAAATTTATTAATAATTTTTTTCAGATATTTTACATAAATAATTAATATGATGTATTTCTTTTCATGTTTCTATGTTAATAATAAAAATTTGATAAAAAATGTACAATTATATAATATTATGTATAATATAAAAATATATTATAATAAAAAATTTTTTATATAAAAAAATGCATAAATGTTACATTTTATATTAATATGATATACCGATAATGGGGGCTGGTGAGCGGAGCGAGCAGGAGGGGTCCACCCCCCCCCCCCTAGTATATATATATAATATTTATTTGTAGATCAAGAATTTGCTAAAGAACTTCTTGAATCATATAAAAAAATCAATTCAGCGTCTTCAAAAGAAAATAATATTTATATAGATGGTTTACAAACAGAAGACAGACATGTTTCACCAACAGTACCTCCACAAACAGCCAAACCCGTAAAAAGTAAATTTAATTGCAAGTATAATTCTATGATTATTAAATGAATGAATGTAATAGTATTTATAATTTTTTTCAGCTAATGAACGTGCTAAATGGGATGAAGTTTCAACACAACTTCTTATCACGTTATATAAAGACCATAATCAAGATTACGATTCACAAAAAATAACATATGATAAATTTTGGACAATTATAAATAAAGCTATGTCAGAACAAGGATACAATTTTACTTCTGCTCAATGCACAGTTAAAATGGATACTTTAAAAAGAACTTATAAAAAAGTAAAAGACAATAATGCTCAGACTGGAAAGGAGCCTACTTATTGTGAATTTTATGAGGTATGTTTATAGTTTTTAAAGTTCTGAATTTATATAAAAACTTAATTTTACATTAGATATAATTTGATTTAATTAAGGAACTAGATGAAATATTTCACAAGAAGCCATGGATTAAACCTTTATCCACAAGTGGATCAAATGTTAACTTTGACATGAATGAGACTCGTATGAAAAATGTAGTAAGTATTTCATTGAAGACTATCTGCTATTATATATTAACACTTTTTACTTGTATATAATATACTTTCATTCTTTCATAGAAAAGCCAAAACTTTCTGGAGCAGCATTAAGAAGCTATTTTGTAAACGAAACATTAGAAAATCAAAAAAAAACGTCTACAATTAGAAACTGACTATAAAAAAGAAAAGTTGGAATTGCTGAGGCTGTTTGTAAATAGAAAATAATTTTTCCACACTATCGTTACCTATATGGATAGTTGTAATATTTTGATAATATATTTATTCTTATAAATTTTTGTCATTGCTCTTTAAAAATTTTAAAGTAAATTATTATTACTGTTTTGACAGTCGATTCAATTGTTTAAGAGAGCAAAGAATATAAATAAACAAAAAATTGCTTCATTGCTCTATGAAACTTAACAGAAATATTATAAAAATATAATTAATAATATATTATAATCCTTTCTTAAAAAAGAGATACGTTTGGCGAGTCCTCGTTTTATAATTGATTTGATTGTATGTCTCTGATCACGTGATGTATAAACGTTGTGTAGAAGCTAGGATTGTGTGTTTTAATTTAAAACAAGAGAAAATCTCAACGCGCATATTCATACTAAAGCGCTATTGCGCGCGCCTAACTTATTCGTCCCGAAGAGATAGCCAGGCTACATTCAATTATTTACGTGTGCCATTGCTTAAAGAAAAAAGCACATCGTACGCCATTGCAGAGATTAAAATCCTTCTTATTTGGCTATTTTAAATAATTTTGGTGCTTCATATTCTTATTTTTAATCTAAAAAAAATGGATTTACCTCTCACCTCCGATAAGGAACTCAAAGAATTAAGAGATAAAGACATCACAACGTGAGTAAATTTTGTATTTTTATTCCTTTTAGTTTTTGTATTTTATTCTTATTATTTGATAAATTCAATATTTTATTTTTGAAAAATGTACAAACGTATTTCTTAGTTTTTTAGTAAAAAAATTTAACAATTTTAATTGATGAAAAAAATAGAAAAAATCTTTTTTTATTAAAAAATAAACAGTTTTTTTAATTAAAAAAAAATGAAAAATGTTTTTATAAATAAATGTTTTTAATAAAATAAGAATTTTCATAACTTTTTATGTAAAAAAAATGCTTTTAAAAATAATTTAATTTAGCTTTAAAAATCTAACCTAAAAAAATGTTTTTAATAAAATAAAAATTTTCATAACTTTTATAATTTAATCTAGCTTTATAAATCTAACCTAAAAAAATGTTTTTAATAAAATAAGAATTTTCCTAACTTTTTATGTAAAATGCTTTTAAAAATAATTTCATTTAGCTTTATAAATCTAACCTAAAAAAAATTTTGAAATTTTTTCAGGGAAATTGTAGTTTATGTTGATGAAGTGGTGATCCCTTCAGAAGTAGGACAGAATAAGAAATTCATGTTATTCAAATTTTTTTTAACAAATGGTTCTAAAAGAATCACTTGTTTAGTCTGGGGACACCCGCTGATTCAAAAAATTGAGCCATTAATATCAATAAACAAGGTTTGAAATTTCATATAATTTATATATTATACAATTTAAAATAATTATTTATTATTTATTTATTAATTTTTTTCATCTTATTTTACAGATTATTTACACTGACAACGGGCAATGTAAAGCAATAGCACCCAATTTTTATAATGAATCAAAAAATGTTATCCCGTTTGAAATTATCATCCAAAAGCACACGGTTGTTGAATGTATTGGAACCAGGAGCATTAAAAAAAAACCCAGAAACTGTCACCGAGGTCGACTTTGAAAATATTGTAAATGCTACTGGAATCATAAGTAAATATTATATCTGCCTTTTCTTCTTTAAATATTGTTTTTTATTAATATATATATATATATTTAACCAGTTTATAACAATATTTCAATATATATTTTATTAAAGATCGATTCCATCTCAAATCATGCAGACCGACTGCACCTATCTCTCCGAACTGCTTAAAAATTTTTTATATTATTCTACTTTGAAAATAAGCGTATCGTATTTTTTTATTTTTCAATATCATCAAAAATGCAGTTTTTATGCACTTTTTAAAAATGACTTATAAATTTTCAATTCTCAAAAATCGAAAATTTTTTTTTTTTTTTTAATCGTTTTTATCCCTGTAGTGATCTTTATAAATAAATTTAGGCTCGTTCAATGCTACAGAGGATGCTCTTTTAATTCCACCGCCAATGTACCTTTCAATAAACGAGTTACCATATAACCTACGAATTAAAAAAGAAAACACGATTGTGGCAGGTCTATGGTTTGGATCTATTAAGCCAAAAGTAAATCTGTTTTTATCAGCTTTTGAAAAAGATCTTCAAGATTTATATAACGGCGTTGATTTCGAAAGTCCTGATACCGCTAATCCTTTTAGAGTCCGAGGTTTAATTATTAGTAATACCTGTGACTTACCAGCGAAAGCTCAATTTTTAAATATGCAACAATACAATGGAACAAATGGATGCCCTGTTTGTGAGATTGAAACTAAGAGAATTGAAAATGTCCAAACTTATCCTTTTTCCTTAGATAGTACTATTAGGACGACAGAAGCAACATTACAACATGCTGATAAAGCCATTGCATTGCGTAATCCTTTTTTAGGTATCAAAGGACCATCATTCTTGAATATAATACTATACGATTATATAGCCTCAACAGCAATAGACGCAATGCATTGTGTTTTTCAAGGCATGACAAAAAAATTAATGGGTCTTTGGTTTGGTGAAGATCATCGTACTCGTCCTTTTTCTCTACTTTCTTTTATTAATATAATTGACGAAAAAATTAATTGTTTGTCGCCACCGAATTTTGTAAATAGATTACCGCGAAAAATTTTGGACTACTCATATTGGAAAGCATCAGAGCTGAAAACTTTTTTGTTAGTATACAGTTTAATAGTTCTAGAAAATTTTATGAGTGCTAGATACTTTGAACATCATATCCTATTGGTTTACGCAATAAGTCTTTTAAATTATACAAGTATAAGTGATAAGATGGTAGAAATTTCGAGACGCATTTTAAATGAATACGTTTCAAGTTTGAACAATTATATGGTCAAAAATACATGACTTGCAATGTACACTTGCTATTACATTTGCCAGATGAAGTCAAGAAGTTTGGACCATTGTGGGTACAGTCGTGTTTTCGATTTGAAAATTTTAATGGTATCTTAAAGAGTTACGTGCATGGTTCGAAAAATCCTCAATTACAAATTTGTTCAGCAGTAACGACTTTTCTATGTTTATCCGAAATCAAGGATAAGCTAATCAGGCAAAACAGCTTTGCTTATGAATATTGCAAAACAATAGAAAAATCTGGCACCCATTGCCGTAAGTTGAAGAAAGTAGATGAAAATATTTTTATAATAGGTACTCATATGAAAGTACAGCAGCTCCCATACTATGTACAAAATACCTTTGAAACCAGTTGCTTAACAGTAGATGAAAATAAATGTCATTTCTTTTATAGACTATTAAAAAATAGTAAGTATTATGAAACCGAATTTTATGCTCGCGATAAAAAAACGCATTCTTTTTGTGTAAAATTTATATCTGAAAATGTTATTTATCAAGGCATTATTAAAATATTTTTAAGATTATGTCAATGTTTATGTATAAATTCATGTGAAGATTGTAATTCTAAATGCACTAATTACGCTATTATATCAAAGTGTATTACTAAAAAAATATTCAAATGTAACTTACTCCAAGACTTTGTACCTACCATTTATTTATGCGAAAGAATAGAAGATTTAAAAATAGTTGAGGTGAAAAATATTTTAAATATTTGTTATTATCTAAATGTAAACGAAAAATTATACATAACCGAACCAACAAATGAAATCGAAGTTGAAAATTAAACTTAAAATTTGCTGCATTTATTACATTTATTTGTTAATACTAAGAGATTAATATTTTATAAGTCTCCCGTTAAAAAAATTTCTTTAGTTCATAAAAAATGTGTGACCGATTCCATCTCAAATCATGCAGACCGACTGCACCTATCTCTCCGAACTGCTTAAAAATTTTTTATATTATTCTACTTTGAAAATAAGCGTATACGTATTGTTTTATTTTTCAATATCATTAAAAATGCAGTTTTTATGCACTTTTTAAAAATGACTTATAAATTTTCAATTCTCAAAAATCGAAATTTTTTTTTTTTTTTTTAATCGTTTTTATCCCTGTAGTGATCTTTATAAATAAATTTAAGCTCGTTCAATGCTACAGAGGATGCTCTTTTAATTCCACCGTCTTTTATTTTTTTTTACAAAAAAACGGAAGTGCAATGGCACTTTTTGTAAAAATGAAAAATGCATTTTTCTCAAAAAAGCCATTTTTTTTTTGTCTCAAATTTTTTTATGGATAGGTAGCCTTAAGACCTATATTTTCATCGGTGTGGAATTTGGAATATTTTGGTTTAGTAAGAGATATAAAAAAAATTGAGAAAAAAATTTTCATATTTACATAAATGTAAATACGTCATAGATACAACAAATATTTCAGGAGTAAGCGCATTTCAGATATATATATATATATATATATATATATATATATATATATATATATATATATATATGTATGTACATAGCTTTTATGCAACTCATAGGTGTTGTGCTGTACATATATATATATATATATATATATATATATATGTATGTACATAGCTTTTATGCAACTCATAGGTGTTGTGCTGTACATATATATATATATATATATATATATATATATATATATATATATATATATATATATATAGTGCATAAATTTTGCGTTAAGTATAAGAAATTATGTAAAAAAAAGTTCTATTTTTTTTTCTCTTATGAGTTTTGGACTTTTTCTTATTGCGCACATTCTTCTTTGACGTAATTTTTCTTTTCTTTTTTTTCTCTTTATTTAATAATTTTGTGAAAGGATGAGCAGCAGTTCGAGCCATATACAATTTTTTCTTTGTCCCTACTTTTACTTTCCATACGTGGGTTTTTTGAATGCCGGCCAATTTAGGGGTCTTAAGCCACTCTTTTATTTTGCTTTGCCTAAAAACTTCAATATCTTCTTTTAAGTAAGATTAATTTAATAGCGTCAGTGTTTGGTTGAACTTTTTTTACAAAAGCATTTGCATCTTGTATTGATTCAACATGATAATTTTGAATCAATACAAAACCTGATACTGGCGTATCCAGTAAAGCTATGAGCATTATGAACAGCTTCGTCAATGACATCTTTGAGCGCATCGCTGCAGAGGCTTCCCGTCTTGCCCACTACAACAAGAGGTCAACCATCACCTCCCGGGAAATCCAAACAGCTGTCCGACTACTTCTACCTGGTGAACTCGCTAAACACGCTGTCAGTGAAGGCACCAAAGCTGTTACCAAATATACTAGTTCCAAGTAAATTTACTTGGTTGTTAATAAAATCAATCTAAATAAAATTTAATTATCTGAATCGATCGCATCAATAATTTTCGTTGATTCAATTTTCTTGATGCGTTTATAACAGTTGAAACATACATAATCAGAACTATGTACCGCCTTGTCAGGCAAATGTTGCTGCAGATGTTCTGCTAAATTTTCCAACATTCTAAATTTGGTAGCGGTATTATAAACAATTTTTTTGCGTGATCCGAAAAAATTTGGAAACTTCCGTCTCTTCTCGGAATAAGTTTCAGACATATTTCAAAATGAGTCTCAATATCTAGAAATTAAACGGTATAAAAGATGTAAGATAACTACCGTGAATAGCTGCTTTCTTAAGTAAACCTAAGGCACTTCAATTATCTATGCGATATTTAGCCACCTAGCGGTATATCTAGATATCTACGTATATATACATCTGTTATGTAAATATGAAAATTTTTTTCTCAATTTTTTTTGTATCTCTTACTAAACCAAAATATTCCAAATTCCACACCGATTAAAATATAGGTCTTAAGGCTACCTATCCATAAAAAAAATTTGAGACAAAAAAAAATGGCTTTTTTGAGAAAAATGCATTTTTCATTTTTTACAAAAAGTGCAATTGCACTTCCGTTTTTTTGTAAAAAAAAATAAAAGACGGTGGAATTAAAAGAGCATCCTCTGTAGCATTGAACGAGCCTAAATTTATTTATAAAGATCACTACAGGGATAAAAACGATTAAAAAAAAAAAAAAAAATTTCGATTTTTGAGAATTGAAAATTTATAAGTCATTTTTAAAATGTGCATAAAAACTGCATTTTTGATGATATTGAAAAATAAAAAAATACTTATACGCTTATTTTCAAAGTAGAATAATATAAAAAATTTTTAAGCAGTTCGGAGAGATAGGTGCAGTCGGTCTGCATTATTCGAGATGGAATCGGTCTAAAAATAAATTGTTTTTTTTTAGTTATTCAAGGATTCATCAAAACATCATTGGCTTTGTCGGAAAGTAGGAATCAGAGCATGTCATTTGGTTGTGGTGCCATTACTGATGGGGTATATAAAATCACAATTCAAATTACAAACTTCTCATTAGTAAATTATAAAAAAGGGAATTGTGTAAAAGTTACTGGAGTGGTAAAATCTGACACTGGTAAGTTTATATTTGCAAATTAGGTAATATCATAATAAAATAATAATAAAATGTTACATAATATAATAAAATTATTATTATGTTGTAGGTGGTCCCTTATTTATACTATGTAGTGATATGAGCTGTATTCAGCGAGTTGAAGAAGTTGAAGATATGCCTTTAGCAAAAGTTTTTAAAGGAGTTCGTTCTCCGAAAAGGTTACGTGAAGAATAGTGAAGAATAAATCATTTTAATTAATCACTAATCACTTTTCTATTGTTTAAAATAAAATTTTAACTATTGTTGAAGACTGACCTATTTATAATGTATTATATATTATATTATAGTAAAAAAGTCATTATAAAATCTAAGTAAAAAAGTCATTATAAAATCTAAGTAAAAAAGTCATTATAAAATCTAAGTAAAAAAGTCATTATAAAATCTAAGTAAAAAAGTCATTATAAAATCTAAGTAAAAAACATGATATTGAAATTTGCATCATTGCGATTCAACCTAATTGACATTCACTGTATTTTATATTTTACTAGAAAATCCATGCGCGCAAGCGCGCCCTGTATCTAATCTAAATGTATATAAATTTTTAATGATTGACTGTTAATATAGTGTTATTATTTTCTGTTCATTATTAAATAATAATAATTTCATATATACTAATATCAGCATCAGTAAAGAAATTGATGTTATATACTAATGTATCAGAGCAGTTTACGCAGCATCAGTGAATTTATAGACACGGAAAACTTCGAGAAAAATGAATCTCATTTAAAAGATATATTATTCTTATTATTATTTTAAAAAATTGAAGAAATAGTAAACTTTTAAATTATTTTTTAGACATTTCTTAAATCTTTCAAAATTTAAATAACGTAAATTATTACAAAGTCAAAAGTTGTTTTTCAAATATATAACTTTTCATACACATAACTTTTCATGCACATAACTTTTCATATACATAACTTTTCATACACATAATTTTTAATATCAATCTAATGTATTTGAATTTCAAGATATATCTTAAGAGGATTCCAAGATCAATCTCTAGACATAGTCATGGAAAAGTATCCATGATTAAAAACATCTGTTTTTTCAATACAATGTAATGTAGTTTATAAAAACAACTTTTCCAATTTTATTATCACTTCAAATTTCACATTTTAAGGAGACATAAAACGGACTCTGCACTTACACTCATAAATATTGACTATCTCCACATTTTAGTGCAAAATTTCAGGAAAAGAAATGCATTAGATGGTATGAATTTTTAAATAAATTTATTCATTAGCATTTATAAATTTTTAATTTCTGGTACCAGAAAAATTTATATATGTATTATTGGAATCCTAAATTCTCAATAACTAATGAATGAAGTTATTTAAAAATTAATATTTTCAACAATATGAAATCCATAAAATATATAAAAATAAAATAGTTCAAATCAATTCTTAACGATATGTATATCGTTCTTATTTTTAAAATACAAATAAAAATAAAAATTCTAATTTATATTTTCTTAATTATAGTAATTATATCATTCTTTCAAACAAAAGATTTTTAATTTTATTTTGCAGAGAAACTGTTTATTCTAAGCGTGATTCAATTTAAATTTTGAAATTAAATAAACAAACTTTTAAAAATAGTAAATTTTAGGCAAATATACTATATTTTTGAAAAAAAAATTTTAAGCTGTCAATCTAGAAATATTTTATATACTAAATTATATTATCGAAATTGTATTACTTATCGGTTTTTTTTATTATTTATTTTAAAATATTCCGAAATATTTTAAATCTCATTTTAAATTTACCGAATTACTTGCCAGGCTCATAGATAAATATTTTATGATATTGTTATAAGATAAAAAGTTCATGACATCTGTATTTTCTAAATTTATTGCTTAATATACTATTTTATAGTACAATTTTTAAAAAGAGAATTCAGAAGTAAATGGCATTAAATTGTTACCAAGTTCTAATTTGAAATATACAATAACAAATGAATATAGAGCGGTACTTCGCACTCTCGACAACTTCACACAAAAGGAATTTTTGTGAGCGGAAGTGAGCGATGATTATACTAATAATTTTATTTAAAAAATCAAACTATAACTAAATAATAATAATTTAATTATTTTATCAATGATTTTAATTATTAAATTCTAAATCGATGATTTTATTTAAGCATATTATAGTAAATCAAATCTCGTTTTTCGCCAATCATATAATTCTATTCAACGCACCAATCACGTTCTTAGTATAAAATGTTTCACAACATCCGGCCATCGTTTTTTTAAAAGAGGATATGTAACAATAAACTGAATTTTCACATTAAAAAAATCATAGAATGACATTACACAAATATTTCGACAATTCCAGCTAAATATAAAAATTAAAAAAATGTTTTCGTTGCATCGCAACAATGCAAATTTCAACATTGTTAAGAAACATATAATATGGAAATTATATTTTTATTATTGAAAAAAGAAAATAAAATGTATTAGGAATAATAATAAGTAAAGTAAAAAATTGTTAAGAAACATGTAATATGGAAATTATATTTTTATTATTGAAAAAAGAAAATAAAATGTATTAGGAATAATAATAAGTAAAGTAAAAATTATATGGAAAGATATTTATTGTAATATATATAATAAAAAATTGTAGGGACAATTAAGAAGTTTGTAAAATTTTATTTACCACACCACATACTGTCTACAAATTAGGCATTCTGACATTTGTTTCTCACAGTTGGTACAACATGCCATATGATCACATTCAATTGGAGCAATAATTTGAAACTAATTTATTTTAACTGATATCTTCACAATACGACATTTCATTAACTACTACCTAGACTTTATAAAAGAGATATAAAATTCATATATACATATGCATTTATAAAAATGTTACTAATTGTTGCTTTATTTCTAAAATATTAAAGTTTATTCAGCACTATATATTTAAAAGTTTATGAAAAACTTTATAAAAACTTGAAAATACAACATATTAAAAAAATAAAACAAGAAAATATTTGTTTTATTAAAATTTTTCATAAAAAATCATTCCACAATTCACAATTTTCATATTATTTTTAAGAATCTAAATGTTTTTAAATTCTTTAATTAAAATTTAATTAATTAATTACTAAATGCTGTCAAAGACAACATTTGATTTGGTTCAGTCGGCAATCTTAAAAATTCAATTTCTTCACTGATCCTAAAAGCATTTAAAGGAAGCTGAGTGAACTCTATTCTAAACATTTTTCGAATATATACTTGCATTATTCATCAGTATGTAAATCTCCTTGATGTACTGTCCTCAACATATTTAATACACAGTTTTGATAGTATACATTATCATCACAACCAGCAGTTAAAACATTATAAATATATATATCTGATACATTCATTAAACATTTTAACATTAAAATAATTGGTACGCAATATAAAACTTTTCTATATGTAAACATTAATTTTGCTGATCCATCAGTTACAAAATGTAATGAATTATTCTGCAAAAAATTAAAATATTAAGTAGTCTTTAAAATTTTATATATTAAATTAAAATTTTATATATTTAGATATCATTCTTACTGTTGCAGTATGGTCATCTCTAACACTTCTCAATAAAATACCTAAATCACTAAATTGATCCCCTCTTTATTTCCATCCAGATCTTTTGATAGCTATAGGATATTTTCTTCTGGTCATTAAGAGCATTCTAATAAGACGTTGACCTTTTACAATAGAAAAATATTAACCTCATTTCTATTCGTGTTCTTTTAAATTAACTAATTCTGAAGGATTTAAATCATGCCGATGACATAGCTTAGACTGAAAATATTTTATTATTAATAATAAAATTATTATTTAAGTTAAATGAAACTTAAGATGAATCTTATTTTGACCATTCCAAGAACTTCTCCTAAACTTTTCTCTAATGGTTCTTGTCTCCTGCCATTAAACGACCATCCAACAAGAGCATTAAATTTACCTTTGTAAATAGTTACTCTTTGTCGACATTCAGTAGAATATATTTTATGATTTTCAATACCAACGATTCCAACAGGAACTGTTAGAAAACTAATTTTAACATCTTTTATTCTTAAGAGGCGGTCGGAACCAAATCGGTGACTTGCGGTATATATCAAGTCAGCATTTTTCGCTTTACGATAATATTTTGTATATTTTTATGGCTTAAACTATTTCAAATCATTCTTTATATACATGACTAGAGGAAATGACTATATTTTTACCATATGAATAAGTAAATAAATTAATATAAGCATTTATTACAAATATCAAACTGACTTGACATATACCGCATGCAAAAAACTGTCGTGTCGATTGTTAGGTGGCATTTTTCGCTTTATAACAATATTCTGTATATTTTTGTGGCTTTAACTATTTTAAATTATTCTTTATATACATGACTAGAGGAAATGACTATATTTTTACCATATTAATAAATGAATAAATTATTATAAGCATTTATTACAAGCACCGAACTAAGTCACCGATTTGGTTCCGACCGCCTCTTAATTCAATTTTATCACCACTAACTAATGTCAAATAAACAGACAGTATATTTTTTATAACTTCCGCAAGATTTCCTTTAATCGTTTCATTGAATGATTTAACATAAAGAGCACCTAATTTTTGTAACAACTAAAAAAAATATAAATTTTTTAAAAAATTTAAAGGGTTATTTATAATTAAATTTATTTATTTATATTTACAGGATTTTGTTTGGAAGCCGGTTCACCGAAATCCGGTAAGGTGATTAATTTAGGCACTATCAACATTTTGTTTTATTTTTGCTTTCTCATAGAGAAAGCATTGTATCGATAAAAAAAATTTTTTTCTATTTTTTCATTAATTTGTACATATTTGAACTCGGTGAGTCGAAAAAAGTGGTTTCCAGAAAATGTCTGTCTGTATGTATGTGTGTGTGTGTGTGTGTGTGTGTGTGTGTGTGGATGTATGAATTCAGTTAGTAAACTGTATCTCGAGAACTACTCGATGGATTTGCTTCTAATTTTGCATGGAATTTAGTTTTGTGACTAACTTGCTGGGAAGCTATTGATAATTTGGTTCTTCCAGCGTAGTTTTCATTTTAAAGTTTTAAAAAAAAAAAAAAAAAAAAATTCGATTTTTCGTTTTTTGGTTTTTTTTTGTTTACTACTCGATAAATTTGCTTCAAAATTTGCATGGAATTTATTTGTGATTGCCCGGATAAAATAAATTTTTAAAAACTGATTTTCTTAGCTCAGTTTTAATTTTAGAGCATTTTGAAATTTTTGAAAAAAATGTTTCTATTTATTAAGCCAATAAAATCTTAAAAACTACTCGATGGATTTACTTCAAATTTTCCATACAATTCAATTTTTTGATGAACTGGTGCGGAAGCTATTGGGAATTGGTTTTCTTAGCGCAGTTTTCTTTTTAGAATCATTTTAAGAATTTTTAAAAAATTTCGATTTTTCATTTTTTTTGTATTTTACGTAAACTACTCGAAGAATTTGTTCGAAAATTTGTATGGAACTTTATTTCGACTGCCAAAAGTATTAAAAATTTTGTAAACTAATTTTCTTAGCGCACTTTTAATTTTAGAGCATTTTTAAAATTTTTTAAAAAATTTTTATTTTTAATTTTTTTTTATTTTACGAAAACCATTTGATTGATTTGCTCCAAAATTTGTATGCAATTAATTCGCTACTATCTGAAGAAAACAAGCTTTGGAAAACTAATTTTCTCAGCGCAGTTTTAATTTTAGAGCACTTTGAAAATTTTCAAAAAAATTTTTATTTTTCATTTTCTTTCTTTTTTGCGTTAACCATACTATAAATTTTCTCTAAAATTTTCATACAATTAATTCGCTATTGTCTGAAAAAAATAAGCTTTTGGAAACTAATTTTCTTAGCGTGGTTACAATTTTAAAGAATTTTAAAGATTTAAAAAAAAATTTCGATTCTTCTTTTCTTATTTTTTTTTTATTCTACGTAAAGTACTCGATAGATTTGTTCTAAAAATTACAGGGAAATTATTTGCGACTGCCAAAAGAAGGGAAATTTTCAAAAATTGATTTTCATAGCGTAGTTTTAATTTTAGAGCATTTTTAAAATTTTAAAAAAGAAATTTTGAAAAGAAAATGTTATTTATTTAACCAGTTAGATCTCGAAAATTACTCGATGGATTTGCTTCAAATTTTGTATACCATCTATGTTTTTGTATAACTAGACGGGAAGCTATTGAAAATTGGTATTCATAGAGTAGTTTTTTTTATTGAGCCATAAACATGAACTGTATTTATATATAAATATGATTGCATTTTATAATGATTAGAAATTTTGTTGTCATCATTCTTTTTATTACTACATTATATCATTTTTTCTATAGAACAAATTTTTTTGTATTACTTGATGATTTAAAATAAATTATAAATATTGAAAAAGCAAACAGCTAGCATATATGTTCAAATTTATAAAGTACAATATGAGTAAATATTAATGTTAGACAATTTTTTAATATTAAAATCACATTTAAATAAATATAAAAAAATTAATGAAACTCAAAGAACTCTATGAGAAAGCATTCCGCCAAAGCACTTGGCAGCGTTTTTATTTTATTATTACGTGTAAAATGTATAAATAATATAACCTCTCTGCGATAAGAAAAAGACACGTGTTACAAACGTTGTTTGTTGTCAGTATAGTATATTTACAACGAAGATAGACGCTTATAGAAGCGTACTGGAGGGTTTATTTTATTATTACGTGTAAAATATATAAATAATATAACCTCTCTGCGATAAGAAAAAGACACGTGTTACAAACGTTGTTTGTTGTCAGTATAGTATATTTACAACGAAGATAGACGCTTATAGAAGCGTACTGGAGGGTTGCTCTAGCAAGCTGCACAATACTTTATCACAAAGATAGAAGATACAAAATCGATGAACTAAATAAAGATAGTAATATATATTTATCACTCGAGAGCAAGAGGTCTGGAGGACATTTTAACATTACGTGTATATCTATACATATATATTTATATGTATGAAAAAAAAAATCAGTATATATAGATATAAAAATACATGGCATTATAGTAGCGCCACCATACAGTCGGAGGACATAAGTTTCAGAAGTGTCTATCTTCGTTGATATTTATGCATAAAAAGATAGCGCGAATAAGCATGCATTTTGAAATCGAATGGTGCTTTTCAAAAGTCAGTTCTCAATAATAATTTAAGGATACAGCCAGTACGTTTTCATAAATATAAACAATGAAGATAGTTATTTAGATGCAAACAAGAATATAGTTTAGTGTCGGTGTGTAAATTGATAATAAAAAACTTTTTTTTCATAAGAACATAAAATAATATTAGTAGTGCATAACCAATTTGTGTGATAAGTTAATATAGTAGTGTAATTTTACCAAGTGATTGTTTGATAATATCCTTTAATATCAAATTAAAACAAGAAATCATAAGAGTATTTTTGGGTTAAAAGGTACGTCAATTACAAAATATATTTTCTCGCACTCAGAGCGCAAAATACTATTTTGACCAGCTGTTGTGAGGGAGCAAAATACCTCTTTGCCTCCCTAGGGAGCAAAATGAATTCGAACTTTTAACAGGCTCGATAATGTAACCCGATATTTTTATACATCAGTCAGTGTGTGTAACTCGATGCTTTTTATACATCAGTTAAGTGCTTCACTTAGAATGGTAAATTCTGCGAATTGTAAATTCCCCGAATTACAAGTCAGGGGTGAACAAATTCCTCGAAAAAGTTCACATATATCAGTAGCAACTTTCAGTCTATTTAGCATTGATTTTTTCGAGTATTATTTATGTAATATTTAATCTTGCACGTTGCATCGAAGACATTTTCATATCCTTATAATATCAGCCAAGTATTCAACGCCGAATCGTAAATTCTCGGAATTACAAGTTAGCGATGGACGATTTCCGCGAAAAATGTTAAATTTGAATAAATCAAAATTTAATTTAATTTTTAATGTATTATAAGAAAAATATATATATAGTATTGAAATAAAACGGAAAATTTTATCCCATAGAAATATAATTTATTTTCATAGAATTTTAATTTAAGAGCAGGCCGGATTCGCTGTCCTTGTCTAACTGAGATTTTTGTTATTTACTCAAGTATTAAACGGTAAATCTGCAAATTAAAAGCTAAGCGCAATAGATATTATTATTACAAATATTTATGCACAAGAAAAAAATCTATCGCTTTGTTTTTGAGAAAAGTAAGTAACGCGAAAATATTAGAAACATAAACTTTCACTTTGGCGTTACTTACTTTTCTCAAAAACAAATCGGTAGATTTTTTTTTCTTGTGCATAGATGTTCATAATAATAATATCTATTGCGCTCAACTTTTAATTTGAAGATACACCGATTAATACTTGAGTAAATAACAAACAACTCAATTGTTACTCGGTCAATATCAGGTTCTACTCTGGCCTGCCGTTAATGGTTTTATTAATTTTATTTTTATATTAGTAATATTATTTTTTTTGTGGCGGGGGGCGCTGCCCCCCCGAACCCCCCTGGCAGGGGCTTCGCCCCCTGCACCCCCACCGGGGCTCCGCCCCTGGACCCCGTCCTACACCCCGACCTCGACTACCTCTTACGATCTTGATAGCCTTCGAACAAGATTGTACATGCTATCACAGACGCAAATTTGTCATTCTTAGAATTTTGCGCACTTGTTAGAAAAATAATATTTTTGATGCTCTTCGCGTTAGAAAATAGTATGCGCAACGCGGGAGCATATAGGTGTTTGTCGACTCGTGCGATTTGTCGCTCTCGCTACGCTCGAGCGACAAACACGCACTCGTCGGCAAACACCTATTTTGCTCCCTTGTTGCACAATGTACTATTCTTATTTATTCATAAAATAAATTTTTTTAATTTTCTAATAAAAATATAGGCGTACGTGATTACGTACTTTATTTTTATGAAGAACCAGATGAATCAGCTGAGAGTATTAAAAATACTATAATAACTTCGATAGAAAGACTAGGCCTTGATACAAAAAATATAGTTGGTTATGCGGCTGATAATGCTTCAGTAAATTATGGAAAAAATTGTTCAGTTTTTAAAAAATTGCAAAATGAAATAAATCCAAATATAATAAAAGCTAATTGTAACTGCCATATTATTCACAATACAGCAAAATACGTGCTAAAAATATTGAGCTTTGACGTCGAAGTGCTTATTTTAAAAGTCTACGCAGAATTTTCAACAAGTGCTAAGAGAGTGGAAGCTTTAAAAGAATGTTTTGAATCTGAAATGAGGAGTATCAGCAACTTCTGAGACATATTAATGTTCGTTGGCTTAGTTTGTTGAGAGCTCTTGAACGTCTAATGAAACATTGGACACCATTAAAAATGTACTTTTTACAAGAAGGTATAATAAACTATTTGGTTTTAAAATAATTTGAAAATAAATAAATTTTTAAGTAAAAATTTTACGACAAAAATTTTAAATTCGACTCCATTCGATTCCATTTTTATTCCTTTTATTAATTTAAAATTTAGATTATTTTAAATTTGTATTTCAAGAGTTTTTAAAAAATATTACACTATCAAGTTCCATTAATAAAAGGAATAAAAATGGAATCCTTGAAAAAAGTACATATTTTAAATAAATTTTACAACTTTTTTTTTATAATTTAGGAGAAAAAAACTGATAAAGCAATCTGGGCATTTATTTGTGATCAGGAGAATAAAATAAGTCAATCGCTAACTCTTGCAGAATGTTATCTTTACTTTGTTCGCCATTTTCTTAATATTTTAATAACTGCTATAAAACGCTTAGAAGAAAAAACAATAGAATCTCCTACAGTATACAAAATAATGTTTACGTTAAGGCAGCAACTGTTACATAGAAAAGAACAAATGTTTTTCGGATCTTCTATCAAACAGGCATTACCTTATCTTCAACCAGATGAGAAAACAAAATTTCAAAAAGAAGCTATTGCTTCCTACGAAAGAGCAATCGAATATTTAGAAAAATGGTTTGACTTCGAAAATTCAATTTTTAAAAATTTGGAAATTCTAAATTTTGTCCACAAACCTAACTTGGACGATATGTTAAACGTTGCAGCAGCTTTAGGAGTTCAGGTAATATAATATCATTAAATTCGAATTATTATATTATGTACCTTTACGTTGGACGGTTATACATAAGAATATTATTTTTTAATTCTATAACTTTTTATTTAAAAAATATATTACTCTATATTATATTCTTTATATAAATAAAATAGATTTAATATAATGTTTGAAGAATAAAATAGACATTTTATTTTTTTCACAATTTTAGTTTTGTTCCTCGATTTTCTGTACTCTCTTTCCACTATTTCACAAACAATATATGAGAATTATTAGTAAATAAAAATATATTTTTGAAGGTGAATATTGATGCTTTATTTGATGAACTCGGAACGTTACATCTATCTTGGAATGCACTGGTTGCAGAAAAAGAAATGACAATTTCAGAAAAGTAAGGAAAATTTTTAAAAACGAGCGAGTTTTCAAATTTAAAAAATATTGTTCAAACTGCTTTTGCGATTCCTTGCAGCAATGCATATGTTGAAAGAATTTTTAGCATCATGAACCATTTGTGGTCAGACGAAAGAAACTCTCTTTCAATAGAAACAGTCAAAAGTGAAATTTGTATTCGTTTAAATTTTAATTGCAATTGTACAGACTTTTACGATCAAGTAAAAAAAAATACAAAGCTATTAGAATGTGCAAAATCTGATGCTAAATATAGTTTTAAATTAAAAAAATGAAAACATTTAGTATCTATTTATATACATAAAAAAATCTATGAAGAGTACTTTTTATAAATAAAAAAAAATTACGAAGATTTTTATAATTTTGTATTGCTACCCCCCCCGCCCCCCGCTCATCAGTATTTCAGATTCAATGCCGGAATCGTAAAGCTCGAAAGGTGGCAGCCCTATTCCCAACATCAAATTTTGATGTAACAGATCTGAAAAATTAAAAAAAAAATTTAAGAAATTTATTTATAAAAATTTAATTTAAATCTATAATTAATTATTTAAATTATGTTATTAATACCTGTAAGAATCTGGTGTCCCTAGGACATATAATGTTATGTACAGCTGTTTCTCAGGATGAATACGTGCATTTTTAAAATCACGGTATCGTCGTCCTTCCAAATTGGGTCGTATTAAATACAAAATATACTCAAATGTATTACGACATAACCTACAAGTATAATCAAAAAATGCAAATTCATTAATTAATGAATATACAATTAATAATTACTTAGAAAATTATTTTATTTTATTATATTAATAAATATATAAAAAATCAATTTAATTACGTATATACCTGAATGTTTCTTTAAATTCCTTGTTATTATATCTCACAATAACTGTTTCAATAAAGTTTTGTACTCGCGGAATTCTACGTTGTTCACAGTTATCTATTAATATTTCATCCAATACTGCAATGATTTCTTCGTCTTCTTCATCGTTATTATCAGATGAAGAGAATAGGTCATCGATTATTAAATAATTTTCATCGTTATTATCCATTATTATAACTCCAAAAGAAGTTATTAAACACACAAAAACGTATAACGAATTGTAAACATCAAACAATTTTTGAATTTAAACAGTGCAACCAATGTAAAGAAATAATCAAAATACAAAAATCCGTTGCGCATTACTGGTGCGCAATCCCGAGAGGTATGTGGAACGCACCCTAGGGATCCAGCGGTGCTTTTTATGCGCACTGAGACTGGTAGGCACTCCTTTCAAGCTCAAGGTGCGCATTTTTGGAATTTCCTACCTGCTGGAATTAAACATCTTCCATCTCTCAGCAGGTTTAATACAGCAGCGAGGAGGTTCTTGCTCGACCTCGATTAATACTTTTAATTTTAATTTATGTTAATTTATTTGGTGCAGTCCTGTATATACATTTAATGAATTGAATGTATTTATTGCAAGAATGGTGGTTGTATGGTTAGTGAGTGAATGTAATGTTTTTTTTTTCTTTTATTTTATTGTATTAACTGCGTTTCATGCTATTACTTGCGCTTTTATTATTTCAATTTATTATTTTATTTATTTACTATATTTCTTTTAAATTTTATATGATGACTGATAGATTTTGAATAGCAGTTTTTAATTAATAGCATTGTTGCGTGTATTTTATTATTATTTTTACTATCAAACTGTGATATCACTTTTTTTAGTAACTTACTTGTTTAGTATTATTAGGTTAAGTAAGCTGACTGTGATATTTGTGTAATATTTATACTTATGTTTAGTTTTAAGATAATTTGAAACGCTGTATTACACGCTTTCATTTTTGTATGTTATTATAGAATAAAGTTAATATCTATCTATCTATATTAAATATAAATATAGACCGATTCCATCTCAAATCATGCAGACCGACTGCACCTATCTCTCCGAACTGCTTAAAAATTTTTAATATTATTCTACTTTGAGAATAAGCGTATACGTATTTTTTTATTTTTCAATATCATCAAAAATGCAGTTTTTATGCACTTTTTAAAAATGACTTATAAATTTTCAATTCTCAAAAATCGAAATTTTTTTTTTTTTTTTTAATCGTTTTTATCCCTGTAGTGATCTTTATAAATAAATTTAGGCTCGTTCAATGCTACAGAGGATGCTCTTTTAATTCCACCGTCTTTTATTTTTTTTTACAAAAAAACGGAAGTGCAATTGCACTTTTTGTAAAAAATGAAAAATGCATTTTTCTCAAAAAAGCCATTTTTTTTTTGTCTCAAATTTTTTTTATGGATAGGTAGCCTTAAGACCTATATTTTCATCGGTGTGGAATTTGGAATATTTTGGTTTAGTAAAAGATATAAAAAAAATTGAGAAAAAAATTTTCATATTTACATAACAGATGTATATGTACGTAGATATCTAGATATACCGCTAGGTGGCTAAATATCGCATAGATAATTTAAGTGCCTTAGGTTTACTTAAGAAAGCAGCTATTCACGATAGTTATCTTACATCTTTTATACCGTTTAATTTCTAGATATTGAGACTCATTTTGAAATATGTCTGAAACTTATTCCGAGAAGAGACGGAAGTGTCCAAATTTTTTTGGATCACACAAAAAAATTGTTTATAATACCGCTACCAAATTTAGAATGTTGGAAAATTTAGCAGAACATCTGCAGCAACATTTGCCTGACAAGGCGGTACATAGTTCTGATTATGTATGTTTCAACTGTTATAAACGCATCAAGAAAATTGAATCAACGAAAATTATTGATGCGATCGATTCAGATAATGATGCTTACTTGGTCCATACTGAAGACCACGATTTTCGTGCAAGCACTCCAGAGCGGATTGAGTATTTGAACGAGACTTTAATTTCAAGTTCCTTCGGTAATGTTTCACCGCTGAAAAGGAAGAAAGCTGTTGATGACTCTTCTTTAGAAACATACGTCACGAGAAAGAAATCAGAATTAATTTCTTCATTTTCCTCTGCAACTAGCTGCAAATTATCGGAAGCATACAATGTTTCAATTGATGCATCCAATGATGGTTTTTCTCAATGCTTCTGCGATGAATGGTTTAACAATTTGGGAGTAGCGCTTAAAATTTGTGGCAGTATCAATGAAAAAATTAAAACTCTTACGCTGATTCCTTTGTCGGTATCAAAATCTAAAATTTTATCTATCTTTCCCGAAGTGACTGTTTACATGATTGATAAAGCACGAATGCTTGTAAAAACTAAGGGAATATATTCTCATCCTGATGTATACACTAGTCATCCCTTAGACGAAAAGTCTGAGAAGAAAAGAAAAATTACGTCAAAGAAGAATGTGCGCAATAAGAAAAAGTCCAAAACTCATAAGAAAGGAAAAAAAAATATAACTTTTTTTTTTACATAATTTCTTATACTTAACGCAAAATTTATGCACTATATATATATATGTACAGCACAACACCTATGAGTTGCATAAAAGCTATGTACGTACAAATATATATATATATATATTTATGCTGTAGTAAGCAGTAGAGGGCGTCGTATGTAGTAGGCTAGTCAAATGGGTATTGAGGTCTCTTATAGTTGCGCTCGCAGCGCCGCTGTATTTTGTTTGTGATATTTTGTACTAAAGTATACTTGCTGTCAGCTTATTTCCCCGGGGATATATGAACAAGTAATATATCCCCGGGGAAATACTCAATATGCTATAGTAAGTTGGGATACAACAGAACTCTTCAGTACGAAGTGAGCGCCGATGTGTTTGGAAAGGATAGTAGTGTAAACTTGAGAACATAAACAGGCGCGTTAGACGATCGGCGCCGCATAGTTAAGTCCCGCGCATATTCAAATTTCATAATGGTCTTTTTCGTATTAAATACATTTTTAAAAATATACATTAAATAAATAATGGTTCATATTGATTTATTAATAATAAAATTTAGAGTTAATAGTGAAAAAAAATCACAGTAAAAGTGATGCAGTGAAAAAAATAGAATAAACATAAAACTTGTAAAATTGTAAGAGAAATAAAAAAATTTTAAAACTTTTCAGTTATAAGTTTGTACATTCATATTTACAAGTACAAACAAACATAACAGAAGAAAAGATTTTATAAACAGATGTATCTATCATATTTAGTAAATCAAAGAAAAATATTAAAATAATTGTGAATTAAAAATTTATGTATACCAGCGATACAGTAAGCATCGCTTGCTTTGTTTCTCGAAGCGTCACACGACAACATGTGGCGCTTGCGCGCGCAGACGAGTCTGCGCGCGCAAGACAGCCTCGTTTCACGCTTGTTCCACGCTTCTTTAAATTCTACAAAATTGATTCTTTCGCATTTTATAAATTCATGATATATACATTGAAAAATTGTAAAAAATGTATTCAATTATATACTTATAATTTTATTGTTCCTCTAACTGCTTACAACAGCATAAAATAATCTACGCAACATGTGATGTACGTCGGGAAAATATTTGCAGGGTTAAATGTTTTTTGCTTGAGCAGCAGAAAATCTCGGGCGCGCAAGCGCGCCCTCGACTTTCTACTGCTCGCGCAAAAAACATTGACCCCTGCCAATATTATCCCTTCGTACATCACTTGTTGCGTATATTACTATTATGTTATAGTATGTCGTATTCGGTAGAATACCCGTGGAGCTAGCTAAATGGGTATTGGGGTGTCATACCGCCTTGCTCGTAGCTAAAGTATATTCAATTAGCAATACATTATACAATGTCGTATACGACTTTAAAATACTTTATAGTATGGAATATTATTGCATACGCCACACTATATTGAAGTGTATTGGCAAATATTCTACAGTCTTGTTGAAGAACGTTCGGAGCAAAACACTAAAATATGTTTTTAGAAGGGTAGTAGAGTCAGCGCGCTGCTACAAGTAAGACAAAGACAGATAAAGAAGAGCGCAGTTAAAAGTAAGCTATAGTTCTCCGTCGGCGTCGTTCGGTCGTTTCCGTAATTCGTCGTTGGCTCTCTCTCTGTCGCATAGGCAGAAGTATACCGGCACCGCTCAGTTCTTTGTGCGCATTCTTGAAATAAATAGAATTTCAAATTCTTCAATTAAATAGTCTGAAAATTTATATTTTATTATAATGTTTTTTTATTTGTATTTAATCTTTTTATAGTCCCTCATACGACCTACGATAACATAAAATCATCTACCCAACTTGGGCGTACGAAGGATTTATATGATCTCGACTAATGTTTTATAGCTTGAACAGCAGTCAGTCTCGGGCTAAAGCCCTCGACCGACTACTGCTCAAGCTAAAAACATTAGTCTCGCTCATATAAATCCTTCGTACGCCCAAGTTGGGTATATAACTAATATATATCTGAAATGCGCTTACTCCTGAAATATTTGTTGTATCTATGACGTATTTACATTTATGTAAATATGAAAATTTGTTTCTCAATTTTTTTTATATCTCTTACTAAACCAAAATATTCCAAATTCCACACCGATGAAAATATAGGTCTTAAGGCTACCTATCCATAAAAAAAATTTGAGACAAAAAAAAATGGCTTTTTTGAGAAAAATGCATTTTTCATTTTTTACAAAAAGTGCAATTGCACTTCCGTTTTTTTGTAAAAAAAAATAAAAGACGGTGGAATTAAAAGAGCATCCTCTGTAGCATTGAACGAGCCTAAATTTATTTATAAAGATCACTACAGGGATAAAAACGATTAAAAAGAAAAAAAAAATTTTCGATTTTTGAGAATTGAAAATTTATAAGTCATTTTTAAAAAGTGCATAAAAACTGCATTTTTAATGATATTGAAAAATAAAACAATACGTATACGCTTATTTTCAAAGTAGAATAATATAAAAAATTTTTAAGCAGTTCGGAGAGATAGGTGCAGTCGGTCTGCATGATTTGAGATGGAATCGGTCTATAAATTTTACTAAAAGTTATTCTTAAAAACTGCCCTTAATGTCAAGAAAATGAGGAAATTATAAAAAATATAATAAATTATTATAAAAATTATAAGACTGGCTTTTTAAATTAAGAGGTCCTTTTATCTTTTTGTAAATAAAACATTAATTTTTCATGAAAATTAATAATTGCTTCTAGAAATAGAGAGATAATCATATCTTTTAATTAAAAAAAATTTTTTTTTATGAGGATAAATTAATTTTTTTTTTTTAGGTTTGGAAGACTTAAAAGTTATCTCTCTATCTTAACGTTTACTTTTTCTAAGTTTTTAAACTTTTCTGGAAAGCGAAGCAATAAAATAAATTTATCCTTAATGAAGAAAAAAATTGTTTTTTAATATGAAATTCAATCATCTCTTTATTTCTGATTGCAATTACTAATTTTTGTGATAAGATAAATTTTTGAATTACAAAAGAATAAAGAGATTCTTTAGTCGCTTGGAATTTGACTAGATAATATATTGATTTAAGAATATACATGGTTAAGATATATGAGTGTAAATACATAAGCGGTGTAAAGCTGTAATATGATATAATATATTTAGAACACTAAAGTAGTTTACTTTAATTTAGAAATAAAATAATTTCTTCTTTTCTTGAACAGAGAACACTATCCTAAGCTTTATCTATTTAGATAAGTAATAAGTAGCACCAGAAAAACATTCTTTTGCGCATACAAGATTGAAGCTGTTAATATGATTCTGAATTTTATGTTGTATAATAAAATTGCATATTCAAAATAACTAGTGTGTAAAAGAATTTTAAATTTTAGCTCTTAATCTTATACTTCAGTGTTAAATTTTTCAGGCTGGCGAACAATTTACACTCTTGAGCTAACCACAATTTTTATTTATCGACTGCAAAAGTCTGATTTTGCGTCAGCAGCAGATACTACCAAAAGCAAACCATAATCAAAAGTTTACGAAATTAAAGCAAATTTTAAATAAACACAAATAGTTATATATGCGCTTGGTCAGATATGAATTTGAATTTAATTAACTTGAACAATTTAGTTCATTCATGAACGAACTTAATTAAATTAACGAAAGAAAGTTTTTTTTTATTTTTACAAGTAATTTAACATTTGCTATTCGATTCGCGCGTTTTCCGAGAATAAAAAGTGATTGAATTATTTAAATTTCAAACTCAAATACTTTTTATTTTTAATCTTTTTTATTTTTTTAATCATATAAATCAATTTAAATATCAATATTATTATGATCAGTCACAAAATTGAAGCATGAAACATTTTAAATATTTTTTATAGAAATATTTTTCATAAATTAAACCAATGTAATTAATAATTTGTGAATATAAGGCTGAATTGATAGTCAGTAAAGAGAAATTGGCAATAGTTCATAAACGTACCATTTAAATAAAAGAAATAAATGAGTTAATCCTTGCAGATTATCTTTTTTATTTCATTACGATACATACAACTTTTACCAAGATATTGCTAATTATTTAAAAATAATATGTTGTAAGTAAAGTACACAACCATATCCATAAGTGTAATATTTATAGGTTCATACCATGTAAGCATTTACATTTTTATGTTTTCATATATTTGTGTAAATTTAACAAATATGTGTATGTGCATAACTGGATATTTTTTCAAAAACATTTTGTAGTTGTTAATATTAAAAAAAATCTTCAACATTGCATTTACGAATAGAAATATTATTTCATTAAAGAAATGAGAAAAATTTTAAAAATTCGTTTTTAATTATTATAGTTTATGACTACTTTAAAAATTCACGTTAAAAAGAATGTTTGCTTATCTTTAATTCAAAATATAACCTTACATATCTATACTTATTAAATATTAGTAACGTAGCAGAGACTGTACTGAGTCAAAATCTATTATTTGTAAAATTTCAAGTGACCATTGGAGCAAATGATTTAATACTGAAGAAAATGGCTTTTTAATAAGGTTTAATAAGAATTTAATTAGTCATCAAAGAAGAAATATTTTAAACTATAGATATTATAATAAATTTATTATTTTGTAAATAATATTAAATTAATTTAAAATTTGTCATAAAAAAAGATATAATTTTGATATTAATTTTCAAACCAAGCTCTTTCTTTTGTTTATTATAAAGTAAATAATAATTCAATATAATATGAAAATAAATAGTTCAAATAATTAAGTCAGTTAATTAATAATTTTTCTTTTTTAAAAAATATAATAATAAGTATACAAGAAAGTTTATCACCGTTTTTTATTCTTTAGTTTTTCATACTATAAAAGCTTCCTTTTTTCATCCTTTCTATATTGTAACGCTTAAAATCGAGGATTAATACGTATATTTTTCTCAGGATCGTCGTTGCAAATTAAGCTTGACACATCAAACTCAACAAACTCGTTACAGTTTAATTTCGTATTTCATTATTTTTCCAAGAAAAGGCTTTTTTAAATAAGTAGAGTGCTTTATCAATAATAAAGCAGTTTATAAAAGTTTTATTCACGTAGAAGTAGAGTATGCACCAACAAGCATACAAAAAAATTTCCTATTCAATAGATTGAACGTGAAAACGCATTTTTTTCATACTCTTTTATGTGCATTCTTTGTATCGATGATCCTTTTTTGTATCAACGCAATTAGTGACGATTTGTTGAGTGATAAAAAAGTTATGACTTATTCTGGGTTCTGTTGCGCTATCGTCGTAGAAAAGCTAATATAAATTTTTTTGTGACATTCCTTATACCCGTTTCTAAATTCAAAAGAAAAATATAGTAAAATAAGAAATTTTTCTTAATTTGATTATTGATTTTTAAATTTGAATCATATTTGATTTTTATTTTCAACATATTAAACAAATATTAAATAAATTTTTAAACAAAAATAGAAAATATTAATAAGTTAAATAAACAAACTGAAGATTTATGATGCACCTTTTTTGTGTTTTCTCTCAAACCAATGAGAGCTATTGCCAAAATTAAAAAGTACTTATTGTAATTTCGCAAGTGAAAGAAAAGCTTAACGGAAAACTTATTATTTCAAAATCTTTTAGATGGTAAAATATTTGAAAACATTAATACAAAAATCATGTTTAAAACCTTTATGAAAAGCTTGCACTAAAATATGTGAATTAAATGGATGAGGTATTTAACAGACGTGATTTCGTTATGGAAAAGAAGTCATCTTTTTAAAATGCGTAAAGTATTTTGCTTTTACAAATGAAAAAAAACAGCTTAATGCCATTCGGATAGGCCATTACTATATGAGGTTTGCGCCCGAGAAAGACTAATCTCAGCTGCTTTAATTACTTTTCTGTGCCAGTATAAAAACGGTACTAAAAGCTTCAAGATTTTACGATCCAATTCCGTACTTTCGTTTATTATTAAATATTGGAAAAAAATACCACAAAATACTTATTATAAAATGGTTCTGAATTAAAAATAAAATGATTTTAAAAACAGTATGAAATTTGCATGGTGAGTTTTTAGTGACTTGTTTCAGATAGCCTGACTCATACGAAAATCGTATTTTCTCAAATCCTACGTAGGTACAAATGAAAATTTCGAGTTTTTTACAAATTAAAAGGAATACATGCATTATTTTTTTTTTTTTTTACAAAACTCAAACATTTTTGTGTCAGGAGTGTAATTTTTAGAAAGAATAAAAAAAACGAAACTAATTAATTATGTATTTTTTATTGCCAAAATAACCTATTTTCGTATCAGGATTTGTTCGATGAAAAAGTCATGAACTTGAAATAGAAACTCCTTCAGCTGTGTTTCAGAAAATTGCCTACAAGTATCTCTCTCATATTATCTTCGGCCTTCGGTACTTCGCGCTGAGTCTATCAATAATACGTTTATGAAAAACTCCGCTTCTAATTTTTTAAACAAAAATTTTTTCAATTGGCTGCAGCTTCTATTCTAAGAAAAAGTAAGAAGGCACACTTGACTGCCATGAAACGCAATTTCTAAATTATACGGTTTTGATATCATCCGATAAGTTTAAAAGTTAAAATAACATACATCTAATACTAAAATTGAATTGTAATATATTATTTAATTAATTTACTTTAAATTTGATGTATACTTTGTTACAGTTTTAAGGATTATTTATGAATGTTTTTCATCCAAAAGAAAAGAAAAAATATTGAATTACACAGTTTTCTATGAAAAAAGCAATACGAGAAGTTTTTGCATTACCCAGAATAGAAAGAAATAATTAAATTAAGATTATTTATTATTAATTCAAACAATTCAAATGTAGGTGAAAACATGTACGTGAAATAATACTTGTAATTTCAACTTTTTTATGAAACTTATATTATAATTTGCAAATTTTATATTATTTTTATGAAACTTCGTTCTAAAGTTTTAAAAAAATTGATTTATTAATGTACATTTAAACTTGTCGCCATATAACCTATATTTTCAGCGATTCAATCGCCGAGTTTATTAAAAGTAAGTTTTTATTAAAACTGACACACGTAAACATGTGTCTGCATATGCATCCATACACGCACACATACCCGAATAGTCATTTCTAGGAAACATTTTTTAATGCATATACTTGAGAATTCTATATCTGTCATCGTAACAATGCTTTTTCTTTGAGAAAGCAAAAGATTCATAATAAAAATACAAATCCTTTTTTTCTTATCTGTTTGGAAATATCATGATGCACTCAAAGAATTAACAGATGTTTAATAAGACATATACTTTGTTAAAAGTTGGGAGGACGCATGATAAAGGTCTCAGAGAACTAGATGTTAAAAAAAAGTGGAGTGATATAAAAAAAACATGTAATAGAAATTGGCTTGTTAAAATTTTGCAAATTCGATAGAATAGAACATTTGAAAAGGGATGAGCAAAATGCTTACGCGTACGATTCCGTAAACCCTTGGCTATTCTCCAATTTCGTGACTGATTTTTTGTAAGCACCGTTGGGTAGAGAAGATGCAATACACGCCAACAAAACAATAGCCACAATCGGACTGCAAGATACTGCTGGTCCAGACAGAGATCTTACCCGCATAAGTCACACTCTCTCTAAAAAAAAAGGTTAAACGAACTTTATGTATATATAGAGTCACAAGTGTATGAGGTTAATTGGCTTTTTCTTTGTACCCGCATACTGGATTTACTCCTTTGGACAAACTTGTATTCGACTCGTAGTAAATAGACCACGGAAGTATCCTTGATATTTCATATAGAAACAAATTTCATACATATATAGATACCTTAACCACAAGCACGAAAGTTTCTATGTAAAGAAACAGTGATACACTTCCTCGTGTACAGCTTGGCTGTCTCTGGACATTCAAGTAAAAAAGAGAAGAATTTATTGCAGAAAAGAGATTTTCAACAACTGAATTTTTTTACTTTTCTTTTTTTCTTAATCTTTTAAAGTCACATACATACACGCTAAACTTTTTTTATTTGTTTCAGAATTATAATCTTTATATTATATTAAATTAAAAATAAATTATATTAAAAATTTTTTAATGTATGTTTTGAATGTACATGCTAATATAACCATTATCCTTTAATATAATATTGAACTTATTGCAAGTATTTTTACATTTATGTTTTTTTGAAACCTTTTGAAAAAAATCTTTTAAAGGTAAAAATGAATTTAAATATTTATAAGCCGAAATTGACGACACAAAGATTCGCATTATTTAATAGTATGCATTAAATATTAAAAAAACATTATATTTTGATGTAAATCTTAAGTGTAATACAATAAAGTCCGATTTATCATTTAATATTATTTAATTTTGATAATAGCATCTTCGTCACTTCCGTAGCGGGGTAATCTTGGAATTTTTCTTGCGCTCATACGTGCGCCAAATTGTCGCTTAAACGTGACATTTATTGAGCGAGTCGCAATCGGAATAAAGGAAAAAGCAATTCGAATCGAGAAGAAATGTCTAGAAGAGAATCGATTCGCATTTGATTTCAAGGATTTTGTTGGAAAGGAGAAAATACCAAAAGGAATAAAAGTATAAATGAAAAAAACGATATTATGGATAGTCAGATATTTCGAATCTTTCTTTTTTTTCCTTTTCTCTCCCTTTCAACGCCCGCTGACACGCCAAGACACGCCCTGTCGGAATTTCGTATACGAATAGCTTGTCACAATAACCTTAGATTCGAATGTTGCGTTACAAAAAAAATCTCTTGTCGTTCTATAAATAAGTTTCCATTAGGGTTAGAAAATGATCGACGGAAGCGTGAATTTGTTTTTATTAATTCCAAAAATCTTCCAAATATTAACATAAATATTTTTTTATATCAAATCATGAACAGACAAATCATCTTAAAAAGTTAATTTTTTAAAATTATTCTGAATAAATAATTAATTTTATATTTAAAAAAATTTTTTCAATAAGAATTATTTTGATTGAAAGAAAATATATACCTCACTTTAATTTTCTTCGCAATAGATCTACACAACACTCAAATAGTAAACATATATATATATATATATATATATATATATATATATATATATATATATATATATATATGGAAAAGCCAACAAATATGTTTTCAATTAATATATGAATTAGATGAAATAAATTAATTATCGATTATAGTGTATTTTTAAATTTAAAAAATTATAGCTTGATATAATTAATATTTCTATTTTATTTTTGTAAAAGAATGAGTAGATCAATCGATATTTAAGTTAAAAAGTATAAGGAAATTTTAATTTTCAATGAAAATAAGCGATTAAAATAATTTATTCCTTCTAGAATCCTATATTTAAAAATTTATATTTTCAATTATTATTTAAGAAAGAGAAGGTTTTCTTATCTACATATACAGTATACGCATTAAAGACAAGACGTTAGCTGTATGAGAAAGTAATATTGAAGAAAACTTAGAAGTAAAAGCTGGAAAAGCGTGCTAAAAGCGGAACATTCACATATTCCTATACGAGGTAAAGTATAGTTATACGAAAGTTCAATACTACAAACTATATACGCTGGATACAGAGGTCCATGGATTTATCGATACTCGGAAAAACAAGAGGATATATCTTCGCAACTTAAACAACAAGAAATACAAATTACAAAGGAGGAAGTAGCAAAAGGCAAAAGCGAAACTCTACTTCGGCATAAGTTAGCGAGCAAAAGCTGGGATTTGAGAGAAAGAGAGAAGACGCATTTTAGAGACGCTGGACCCCCGCAAACACATAAATAGTACAGTACCGATATATATCTTTTACCTAACTCGATATATTTCTATCGAATGCCGAGGGTTAGTAAATAGATTAAAGTACACTAAAAGCTTTGCAGTATTATTATAATACAGTTTTATCATAAAAGTGTAGAATCTACAATTTTAAAAAGTAAGATTTAGTATTTAGATACTATATTTAATAATATTAATCATTTTTATTATTGAAATAAGTATTTAGTAAAAATAATTTAATATAAAGTGCATATATCTATAAATCATCGTTAAGTTTAAAGGACTAATTAAGTAAAAGTTTAAATTAATCGAGGGTAATTTGTAAAATAAGAAGAATACGTAATAAGCATTACTTCGTTTAATTAAATGTATACGATGACTTTATAAAAATTTAAAAAATGTGGTAATTACCAAAATATAAATATAGAATATTAAGCAGATTGAATTTTAATTTAATAGAAGTTAATTAATTACTTTATATCTCTTAAATTTTTACTTAAAATAGTCATTAAAAAATTGGAAGAGTTCACGTAATCCCTGTTGGTCCCGCCTATATCGTAGCTGATCGTAGCCAGAATGCAGATAAAGTCTTAGAAACGTGCACTGGATTTACAAGGCTCAATTACAGCAAGATCTGACAAAAGAAGAATACAAAAGTAAAATGAGTACTTTGGCTTGTTCCAAGAAAAAAAAAATTAACTTTTTATAATTTAGACATAGAATTCAATAATGGTTTCCGTAGAAAAGGTTAATTATTTTTGAAAATGCATCTTTATATTTATTTTTTCATTCAATATAATTTGAATTTATAATAATTGCATATCCAATTTTTCGTATGAATTTTCGTTGATGTATGTCGCTGATTACATTCAAATACATGTAAGCCAACATTAATCTAATGTTTTTTTTATTAATATCTTATCGAAACATTGAATGTGTTCCATGCCATTAACAGATATAATTTTGATTTTAAATGAATAAAACTAATTGACTACGTTTGTTTAAATTTTATTTTTTTTACCTCAACAATAATAGCCACTTCGTTAATTCGAAAAGCGGACCGAAAGTAAGATATTATTTAAGTTTAAAATTATTGAGAATAATGTACTTCAATCATCATAAATTTTAAGTATGTTGAATAAAAAATATATAAAGATACATTTTCTAGAATAATTCACCTTCCCTACAGAAACAATTATTGAATCCTGAATAATCATATTAAGCTATTTATTAAATAAACTAATAAAAATTATTAGAAAAAAATTAAATTTTAATGAGAATCGATTTATTGTAAAATTCATAAAATTTTAACATTAATGGAATGTTGGAGCTGTTGGGAAAAATTTTTTCTTGTTTTATTTTATTGATTTTTTTTTAAATTCATTATTGTACGTATTTGGGTTTACCTAACTACATCCTTTTGGCCTAGTGAGTATATTACACCTTTTGTCTATACCTTTCTTTTCCAAACTTTTTTCAATGATGCGAACCCCCGAGCTGAACTTCTTAACCAGATCTCTACCTCAGACCGAGAATTTGTAGGATGCTACGATGGGCTCTAGCCTTCATCTAGTAATTCAAAGTGTCTTCGGGTTTTACGTCATATTTCAAAGACTTAAACACCGAAAACACTTCTCTTTTGTTTTTCTAAATTAAAGCAATCATCTTTACTTTACATTTTTTTAAATTTAAACTGCTTCTTTTATAAAAAAAAACTTCATTTCATTTCTCCTTCAACAATAATAGTCATTTTATTGTCTCAAAAAATGGGTCAAAAGAAAAGTATTATTGATTTCAAAAAATTAATTAGAATTAAGTACTTTATTCTGGCTAACAAGGAGAGTGCATTGCATTTGGGTCTTGGATTTTCTTCTAGCTTTAGGATCTTTTTTCTTACATAAAATCATAAAAAAAGCTGCGTCCGTTCGGTCCAACACTCGATTTTTTCCGAGTTATGAGCAGCTTTGTCTGTTTTGTTGAAAAAATTACATCTGCTTTATAATTTTACAGTTTTCGAACTACTTATTCTAAAAGGGTTTTACTGATTGCATATTAAAGTTGAGATTAAAACTTTTCGATTAAAAAAAAACGTGTCCAAAAAGCTCAAGTTGTTAAAAAGTTATGGGCGAATAAAAATAGCGCAACTATTTAGCTCAAAAAATGCATAGAAAATAAATGCAACATTTTAGTCAGAAGTTCATTTCAATTTTCATCCCTTCGTAAGTTTTAAACAACTTGAGCTTTTTGGACACTTTTTTTTTTAATCGAAAGCTTTTAATCTCAACTTTAATATGCAATCAGTAAAACCCTTCTAGAATAAGTAGTTCGAAAACTGTAAAATTATAAAGCAGATGCAATTTTTTCAACAAAACAGACAAAACTGCTCATAACTCGGAAAAAATCGAGCGTTGGACCGAATAGACGCGGCTTTTTTCATGATTTTATGTAAGAAAAAAGATCCCAAAGCTAGAAGAAAATCCAAGACCCAAATGCAATGCACTCTCCTTGTAAGTTAAAAACTTATGAAATGGGATAGATTGTTGATTTTTTCATAATCATTAATATTTTATTAATAAAATATATTAAGAGGAGGTAGGAGCCATTTGCCGCTTGGCGCCGCTGCGGTCAGGTGAGAGAAAAATATAAAATATTTTTTATTCAGCGATTTATAATTTATCGAGACAATAATATACTTCTAACGTTGTCAAAGGCACTAGCCATATATATGTAGAATAATTATTGATGATAATCTTGTTTGAAAAGTCTAAGCTATTGTTATAAAACGAAAAATGCAGTGTGAAGTAGAACCGGCGTGAGCATGTGTATACTTTGTTCTTTACTATTGCTTTCTCTGTCGCACTTAGGAAACATACCCATATGTTTACATCGGTTCTACCACGCGCCGCATTTTTCGTTTTATGATAATATTTTAGACTTTTCAAACAATATTAGCATCAATAATAATTATGCATATATATGGCTAGTGCCTTTGACAACGTTAGAAGTATATTATTGTTTCGATAAATTATAAATCGCTGAATAAAAAATATTTTCTATATTTCTCTCATCTGACCGCAGCGCCACCCTGTATAGAGCGGCGAATGGTTACGACCCCCTCTTAAGTATTTATTAAATAAACCAATAAAATTATTAAAAAAGTATTACATTTCAATAAAAATTGATGTATTATAAAATTCATAAAACTTAAACAAATAAATTTTTAATTAAAATTTTTTTTTCAATTGTGCCCACTTTTTTAAGTTAATAAAGTGGCCACTGTTGAGGTAAGAATAAAGCCCATTATGCAATTCGAGATTGAATTCTTTTTCTAATATCACAGAAATTTATTCCTCTCGCTTGGATTGCAAACTGAACCCCAGGAAAAAACACGTGACTTTACTACCTTATTGCATGATGCACTATTATTTCTATTTATTTTTTTAATTTCTTTTCTTTAATATTAATAAAATACAATTTCATTATTTTATGTTCATTTTACGAAAAGTAACATCGCTCAGGCGCTGACTGTGTTAATTTCCATTAGAAACTTTGAACTGTGTTACTTTTTGTCCGAGACGTCGAAAAGCACGCTTGAGCGCTACTCGAGCACTGGTTCTTTAATAAAAATGAGAGAGTTAACGGTCGTTTTATTAAAAATTTAAGTTATAAATAAAATGACTTTTTTTATATACAATTAAAAACAATTTTTTTTTTAATTTATTTACATTCTCATTTTCGATTTCCGAAAATCAAAGGAAACTATTTTGCGCGTTAATGTGCTTAAAGAAGTTCAGGAGTCTCAGAAAAATAGAGACAATAAAAAAAATAAATTGATAATATCATTTTTAAGTTTCTTAAAAAGTAACCTGATTTTTTTCAGTATATGTTAATATTTAAAAGGTGATGGCAAAGTATTATTGACTAAGCCCAACTTTTGAAGTTCAGACCATTTATTCTTAGCAGTAGGTGCCAAAGAAAGTTTACCAGCAATATAATTATTTTTTGACTTATTTAAGGAGTTTTCAACCTGATTCCTAAGAGCCTTGAAGCGAGCATAAATATCAGCTGAACCAGATCTCATAGCTAGCTTATAGCAGTCATCGCGTTTTTTCATGAGTAAGCGAATATCATGATTTACCCAAGGCTTACGTTTGCTAGAGATTTTTGTTACCTTCGCCAGAGCAAATCTATAAAAAAACCTCTACTATGTTAACTGAAAATAAATCAATCCTACTGTTAATAGAGCGAGCACTCAGAACCTGAAGCAGTTGAAGAGCACTATTTGAATTAAAACTAGAGAAACATGAACAATTAGTCAACAAATTAGGAAAAGAAGAATACAAAAGACTCGCAGGAAAACATAAAGAAAAGCTAGAACTAACAGCAGCATTCAACGCTTCAATATTGCAGTTGCTAAAATTCTATGATACAAAAGATTCAATGATGCTTTCAGGCTTGAAGAGGTTAAGCTTAAGATAAATTAGATCATGACCAGAGATAAAAGGAGCAGTAGCCTTCTCATATGACAATAGCGCAGAGCTATCATTTATAGCAAACAAATCCAGCCATGTATGAGAGTCATGATCTGATGTTATAGCATGATGAGTTGCATCTGAAAAAACTAAAAATAAGGAAAAAGATTCGATATATAATTTGAGAACATCTGAAGAATAAGAGGATTTGAGAAGATTTGTTTTGAAATCCTCCGTGGTTACGATGCTCTTGTAGTTATAAATATAATTGGAAAGAGTATTAAAGAAATTTCTAATCAAGAGGCCTTAGGCCTAACATATACAATACAACATAAAATAGAATTTACACCATCATTGACATCTAACAGAAGAAATTCAGGAGTGCTGTTAAATAATGGGTCTGAGTGATGCAAAATTTTAGTGTTGAAACTACTTCGAACGTATGCACCAACACCACTACCAGTTTTACCTTGCCTGTCGACTCGAAAAAACTCATAGCCATCAATCCTAATGACCGGACTGGAATCCAGATCAGTTAAAAAAGTCTCTGTGATTGCAAAAATATCATAATTATCTGATCTAAATTTCTATTCGATTTCATTAAAATGAGTTTTAAGTCTATTTACATTTGCATGTAGAGGCAATAGAAATGCATTTACTTATAGAGATATGACTTAAGTATGTAACTAGATAGGGGACGAAACATTGGACAACACGACCTGCAAGTCTTTAAAAACTCATTTCTGTTTATCATTTGGAGCTAGGGAAGCCAAATCAGCTTTTCAAACAATCAAAATAGGCACTGAGTCCTTAGTACGTTTCATATATACTCTTAAATCGATAAAAAAAGGCCATTCATAGTTAAGATCTTTAGAGGCTGCCTTTGCCTTACCAAGCAAGGTGTAGACCTCCTTGAGGCACAAAGCGCGAATGAATATTTTTGAAGGCCTACCACACTCAAAAATACGTTGGCAAGGGAACTGCTTAAGCCTAAAAGCCGCACCAGCAATACGACTACGAATGTGACCTGAGGAAAATTGGATGACAGCAGAGTTACCACAGTCAACTTCCATCGCTTTATCATCATCTTGTGTCTTTGTGGTCCATTTGCGTGCTCCAAGGAAGTAAAACTTATTAATATTTAGACCCATAGGAGTTAATATCTTCAAGAAATTGTAAATGCTAAGGGGGGCAGTTTCAGAAAGCAACTCTGTCACAAGGAGCTCATAAGAGTCCCTAAGAGTGCCATTAATCACAGCCTCAGCATGCGTAAGCCGATCATCAAGACGCCCCGAATGCGAAGCGCACTCATCCCTAGCCGGCTTCACAGAAGATTCAAGGTTATCTAATCTGGACGCAATGCCTTTAATATCATTAGAAATATCACCAAGAAAGCTCAAGACACTCGTCTTAAATTCTAAAAACCAAGGAGGAGGAATCCCTGGCAAAAAAAATCAGGTGACAAATCACTTGATTTCCCGGGTGATTTATCATGCCAAAACATCATGTAACGATTTTTTTGGTTTTCATACGTTTTAAACTATGCTTAGTCAATTCAGAACAATTTAAAAAAATTTTTTAAATTTTGGAATTTAGAAATTTTTTTGTAAAATTGGTCAAAATTTTTTCTAAGACCAAATTATCTAAACAATTTTCTAAGTACAAAATTTAAAAAAATTTTCAACAATTGTTCTGAACTGACTAACAAGGAGAGCACCCCACCTCCGAGAAACGGATTCGGCTGAAACTGCAGGATATGATTTTTTGATGAAAAAAAATGTTGAATAGGCTCCCTAGACAAGGATATAGACATTTTTTTAAATATGGTGAATAAGAGCCTTTATAAGAACTTAAATAACCAAAAAACTAAGACTCTTACAAAAAAAATGCATGAAAAATTAAATAAAGCACGGATTAAATGCTTTAATTTAAGCTTTATTGCATTAAAAAATCTTTAGTGGTTCAAAAGTTACAGGCGATTAAAATATGTTAATGAAATAACGTGAAAAATTTATCATATTTTATATGCTAAAAATATTAAGTAAATACGTGGTAATATTTAATTAAGAATAATTTTCGAATGAGAAAAGCTTTTTTAATGCAACAAAGCTTAAATTAAAGCATTCAATTCGTGTTTCATTTTATCTTCTATGCATTTTTTGTAAGAGTCTTAGTTCTTTGGTTATTTAAGTTTTTATAAAGGCTTTTATTTACCATATTTTTGAAAAAATGTCTATATCCTTGTCTAGGGGGCCTATTCGACAAAAAGAAAAAACACGGGTTCATTTTTTTTCATCAAAAAATCATATTCTGCAGTTTTAACCGAATCCGTTTCCCGGAGGTGGGGTGCTCTCCTTGTATGGTTTTAAACGTATAAAAACCAATAAAATCGTTACATGATGTTTTGACATGATAAATCACCTGAGAAATCATCAGGCTTATTATGTTGATTTCGCTTATGAGACATTTTGACGCTAGTTATCCCTTTCAGAACGGAATTATTATTTCATCATGAAAAGTTCTGATAACCATTTAGCGATGATAAGTGTTCATTTATTAAGAAATTTTTGCGATAAAAAATTTTTTTCTTTTTTTTCTTTTCAAGTTTTCTCAGTTTCTATCAAAGATATAATAACTTAGGCCCTCAGTTTGAGATCGGAAATAGTCCACTTCAATCTAATACACATATTTTTTTTACAAAATTTGAAGCCACTTTTACACAATTTCAAAAAAAACAAAAAATGTCAATGTACATTGTAATGTACATTGGTTCTGAAAGGGTTATTAAACTAGTGAGTTTGGAAAAGAGAGGCCTAGTTTCAGAATCATCCTATACATTTATATTATATTGAACCGTTATACATTATTTATTTAAGATTATAAATTTGTGCTTTATTTAGAAATTGAATAATTTTGTTACAAAAGTTCTTTGTGTCTAGCCAGTTTTTTTATTTCATTGTTGTTGTGTATGTGCTGTCTGATGTTTTTGTATTTGTCACATATGAGTAAGATGTGTTCTACGGTGATTTTAGTATTGCAGATATCACATGTCGGTTCTTTTTCTTTCTTCATTAGGTAGCTGTTTGTTAGATTGGTGTATCCGATTCTAAGTCTGCAAAGTACAATTTGTTACTTCCTGCTAAATTTTAAGGTTAGGTTTTCGCTGAAAAAGTCTGGTCTTATTCTTAATATTTTTTGGCTAGCCATGTTCTTCCATTTCTGCTGCTCGTTGATGTTGTTTGGATTTTCCCAGTGGGTTTTAGGTCACATTGCACTGATAGACCTTTAAGAGACGGGCAATATTATCAGATTCAAACGTCGTTATTACGTCTAAAAACGACACTGTCTTTCATGAAAAGAAATGCAACTGGCTTAAGCTCGAGGTGACTCTATATAAATGAACGGCTCTCTTCTCTAAGAGCGCATAGCTCTTACAGTTAAAGAAGCGGAATTTGTTAATACTGACAGCCCAAAATCGAAAAAAATATGCCGAAAAATTGCTACGCTGTAAGCTCTTGCGTTGAAGCTACGAACTCTTGAAGGAAGAACTCGCACCTCTTAAGGTAAGTCAGCCTACACATTGTATTTAAGGCTGCGGCGATTATATGAAAAAGAGCATAGTTCTTAAAGATTTATCAGTGTAGTTAACCGTTGTATTTGTGTTGAGGTCGGTTTTGGCTGCCTTTCTCGCTTCTGTTTCGACTAGTTTTTGGTCAGTTATGTCGATGCCTGATGGTACCCATAGCAGATTGATTGATTTTAGTATATTTGTAAGATGGAACTCCCGCTCACACGAAGTTGCCCACCCTAATCAGTCAAGGTAAAATATAAGGAGTCGCTGTTGAGCATTGGTGGCGTGCGGACGTGTTGCGTAAGCGTGCCCCATGAAGGCTTTAACATTCTTATTGCGAAGTGTGAAATCAAACTACAGTGGAAAAATGTGAAATAAATGGAAAAATAAAATTCTTTAACAGTTCTCTTGTGACGTGTATACATAGTTTAAGTACAGTATATATAATTTTGAGTCTAAGCACGCATAGAACTCTTACTTAAAATACATACATCACAAACAAAATGCCGCGCGTTGACGGGGGGAACGCGTCAGGCAAGAGACGATTGAACACGAATGAGGAACCCATAGATCACGTAAATCCGCCAAACTCGAAGAGGCCTTTCACAAAGACAAAAGCTATAACCAGTGATATTGAAAAGGGTTTCTTAAAATCACTCAAAGATCTGGGCGTTAAGAGACAAAGTACATTAAAGCCAAACATAAGCCAAGCAAAAATCAAATCCATCATGGCTGCAATCAACGCACAAGAGCCACACGAAACACTCGAATCATCTACCACAACAAACAATGGCGGAAGTGCGTCCAACATGGACTGCACTCGAAGTGATATATCTACAGAAGACACAACAGACCTGTCATCGCAAGCTGATTTAGGCGGTTGGATTAGTCCCAAAAAAACTGCCAAACTTTCACAAGTAACGCAATACAGAAATAACATCGAACAATTAACAAACCCAAACAAATTTCAATCGTTGAATAATATAAAAAATGACGACGACGCCTTTAGTCAAAAGGAAATAAAATCTAACACTAAAGGCATAAGGCCGCCACCTATATACGCATTAAGCCCTTCCGTTAAATCGCTCATCAGAGCAATTTCACAAGAAATAAAAAAAGACGATTTCTACATAAAAGATAGCAAAGAAGGAGAACACACTATAATCGCAAAAGATATAAATTCGTTTAAAAAAATCAAAGAAAAATTAACCTCTGCAAAAATACAATTTTATACGTACACGCCAGCTACTGAGAGAAATAGACTACTTGTACTAAAAGGTCTAAGCAACGAATTTAACACGGACGAAATCAAAGAAGAAATTTCTAGAATAGATCAAGTAAATGCGAAAGTCATAAAAGTCGAGAAACTCAAAGTGAGTGAAACATGCCTTCAAAAGGACAACTTACTTGTCCACTTTACAAGTGACAGTATCCTCAGAAACGTTACTAAAATCAACCATTTACTTAACCTGAAGATAAGATGGGAACCCTTTCGCAAAAATAAAGTTTTTCAGTGTCACAAATGTTAACGAGTCGGTCACGCCAGCATCAATTGCCAACTCGGCTTTAGATGCGTCAAATGCAGCGAAACGCACGACCCTGGTAAATGTAAAAGATCTAAAGAAGCCAACGACAACGCACCACCATACTGCGTCAACTGCAAGATGCTTGGGCATACTGCTAATTACAGAGGCTGTCAATTTTTAAAATACGCACAACGCATCATCAACAGCAACAAGATAAATAACGACAAACCGAAGCGGGCATACACCGCTGTGACACCTAACCTAACATACTCAGCTGCTATGGGTTATCAAGGTAACACATACAACAATAATATTTCCTCTCAACAGCATCATGATATAGGACTGGCTAATAACCCATCCATCGATCTTCAACATAACATCGCAAATTCATTAGATTCACTTTTAGCTAGCTTTAAAGTAGAACTTATAGACATCATATCAAAGCAAAATGCGGCTTTACAATCACAAATAACCTCTCAAAGCAATAAGATTAAAACTATATTCTCAAAATTAGATATAGAATGGAAAGATTAACAAATAACCTTCAAGTCATAGCAATCAATGTAAATTCTATTACCACTAACTCACATCGTAATAATTTATCACAACTTCTAAATGATGTAAAACCGCATATTGCTCTTCTTAGCGAAACGAAACTTAATTCTACCACTACACCAAAAATTTAATCTATATATGTAAATCCATTATATGGATAATTTTTATACTTAATAACATCAACGATACCACAATAATGTAAAACAGGTGCCAATAATACACCAAATCATTGTAATTAGCTTTTGCTAAATATTTCCTTTGTAAATATGTATATAACTTCTGTAGATTAAGTAAATTATTATTTTTATATGTCAGTTAAAGGGCTGGTTTTTTTTGTTTATATTTTCCAGCTAAAATAAAAATAAAAAGTCAATGTATGTCTCACTCTCCCATCAGGAGCAGACACTCCACACACTCATATAACAAAATGTAACGCCACTCATGTATTGTCTACGAGTGCTTTGGAAAAAGCCAATATGATTTATGTTCATTATTATACCTTTCATTGTATTATGTTACTTTGATATTGTTTTTGTAACTTTAAAAATCGCCAATGTATCCACTGTATAATAAACAATAAATAAAAAAAAAAAAGGTAAAATATAAAAAGTTTTACTTTTCCGTTGGAAAGTATATAAAAAGATTTTGAAAAGATAGGTTTGAAAATTTTTTTAGAGCTCTTTCAAATGCTGATGATTTGATTTAAGAATATCTATTCTTTGACTATATTTATAGAGCTAAAAGAAAGAAAAAATTTCAAAAACTTTTTGCCCATGTTTAACCCTGGGCCAATTCTAGCGAAATTATTCTTCGTTAACGTTATACGTAGTAATCAAAATTATCGACATTTAGTTGAAACTTGGCAACATTATTCGTTATTCATTTTTTTTGCTTCACAGTGTAAACATATTTTATAGGCTATAGATATTTATACACTATCACCGTATATATCCGATTCATGTGTAATGCTTCATAAATTTTTATAAATAAAAATGTTACATTTTTTATAATGAAATGAATGCTCAAAATAATAATTTTAATTCAGAATAATCGAAATAATATTATTTTTTTTGATAAATTATTATTTAGAATATGAAATGCTATGTAACCTACATTTTGGAAATGTCGCCGAATATCGTTCTCTCTCTCTTTCTTCTAATATAGGAAATGACGTTGCCAAGTTCATCTGAAATGTGTTATTTTGACAATGTTTTATTGAATATTTTAATGAAAAGCCTAATAACATGCGTTGAAACTTTGAGGGTTAAATCATCAAATATTTTTTTATTTATCAAAAGATTGTTTGAATGTGTCATTTCTAAGAGGTTTTATTGATGATTTCAAACGTGGTGCCATATAACCACGTGTTAAACCTACTATTTTTTTCCTTATATTTCTCAGTTATTAGTATTATGGTATGTATAGGTATGTTGAAAAAACGCTGGTGAGTTCAAAATATACTAAACTATCATGATTCCAAATTTCAGCAATTTCTGTCATTATTTTATTTAACAAGGTAACGTCCTTAAAAATGTCAAAGAAAAACAATGTTCATTTTTAGTTAAAGAATAAATAAATGAAATTTTATAGCTTACGATAGAAATTTTTTTTACGCTTTTTCACCCTGTTATAATTTTAGATTTTAATAAAAAATTGAAAAATATTCCAAATGTAAAAAAAAATATATTTATCCCAAGCTATAAAATTTTATATTCATATTCTTCACTTGTAAACGAACATTTTTTTTCTTTGACATTTTTTAATACGGTGTAATGTTAACGAGATATAGCAAACTGAAAAAAAGCTAATTTTTTCAGAAAAATCGTTATAACTTCTTAACGATTTGACATAAAAAACCAAACAGCGTTTGAAAGAAGACTAAAAAAACTTTAATTTGAAAGGTATATCATTAACGTAGAATAATGTCCCTAGAATTGGTCCCGGGTTAAACATGGGCAAAAAATTTTTGAAATTTTTTCTTCCTTTTAGCTCCATAAATATAGTTAAAAAATAGATATTCTTAAATCAAACCATCAGCATTTAAAAGAGCTCTCAAAAAACCTGTCAAACCCATCTTTTCAAAATTTTTTTATATGCTTTTCAACACAGAACAGTAAAACTATTTATATTGTACATCAACTGATTAGGATGAGCCACTTCGTGTGAGCGGGAGTGTCAATTTGTTCTTTTATTATGTTGATGAGGTGAGAGTCACCCTCGTTATTGTTGAGATCCTTACAAATTTTGAGTGAGTTGTATACTATAAAGAATTGGCTATTCGAGCTTGCAATGATGTAGTTGAGTGCGTTGAGTATAGTAATTACTTCTGCTATATAGTATGAGCAGTATTTGTGCAGTTAAATTTGTTTTATATAATTATTTGGGACTACTATTGCTGTTCCCAGCTTCGGAAAACTTTAATAATTAATTATTATAACACTTTTACTACTTACGATATTTTAAATATAAAAAAGATTTATTTTGATAATTGAAAAAAGTTCCTCCATTATTTATCAGCTTTTGTAATTTATCATGAACAGAATTACTCAAAACCAAGAAATATTCTTCTCTATTGTTCAATTCAGCCTACGCTTTATAGACCAGATCGATAAGTTGTTCTATGGTTCAAACCATGTTTAGCCTCCATTCTCTAATCATTGCCAATTAAACATATTCGATGATGTTCAAATATGCAGAACGAGGCAGCCAATCCAGTCTATGCAGCGATGATGAGCCTTATACTAATCGCGGAAAATGCACGTGGTAGGGCTATTATCTTCGATTATATAAATAGGGTTTTCATCGTCCGGTTGGCGTTCGCTTAAGCTCTATAAAACCTCATTTTGAAGAATCATAATGCATCCTTCAGCATTGAGTCTTCTGTCAATTGCTGCCAAACGTTCCGGACTGACCAGAGTTGACCCAACCTCAAAAAGCTTTTGTGACACGGCTATTTTTATGGCTTCGATAGATATTTCTTTCTATGTATCGTTTACCTATTGGGCACCAAACTCTACATAATCCATCTTTATCACTGAAAAACACCTTCTCGTCCATGAAGACGGTTTTTTGCCACTCTGCGTTGGTCTCGTTAATATGTTGCCTGGTGAACCGTAATTGTTGCTCCTTTTCGGGCTCGGTTAACGCGCACTTAGTTGCTGCTTTATGGCTGTTAAAGTATCTCCTTTTTTTAAGGAAGCTCCCTAAGTTTTTTCGTGAACATTCAAATTTATCTCATTAGGTAATCTGCATAATGATTGAAATGGATCTGGCTAAAGTGTATCGACAACTCTAATTGTTTATCGGTAATTTTGTATGTACCCTAATTATTCACTCATCGATCTACTGCTTTTAGAACCCCTTCCTCATCGGCTTGGAAGCACCGATTCCAATTTTCGTCGATTCTTTACGTGGAGTTCATTTCCAATGCAATTAAATTGAATAGCATTTCCTTCGAAATCGATCGATGCATTTTCTGTAAATTAATTTCAGTTGGTCTAAAATTACTGGATATTACAAAAATTAAATTAAATTTTTTATTAAAATTATTGAAATTGTAATTAAAAAATATTTTAATGAACTTAAATATTTACTCATATTTTGTTTAAGGACTCGCAACAGTACGAAGTTAAGTTAGTCATACTAGAAAAATGATAATCATTTTTTTATTTATTAGAAATTTTTTCCTTAAACCAAATAGAAATTAAGCACAAATAAAAATTTACGCTTGAACTTATTCACGCACATAAGGTCCGTAGCGGGGGAGCAAGTTCAAGCGCCAATTTCGATTCGTATTTGTTTTTAATAATGTTGTCTAGATAGATCACGATACTTGAAAACTATATTTAATCTAAATCTATGTATATTAAGTGAAAAATGAATGCGAAGAAATTATACATCGTTCAATTAGTGCGCGAGAACCAGATTATTTTTAATATAATAAATCCATTTAATCGAAATGTTAACCAGCGAGCAACAATTTTTAATAATACTAGGGGGGTACCCCCCTGCTCGCTTCGCTCGCCAACCTCCCTTTTGAATTTAATACATAGATTTTATATAATGTATATAATCCCTTCTAATAATTTTACATTCATATACTTGTATACATTTATACATTTTTTATATTTCAATAATTAATAATGTACACATAATATAAAATATAACATATGATATAAATATTTATTAATAAAAATATAATCATACAAATATAATATACACTCCCCTCCACATGCTTTTGCGCACCCAGAGAAAAAATTGTAAGAGCTAAAACATTTTATTACTCAGCAGCTAAAAGTCGTAACTCAAAAAATCCAACGGCGTTCGAAAGAGCAGGTGAAAAGCTTTCGAAAATACTATTGTGAACTTTAAAAAACTTAAATTTAAGTCGTTTGGAAAAGTTAAAAAACAACTAAAAAAAGCAAAAAAATTGGTCTTTTTTTAATTTGGTGCATATTTAGATCCAATAATCGTAGCTTAAAAAAACAAACTGGGTTTAAAAGGGTATTTATTCAGCTTCAAAATGAGGGGTCAAGCATTTGTTTTTGTCATTTTTTACCAGAGCTACAGGATTTTTTGTTAAAAAACACGTTTTTTTTCAAATGCTAATATTTTGAAAAGTAAGCGAGATAGAAAAAAACTTTAGAGAAAAAAAAGTTACATTTTTACGTATAGAAAACAAACTTGCAGTTTAAAATAGAATTCAAATAAAAAAAAATTTTTCGACTTTTAAATCTACTAAAAAATTATAAAAAATTTATAAAAAAAAAGTCGAAAAATTTTTTTTTATTTGAATTCTATTTTAAACTACAAGTTTGTTTTCTATACGTAAAAATGTAACTTTTTTTTCTCTAAAGTTTTTTTCTATCTCGCTTACTTTTCAAAATATTAGCATTTGAAAAAAAACGTGTTTTTTAACAAAAAATCCTGTAGCTCTGGTAAAAAATGACAAAAACAAATGCTTGACCCCTCATTTTGAAGCTGAATAAATACCCTTTTAAACCCAGTTTGTTTTTTTAAGCTACGATTATTGGATCTAAATCTGCAGCAAATTAAAAAAAGACCAATTTTTTTGCTTTTTTTTAGTTGTTTTTTAACTTTTCCAAACGACTTAAATTTAAGTTTTTTAAAGTTCACAATAGTATTTTCGAAAGCTTTTCACCTGCTCTTTCGAACGCCGTTGGATTTTTTGAGTTACGACTTTTAGCTGCTGAGTAATAAAATGTTTTAGCTCTTACAATTTTTTCTCTGGGTGCGCAAAAGCATGTGGAGGGGAGTGTACATATAAATTTTAACAATAAATTTTGTTTTTATAATACTTCCTCCCATACTATATTTTTTATATCATTTTCATTTTCATTATTTTCTATAAAAATTTTTTTACAATTCTTTGATCTTGATAATGCAACATATAACTGACCATGTGAAAATAAAGGTTTATTTAAATATATTTCTACTTTTTTTAAACTTTGTCCTTGAGATTTATTAATGGTCATTGCAAATGCTAAACAAATTGGAAATTGTCTACGATATAATGTAAATGGTAATGAAGTATATTCTCCTATATCTAAAGTTATTCTCGGTATGAATACAGTAGAACCTTTTTTATAACCTGTAATAATTTCAGCTTTTACATTAATTTTAAATAAATCAATAACTTTTAATCTCGTACCATTGCAAAGTCCTTCACTTACACATAAATTTCTTAATAACATTATAATGCAATTTTTTTAAGAATTAATTTTTATTTTGGAAATCCTGGAAGTCTTAATGAATTTAAAGAATCAATTGGAAATTTTAATTCGACATCTATTTCAGTTTGATCAATACCTTTATGTTTGGCATAATCAATACTATAGTATGTCAATGCATTTGAATTAATTTTATTTAATATTTTGTCATTAATATTATATACATCTTCATTATGAGAAGAAAGTATAATTTTATCAGATAAATCTTCGTTTACTTCTAATTGTTACCATAAATTTTTGTACATACATCTTTTGTTTTTTAATCTTCAGGAATTTTTAATGATGTAATTAAACCACTTCCAATTTTTAATAAAAATTTTGAAAAATTATTATCATTGTTTCTCATTTTTAGTTGATTTAAAAATTTTAAAATTTTTCCAAAATTTTGAAAATTTTAAAGTTTTGTTTATGATAATTTGTTTTGTTCCATATTTAATTACTGGAAGTGTTTGCATATAATCTCCTCCAAGAATGAGTATTTTATTTCCAAAAAAGTGATTTTCTGTATTACAAATATCTCGAACAAGTTCATCAATAAGTTCTAGTGCTTTTTTAGGTACCATAGAAAATTCATCTCATAAAATAACATCACATTCTCTAATTTTTTTTTATCAGTATCTAATTTAACAAATAAACTTTCTGTAATTTTTAAATCTAAAGGTAATTTAAAAACTTTATGACTTGTTTCACAACCAGGTAATAGAATAGATGCTATACTTTTTACTTAAAAAATAATGTATTAAAAAAACAGGAGTGGCAGTCGTAGGACTGGCCGACAGAAGCTATACTTCCACTATATGTATAGAAACTAGCAAGTGTGACATTTGAAAATCATAATTAATTTTTTAATAAGAATTTGTTATTTTTAATTCGATGTATTATGTATTTAAAAAATTCATATTGGAAATGAGATAGAAACACGTCGAATAATTTATTATATATTATATATATATATATATATATATATATATATATATATATATATATATATATATATATATTATATTTACGTTTTATTTTCAACGAACAAACTTAGATCTTTACAAAGCTAGTGGCTAGTCAAAACTAAAGTAAAAATTGTTTCTTAAAACAATAGTAAAAATATTCGTTATAAGTTACACATATGTTTTGGCTTAAAGAAAAAGGTTCTTTTAAGAAAAAAATTTTCATACGTAGCTTATAAAGATTTATTGATATAGAAAAACAAAGCGATAAAACTTTCTAGTTTCTCAATACCCTGCGAAAATTTCCGGAAAATTTTTGGTAAAGAAGTTTTGAATAGAAACATAGAATAAAAAATTTAAAAAAAAATTAAACTAGAGATAAAATACAAATTTCATTAGGTACTGTAAAAATTTTTTAAGTCATTTTTTCTATTTTTTTTTACCGCTTATATAGTTTTTAAATTTGTGGAATTTTTTAACTTTTTTCAATTATTATTATATAACTTTATTTACTTATAATTATTTAAGAAATAAAGATGTCAGAAGACTAGGAAAAATAAATATTTTTTTTATCTTGATTTATTATTAATTTTAAAAAATAGTATATAATTATTAATTAATATCAATTAATAAGTAATATAAATTATTAAAAAAACATAATTAGGTACACGTAATTACGATTGTAACCAAAGAAATATAGATAGATATTATATGTAGCGTGAGTGCTAGTGAGAGGGTATAAGGAAACCTAGTTGAAAGAGAAAGTACCCGCTTGGTTTTTTTCTATAAACGTTCTAGTATATAAGGATACTTTCCTCAAAATTTTACTATATATATAGAGTAAAATTGTGAGGAAAGTATCCATATATACTAGAGCGTTACATGTTGTGTGTATATACCGTGAAGGACGTAATTTCTGATCACTTAGGAGGTATTTCTGATCACATATTTACATGTAAAAAAGTAAAAGTATATTTCTTTTTCACACAAACGAAGCATTTCTTACGCTCAATCTATTTTTTCTCATAAATTAAAAAAAAGTTTTTCCTACTGAAATCTTATAGATTATGATTTATAATAAATAATGATCAGAAATTACGCCCTGATCAGGAACTACGTCCTTTACGGTATATATATACACACACACTACAAGCATCAATCGCAGTACATTCAACACACACATCTACTTTAGGTAACGTATATATACACGCATATTCATAAGCGGAATGGGAGAGATGGAGAGAAAGAAAGAGAAAAGAATATAAGTGTGTTTATGTTGATAGCAATAATGGCACTCTGTACCGTATTCATACATTCACGTGGGGTGACATTCGTGATCTGTCGATTTTTATACGTTATAGGCCCTTGCCGTAACCTCGCATAAGAAGCATAGCTTCAAAAAACATTGTATAATAACGTTTTTCCAGTACCTCCAGGTCCATTAATAAAAATACATTTTTCTTTTTTATTTTTATCAATAATATAATAAAAAATTTGTTTTTGATCATTATTTAATAAGGGTATTAAATTTTTAAATTTTTCATCATTAAGTTGTATATTTAGTTTTATTTCAAAATCTTTATTATCTTCTGTAGGAATTGGATCTTGTAATCCAAAATCAGAACATTTTAAATTTTCAACGTTCAGAATCTTATTTATTTCATTTAAAGCTCTATTTTCATTATTATTTATAAATCCTTCACAAAAATGTTTTTTATATTTATTCCAAATATTTAATGCTAAGCAACAATTTTTATCAGATATTAAATACCATGCAAAATTTTGTCTTAATTGTTTTGGCATCATTATTTCACAAGCTTCATAAAAAATTTCATAAATTTCTCCATCACATTCGACTAATCCCATTGCCATAGCTGTTTCTCTAAAAGAATTATATTTAACTTTTTCATAAATTAATAAATCATTATAGAAGCTGCTCCTTTTACTCTATGTAAAATAAGTTTTAAGTGAAAACGTTCAATGTCTTTTGAGCTTACATTTATTAATCTTCCAATACAATTTGAATACTTTGTTCTTTTAATCTATTCTTTTTTGTTTGAATAGTAGTAATGTTCTGGTATATTTGCGTATAAATAATTTTTAGCATTTTTATTTTTTTCATTTAATTCAAACCAAGAAATTAATTTTGTTTTAAATTTTTTCATTGCTTCTTGAATATTATTTTCTTCAAACACTATATTTTGTTGATTTTCTAAGTGAACTGCTAAAAATTCTACTGAATGAGATCGTCCTGTTAAAGGTAACTCTTCTATTCTCCAAGCAGCTTCCATTGGACTTACATATCTTGAATTTTCATAGTTTTCTAATTCGTTATTAATATCAGAATTTTTTTGTTCTGAAATTTTTTTAACTTTTACATATGCTCTGACATGGCCTTTATTCAAATATTTGAATAAATATTTTATACTCATTATTGATGCGCAATATTTTACATTTATATGAGAATTGTATTTTTTTAGCAATGTTGAATTATATGGTACTACCATTGAATTATCAACTTTTACTTGTTGTCCATTAATTTTTTTATTATAATAATAGTTTTTTGATTTATTATTTTCTCTTTTGTATTTTGGAAAACCGTTATCTTCAAATGTAGTTGTATTACTTAAGGGGATGTAATACGGTATATGATTTCAACATAGTTACCGACATTGCAGTTTTCAAAATTTTTAATCTTTATTCCAAAATTTTCAAAAATATCTCTCAATTGGGCTTTTTATTAGTAAAAATAGAAGGCAGTAATATAGAGATATTGTAAAAATTTCTAGATTAAGAATAAAAAATTTGGAAAACTGTAATGTCGGTATTTTACATTCCCTTAACATTTTTGGAAATTTTTTTGAACATTTATTATTTTCTAAGTCATAAGGTGTTTCAGGATCATGTGGCCCATGTAACATATGTTTTAAGACTAATTCTTTTAATTCCTTATCATTTTCTGGAATTTCAGCTGATATTAATTTATCTATATTTTCAGGAGATGACATTTTATATTTATAATCTAAAGTAAAAATCATGTGAATATGAGGAAAACCTCTTTTTTGAAATTCTATTACCCAAAACCAAGAAATTGCTTTACCAAAAACTTCTCCAGATATTATATCTGCTAAAATAGCTTTACATTTAGCATAAAATAATCGAACGCAAATATTTGATATATTGTTACAAGTAGTTCCAGGTGGAAAATTTTCTAATACTCGTTTTATTTCTGGCCAATTTGGATTAAATGTCATTGTAATAAATAAATCTGGACGACCTTTTTTTCTAACAATTGCCATGAAACGTTAATAATATTTTTTCTTATTTATTTCATATTCAGTAAGCCTATAAACATTATAATTAAAAATTAATGTAATTAAAAATTTATTACCTTATTTTTTTCTTCATTTCCTGCAACCATTGTAATCAATACTTATCGTTTACTTTTTTATTTACTTTTTTATTCCACCTTTACCTTTTTAGTTTCTAACTTTTAAACCTTTATATTTTTTTCCAATTTGTTTTCTTTCGTTTTATTTAACTTCCTTTAACCAAACATTTTCCATTCAGTTTTTAAATTTTTTTTATCATAAATTTTTATGAAAAATTTTTAAAATAGAATTTAATCCATTATAAAATAAATACGTTTTACCTACAAACGAAAACGAAAAAAAAATTTTAAATAAGTTAATTGAAGAAATACAAGACTATTTAAATTGGGAAGAAAATTATTTTAATTATTTACAAGATTTACAAAATAAAAAGTTTAAAAAGGAAGTCAATTGCAAGTCATTAATAGACAAAAAAATAAATAAAAATAAGGTAATATTCAATTATCTTTGATCTTTTTTATATCAATTTTTTAAAATTCTAAATTTAAATATATTTTAAAATATTTTGGATTAATAATATTCAAATTTCGTTCCTAAGTTTAAAGCAATAGCCCTAAATTAAACTAAAAGCGCATATTAGACGCTGTTATGGTCAACATCTCCAACGGATCTTTCTTTCGTATTATGCTCCGAGAATCATCTCCTACCTTCTAAAGGCTCAATTCTTATTTCATTCTTATTTATCTGGCATAACCAAATATTTTCTTTTTTGTAAATTTCTAAAATCTTTTATAATATAAAAAGAAAACTAAATCTTATAATAATTTAAATCAAATTGACCTGATCTATCAGATTTTGAGTGAAAAATTTAAAATTTAAAATAAAACTCACAATAAATTAGCTAAACTTAGCTAAAAAATTAAATTTTTAGCTAAAATTCTCAATAAATCAGCTAAAATTAGCTAAAAAAATCTCATAATAATTAAAATCAAATTGACCTGATTTATCAGATCTTAAGTGAAAAATTAAAATTTTAGCTAAAATTCTCAATAAATTAGCTAAACTCAGCTAAAAAATTAAAATTTTAGCTAAAATTAAAATAAATTAGCTAAAATTTAAAATAAGTTAGCTAAACTTAGCTAAAAAATTAAAATTTCAGCTAAAATCAATATAAATTAGCTAAAATTCTCAATAAATTAGCTTAACTTAGCTAAAATGTTAAATTTTTAGCTGAAATTCTCAATAAATTAGCTGAAATTTACGATAAATTAGGCAAAATTTACCATTAATTAGCTAAATTTATCAGTTAAAAGGAGGAGTTAAGGGAGGGTTTTGAGATACTGACAGCGGCCGCGGCAGCGGCGAAAATCTTTTATATTTTTAATAATACTAGGGGGCAAGCCCCCTGCACGCAGGCGCGCCAACCCCCATCTTGCTTTTATAACTTTAAAAAAATTTCTAAGAATTTGCAATTTTTTAAATCAGTTTTGCTAATAACTACAAGCAAATGCTAATAAATGTTATAAATAGTTTGGTTTGAGACAGAAGTAGTGGTTATTTGCAGTTATTAACAGTTATCAACATTTATAAGCACAAAAATTTTGTACTATACAATTTTTAAAAATTAAGATAATAGTAATAGTTATTTTTTTTATTTTTGCAGTTATTTACGGTTATTTGCGGATTCTTGCAGTTATTTGCAATTATTTTCTGATTTTTGTAGTAAAAAAAAATAAAAATAAATAAATAAATAACTATTTGCAGAAATTTGCAGTTATTTATAGTTAATAATAGTTATTCATAAAAATTTATCGTCTTGGAAATTTTTTCATATGTATAAAAAATTTAAAAATTTTTTAAAAAGAGTATAATTGTTAATAACTGTAAATAATAGCAAGAAATTGCAAATAACTGTAAATAAATGGAATGGGGTAAGCCCTCTGCGTGCAAGCGCGCCAACCCCCATATAATTTAAAAATACACTAAATATCTTTTTAATTTAATTCAACAAAAAATTTTCTATTATTTTGAATGATTATCGTAATGATTCTATTCTATCATTACAATTAATTTTAACACTACTATTATTATTATTTACTTTTTCAACAACGTATTCAAGCTTATTTTTAATTTCTTTTCTTTATACATTTTTAATGTTAGATTATTAATAAACATACATTATTATTAAAAAAAGAATTTTTTAGACAATATTCATTTTCAAATATATACATTTCTTATAAAAGAAAATGTCAATGCTATATATTATTTAATGCTCTTAACAAATTTCAGAATAGACGTAATCGTATCTTTTGTTTTTATATATATATATTCATATCAATTATGACATTTTCTATAAACAATTTTAAAGATTTGCTTTAAAAACATTTCTAAAGAAGAAAAGAAAATTTAAATTAAAAAAAAAATGGTTGCTGGAGTAGAAGCTGTAAGTAACGAAGCTGAAGTAAGTACTTATAATATTTAAATAATAAAAAAAAAATTTATAAATAACAATTTTTTTTATATATAATAAATAAAAAAAAATATCAATTATATAAGGTTATTCAAAAAATTTTAGGATTAATTATTTTTATATATACTATAATTTTATTATTTTTTAGGGAATTGTATTGGATTTATATCCATTACAATTTACTATAGAAAAAGCAGAAGAAATTTTCAAACAAGAAGATGAACCTCTTCAGGATACAGACTTTGATTTTTCATCATCTCCGGAAGAATCCGGAGATGATGAACTTTGTTCCACAAACGTTGCACAAGGGCCTCTGTGTCACGAGGAGACGTGGGAGATGCCCTTATTTAATGAGGTATGTCACATTTGTGGCCTAATATTAGGTCGTACACCACCTGATATAGAAATTTTTATAAGTTTATATATATTTTTTGTCATTCTAACCCCAAAATCGCAACTTCGTTGCTCTTTCTTGGCTCTCATGGCAAAAAGTACGGTTTGCAACTGGTATGAAAAGGCTTTTTTACGAAACTCGTTGTGACACTATTTAAAAAAAATTTAATAGTAAACAAAAAGAATATTACAGTATAGATTATGCTAAACATAAACGTATTGATCAAACAGAAACAGATATTGAATTAAAATTTCTAACTTAATATTTAAGTTCTCTAAAATTTCCAGGTTTTCCATTACATAAATTAATACTAAAAAAATTTTCTATTGTTATGTTGATTAGAAATTTAAGTGTAAATGATGGATTATGTAATGGTACGAGATTAAAAATTATTGAAATGTTCAAATTTAATATAAAAGCAGAAATTATTACAGGAACTAAAAAAGGTTCTATAGTTTTTATACCTAGAATTATTTTAGACATGGGAGAATACATATCACTACCCTTTGTATTATATCGTAGATAATCCCCGATAGTTTTAGCTTTTGCAATGACCATCAACAAATCTCAAGGACAAAGTTTCGAATCAGTTGGGTTTTTTTTAAATAAACCGTTATTTTCACACGGTCAATTATATGTAGCCATTTCTAGATCAAAAAATTCAAATAAAATTTTTATTCAAAATGAGCAAGATGATAATGATGTAATTAAAAATATTGTCTAGAATAAAATTTTATAATTTTGTTTTTTTTATAAAATTTTAAAAAAATTATTACAATTATATTTTATTTAATAAATATATTTTTTCATAAAAAAATTTATAATACATGTAAATTATGTAGAAAAGTATTCCATCGAAAACATTATTTACTACATATGCAAAAATATATTAATAAAAACAAATTTTTATGTAATATCTGTAACAAAAAATTTATAAGATTTTCTCATTTACTAAAACATCGTTACACATGTAATAATAATAACAATGTTAATAAAACATGTAATCTATGCTTCATTTTTAAACACAGAAAACGTTTTTTAAGACACATACAAGAACATAGTGATAAAATAAAATTTTCATGTAACATTAGTAAGAAAAATTTTAAAAAAATCTTTCATTTTATAAGTTTTATAAGTTTTATAATTTTATAATTTTTTTAAAAAAATTTCATTGCACTTTATTACAATAATTATACTTTTATTTTTTCAGATATAAAAAATATTGTTGTCAATATTGCAAAACTCGATTACAAAATTATCAATCTTCAAATAAGCATATTTATCGATTACATGAGAAAATTAATAATACGTGTAAATTATGTCATAAAGTTCTCAAACATCGAAAACATCATTTAGAACATACATATGAACATATTAATAAAAAGAAATTTTCATGCAATGTATGTAATAAAAAATTTTCAAGAAATTTTAATTTAAAAAGACATCAACTTACTCTAAATACGCTGTAGCGAGGAAAAAATATATTTTCGAGCGTTCTATGAGGTAAATTTTATCTTCATATACATATTGGAAGGTGTTTTTATCACTTAGAAGAGAAAAAAAAAATCAATCAGTGACGGCCTGCATGAATCTGAATGGAATCAGTCAGTAGCAGTTTCTGATACTTTCTGAACTGCATAATTTATTAAGATATTAATATTAATAATTATTTATTGTGAAATTATTTATATATATTCTTAGAGATTGAAAATAAAGATGAGGTGTATAAAAAATATTAACTACAATTTGTTGATATTATTCGAGTGTATCATATAGTTAATAGCTTGAAATGAAAAAGTAATAGCGATCTACTTTATCAACACTATGCTTATTCATATTTGTATGTATATAAGTTAACACTTGAGAGTCTAGCGAATTTTTGAAACTAGCATAAGTAACACGTCAATGGCACCCTCTGTGGAAGAAACTTTCTGTCTACGAATTTCATAGTCTCATTCTGTATTCCATATTCGGATTCCTAATTCTGATTCAACATCATGCTATCGTTTTCTATGAAACAATACCTTCTTATTGGGAACTCTAATATTTGGCGGGAAGTATATCACACGACTTACTGCAGCATTTCAGTTGTATTAGAAAAAAAAATAAAAAACATTTTTCTCTGAGCATCATCTACAATGGAGAGAGAGTAAGTATAATTAATCATTACATTTAAATATATTATCTTTGACAAAAAAAAAATATTCTTAATCATTTGTTTTCTTTTACAGAATACCAAACGGTCTAAGAACCAAAATGATTGAACTATTTTTCCAAAAAGGAAAAAACGAGTATGGTGGATTACGATCGTTCATGGACTATTTGATTTGAGCTGTAGCTCATGAACAAGTAAATTTATTTTTCATCAAATGGGGAGCAAAATTATTCCCAACATTTACAACAATGTTCCATGAAACTCTGAATAAAGTGTTTTTTATAATTTGATTTCTTAATTATTTCAATAAAAAGAAATAAAAATTATGAAACTTTAGAAATTTGTCGTAGGTACCCAGCGGCCAGGTCCTCGCCGCTCGATCAGTTGTAATCATTTCTGGATCAATCAGTTGTTTCTCTAATCGTCCAATATCACGTAAAATAGCTTGAGTGAACTTGTCCCCACACACAAGGTCGTTTCTGGCTCAATCAGCTGTTTCATCGTGTAATACCACGTAAAATATCGCTTGGGTTCTCCCACTCTAGGTCGTTTCTGGCTGAATTTCAATTCTGATTCAATTTAATTTTGGCTCAGTTCAGTTCTAATTCAGGTGAATTTAGAATAGTAGAATCGGCATAGCTTATCTACTGCTCTTGAAAGTATTGAAATGAATTGAGTAATTATCAAGTTCTTTATTTATATTTAGTTTTATATTTATAACAAACAACAATCTATTATATATTCTAATAAACATAAAGTATATTTTTTTCAAATATCGCTACTAATTGTTCGAATATGTTTTGATTTAATGTCAGTGTGAATATAACTTTTTATGGAAATGGCAAACTAGTTTTTTAAATCATTGACATTTAGCATAGACAAACAGCATAATAATAGTTAAAAAAAAAGATTATAAACAGTGTAGTAAAATAAAATTATTATTCGCTGATCATTTGAAAGGCAATTTATTTTTTTGAAACCTATATCTTGAAGAATTGAAGTATTTGAGTGCTTGATTTTTATGGCTTTTCACAAGGTTAGCTTCATTTTCGAATACTTGAATAAATAACTTTTACTATTATGTTATAGTAAAAATAAGCAAAATAAAATTAATTTTATATAAGTTTCAATTACTCTAATAATTTATATAAAAATCAAGCGTAGGTAGTATAAAAATTTTAAAAATAAGATATAAAAAAAAGGTTATATTTTGTTGTGCATATAGCAGTGAACTATTCATAAATGTGTATATATTGGTAAATCTGTGAAAATTTTAAAATTCTACTTTAAATTTATTTTTTAATTTTATTTTTAAAACATCCCCCTATTCTGATTCTTATTTTTTTTAAAAAACATTTTTTCTATAAACATTAATATTTTATTTATTTAAGATGAATGAGTTTATTAAATTTATTAATGAACTCTTCTTTAAAGTTTGAATTTAAATGAAACATTTTAAAAGTAATAATAAGTATTAATTTAACTAATTTCTATATAATTTTAATTAAATACAAAAGTAGCAATGATAATTAAAAATGTTAATATGTCTATGTATATAAGCGAGTACATATGCGTATGTTTCCGTCTAATTGATAAAGATCACCTTGCAGCAAGAATCGAATTCGATCTTAATGCAAAGATGTAACAATTGAAAATATTATTAACTTTCTTTTTAATTGTAATTGACCGTTCTTAAGAATGAGAGAGAAAGAAAGCGAAATAAAATCAATAAAATCCGCATTAATTAATAATAGATGATACAATAAAGAGGGGCAGCTTTCGCGCAAGCTTGGGCCTTCTGATATAAAAAGACTGGCTCTTACATGACAGTCAGTCAGTACTTTTTGTAAATTCAAACAAATATTCAAATATACAATTCGTTTTCACTTTACAATTCATTGATATTACCTTTCAACATTTATAATACAAAGTTTAAATTATAAAATATTCATTTATGACACTCACTCTCATCATAGAAAATAAAAGTAAGTCAAAGTATTATAATAAAAGGTTTATTTTATTTCCTTATTCCTTTTTTCTTTTCATTTTTACTAACAAATTAATGCGCATCGGTTACCAACTGTAATCAGTTTGTGTAAACGATGATTGTAGACAGTTGCCGATTAGAGCAGTTGTTTGCATAGCATTTTATTATTTTCTAACTCTGGCATTCCGTCAAATTTCCACAAAAAAGAGATTTAATAGAAAATTCTCCTTGAGAATTTTTAAGTGCTTTCCTTGTTTTTCTTTTGTTTATACTCTCAAAAAGATTACTAACCAAGAAAGTATAATTTATTCAAACACCACGAGTTATTAGATAGAAATATCTAGGCTCATTAAAGAATTTCTCGCCGCTAAGCAGACGTCACATTTCACATACAGATTTTTTTAATTCTGCATCGGCATCAAAGAGAGGTGAACAATTTAGTTCGAGCAGATACAATCGCTGAATAGGTCGCGTTGAATTTCATGAATTTTCACGTGGTAGGTGCGAGCGATACCGTTACGTCCAATATAAAATATCAATTATTCCACCCAAAGGCCATTCAATGCGCTTTTTATCATCACAAACAATTAAAACGAGATCTCAGATTAATTAGAATGTCTCATGTTTTTTAGCGTTTTCCCGAAATTGCCCAAGATATTCAATACGAAAGCGTTGTCTTGAATCTGCTTTTAAAGTTTTCATATAGTTATGCTTTTCGCGTCATTATATTGTCTATATTAGGTGTGGCAATTTCTCTGATATCTTGTAAAAATAAGTTAGGTGTTAATGGTATTAAATCGGAACAGTCGGGCGATAAACAAGTTAGTGGACGCGCGTTTATGGTAGCTTCGCAATCGCAGAGTATTGTATACATATCTTCGTAGTTTACAGACGCGTTAGCTAAAATTTGTCGGAGCAAACTTTTTACTAAACCAACTAAGCGCTTCCATCTACCCCACCAGTATGGCTGCTTTTAAAGGCACTAGTTATTATTCTTGTTCATAGGTTATTAATAGTCTGTAGAAGGTTAAGTATGCTTGGTTTAGCACTAACATGCACTATGCCAGGTAGTATACTTTACTTCTTACTAGAACTAATTATATCAGTTTTAGAATTCCTTATGCAGCTCCCCATTTTCTGTCAGCAATGATTATTAGAGTATTAAATCTCTGGTAGCATTCCACCTTAAGCTGTTCAATGTGTGGTTCCAAGGACATTTATTTATTGAAAACTATTCCTAATATTTCAACTTTGTTTACTACTTTGATTGTATAATTGTTTAATTCGATATCTACTTCAGAGACTTATTTTCTTATTTTGAATAAGATAGCCGTGATTTTATTTTGTGAGAATTTACTATTATTGTTAGCAAATAATTGCAACTTGATAAATTTTTTAAATAAAGTGGAGCTAAAATCGATATTTTTGACAGCTACTCCTATGCTAATATCGTTAGCGTACATTGTGTGCACCACAGGATTTTTTAAAAGTCATGCTGTATTTGTTGCTATATATATACACACAATTGAATTCTTTACTCTCTTTTTCTTTCGTTAACGGTATTTTTTAATATTTTTACTATAAACTATCCGTGAAAAACAAGCTTTTCTTTATTATTATTTTTATCAATCAAGAAAGGGGTAACTATTTATTCACAAATTTACTATAGGCTTTAAAATTTTAAAGTTATTTATCTTTTCAACGATTTAATTTTATAATTAATTTTTTCAATATTGAATAAATAATTTTTTACTTGGTTCTTTGGGAAGGGAAAGAAGCTGAGTACAGCGTGGTTCCAGAAGATGATGTAAAGAAATTTATAAAATTGATAAAAGCAAAATGGGGTTTTAAATGGTACCAAATCAAAATCATTAAGGAGAGCCGTAAGTAATCTATGCAAAATATTTGATTTTTCAAATTTATAAAGATACATCTTATGATGTATAGAAAACTCAGAAATAAAGATCTTTTGGCCCGCTTTTCGAGTTAACAAAGTGGTTATCTTAAATCAATTTTTATTTTTTTTTATATTTTACAACAACACTAAAATGATTTATGTTTTAATTATTTTAAAAAAATAGAAATAAATCTTACTATTATATAAAAGGACAGCGTTTGTTTGAATGTTCTCAATTATCTCAAAAACTACTGAACCGATCGTTTTCAAATTTTAAATTTAAATTCTTTATAATGCACGGGGAGAAATCCGAAGTAAATTTTATTTAAAAACCTGAGTAAATTTAGCATTTTAGATATCAAATACAAATTATTCAAGAAGTTATGTAATTTTTACTGAGTGAGCTGTAGAATATTCATTGAGTTTCAGGCTAAGTAAAATTTACTGAGCGACTGTGTGATTGTTACTGAGTGAATTATAATATATTTATTGAATTCAATGCTAAGTAAAAATTAATTAATACGCTGAATAAAATTAACTGATCTATATTATAAATTTAAAATAGAATAATAATTTTTATCTAGGGAGAAAAAGTAAGGAATGCCTTAAATCGTGTGTAAACTGTCCTCCGAGCTAAAGGCGAGGGTAATCAACATAGATCGGTAACCAACATAGATCAACATACGATATAAGGCATTCTTTATTTACTCCCGTATCCTGTAAGAATATTCAGCATAAGAAATGGTCGATGGTCACAATGATGACCAAACAATTAATCATAATGATGGCCGGAGGATTAGTCATAATTATGACCATAATTATGCTGAACAATCGACAAACATACAAAATAACCTTAAAATGCTTCCCAATAAATCATTGATCTAATTATTTAACTATTTGTATTAAACTAGTAAATTTGTAAAACAAAATACAATCCTTCAAGAATTGAAGTAATGTTAACAAATGAAGAAAATAGTTATTATTTTATAAAAAGTATTATTTTGAATTTCGATCAGATTATTTTGTATTATTATTTCAGTATTATTATTTTATTCTTTGTTTTTATATTATACAACATAAAATAAAGTTTTCTTAAGTAAAATGTCATTTTTAACCTTTATTCATTATTACATTAACCGAATGACTTCATCATAATCATGAGCATAATCATGATCATCATTATGCTCATAATTATGTCTCTATAGTCCACCAATACTTTGTTATCCCTTCAGCTCAATTATGGTTATAATTATGGCCATAGTTATGGTCATAATTATGTCGCCAGGTGACAGGATTTATCAACATAATATGCGGCATAAAATGCTTATCTGTCATCAAGTACGGCAAAAAATGGCCATCTTTGGTCTAACAATTCTACCAGAGTAGTGGAAATATTATTTTTTATAGCACTGTGGGACCTAAATCCGCACATAGGTAACGCTCCACTGTTACCTAGGGGGCACTTTTTTAAACAGTATAAAGCCGAATTTACTTAGGTCACGTACACATAATAAGCGATACTTTGGCATCTAGTGTAACCTCTACTCCGTTTTTTACCCTGAAAGGATAGCACAAAGTGCTCAAATAAAGGGAAAAGGATAAAGGAGAAAGGTTGTTTTGGATAGCGAACTTTCTACCCGATATGAGAAAAAATCGTATATTCTCCTCGGGAGAAAATGCGGACTATCGATGTCCGCATATAACCTATAAGCGAGCGGCAATAGTCCGCTTTTCTCCCTCGTTGAATAATATACTATTTTTGTCTAGTGAGATCAAGCACAGTAAGCAAAAGTAGCATTTTTAGTGTGCTGGGCAAAAAAAAATTTATATTTTTAATCAAATTTAAATTAAACTTTAGGATTCATATGATAAATATGAAATTTATTTCAATTATGTACCTGAGGTTTTTAACGTTGTAAACAACAAAAATTCTACTTTTTTCTAAATTCTTAAATGATAATTTTAAAATAATAAGAATGATTAGAAAAAGCCATTGAACAATAAAAATGACTGTTGGAATCATTCAAAACTGAATTATAAGATATTTAAATAAATTAATTCTATAAATCAGAAGATGCGTTATTCGCTGAATCGTGGCATTCATACCAAATGTATTGGTCTTTTTTCCATGTTAATTTTTTTCATTTATGTGTTTTATAGTGTTATCGTTATAATTTTTCTAATAAATAAATGCTAATCCGCTAATTAAAGCCTCTGGAACTTTAAGTACGAAATCCTTGATTTGACAAGACTATACCTGGGAGGTTAGGTTCCTTATTTGTAATTGTTAATTTTTAAAAATGTATTTTAGTGTTATGTTTATAATTCTGACAAGAAAAAAAAACTAATTTATCAATAGTACCCGCTGGAATTTTTCAAAGTACGAAATCTTCGATTTAACGGCAGTTTTAACCTGTTAGATTAGATTTCTTACTTTTGATTTAGATGCCGATTTTTTTTCTTGTATTTTCATGTAACCCTTATCATTGTGTCGAGAAAGAAAGGCTAATTCGTTAATCAAATTCTGGAATGTTTTAGAGTGTAAAATCTTCGATTTGACGGGAGATTTTATCTGTTAGATTAAGTTCCTCATTTTCAATTGACATGATTATTTTTTCCTTAATGTATTTTATTATTATCTTTCTAATTTTCTCGAGGAACAAAGTCTAACCCGCCAATCAAAAGCAATTGGAATTTTAAGTACGAAATTTCTGATTTGGCGGGAGTTTTAACCAGTTAGGTTAGGCTCCTTACTTTTGATTGACATTTAGTCTTTTTTCTTAATATATTTTAGTGTTATCTCCCACATAGCACGAAAGATTTGGGAAACTTCCAATAAAAGATTCAAGAAAGATTCCAATGTAAGCTTCCAACAAACTTCCCGGAAGCTATATAAAAGTTTTAGTAAGATCCCATTAAGAGCAGGTTGTATATCTCTATCCTTTTCTAATCAAAGAATTTATTTTTTTGCAAAAACTAATAATTGTAGCAAAAAATAAGGAGATAGCCCCATCTCGTATAATAAAAAGGAAGATTTTCTTTGATGAGAAAAAATTATTTTTATCGATTCGTTTTGAAGAAAACCTTGAAAAACTTAAAAAATAAAGGTTAGGATGGACGATTCAGTTTTTCAAGGTTTTCTTAAAAACGAAGCAATAAAAATAATTTTTCCTCATAAAAGAAAATCTTCCTTTTTATTATACGAGATGGGGCTTTCTTCTTATTTTTTGCTACAATTATTAATTTTTGTGAAAAAATCAATTCTTTGATTAGAAAAGGACAGATATACTCGACCTCCTCTTAAAATCTTTCATGGAAGCCTCGCGAAAAATTTAGGAAAGCTTAAGCATAATATTCCGATTGCACTAAATGGAACATTACAAAGAAGCTTCCAGTAAGCTTCCGGGAAAGTCAAATGAAATATTACAATTAGAAAGATTATTTATATCTTGCAGAAAGGTTCCAGTAACATTTTGTGAAAGATTCCGTCTAAACTTCCTGCAGCCTTTCACAGAATATTAGAGTAAGGATATATTAATGTTCATGGAAGGTTACGAGTAACTTGTCTGGAAGATTCCTTGTCAGCTTCATGTAAGCTAATTGAAAGTTTCAGAAAGATTAAATCGGAATCTTCCATGGAAGCTTACCGTTTTCTTTCATGGAAGCTTCCTTGAATCTTTCTGGAAGAAAAGTGCGCGAGATATTAAACGCTTCCAAGAAATTTCCACAAAAGCTTTCATGGAAGATCGCATGGAAGCTTCTTACACTTTTTCGTGGAAGCTTCCATGAAGTATTTTTCGAACCTTACAGCAATCTTTCCTGAAAACTTCTTGTAATATTCACAAAGGCTTTTATGCTGGCTCCCATAGAAGCTTACCGTTTTCTTCCGTAGAAGTTTTCTAGAATCTTACATTGAATCTTTCTGAAAGTGCGCGAGACATTTGACGCTTCCAGAAAGCTTCCACGGAAGCTTGCTAGAAGTTTCCGAAACTTTTATGGAAGCTTTCTGGAAGCTTCTCGGAAGCTTCTGTGCTATGTAGGATATATATCATCGAAATAAAGGCCAATTCACCAATCAAAGTTTCTGAAATTTTTGAAATTAAGAAATCTTTGATTCGAAGAGAGTTTACACCGGTTTAGTTAGGCTTCTCACCTTTGATTGATCTGTTAATTTTTTTTTCAATGTATTTTAGTATTATCTTTATTATTTTGACGAGAAAAATGGCTAATCTGTCAACCAAATCCGTTAGAATTTTTGAAAGTACAAAATCTTTGATTTGACGGAATGTTTTACTTGTTAGGTTAGGTTTTTTACTTTTTATTGATATAGTAATTTTTTTCTTTATGTATTTTAGTAGTATCTGTATAATTTTATCGAGGAAAAAAGGCTAACCCACCAATCATCGCTGCTGGAAGTTTTTAAAGTACGAAATCTTTGATTTGCCGGAAGTTTTTTCATGAGTCTGAAGTTTGCAACGTTAGTTTCGAACGAAGATATCATTTTTTGAAAAATCGATTTCTAAGATTAAAAATCGTTTGAACTCTTTCAATTATGATTGAATAATAAAAAAAACCGATTATAATATCAAAATACCCCTAAATCAACCCCCAAAGGACATTCCAATACTTGGCTATTACGATAGCAACGAAAATTTCCAGTTTTAATTCTTCTTAGCCACCTTTTGATAATTTTATTGTTACAAAACCATTTGAATATTAAAATGTACTTAAAAATACATAACCCTAATCAACGCCGACTTGCGGAAACGAAAACTACTCTAGCGATAAGGGATGAAAACCATACTTTTCACAAAAAATTAACATTTTTATTTTTTTTAACATTCTTTTGATAAATTTTTTGGTACAAAACAATGTAAGTATTAAAATATACTTCGAAATACATAACCCTGATTAAATTTGACTACCGGAAACCAAAACTACCCTAGCTATAAGGGATGAAAACCATACTTTTCACAAAAAATGACCGTTTTTATTTTTTTCAACGACCTTTTGATAAATTCATTGTTACAGAACAACGTAAATATTAAAATCTACTTCAAAATACATAACCCTGATCAACGCCGACTACCGGAAACGAAAACTACCCTAGCTATAAGGGGATAAAAAACATACTTTTCACAAAAAATTAGCAATTTTATTTTTTTTAACGACTTTTTGATAAATTTATTCTTACAAAACAACGTAAATATTAAAAAATACTTCAAAATACTTAGCCCTAATCAACGCCGACTACCGGAAACGGAAACAACCCTAGCTATAAGGGGATGAAAAACATACTTTTCACAAAAAATTAACATTTTTATTTTTTTTAACATTCTTTTGATAAATTTTTTGGTCAAAACAATGTAAGTATTGAAACATACTTCAAAATACATAACCCTGATTAAATTTGACTACCGGAAACAAAAACTACCCTAGCTATAAGGGATGAAAACCATACTTTTCACAAAAAATTAACGTTTTTATTTTTTTCAACGACCTTTTGATGAATTTATTCTTTCGAAACAACGTAAATATTAAAAAATACTTCAAAATACATAACCCCAATCAACGCCGACTGCCGGAAACGGAAACAACCCTAGCTATGAGGGGATAAAAAACATACTTTTCACAAAAAATTAATATTTTTATTTTTTTTAACATTTTTTTTATAAATTTATTGGTACAAAACAACTTTAATATTAAAATATACTTCAAAATACATAACCCCGATTAATGCCGACTACAGGAAACAAAAACTACACTAGCTATAAGGGGATGAAAAATATACTTTTCACAAACAATTTACGTTTTTATTTTTCTCAACAACCTTTTGATGAATTTATTGTTACAAAACAATGTAAATATTAAAATATACTTCAAAATACATAACCCTGATCAACGCCGATTACCGGAAACGAAAACTACCCTAGCTATTAGGGAATAAAAAACATACTTTTCACAAAAAATTATTATTTTTATTTTTTTCAACGACCTTTTGATAAATTTATTCTTACGAAACAACGTAAATATTAAAATATACTTTAAAATACATAACCCCGATTAACGCCGACTACCGGAAACGAAAACTACCCTAGCTATAAGGGGATGAAAAATATACTTTTCACAAAAAATTAACGTTTTTATTTTTTTTAACAACATTTTGATAAATTTATTGTTACAAAACAACGTAAATATTAAAATATACTTCAAAATACATAACCCCAATCAACGCCGACTGCCGGAAACGGAAACAACCGTAGCTATAAGGGGATAAAAAACATACTTTTCACAAAAAATTAACATTTTTATTTTTTTTAACATTTTTTTTATAAATTTATTTTTACAAAACAACTTTAATATTAAAATATACTTCAAAATACATAACCCCGATTAATGCCGATTACAGGAAACAAAAACTACCCTAGCTATAAGGGGATGAAAAATATACTTTTCACAAACAATTTACGTTTTTATTTTTCTCAACAACCTTTTGATAAATTTATTCTTACGAAACAACGTAAATATTAAAATATACTTTAAAATACATAACCCCGATTAACGCCGACTACCGGAAACGAAAACTACCCTAGCTACAAGATGATGAAAAATATACTTTTCACAAAAGATTAACGTTTTTATTTTTTTTAACAACCTTTTGATAAATTTATTGTTACAAAACAACGTAAATATTAAAATATACTCCATAATTAATAACTTTGATCAACGCACACTTCCGGAAACAAAAACTACCCTAGCTATAAGGGATCAAAACCATACTTTTCACAAAAAATTTACATTTTTATTTTTTTTAACTACCTTTTGTTAAATTTATTGTTACAAAACAATGTAAATATTAAAATATACTTCAAAATACATAACCCTGATTAACGCTGACTACCGGAAACGAAAACTACCCTGGCTATAAGGGGATAAAAAACATACTTTTCACAAAAAATTATTATTTTTATTTTTTTCAACGACCTTTTGATAAATTTATTCTTACGAAACACCGTAAATATTAAAAAATATTTCAAAATACATAACCCCGATTAATGCCGACTAACGGAAACGAAAACTACCCTAGCTATAAGGGATGGAAACCATACTTTTCACAAAAAATTAACGTTTTTATTTTTTTCAACGACCTTATGATGAATTCATTGTTACCAAACAACGTAAATATTAGAATATACTTCAAAATACATATCCCTGATTAACGCCAACTACCGGAAACGAAAACTACCCTAGCTATAAGGGGATGAAAAATATACTTTTCACAAAAAATTAACGTTTTTATTTTTTTTAACAACCTTTTGATAAATTTATTGTTACAAAATAACGTAAATATTAAAATATACTCCATAATTAATAACTTTGATCAACGCACACTTCCGGAAACAAAAACTACTCTAGCGATAAGGGATGAAAACCATACTTTTCACAAAAAATTTACGTTTTTATTTTTTTTAACTTCCTTTTGTTAAATTTATTGTTACAAAACAATGTAAATATTAAAATATACTTCAATATACATAACCCTGATCAACGCTGACTACCGGAAATGAAAACTACCCTAGCTATAAGGGGATGAAAAATATACTTATCACAAAACATTTACGTTATTATTTTTTTTTAACAAAAACATCCCCTTTTAGCTAGGGTAGTTTTCGTTTCTGGAAGTCGGCGTTGATCAGGGTTATGTATTTTGAAGTATATTTCAATATTTACATTGTTTTGTAACAATAAATTTATCAAAAGGTTGTTAAAAAAAATAAAAATGTTAATTTTTTGTGAAAAGTATGGTTTTCATCCCTTATCGCTAGAGTAGTTTTCGTTTCCGCAAGTCGGCGTTGATTAGGGTTATGTATTTTTAAGTACATTTTAATATTCAAATGGTTTTGTAACAATAAAATTATCAAAAGGTGGCTAAGAAGAATTAAAACTGGAAATTTTCGTTGCTATCGTAATAGCCAAGTATTGGAATGTCCTTTGGGGGTTGATTTAGGGGTATTTTGATATTATAATCGGTTTTTTTTATTATTCAATCATAATTGAAAGAGTTCAAACGATTTTTAATCTTTGAAATTGATTTTTCAAAAAATGATATTTTTGTTTGAAACTAACGTTGCAAACTTCAGACTCATCGACTTTTTCTCCTCTTCGATTTTTTTAATCTTGATTGTGCCTCAGAGCGTTAAATTATTAAAATAAAAATTTAATTACTAATCTTGTAATATTTTTTAGTATTTCTTTCTGACATTACAAAGTTCTTCACTTTTGTAAATTTTTTCGCACATGCATTTTTGTGTAACTTTTATTATAGCGACGAGAAAAAAAATTAATTTATCATTTAATGTAGCTGGAATTTTTTGAAGTACGAAATCTTCTATTAAACGGGAGTTTTCACCTAATAAGTTCTTCACTTTTGTTTGAAGTGGTGATTTTTGCCCGAGACGAGTTTGGCGCTTAAGCGAAGCGAGAGTGACAATAAAGACGAGGACAAAAATATCTTTCCTTCATACCCGTGCCGGAACTTCGCCTAAAAGTGCCTCTCGTGCGGCAGGGAACGGGCAAATTACATTTGTGATTTTCTTTACAGTCACATGCTCAGAAGCCACTGCGCATCTTCATACTACAACAGTTTCGGTCGCTTCACTGTCTGCTGCATGTTCCGACTATATCTATATATACTCAGTATGTCTAACCTCTGTTATTATACATCAAACATCGTTAGACATGACTGTTAAAATTATGAAATACACACACACATGATAATTACACACGTTTTTTTTATATGAATTATCATTAGAATATTTACTGTATATCCTATGTTATCAGCAATAGGATACACATGTTCCGTTTTTTCACATTTCTTTCATGCATACACAATTTTTTTTAACTCGCGATATTTTTTTCACGACACTCACAACACGCTTTTAGACACTTAAAAAATAAAAATACAATAAAATAATTGAATATTTATGTTCTTTTTTTTGTTTCTTTACACGTTTTATTTATTTGAATTGTTAAATAAAACGAATTGTTTATCCTATGTTAACCGCTATAGGACTTTTATTTGCGATTCTCTCTCTCTTTCACGCTCTCAACGTATACTATAGTTGCTTGCGCATGCGCGCTACAACAAACTAAAGCATCAAATGACTTTTCACTAGAAATCGTTTTCGATGTATTTTTTTACTTAAAAATGAATTTTTATCTTTTTGGGATGGCGAAGTTCCGGCCGGGCATGAAGGAAAATCGTATACGCTCCTCGGCACGAAAAAGGCTCATCATATGCGCGTGTTTTGCTTTGCTCGGCTGACGCCTCGCAAAGCAAACTTACACGCGCATGTAATGAGCCTGTTCCGTACCTCGGAACGTAATATACTATTACTTCCGTGGTTAATATAATACTTTTTCATACACTAAGAGCGCCCAATTCAGCCTCACTAAATATCGATATTTACAACCCATCAATATACTCATTCATTAACTCATCGATATAATTATTTATCCACCCATCGACATATTTATTAATTTCACCGATCAAAACCGCTGGAATTTTAAGGACTTCGATTTAACGGGAGCTTTTAGCTTTTAGGTTTAATTCCTTACTTTTGATCGACATTTTGTTGTATTTTTAGATGTATTTCAATGTTATTTTTAATGAAAATTTTCTCTATTAATCTTTGAAATTATTCAATGACTATAAAATGACTTTTTATAAAAGCTATATTTTAAGGCTTCCTCCCTGGTTTTTTACTATTTTAATTGAACTTTGATAAAAACCATTTTTGAAGAAAATATATTTTAAATAAAATTACAGTTGTAAAGATTTAAAATATGAGTAGTCTAAAGTTGCTTACTATTCGTTTGGTAACCAACAGCAACAATATCTGACTAAGAATAAACAAGTATAGCCTACAAAATAAATATTTTAAGACTTATTAAAAATATAAGATAAATAAAATATAATAAAATAAAATATAGTACATTAAGAATATGAAATAATGGCTGATGAATATGTAAAAAATATTCTGAAAAATTGGAGTTTAGAACCTCTCATAAAAATTTTTGAAGGTAAGTAGATAATCATTTGTATTTATAAAATCTTCATCTAATTAGATAATTTAATATTTTCTTTCAAATTTTAATATTATATTTTAGTAAAAAATTTATTTTTTTTTATATCGTTATATGGATAAATATTGATTTCTTTTGCAAATATGAAAAAAAATTACAAGTTGCACAAAATTAAATTAAAAGAATATCAAATACCAATATAATATATTGTAAAAAAGATTGCAGAGGTTACTGGTTTTGGAGGTTACAAAATTGAATATTTTCTCAATTGTTAATTGTTAAAACAAACATATAAGACAATTCCAAATTATGGAACAAATTTCGCATCATCGTTACTTATTACTTAATGATATAATTGTAGTAAACAAACAATATTACTTTCTTTTTTCATGATCTGGACTATAATTTTATGAAATAAAATTTTTATTTCTCAGTTCAATAATCATATAAAATCTAATATTGTTAATTTAAATTATCCTTAGAATAAAATTTTAGTTTCTATCATTTGAATTTTGCATAAATAACCTATATGTAAAAACTATTATGACTATAACTAGTTATGAGCAATTATTTTAAAATAGTTTTTTTTTGAAAGCAGTTTCACTCACTCAATAATCATTCATAAAAATTACATACTTTTAAAAATATTACACTAATAAATTAATAAAATTAATTCTACATTATTTACAGAGAATGCTATTGATGAAGATATTTTTAAAGAAATGAATACATCATTTGTAGAAAAATTGATCCCTACGCTAGGCCATCAATATAAATTTTTGAAAAAATATGAATCATACAAAGAAAATGTTGATCAAAGCATGAATGAAAAATGTTTAGAGACTATTTATAATGATTTGAAGTCTACCCAAGCAAATGAAGTAGTAGAAATGCTCATTGAGCAAACGGATGAACTAAACTTAATACCTCATCGAGTAATTGCAAGTAACAGTTTAGTTCATCAAAATATATCTGCAGATAATACTTCAAATGAAATAGATGAATTTCGAAATTTTTTATCTTCAACATTTTCTGGACGTTTAGTATTGGGAAAATATAATTCAACTAAACAATTAGATTCCCATTTATTAGCTGATGCTATCATTTCAAAAGAAATATTAGTAAATAGTAATTATGAGTAAGAGCAAAACATTGATTTATTTCATTATATCCCTGGAAGAAAATTCAGGATAAAAATATGCTCAGTAAATTAACGGCTAGCGATATCTCGTCGCGACGCAGTCGCGATAAATAACCGATGTATAAGCGATAAAATATTGAAGACATTAATTACAATTTCATATATTAGATAAAGAACATAACCCTAAAAACAATTAATTAAAACCTCTTTTTGATATTATTTTTTGCACCCGAAATTTGTTATTTAACCATTTCTAATTATATTTTTTTATTAATTTTATTTTTTTTAAAGGAAGTATCATTGAAAAAAATCTTGCGTGAAGTGGGCTCGTATCAGATACCTCGAGCATGCAAAGCGTGAACGTTACCGACTGCGCCATGATGACAAGTTGTCAATGAATTTTTCGAATCGTCTACATATGTTATAGAACTATTTTCAATTTGGTCGAAAATTTTGAGGTTATGATTAAATTTACAGATCATCGACTCGACATTATTATTTAAAAAAGTAAAATTTATTATATGCATAGTAAAATTTATTATTCTATTCATCATTTCTTTTTCCATTTTGGGAATTACATCCCCTTAATTATTATTTATTATATATTTTTCGTTAAATTTTTTATTGTTTCTTAGACAAAATATAATTAGAAGGTTGACGATATCCTTCCGGTGCCATCGGGATAATTGATGAACCGGTGTTAGGGTTTACCGTGATATCGATCAGCATAAGATCGTGACCACCGGTATTATATACTGCATATATGCTTAACGTTTCTACCAGGGATATATATATATAATTAAATGTGAAATCCAAATATTCATGATTATTTAACTCTAAAACTTTCGCATCGAAAATATTTTAGTAAGTAATTGATTATTTATTTTTTAGGATAAAATCTAAAGAATTCAAGAGTTGGGCACAAAAAATTAAACTGTTTTTTCCGGATGAAACGATAGATTCATGGTATTTTTCTGTAAAAAAAATAAAAAAAACGCATACAGGCGGTATATTGTATAACCATTTCTTATATTGCCGAAAACAACTACGAGATGCTGGATTAATAAAAAAAGACAAAGAGAAAAAGCAAAGAAGCCATAATAATAGTATGTATTATAAAATATTCTTTTTAAATTTACTTTTCTTCAATTCATATTTTTAATATACAGCGGAATTTTAAATTCTGTGCTGCACAGTAAACGAGTAAGCTTCGTAGCGGTCAAAGCTGCAAAAAGCTTTATTTATAACAGCTTATAATTAACATACTTATTTTGGTGAAGTTAATTTTTAGAATTTAGTAATATATTAGTGATACTATTTTTTTAGTGAACCTTACCATGAAATTTTTGTTTAATCATATTATAAAGTCTAATAATAGCTACATTATATCGTATGGTAATATGATAGTAATGGTTATCTATTTTTTCTCTGTGTAGTTAAAAATATTTTACTATCTTAAGTAAAAACATTTTTTAAGATTGATACATAAAATATGGTTTTACAGATCCTAACAAAGACAATAATACTGAAGAGCAGTTATTATGGCTTCAGAATAATAACGCCGGAGATTTCACCAATACCCTAAACAAATGGATAGCTACATTTGAATTGCGCAGCCTTGTTGAAATTATATCAATAAGAGAGTACATAGAAAAATACAAATGCTTGCAACATTCTAAAGGCTGGAAATTGGTAAATTTTTTACTATTATTTGTACCTTTTGATTATTTTCTTTTTACATATTACTAAAAAAATATAAGTAATGGTTTGAAATATTAATGAACAAGTCATGGATTCATGGGTAGATAGATTAATTAGTCAATAAATCAATGGGTCGATAGGTTCATGGTTCAATAAGTTGATGATTGCATGGGTAGACGGGTCGATGGGTCATCGGGTTTGATGAGTTGATCTGTCGATGGGCAATTTCTTTAATATTAGATTGTTTTTAGTTGAATGGCTTTTAAGTTATTTTTTTACAGTCGGGGGCTTCGCCTCCAGGATCCCCTGGCGCGGCTTTTCCCCCTGACCTCCATGAGAGGCTCCATCCTGAACCCCGTCCTCCTTTCGGACCCAACTGATTCTTGCCGAGGCAAATTCGACAGTCTTATTTTCACATTTTCATTTTGATTTTATCATCTATTAATGCCTTTACTTTATGTATTATTAATGAATTTATATTCAATGTGGCTGAATTAGACGCCCTTCGTGTATGAAAAAATAATACGTTATCTACGGAAGTAAAGGTGTTTTTACCCACGTCTTTATTGTTAAACTCGACTCGAGTAAAAATCACCTATTTTACTCCCTTGGTTAACAATGTACTATTATTTAATTTCATACTAATGTTAATACATTACAAGGACGGTATTAAAAGTAAAATATAAATGATTAAAATTTAGAATATACATAAATTGTATATACACAATCATAAAAAATTCTTAAATATTTTTTTGTAGTATTTCTTCGTATATATTGGCTTTATTTATCTAGTTTTGAACTTATTAAAATATAACCTATTATTTTTGCAGTTAAAATTCGATTTTGAAAAGACATACCCTGAGTGTGCAGAAATTTTTTTTCAAAATTGGCCAAAAATAGCTAAGACTTTAATTACATTGGGCAAAGACTTTAAAGATGTTAAAGTAAAAGATTATGTGGAAAAGCATAAGGATTTAATAAATACAGGTAAAAATACAATATTTTTAAAAATTATGTTTTATTATGTTTAACAGACAATTCCAATATTACAGAAAAAGAATCCATCTTAGGATTAATGCTACTTCCATTAATGCTTGGATCTGTAAATTGTAAAAGAAAGAGAGGTCAAAAACCCTGGCGACCAAACACTGATGAAGTACAAAATGGATTCATTTTACATATACAGGTAATTTTACAAGTAAATATGTTAACTCCTGATCTTTCTATATTATGTAAGTATGGGCGTTGTATATAATACATTAAATATCAAAGTTTTTTTAAATAATATTTTTTTACCCTTTAATGTCACGTATCGTTGTTCTACATACAAATATTATGAAGACCTTAATATTTTTGAAAGCATCTCTTTAATGTATATCATACTAAAATTATTCTGGAATCCAGCAAGCAGCTCTAACAGTTTAATGAATTTTTTTTAACTATAAATAAATCAAACTATTTCAAATTTATGAACAACGTTACACTTGCTTTAATAAGACATGCATTTTTGAGCTAAATGGAATATTTTTACAATTATTTTCAAAATATGTACAAACTTTGAGTTATTCATTTTAATTCAATTAAATTTAATTTTTAGACGTACGAAGATTTGGACTCCGAAAGAAAAAAAAGAGAAAATACATATCGTCAATACGATCTTACAAACCAACCATTTCTTTGCATTTGTGCACTGAGAGAAATCCTATAATAAATATAACTATAGATTGTATTCAAAATTACTATATTATATAGTACGAGTGGGACATTTCTGCATTATAACAAATTTTACTATATTACATAGTAAAATTTATGAAAACAGATATGTAGAAAAAAATTTATTTTTTTTTTTTGTACCCGAAATTTGACATTGAAATTTTTAAATTCATTTAATTTTAGATTTATTTATTATTTTAATTATATCAATTTTTTAAAAATAAATTACCTAAGAAAAAAACGGACCTGAAGTGGAGTCGAACCCGGGACCTCGAGACTGGAAAACGTGAACGTTACCGACTGCGCCATTACGACATGTTACTTATAAAATTTCGAATCGTCTACATATGTTACCCAACTATACTTTCAATTTGGTAGAAAATTTTGAGGTTAGAAATAAATTTACAGATCATCGACTCGACATTACTATTTGAAATAGTAAAATTTATTATATTCATAATAAAATTTATTATATGCATAATGAAATTTATTATATGCATAATAAAATTTATTATTTTTATAACATTAATTCCAACATAAGATATGAAATATTTTTACTCTGTCATAACAAATTTTACTATAGCATAATTTTTACTATGTAATATAACAATTTTTCTAATAAGATATAGTTTCATTTCTTAAACGATTGTTGCCAACCTTATCAAATTTATAGTAATATTTGTTATAAATGTAATAAAAATCGTTATAATGCAGAAATGTCCCAGCTCTCCTATAAAATATAGTAATTTTTATTACTATCTATAACTAAAGTTATAATCTATTTTTCTCAGTGTGGTGATTTGAATAATATAGTGACGTCTAGGATCATTATAGAAGATTATATTTATGTATTGACAGATCCAATTGAAGCGATAGATGCATTATTTAAACTTTTTTTTATTCTAAACGCTGAGTATCCTGTTGAATGTAAGCACGTATGGACATTCATTCAAAAATACGTGTACGAATTAGATCCTGAGAAGGCTCAAACGTTCATTGTTGTAGAAGATTTATTTAAACGTATAAATATTATTAATAAACATAATTTTATGTTATAAACATGTTAAATTCTACACTTTATAATTTGTTAATAATTTATAATTTTGTATTATAAGCATCCCAAATTCTAGACTTTATAATTTTATGTTTCAAAAAAAGAATTGTCAAACTACTTTTAAACTTATGATAACCCAGTTAGATAGATAGATATTGATTTATTTTGAATTCTGGTAGAAATGTAACTATAAAAAATGGTTTATATAAAAATTTAAGGTATTAATAATAATAATGCCAAAGAAATGTCCATAAAATGTTAAAAAAAAGCGTTTCCATTTCTACTGGTCATAAAATGGTAATACAAAGCTTTCAATTTCTACCAGGGTATAAAAATAGCGTGTATAAAACAACAGATATAATATGAATAAGTCACCCTAAAAGTGATATCACAGATAAAAACAATAAAAAGTTAACAAAAGGGTATGAAAATTATGCCAGTGCTATAAGCTTATATTCATATTTTTTTTTCTTATAAATGAGAATCATGACCAGTAAGATAATTTTCTTAAATATTGTTCATTTTTTTCTAAAAAAAACGAGTTTTTTTCTATGATCACGAATATTTCGAAACCTATATTTATATGGCAACATTTTGTTTATGCAAATATTAATTTAAGGAATTAGAACTGAGTTTAAGCCTAAATAAAAATCTAATTTTAATGTAAATATAAATTTTTTTTCTTATAATATCAATTAATGAAACTTTTTTTATCTTAAATATATATTAAGTATAAGCAACGCTTGAATCGAAAAAAAAAGATTTTAAGCATCGAATGAGATATTTTAAAATTATTCACGGAATAAAGTTTTATATTTGATATATATTTAAAATTTAAAAAAATTTTAATTGATAAAAGAAAAAAAAATTATTATTATATTTAAATTGGATTTTTTTTTCATGCCTCAACTCAGTCCTAATACCTAAAGTAAAATGAGTTACCACATCGGTTTAACTTTAATAAAATACAGATCTTAAATAATCTATTTAAATCAAATTACAGTAGTAAATATAAATATATGAATGATCAGAAGTTGCTCACTATTAGCTTGATAACCAAAAACAATAGTATCTGTCTAACGATGAACAAATTTAGTCCACACAATAAATATTTTTTGAATTTTATAAGTACAGTAATAATAAAATCAGAAAATTAATTAAAAATTGCTGATAAATACGTAAAAAATATTGTAAGAATTTAGAGTTTTTTTAAGTAAACATGTGAACTCTTTATCTTTTCATATTGTATAATTATCGACGTCGTGTACAGGAAAATAGATGATTTACAGAAAAATACGGATTTATTTTACATATACAGGTAATTTTTCAAGTAAATAAGTTAATCCTTCATCTTTTCTCGTTGTATAATTATCAATATTGAATATAATACTTTAATTAATAAAGTTCTTCAAACAATATTCTTTTGAGCCTTTAATGTCACATATCATTTTTCAAACATAAAAATTTTGAATACATTGATATTCTGAATAATATTGTTTTTATCCTTTTATTTGCATACCTAAATTATATTTATCAATAGTTTGATTACTTGAATATTTCTGAAAGCATAAGAGTCAAATATTTCTTATATTTATTTAATTTTATTTAATATAAAGGCTTCGCATTTTATTTTACTCTCTTCAATGTTTACATGATCTTGAAATTTAGTAAGTACAGTGAAATCTTCTTATATATTTTTGAAGCTAAGCATATATTACACAACCACCAAACAATTTTAATAATCAATTACAAATTTATTGATTTTTTTTTTTAAATAAGGTTGTTTCTGCTTGCTATTTTTAATGATAATTTTTTTTCTGATTCATTTTCAATCATATTTAAAAATATAAATATACGTCACAGAGGTTTTCTCAGGGAGAACGCAAATTTTCGAATTAAAGTGTTCAAAATTAGAGAGGTTTCACTGTATATCTAAAATTAAAATTTCAAGCTACAGAGGAAACTTGTAAAATTATTCTAAATTTTACTGATTCTCACGTTCTTTTTTTACTATAAATGAATTAAAAAATTTTCAATTTATGAATAACGTTACACTTGCTGTAAAGGTTATTTTTTTGTATTAAGAGCAGGCAGGCTGGAGCAGATTCGATACCGACCGAGAATAAAAAATCCGTTGTTAAATTTTCTCGTACTATACGTAATAGAATGCATGAAAATTTTGAAATACATTCACGAAATTTATTTCTTTATTGCGTTCACCAAAATTAATTGAAGAAATTTTAAAAAATAAATTTTATACTGCAACTGTTTATTAAACTCTAAGAGCGGTTACTTACTTTTTCTTTAAAATATGGTGAATTTTATGAAAAAAAAACATCTATTATATAATCATGTATGTATAAAAAATTGCATTCGATAACAATTTCTTTTGAAAACAGTATAATTATTGTCGGTAATCAAATTGGCTCCGGCCAACTCTTACATGAAATATTAGAAAAAAATAATTCGTTATATAGTTAAAAGCATAAATATAAAAAATGCAATTCTTTATAATTTTTTTCAAAATGTACAAAATTTTGACATATTCTTTTATGATTTAAGTGTATTTTATTTTTTAGGCGTATGAAGATTCGGACTCCGAAAGAAAAAAAAATGAATTGAAAGATTTGAATGATATGGTGGTATTTAAGATTATTATAAAAGATTATATTTATATGTTAACGAATCCAATTGTTAATTTCATATTTTAAAAATGTCAAGTTTAATGCCAGATACTTCTATTTTTGAAAAAAAAATTATTGAACTAGTTTTAAATTTATACAATAACCCAGTTATACCTAGAAATGTAGTACAAACAATTATAGAAAATTTGGAAAATTTTACAGATGAAACTTATGTACCATTTTTAATAGAAAAATTAAAATCGTCATTAAAAGATAAATGTAATACAGAAGTTATTGAAGAAATTGAAAAAATACTCAATTCAACTAAAAATTCGTTTATTAATTTCTCGACGGAGTATAAAAGATTCAGTTTTTTTGAAAATATGGGTATTTACATTCCACCAGAAACGATTGTTATTGGTGAAACAATGATTGAAAAAAGAAAATCGAATATTGTAGTGCCCATGCCATCAGATGTTACAATAGAATATATTTCATTACAGAAGACATTAAAATCATTTTTGGAAATACCAGGAATGTTTGAAACAATTAGAAACTATATAAAATTATTATATAATGAAAAAGAAATTATTAGTAATTTTGTACAAGGCGAGTTTTGGTCACATAGACGTACTTTACATAAAAATCGCTTTTATTTACCTTTATTTATATTTCATGACGATTTTGAGACGGGAAATGCTCTTGGAAGCCATGCTGGTAATAACAAGCTTGGAGGAACTTATGTCTCAATTCCTTGTTTGCCTCCGCATATTAACTCAAAATTATCTGTGATATTTTTAAATACTTTATCATATTCATTTGATAAAAAAGAGCATGGTAATGTAAATATTTTTAAAAATTTAATTCAAGATTTAAACTATTTAAAAAATGAAGGAATCAGCATTGTAATCAAGGATGTTCAACATAAAATTTTTTTTGAATGTGGTTTGATCTTAGGAGATAATCTGGGATTAAATAGTATTTTTGGTTTTACGGAAAGTTTTGCAGCTAATTATTTTTGTCGTATGTGCACTGTTACTTTTCGTGAATCAAAAACTTTAGCTGTTGAAGATAAAAGTAAATTGAGAACGTTAGAAAATTATGCTTCAGATGTACAAAAAAATGACCTATCAAGTACAGGTATTAAAGAACCTTGTGTTTTTAATCAAGTAGACGGTTTTCACGTTACTCAAAATATTAGTGTAGATATTATGCACGATATTTTTGAAGGCGTTGCTAATTATTGCCTAAAAAACATCTTATATGATTATATATATAATAAAGAAAAACAAAAATTTACATTAATGGAATTGAATAAAAGAATTGAATTATTTGATTATGGAAAATTAGAAAGATCTAATAAAGTGCCTATTATTTCCGAGGATCATATAAAATCAAAATATAAAAAATTAAAAATGTCTGCTGCTGAGATGGCCTGTTTTGTCCGTTACTTTGGTTTGATGGTTGGTGATTTAATACCATTAGGTGATGAAACTTGGCAACTATATATTTACCTTAGACGGATTGTAGATATTATAACTGCTCCAACTGTAATACGATGCCATGCTTTTTTATTAGATCACTACGTTTTTATGTTTAACACATTGTATATAAAATTATATGGTCACTTAATACCAAAACATCACAACATGACTCACTTTGCACGAATTATGATAAGAAATGGACCTTTAGTAAAATGTTGGAGTATGCGATATGAAGCTAAACATAGAAGCTTTAAACTATCTGCACATAGTCTCAGTGGATCGCTAAATATCTTGAAATCGTTAGCAATAAAAAATCAATTTATGTTTGCCCATTTATTATTTATCAATGATATAACAAATAATATTAAATTTGGCAAGCAATTGACGTGTGACCAAAGAGTAATTGCTGCACATTTTAGTCAAATTCTTGACAAACAAAATATCAAATGTTTTGAAAATGTAAATATTAATGAAATCGTCTATGAAAAAGAAACCATTATCGTAGTAGAAACCGAAGAAGACAATTTACCAACGTTTGGAAAGATATGTAACATTTATTGGGCTGATGGAGAAGGATATCTTATCATGGTTCGATTGAACAGCATAGTATTTGATGAACATGTTTTTGCTTATGAAGTAAAATTTAATGATGTTAGAATTTTTAAATGTTTTAAGAGTTTACCGGACTATTCACCTTGCCTTATGATTAAAAAAAAATATATATATTATGTAGCTACTAGACATATTTTATAGATAGAATAAATGTACATACATTGTTTTATTGTTATAAATAGAAAGTAATTTGAAACAATGATGTTGTTTAATTATTTATTATATTGAAGTGAAACCACCTTTTCTTCCGATTCTCCGCACACGGACAAATACAAATGCTGACACACATGCACACATACGTATATCCATTTATATACATGTATATGGGGAAATTTACGGATTTTTTGCAATTTGAGGTTTAAAATAATAAAAAATAAAAATTAATGACACAGTGCTGACATTTCTTTTTTTTAGTATAGATACACAATAAACAATAAGAAATGTATAAACGAAATTCAGTTTTCGTAAAGGTTCGTGGGTGATACAATGATTTTGATCACTTTAGGTGTCTCAGTTATACATCTTTCTATACCAACATCTGATATATCATCGTCTAAAACTAGGGCACAAAATATTCTCTAGTTTGAGCAATTTTAAAGGCACACTTTTGTACACAGGTTTATTTTATTTGTTTTCTAATGTTTTTAATGAATCAATCATTATAAGAAAGTTAACTTCAAGGTTCACAGGTCTAAAATTTAAAATACTAAATAGTACGATTTATTTTCAAATTTGAAAGTCTGCTACTAAAAAATGTATTTTTTTATATCGAGTTTCATACAAAAATACGCTAATTATTTATAACAATGAGTGCTCTAATTTAAAAAATTTCAAGGGCACATCATCTTACCAAGGTTTAGTTTCTTCATTTTAAAATACTATTTAAGGTCCAATATTTCAAAAAAATAAATTTTGAAGGTTCGTGAAATTAAAGTTTAAAAAATAAAAATAATTTATAATGAAAATTTAGAAACATAACTTTGAATGCAAAGTACGTTCGCTTTAGATAGGTTATATTGCAACCTTTCATGGATGTACTACACAAGATTTAGGGAAATTTATACAAAATCGTTCGATTACACTTAAAAAACATCATAGATAACCTCCCAGCAAGTTTACCGAAAGATTAAATTGAACATTACAGAAATATTTTTTGGAAGATTACTTTGTATCTTGAGAGGAGTTTTTAGTAACTTTTTGTGAAAGATTCCATTTAATCTTTTTCTAGCACAGAATATTACAATAAGGATATATTAATGTTCATGGAAGGTTACAAGTAACTTGTCTGAAAGATTCGTTGTAAGCTTCCTGTAAGCTAATTGAAAGTTTCAGAAAAAATAAATCGAAATCTTTAATGCAAGCTTATCGTTTTCTTCCATGGAAGCTTCTTAGAATCTTTGATTGAATCTTGCTAAAAGCAAAGTGCGCGGGACATATGGAAGATTACATGGAAACTCCTTACGCTTTTTCATGGAAGCTTCTATGAAGTACTTTTCGAACCTTACTGCAATTTTTCCTGAAAGCTTCTTGTGATATTCGTAAAGGCTTTTATGCTGGCTTCCATGGAATCTTTCTAGAATCTTTCATTGAATCTTTCTGAAAGCATAGTGCGCGGGACATTTGAGGCTTCCAGAAAGCTTCCACGGAAGCTTTCTAGAAGTTTTCGAAACTTTTCTGGAAGCTTCCTGGAAGCTTCTATGCTATGTGGGTAGTAGATTTGAGAGTTGACAGTTTTCATGTTTAAGGTTCATTGATTTTATTAATGAGGGTTTACGGATTTATGTGTTTTAAATAGATAAGCCCAGGGTTATTGAATTCAATACTTACAGGTTACTCATGGATATACAATTTAAGAATTTATGGGTGAAATTATAGCTTTAGCATTTATAGATTTAAAATTTTTGGAATCGATATTTATAAATTGAGGGCGCTTTTAGGTTTTCGTTTTACAGTTCGTGAATTAGTGATTATTCACTATGGGCAAGTCTATAAAAGCCATCTGGTGGTTTTGAGGAAGAACTTTTGGAGGAGAAACGAAACTTCTTCTTTTAATGTAGCTTCTAGCCACTACTGGCGGTTTCAACATTTTTTTTTATTTCCTGCAAATAAATGCCCAGTGCGAATAGGCTTACTAGGAGAATATCAGACCTCCAGATCACAGATTTTTCTTAAACTTTGGGATAAGTTTTCAGAAGACAAAATATGGAACGAAACAGAATTTTAGATCCCATGCTCAATATTTCCCTAATTACAGGCAACTAGAGAAAATCGCTAAAAAACTTACTAGATTTTCAAACGCTTTTAGTTTTTTAACATTGATAGTTAGAAGTTTGAAACTATTTTTAAGTGAAAATTGAGCATGAAAATTGTTTTGAAATAGTACTTGCAGTATACCGAAATATTATTTTTTTCCAATGTTATAACATAATGAAAATTGGACCAAATTTCATTATTACTTTTATTAATAACTAATGTTGTAAAAAGAAAATTCAGGTCCAATTCTTATTACGCTATAACATTGGAAAAAAATAATATTTTGGTATATGCAAGTACTATTTTGAAACAATTTTCGAGCTCAATTTTCATTTTAAAAATAATTTCAAGCTTTTAGCTATCAATGCTAATAAACTAAAAGCGTTTGAAAATCTAGCAACCTTTTTATTGATTTTCTTTAATTGTATGTAACTAGGGAAACCTTGAGCGTTAGGGTCTGAAATTCTGTTTCCTTACGTTTTGTTATAAAAAAACTTATCCTAAAGTTTGAGCAAAATCTGTGATTTGAAGGTGTGATACTCTCCTACTTAGAGGAGAGGTACTATCCTATAAGTTTATGAGTTTGGAACGAGTAGATTTAAGAATTAAGAACTTTTAGGTTTAGGGCTCATAGATTTATTTTATTTGGTTTAGGGTCCATGGATTTATATATTTAGAATAGATAGGTGTAGGATTAATGGTTAATTTCAGGACTTTTAGGTTTAGTGCTTATGCATACGCAGTTTAAAAATTTATGGTTCAAGGATTTAGGATTAATCGATAGAGGATTTAAAGGTTCTAGTCTATTAATTTTAAAATATATGGTTCTTGACTCTAACGGTTTGGCTAAGTAGGTTTGGGTTCATGGCTTAAAATAATAACAATTCCATTAGCTTCATAAACTAAAAACACTGTTGTTCGTTTCATTAGTTCCGATGCATCTAGCATCATGAAATCAATTCACTCTCGGATAATTTTTTTATATATCGCTTATGGAAGGTTTACGCCGTCGATAAAGAAGTTTGACTTAAAAAATTATTGGTAAGAACGATCATGAGCCTGAATCTAAAATAGATTAGTGGAATTCTCTTTAAATTACATAAAATGAAATGTTTTAGCGAAGTTTCCATAAGCTATCATTGTTGGTCGAAATTTTCACAAACCCCATAAATTAGAAATACCATTATCAACAATGTCTATATTATAGATTTTCATAAGTAATAAAAAGCATAATATAGAAATATTTTGGAAAATTTTTTAATAAAGATTAGATTCTAGAAGTTATAATATCGGTTTCTATTTATAAAGCGTATACTCTATTACATCACCTAAACCATAAATAAAAAATGCTATCACCAAGAATTTCCGTAAAATCCATAAGTTCAAAACATCATTAGAAAAATTTTGAACCATAAGTAAAAAAATTATTTTGATGTACTTTTTCAAATATATAAGCAACGTAGTGGCAAAAATTTATTTAAAACAGTATATAAAGAATAGGGTAAATTTCATCTGAAAATTTTTATTTAATAAAATTTTAGAAATTTGGTTATTAGAAAAATTAATTTTTTAAAGTAATAATAAATATAAATATATTAATAATCATTTTACTTTAGTATTAAGCAGCATTTATTTAATTAACTATGTAATATTTACATAACAATGAATACTTAACTAACCAAATAATATCTATCAATACACTCAGTAAAATTTACATAGTTTATCAAATAAAATTTATATATCAACGCTTACTCAACTAGACAAATAAAGTTTTCTTGAGCATTAAGTGAAAATTACAGAATTTCCTCATTAAATTGCTATTGTTGAACTTTTTGAGTAAAAATGACATAGCATCTGAGTACAATCTGCTTAGAATTTCTCCCCGTGTGTGACGAATGTCATAGGCTATATAAATAATTACTTTTTTAATCAATAATTGCAATAAAATAATTATAGACCTAGATCTTAACGCGTAGGGAATAGGGACTACTTTTTTTCGGCGTTCTGCGGTCAGTCAACATGCTCTATCCTTGCTACTTTCCTTGGTTGCCCAATAGGTGGCGACCGATTTTGTCTTTCACTTTATTAAACTGGTACGGTAGAAATACTTATACACCTATGATATTCCGTAACTTCAACACAATAAATTTTTATTGCATATTCTCTAATCACAGAGTAATATTACCTCGGATTATTTACTGAAATATTTTGTTTACTACAATTGACATAATTATGGAAGAAGAAGAAAATTATTAAATGTCATTATTTTTCAAAAATTTTTTATTCTCATTTCAGATTTTGTCATTTTTAAATAAATAAGTGCTGAAGGTTTAATTGTCTTTTTTAGTTTATGTTTACTAAAATCGACATAATTATGGAAAAAAAAAATTTTTTTTAAATGTAATTATTTTTCTAAAATTTTTTAATTGATTTCATTTTTGGTAATTTTTAAAGATAAAAATTAAATTATTTTGTACTTTTTTCATGTCACTTTAATTCTAATAACTTACGATTTTTTTATTAAAAATGACACTTTGTTCACTTCTCAATAGGTGGCGACCTGTTTTGCCGCTCACTCTACTAGATTAGCACGGTATATATAGGTACTTATATCGCGAGGATAATGCGAACAGCTTATCGGGAATAAATTTTTATTGCACTTATTCCCTATCATTGTTGAACATTCATATTTATTAATGAATATCTCTTTCACGATTTTGATTTGCTAAAAAAATTTTTCATCGTCAATTTAAATATATTTTTTGACTTACTGGTACTAAATTGAACATATATCGAAAAATAAAAAAAAAATTCAATGCTTATTTTTTCTGCAAAAAAATAGTATATTACGTAACAAGTGCGCGAAGGATGCGATTCACACACGAGCCGAGTTTGTCGCCCGAGCGAAGCGAGGGCGACAAAAAGGCGAGTGTGTGAACCGCATCGCGCACGTGTTGCGTATACTATTTTTTAAGACACCGTGGGCGAAACACAGACAATCGAAAACGACATTTTTACGGTCATAACAAACTACGAGTTTTGTTTGTCACCTGAGCGAAGCGAAGGTGACAATAAACGAGTAAATAATATATTATAAATAAAAATACATATAAAAAAATATATATATTATAAAAAAAAATATATGTTACAAAAAAATATACATAACAAATTTACAAAAAAAATACATATTGCTAATCAAATTAATAAAATAAATAATTTAAAACAACCAAATAAACTTAAGTATACAATTCATTTATTGATAAACTATTTAATGTACAAATATTTCATTATTTTTTTTCATTTATTATAAAATTGACTATACACCTAACGTCAATTGATTCTTTCCCGAATCTTTTGAAATGTTCCAATAAAAACAAAAAAAAACAACGAGAAAGAATCCATTAACGGTGTGCTTGCAATTACTAAATTGATATTTAGCATTATTAACTCAATTAAAATCTGGTTTGACTTAAAAATAGAAATATACATAGCATATATATATATAGTATATTTCGAAATATACTATTACAATGTCAAAATGTTTTGGTTAGTTTTTTTTATGTATGAGAAGAAAAATAAAAGAAAGCTTGCATACATGAAGCCAGCGCTAAGCGAAAAACAATGACAAATGGTTCTAAAATTTTCCGCGCACCGCAGTGTGTAAAAAGACTGCTTCGCACACTGAATACTGACACAAAAAACTGTGTTTCGCACACGGGTGTCTTAAAAAATTATTTTAAATGAAAATTCATTCTATTATCACATGGTTCACAAACAAAAAATGTTGTGTATTCCGAAGTTTTGTAAGAGTACGATTTAATAAATAATAGTTTTTGAGATTCTATTTCTATACCTACCGACTTCTGCCCAACTATTGCGCGGGCGAAGCCGAGACGGGGGATGCTAGTCATTTATATTTTCATTGAAATTTTGAAATAGAAAAACTAAACAAAAAATCATATTGGACATTGTAATGAAAAAACTTGATCGGTCTCTGATTATGAAACTTTATCGTAATATAATAAATTTTAGATATTATATTTAAATATATTTATATATTTATAATTACACTTACACTTATAATCAAATCATACTATCTATTTTTTTTATTTTCACATTAATGTTTTAGTGTCGTAATAAATTTTTTAGAATGTTAAAAATATATAATTTTAGCAATTTCTAATCATTAACATTTACATTTTCATTTAATTACGATTAAGAGCATGATTCAAGTATATATAAGATATAACTCTACGTTGAAATTACAGACCTTAAATTACAGTTCGAACCTTATTAATAATCATATCTATATGATTTATATAAAATGTATGTTTTTAAATATTTTTATAAATATTTTTATACGATAAAGAATATTTAGAAAATTTAGAAGTATCACATGATGAACTAATTATAGATAATAAAAAAAAAACGAAGAATCCGGTAATTTTTAAAAATATTAAATATTTTGTTTCATGTTTCTATTAAATTTACTCGACTAATACAATTTTACTTTTCAAGTTATTGAAGATACAGTTCAACCATGTGCAGGTAATATTGAATCTACAAATGGTATAATCAACTTTACTGTATATACATAACTTAAGACTGTTATATTTGTTATATTTGTATCGTGGACGTATTGAGGAGACTTGAAATGTGAGTCTCATGTGTAGCATCTTCGCTTAACTAAAACAGTAGAGAATTTTTGAAAATGAATGAAAATGCTAATTTTATTTGATAATAAAATAAATAAATTGATCAATTTTATTAATGAATTAATTTTATTAATAATTTTAATTTTATTATAATCATATATTCTTATTTTAAAAAAATTTTTTTTATTTCGAATCTTTTGGGAAAAGGCAATTGAATCTTTCACCCCACTTCCTTTGGATCCACTACTGGTATCATTTAAAATTATAAGAGAAATGGTTTTAGTATCTAAACTATATCGTCAATGCATGACCGCAGCAGAGATTTCAAACGATTCTCAGTAATTTTTATTTTATAAATATTCACCTGTACCAAACTCTGGAAAATGATAAAAAGGATTGTGAAAAATATAATGTTATTAGCTTTATTTTAAAACCATTTACATTAAGAAAAAATTTATTGTAAAAGTTACAAGGTACAATTGTAGCAAAGGTAAAGGCTGCCATTATAGCTAAAAATTAATATGCTTCATAGAAGAAACAGAATTTTTTATTATATTTCTAGTAAATTTTACTATGTAGTATAGTAATATTTCGCCATGATGGCAGCCTGTGTCTTCGCTATCATTGTGATTGCAATTTTAACGAGAAAATTTTTCTCAGTGTACTAAAAAATTTATAAATGTTAATAACATTAATTTTCCACAATGGGTTCTACATGACCGCCTTGTTCCCGTACTATTTCTCTCAGGCGTTCTTCAAAATTTCGAAGAGTATTATTTATACTTCGTCGATTAAGAGTGGCAAAAGCAATATGGATTTGTTGAATCATATCTTCGCGGGTGGTTGGGACATTGCCATAGCAAATGTCCTTTACCCTCTCCCAAACATAAAAATCCAACGGATTCAAGTCGGCCGATCTAGGCGACCACTTCGAGGGTTCGTTAGTTCCAATCCAACGTCGAGGGAAAAGGCGGTTCAAGCAAGCCGTTACGGCAGCAGAGTTGTGAGCCGGAGCTCCGTCCTGCAACCACCACATTTGCTGCACTCTGACGGGGTTATTTTCGAGGAGACCTGGCAAGATATTCTGTAAAAAATCAGAATATAATTCACCAGTCAGGTTCTCTTCGAAAATATGTGGATCCATAATCTCGTTGCCTACGATCCCTGCCCAAACGTTAATTTTGATTGACGTTGGTTTTCGACCAGCCAAACCCACCTGGGATTTTCGACTACCCAGTTTCTCAGATTTTGCTTATTTGGAGTACCTTTTTGAGTGAAGGTTGACTCATCTGTGAAACAGATGCAGGTTAAATATCCCGGGTCCCTTTCAATCCTCCTTAAAATTTCTCTAGTGAATGTTACTCACTTTGGAGGATCTGGAGCATATAGGTTTTGCCTTAATTGAGGTTTGAAGGGTTTCCTGGTCTCTTTTACGATCAACCAAACGGTTTCCCTTTTCGCATCTGTAAGTGAATAAAATTTATTTTAATCTTAAAACTAATCAAAATATTCAAAAATATATATATTTATATTTATACTAATTATAATCGTTTAACTAAGCGTCGCGCTGCACCCCCCGCACTTTTGATAGTATTGTCCTAATATGTTGCGACGACAGCCTCCCTTAGTGGCCCATCGCAAACCCGTCGCTGCCTTGGTTCGGGACGAATGTCCACCCTTCCATACTGGGCATATCTTTGTGCAACTCTGCAAAGTTGTATTTTTTATTGTAATACTAGGGGGCAAGCCCCCTGCGCACCAGCGCGCCAACCCCCATCTGCCAAATCCTAATAAATAGTTTGGTTTATCTGAGACAGAGGTAATGCTTATTTGCAGTTATTAACATTTATAAGCACAAAAATTTTGCGTAAATTAAATATCTCTTTAATAAAAATTTAATCATTTTTAAACAAATTGTAATCATCGTAATGATTATTCTATACTATCATTAAAAATAATTTCAACCCTAGTATTATTATTATTTATTTTTTTAATAACAACAAAACATTTTTTTAACAACAAAAATTCAAACTTATTTTTAATATCTTTTCTTTATACATTTTTAATGTTCTAAACAAATTTCAGAATACACGTAATCGTGTCTTTTGTTTATATATATATATTCATATTAGTTGTGACATTTATCATAAACAATTTTAAAATTTTCATTTAAAAACGTTTTTAAAAGAAGTTATAAAAAAAAAAGTTATATTATAAAAAATGGTTGCTGGAGTAGAAGCAGTAAGTGACGAAGCTAAAGTAAGTTTAAAAAAAAATTTATAAATAACAATTTTTTTTATATACAATAATTAATAAAAAATAAAAATTATTTTAGGTTATTCAAAAAATTTTAAGTTTATTTTTTTTATATATATAATAAAAATTTTTAGCTATGTCCTGAACAGGTATAGCATCAATTTTATTGCCTGGTGGTTGTACAAATCACAAAGTTTTTAAATTACCTTTAGACTTAAAAAATGCAGAAAATTTAATAATTAAATCAGATTCAGATAAAAAAAAAATTAGAGAATGCGACATATTTTTGTGGAATGAATCATCGATGATACCTAAAAAAGCTTTAGAACTTGTAGATAAACTTATAAGAGATATTTGTTCAATAGAAAATAAATTTTTTGCGAATAAATTACTCATAATTGGAGGTGTATTACTCATACTTTATGCAAACTTTACCTGTGATTAAACATGGCACAAAAACAATTATAATAAATGAAACTTTAAAGTTATCTGATTATTGGCCAAAATTTAAAATATTTAAATTAACAAAAAATATGAGAAATAACAATCAAAATTTCGGATCATTTTTATTAAATATTGGCAACGGTATTATACAAATTTTCAAAATACCAGAAGATTGGAAAACAAATGATATCTGTACAAAAATTTATGGTGACTATATTGACCCAAAAGAAGATTTATCCGATAAAATTATTTTATCTTCTCATAATGAAAATATTTATAAATTAAATGACACTATTTTAAAAAAATTAAATAGTAAACAAAAAGAATATTACAGTATAGATTATGCTAAACATAAAGGTGTTGATCAAACAGAAACAGATGTTGAATTAAAATTTCCAACTGAATATTTAAATTCTCTAAAATTTCCAGGTTTTCCATTACATAAATTAATACTAAAAAAATTGTCTGTTATGTTGATTAAAAATTTAAGTGTAAATGATGGATTATGTAATGGTACAAGATTAAAAATAATTGAAATGTTCAAATTTAATATAAAAGCAGAAATTATTACAGGAACTAAAAAAGGTTCGATAGTTTTTATACCTAGAATTATTTTAGACATGGGAGAATACATATCACTACCCTTTGTATTATATCGTAGACAATCCCCGATAGTTTTAGCTTTCGCAATGATCAACAAATCTCAAGGACAAAGTTTCGAATCAGTCGGAATTTATTTAAATAAACCATTATTTTCACACGGTCAATTATATGTAGCTATCTCTCTGGATCTAAAAATTCAAATAAAATTTTTATTCAAAATGAGCAAGATGATAACGATGTAATTAAAAATATTGTTTGGAATGAAATTTTATAATTTTTAAAAAATTATTACAATTATATTTTATTTAATATAAATATATATTTTTTTTCAAAAGATATAAAATATTATTGTAAAAATTATAAAATAATCATATAATATATGTAACAAAAAATTTATAAGAATTTCTCATTTACAAAGACATCAAAATGTTCTAATATATGCTTTAAAATTTTTAAACATAGAAAAAAGTTCTAATGTATGCTTTAAAATTTTTAAACATAGAAAAAATTTATTAAAATACGTACGAGAACATAGTGATGCAATTAAATTTTCATGTAACATTTTTCATTTTTTTCAGATATAAAAAATATTGTTGCCAATATTGTAAAACTCGATTACAAAATTATCAATCTTTAAATAAGCATATTTATCGATTCCATAACAAAATTAATAATACATGTAAATTATGCAACAAAATTTTCAAACATCGGAAACATTATTTAGAACATACATATGAACATATTAATAAAAAGAAATTTTCATGTGATGTATGTAATAAAAAATTTTCAAGAAATTTTAATTTAAAAAGACATCAACTTACTCAAAAATGTTACAAAAATAACAACAACAAAATTTATAGTACATGTAAGTTATGTTATAAAATTTTCAACTATCGAAAAAATTATCTAAGACATATGAAACACCACTAATAAAATAAAATGTTCATGTACAATTTGTCAAAAACAATAAATGTTGAAAAATAAAAAGCCAAAAATAATAAGGATTTTTCAAATATCAATTTGTAGCTATCTTTTTGCTAAATTTTATCTGACTTTTAGACAAATTCTTATCTAAATTCTAGCTATATTTCAACTGATTTTAACTTAATTCTAGCTGACTTTCAACTAATTTCAGCTGAATTTTAGTTTGATTTTAAATAAAAACTTTTAACTAACTTATACTAATTTTTTGCCGACTTTTAGCTTGCTTTCAGCTAAATTATAGCTAAATTCATCAAAATTTTAGCTGACTTTTAGCTAATTTTAGCTAAATTTTAGCTAAATTTAGGAGCCAAAAATGAGCAGCGTATTTCAGACGGCGACAGCGTCGACAGCGGCGACAGCGGCGATATATTTTTAATAATATAGAGAGATATATTAATTTCTTATTATTTCAAACAACACTTACGATTATAATTTATAAAATATATAAAATTTTTTGAAAAGTATTTTTACTGTCAATATTTATTTTACTATTGAGAATTGCTAAACGAAAATTGTGTGGTCGTAAGGAAAAAGATCACAAGTCAATTTTTTGGAAATAATGAGCTCTATTTTTAAAAACTTTAGTGATTAAACTATCAGTTCATGTCACAATTTTTTGAAAATAAAATTCTTTTATGAAAAAAAGTAAATTTAAAAAAAGGCACAAGTTCATTTTGCCAATTAATAATTTTATAGTAAGAATAAAGGGCACAAATTCACTTTAAAAAGAAAATAACTTATTAGGAAAAAATATAAAGAGGAAAAAACATGCTAATATCAAGAAAAAATTTTAACAATCTAGCAACAATAAAAAATATTACAAAATAAATTATTTAATAAATTGCTATTGTATACATTGTTATATACAAACAAAATTATAAAAATTAATATAACATATATTATATAATATAATACGTAACACAGAGTGCCTTCACAGTGACAAAAATACCCAGCTTGTTTTGTGGCATAAAATATTATTCAAGTGCATATACTTTTTTTATTCGTATAACACTTGCAATAATATTATTTATTTATTATCAAACACGTGGTCTAATATTTAATAAATCAGTACCAATGTGACCGAACTTAGCTATAAGGAACTTAGCTATCTTAACTTAACATTACATGAAATTGAATTCAGGAAAGAATCTGTAGTAACAAATGAAATGTCTCTAGACTACGCGAAGCTAACTTCAACCGAATTTCAGCCGAGCTTCGATATCGCGGGCAAAATTGGATAGAGATTGAACCAAGGTTGGATTTGACTGGTGAATCGAGGTTATATCAAGGTTGAAACTTCTACCGAGGCTTTGTAAAAGCTCTCCTTAGGTTAAGCTGAGGCTTATCTGAGAGTCTTTCATCAAGTCGGACAAGTTGCTCGAGGCTCGCTCTAAGTTAATTCAATTCCTCCGAGGACTTGGAGAATTCGAGAAGCCAAAATGCAAAGCAATCGGAACTTTTGAATACGAAATGCGAAACACCAGCTTCGGAGATGAATTTGCTAAAGGATGTCGTTAATAAGTCTTTAATACCCTTGACCTTTTATTTTATTTAACTCGCATTGATTTTGCAGTTACTGATGATTATGCATTACTCACTGATGACTATGCATTACTTAATATTGGAAATTTTTCAAAAACTTATTCAAAGTCTAGCAACGAACAAAATGTAAATAATGTAAATAGTTCTGATAATACATACAGCGTGGATGAAGATTCCGATAACAATTCTTCTGATTTTATTCATACTTTCTTAAAACAATTGATTAATCAAATTATTGATGACATTTCAACTTAAGAGAATGACGCATATGAAAGCAATGAAATATATATTAGTACATCTTAATCAGAAGACGATCTGAGTGGTGAAATAGAGCAAAATAACAGTATTTTATACGATGTAAACATATCAGAAAATGAAATGAACTTATTAAAAGATAATCAAGATTTACCTAATTCTTCAGGCAAAAGAAAATCCATAGAAGTTGCACAACGTTCAAGGAAAAGAATGCGAAATCCGGAAAAATGGGAGAGAAACATGTAGAAAAAATTGGTAAACCTAGGATTAGAGTATAGATCGAGTAAAAAACTTGTACCAGCTAAATTTATGAAATGATCTTGTGGGCCTGAATGTGGATTCAAATGTGAAATGAAAATAACGAATGAAGGACGAGAAAAATTATTTACAGAATATTGGAGTATACCAGAACATTCCAGGAAATATGATTATCTTTTTCGAAATTTTACTGGAGAAACCAAAACAAAGTAATACAAAAACGACAAAAAGAAAATTTTCAAGAATTTATACACTAAATAATGATACGAATGAGAAAGTAGTGGTATGTCAAACAATGTTCCTTAACACTTTTAGCATAAGTATTCAAATTGTAAATACCGCCACTAAAAAAATTTTGAGATGGTGAACCAGAAATGAAGGATAGAAGAGGTACAACAGAGAAGCGACCGCGAGTTATTGAGGCAGGAAAAACGGAGAGCGTTATTGAACATATTAATATTTTCTCACGCGTTGAATCTCATTACATAAGAAAAGATTCAAAACGTGAATACTTAGAAGAGCAGTTATCCTTATCTAAAATGTATAGGTTGTACACAGAATGGGCAAAAGAAAACAATAAACTCATCGCTTCTAAGCACCATTGTGTTGATGTATTTAATACGCAATTCAATATAGGTTTTTTTAAACCTAAAAAAGATCAGTGTGACACTTGCGAGGGGTAAAAAAATAGTTTAGGAAATGAAAAGCAGAAACTTGAAGAAAATTATTCAATTCATATAAAAAATAAAGAATTAGCACGCCAATTAAAAACAACTGATGCAACAATAGCTAAGAAAGACTTTGTTCTTTGATAAAGAACATATCTATGATTTGCTTCGATTTCCAAAAAATCTTGAACACTCCAAAACTTGAACCTAGCTCTCTTTATTAGAAACACAAACTTTCTGTTTATAATTTTACAATATACGATGTTGGTACCCATCAAGCTTATTGTTTTGTATGGTCGGAAAATGAAGCTAAGAAAGGCTCAAATGAAGTGGCGAGCTGTTTCCTTTATTATATTAAAAAAAAAGTAAATGATGGCATTAAGCAATTCTTTCTATATTCTGACAATTGCAGAGGTCAGAATAGAAATCAAATTTAGTCTTTTCAATGTTGATGTATGCTTCAGCTCTCTGTGAAGTTGATATCAAACATACTTTTCTAGAAGCTGGACATACACAAAATGAGGGCGACTCCGTACATGACACTATTGAAAGATATGCAGCTGATAGAAAAATTTTTACAATACATGATTGGTGTGAAATAATAAAATTAGCAAAAGAAACTGACCCGAATTATGAAGTAATAAATGTAAATTACGAAATGATTTATGATTTTAAAGATCTATGAAGCAAGCTTAATTGGAAGAAAAATGGTAAAAGAAAGAGTGTTCCAGTTGGAGTTTTGAAATTTAAGCAGCTCTTCGTTTCAAAAGACAATATAAATTGTTTTCAATACAAAACATCTTTTACAAATGAATATGAATCCCTTATAGCCAGAAAAGAGAAAAAACATGTAAATGTAAAAAAATACACATTAAGAAATGCTTACGATGCTTCTCAAGGTCTTCCAGCTGCGGAAATCAAAGATCTTCTTGCACTTTGCAAGAACAATGTGATACCACCTCAGTATCATGATTATTATAAATCATTTATGTTAAAGAAAGATATTTTGTCAGAAGATTATTTAAGTAATGAAGAAGACTAAATATTCTAAGTTTAATGTTTATAATTTTATTTTTGTTATTAAAAGTTCTATTCATGTATTTTATTTTGTTATGTAAAAAATTAAAAATATATTAATTTCATAGTATTAAATTTAACGGCTGAATGATTTTTTTAACAAAATTAAAAGAGAAAAATATCTATTTCACGTTACTCATTATATCCCTGAAAGTTTTAAAGCCTTTCAAATTGAGTAAACAGTGTATTTTAGGAAATCAAAAAATGAAAAATTTCAAAGAAAATATCCCATTTATCACTAATAATATCACAGCTGATTTTGAAGGCATATTGCTCTATCTAATCTAAAAATATTTCTCTTAATTTATTATATATTCGTCTTATTAATTGCATTTGGATCTCTTTCTGCGCATTAATATTGCTCCTATTCGTCACTGTTCGATAGGGCAACAGTCGTCATAAAATCAATCATTAATGAAACATCTTATTCTATAGATTAATCTAGCTTTTTCAAAATTTCATTGAGATCATTATTTATTATAAGCAAATAAAATACAAAAATATAACATTTTTTATAAAAAAAATTATCTTAAGGGAATGTAAAATACCGACGATACAATTTCCGAAATTTTTTATTCTTAATCTAAAATTTTTTAAAAACTCTTTACAATCTTCCTCTTTAACAAATAATAAGCATAATATAGAGATATTTCAAAAGACTTTTAATAGAAATTAAAAATTCGGGAAACTGCACTGTCGATAACTATGTATGAATCATATGTCACCTATATCACCTTAAAAAGGATTGAAATTTAAAATCATTGAATTCAAAAGCTATTTTGAAAGCTAAAAGAACATTCTACTCTTGAGTTAGCAAATCTATAAATTTATTTAAGATTGATTAATTAAAATTGTTTTTTTTACACGTCTAGATATGTCACTTCAAGTTAAACTCTTATTTCCAGAATATGCAAGCGTGTCAGTTAGGATTTAGAATAATTCAATCAATATTGCATTTCTTAGAAGTATGCCAATTTCAAAATTAAATAAATTAATAAATTGATTATGTGGGTTTATGAACTCACTAATATTCGTTATCTTGATTGAGTAAACACAGGTTCTAATGTACGTGATCTATTACAAAAAAATTATACAAAATATTTTACAAAATCTTTCTTGAAAATTTAAAAAAATTATTTCAAAAGCTTTTATAAGAATCTATAAATTCCAAAAGATACTTTTATTCAAGAAGTTCATACGTACATTTATAGAAAAAAAGAATGTTTTGAAAACCTAGCCCGTTATACGCTTTCTTTAAAAAAATCTTCGTTCTTAAAATGTGCACAAATCGTAAAAACATTATGTACAAAATTGAGCTTTCGTATAGCTTCAAGTCATTTTTTTAATTTTTCATTGCAGTTATTTACGTAACATTTCTTTTTCATTTTGAAAATTAAGTGCAAAGTAAGCGCCATTGCGCTGTATTAAAAAAAAAGTGTATTTGTTTATTACGCATATACATAAAATTTTAGTTGTGAACGAGAATAATTAAAATAAATATTATAATATTTCATTGTAAACGTGGGATATACTTGATTTTGTATAAAAATTACTATATACATGTAATAATTTGCTATATTTTGCATATACAGTGGGGTCTAATAAAACAGAGCCACTCTTGATAAAAAAGTACTAACTAAAAAATTTTGTATCTCAGCAAATAAGGGTCATACAGAACTGTGCGACTACTCATTTTAAAGGTATTTGTAAGGACTTATTAATGGTACATTGACAATTTAATTTTGAGTATTTGTCTGGGGAATATCGTGACTTAAAAATTGAAACAAAATTTTGTTTTTTCGCCTACGTTAAAATTTAAAGTAAACAAAAAAATTTTGAGAAAATTTAAGGTTGTTCTACACACAAAAATACACTTTTTTATTTGGCATTTTTTTGTATCTTTTGTAATTAAGCAGATATCGGAAAAATAAAAGTCTATTTTTGAACAAAAATTGCCATATCTCGGTCAATTTTGGACCTAGGAAAAAAACTAAAAAATAATTTTAAAGTTCAGCAAAATACCTTTGAAACTAACGGTGTAAAATTTTTCTTCCATCATTTTTCGAAAAATAATTCAAAATTTAACAGAGGCGAAAAAAAATTTTTTTAATTTTTAAGTCGTGATATTTCTTAGACAAATACTCAAAATTAAATTTCCAATATACCATTAAAAAGTCCTTATAAATACCTTTAAAATGAGTGGTCCACAGTTCTGTACGACCCTTATTTGCTGAGATACAAAATTTTTTAGTTAATACTTATTTTCTCAAGGCTCCGTTTTATTGGATCCTACTATACATATAATAAATTTTTTGTTACTATATGTATAACCATTTTTAGCATATGTATAATAGTTTTTATTCGAAATCAAGAATATCCAACAATCCGACAATGGATATAAATAAAATGTTATTTAAATTTTCATGAATCATATACAATATCGCTCAAAAATTCGATCACCATATAAAAAAAAGAGTGCGGAAAATATGATCATATCTTTGAAAAAAAATATCGTAGAAAAATTCCAAAAAAACGATTTTAAAGTACTCTCCAAGAGCTTTAAAAACGGTATACAATAATTTGAAGTTTTTTATCGTGTTAAAAAATCGATTCGAAAATAAACACTTATTGCCAATTTTTTTAAGCTATTTAATGTGTTTTTGTGTTATTTTGATGTTTTATTTATTTATTAATTTTTTTTATTTTTATAAAGTCACACTATTTTTTATGTTTAAAGACATTAAGCAATGGTGTGTATATGTGAACAAATGAATCTATAAATAAGAAAACATATGAGTAAAAATCCATAAAAAAAAATCATTTGCAGTAGTTCCAGAATTGGAAATGAAATAGCGATATGGCATTTGCAAATTGTTTGAAAGAGATGGATTTGAAAGAGTTCCCCAGATAGTGGAACCTGATACTCGATTATGCTTCAACTGCTACCAAAGTATTCTCAGAGAAATAAGAATCATAGAAGAAAATCCGATGAGTGTTAGATTAAACGTTCTAAAACAAACGCGTAATAACTCATGTTTTATTTGTAATAATGTAAATGATTTGCACAGATTAACTATTCATTGCATAATACAAGTTTTCGTTCAATGTAATATATTCTTTCCTGAAACTGTAAGGTCCTGCAATCGTCATTTAGATGAACGAGGATATATTCTGTGCCCTTTGTTAGCTGGTTTACAGTGTATAAATAGACAAATCGTTATTCAAGGTCAGTATCTGCAAGTTTTCCTGCAAGGAATGCAAAATGATTCTTTGAATAATCAAAGACTGAACGATGTCTACGATTTGACAGATGAAGAAGTTTACACTCTTACAAGTTTAACGAAGGAGCAATTTACTGAATTCTTTAATTATTGCGACAGAGTCAACGGTAAACACATTAATAGAAAAGATTTATTAATGTTTTTGTGTAAATTACGTCAGGGACTTTCAGATGAGTTCCTCACTGTACTCTTCCAATACAATATTAGACGATGTACAAGCTAAGCTATTGCTGCAATAAGGGAATCATTAATGTTGCGATTCGTTATTGGATTAAACACAATTACAAGAGAAGAATATATTCGCCAACACGTGACTGAATTTGCAAATATTTTGTACAATACAGAACCAGAAAATCCTGTGGCAATATCATACGTGGATCGAACATACAGCTACTGTCATAAGAGCTGAAATTTCAGAGCGTAACGTCAATTATATTGTCGACATAAAGGGCGGCATATTGTGAAACCGGCTCTTACGGTTGCTCCTGACGGTTACATCCTGGATATTCATGGGTCATATTTTTCAAATGCGCAAAATAATGACGCAGCAATGCTTAATCATCAATGGGATAACAATGAAGATCTAATTAATTGGTTCCAAGAAGGAGATATCTTTCTTGTCGATAGAAGATATAGAGACGTAATGCCGGTGCTGGAAAATTTTGGATTGGTTTGTAAAATGCCTCCGTTACTCGAAGCCGGAGAACGACAACTATCCGTAGAAAATTCCAATGAATCCCGCATCGTTACAAAAACGAGAGTTCAACTACTATACGAGCAACTGAGAAAAAAAAGAGACGCTACCTATAATATCTCTGACTTTGTTTCTTTGATTACCGCGCACTTTGTTTACTATTTTTTAAACAAGTTACAAATAACTAATTCTAATAAAAAATAGTTATAATTTTCAGGTGTCATACTCCCAAATAACTATTTTATTTACTTCTGTTACTATTAATAATTATTATATTAGTATATCAATTTATTACTATTTTTATTAAAAATTAATAATAGATCACTCAATATTTTTTATAATTAATAATTGATATAGTTAAATATAACAAATTTTAATATAAAAAAATAAAAATTTTAGCAAATGCCACACTCCCTAGTTTCTATACATATAGTTGAAGCATAGCTTCTGTCTACCAGTCTATACGACTTCCACGTTATTTTTTTTCTTAAAGTACTCTTTTGCATTTTCACATATACACAACCTATCGTTTGCCCTAGTTTCTGCATTTATGTATTAGATGGGTCAGGTTAGACGCAGATCAACTTTATGATTTTCCAATTTTAACGATAGAATATTTAAAAGTAATAACCTCTGGAATTTATAGAATTGAATTAGCTCCGTCTTATATTCAAGATAAATTCCAGAGAGAAGAAAATGAAGAATTTCAAATTGAACTGTTAAGAGATATAAACATAATTCCTGAACCAGGATTTTTAAGAGCCAGATTTGGTCTAAATTTTTGTTTTTAATATTTCGGTTCAGTAATGGCAATTGGTACTTCGCAGATACCGTATTCATATGTGGAAAATATACTTCGCCTAAGCTATGACAATTTATATTTTGTCAGTATTATAAATAAACCGTTGAGCCGTTCTTATCAAACCAATGATAAACCAATATTGCTGAGGTATTGGCTTCTAGTATTGGAAATCACTGGCTTATGTATTTGGCCAGTAGTGTGCCATACATCAATTCTTCCATGGGTCTGAATCTCCTGAACCTCCTTATAAGATTTCTTGTAAATTCTTTTATAAATCTAAAATAAATTCAACAAACTTGAAGAAGAAAAATATTTAAGAAATGATGGCAAACTATTATTGGTTAAGCCCAACTTTCGAAGTTCAGACCACTTATTCTCAGCAGTATGTGCCAAAAGAAAGTTTACCAAGTTTATTAGCAATATAATCATTTTTTGACTTATTTAAGGAGTTTTCAACCTGATTTCTAAGAGCCTTGAAGCGAGCATAATTGTCAGCTGAACCCGATCTCATAGCTAGCTTATAGCAGTCATCATTAAGACTTAATACAACAAGTTAATCTACTGTTTTCTTCAGTTACTAACAGTCATATTAATTAATAACTGAAGAATATTTATCGCAAAGCTATAGTTTTAGTGTAGTTATTTAATTTGAAAAAAAAAATTTTTAGTTTTTATTTTTTTTTTTATTTTACGTAAACTATTTAATGACCTACACAGCATAGAAGATTTGGAATATTTCTGAAATATTTCTATCGAAAAAAGGAAAACTTTTGAAACTGATTTCCCTAGCACAGTATTAATTTTAGAGCATTTTAAAAATTTTGAAAAAAATATTCATTTTTTATTTTTCCTTTATTTTACTTAAACAACACGATAAATTTGCTCCAAAATTTGTATACAAGTTATTTACTACTGTAAGAACAAAACAAGCTTTTGAAAATTAATTTTCTAACGTAGTTACGATTTTAGAGTATTCTAAAGATTTTGAAAATAATTTTGATTTTTACTTTTTATTTTTTGTAAAGTACACGATGGATTTGTTCTAAAATTTGCATGGAAATTATCTGCGACTGCCAAAAGAAGAAAAATTTTTAAAAACTGATTTTTTTTAGCTTAGTTTTAATTTTTGAGCATTTTGAAAATTAAAAAAAAAAGATTTTATTCATTTAGCCAATTAGATCTCGAAAACCAATCGATGGATTTGCTTAAAATTTTGTATTCAATTTATTTTCTGCCTAATCAGACGGAAAGCTATTGAATATTTATTTTCTCAATGTAGTTTTAATTTTACAGCCATTTCAAAATATGAAAAAAAAATTTTGATTTTTCATTTTTTTTCATTTCACGTCAATTACTCGATGAATTTGCTTTGAAATTTGTATGGGAACTATTGGCAACTGCCAAAAAAAGAAACATTTTTAGAATTCGATCTCTTCTTATGTACTGCAATGCGCTGTATTACTAATGAGTACGCTTGGAATCCAACTTCACTACCTAGCGGCGGAATGCACCAACTACTTTCAAACTGAATTCCACTCGTAGGCGCAAAATTTAAAGACAAGCATATTGAAAAACTATAAAAGTAGAATTAATTCAACGCGACAAATTTTTGCAAAAAAATGAGATGAAATTTATGTTAAAAACTGGTGTATATCTAGTAGTGTCGATAAAAAAGTACACTATTTAGGACATATACTAAGCTTTTGTTATATGACTGGTACAACTAATAAAAATTTAGAGTATACTCCAGTAATTATGCCAGAAGAAATGAAAGTACCAAAGAAATTGGAACTCTATAACTTTAATATGAACCAAAAAACATATCTAATTTTTTTCACTTGTACCAATGAATAGATATGGGTATTTTAATATTAAAAACTACATATCTAAATTTTCAGATCCTGAAGTTTCAAAAGATGGAATCGTAGTATTTTTAATAAATTTAAAGAATTGTTTAAATGAATTAAATATACTATATAAATTAATTTCTAAATTACCCAAATAACTATATGAACTTAAATTTTGTTTTTACTCATTGGAACTATATGAACTTAAATTTTGTTTTTACTCATTGGACAATAAAATTAAGATATAAATTTATAATGTACTTTATAATTTATAAAAATTCACTTATAAACTTCTTTAGTAGTTATGCGAATCATTGAAATCATTGATTTTGTAATCACTTGAAATCATTTCAATAAATTGAAATTATTTTTTTTTTCATCACTCACAAATTAACAAAATGATCATCAGAAATCGATTGAAATCACTTTCAATCTGAAATCAATTGTACTCTTTTTTCAAGTGAATAGCGCCTCGCGTTTAGTAGATTTCTCTTTGCGTGGAGAAACCCTAATCAAGTGGACTATTCGTTTCTCCACTAGAAATCATTGCTGTCAGTGTACTCTCGTTTTTTTAAATCAGCGGGTCAAAATACGTAGAACAAGCCAAGATAACAGACGGGAGCTCGACTTTACAACGACGACTGTTATCCAGCATCCGGACTATATTTGTCACTCTCACCTTAAACTAGGGTAGATAAATAGATATTATTTTGTTTGTATCATGATACAAAAAAGCGTATAATACAATTTATAAATATAAATTGTTAAATTTATATTTATAATTATAAAACCTTTCATTGAAATTTCTCAAAAATTCCAAATATCCACTCTTTAAAATTGGTGAAGAAATTCCATTGAATGACCAGAAGAAATTTCAATGAACTTCAGTGAAAATATGAAGATTGCATTGGATAATTCACTATTTCATTCAGTAAAAAGTCAGTAAAAACCCTAGTGCAGCGATTTTCACTTAAGGTAGTACCACAGTTAAGGGATTGACGGTTCAGAAAAATCTGAGATTGGGCACATAAGTAGATTTTAATTCAAATAAAGCATAGTTAAATTTTGGTTAACTTTCAGAACATGAGAAAAAAATAAGCATTTTAATTTTCATCTTTTAACACGCGCTTTATATCTATATATAATGTATATATAGTTATATACGCACGTGCATTGAGTCTAAGACGTTTATATCATTTCAAACTCGATACTAAAAAATCTATTTCTTAGTTCTTTAATTAATTACGTGTTAAATTTGATCAAATTTTAAACCATCAGTAGCTTATAATCAAAAATTAAAAAAGAATTTCCGTGTGATTTTCATAAGAGCGCGTGTTAAAAGTGTGAAAATTAAATCATTTTTCTCTCATGCTCGAAAAGTTTACCAAAATTTAACTGCATCTCATTTGAACTTAAATCTAATTATATACCAAATTTCAGATTTTTCTAAACCGTCGATCCCTTAGCTGGGATACCTTAAATTTATTGAAATTTCACTGGATTATATTTAGAGAGTACGATAGAAAATGTAGAATATTTGATAGAATAAAAATTAAAATATTTCTAAAAAATATTAATTTTGTAATAGACACTTATGTTATCTCATTCTAAAATATTCCAGTAAAATACAATTACATCTATGGTAAAGATCCCAAAACGCGATCAGTAGTCAGTACCCAATACATGATCAAAAATAAATAAGTTAATTACTAATGATATATGAAAAAAGATAACAATTAAAAAATTATGACATTTAAATTGTATATTTTTTAAAATAAAATTATCAATTTTCTTTTTCAATACAATTTTAAACGTTAATAAATCAACGCAGATTTTAGTGATCAACTTTTGGTATCTAAAAAAAATGATTTTTTAAAATCCTTTTACATTAAATTTGTGTATACAAAAAATTTATTTTCTCATTAATTTTAAAGTTAAGACATTTCTTTATGATAATAAAAAACAATTAAATCTTTATCATTCTTTTTCTGTTATTTTTATTCAATTTAACCTCATTTTCTCGAAGAGTGATCACGTTTTGGGGTCTTTACCTTATAAGAAAGATAATATTTTTTTAAGAAATATAAGTATGTTAAAAACAGATTTGAAATACAAATGTTTGTTATTAAAATATTTATTTTGAAATTTCACATTATTTCATTTTAATTATACATTAATATTGCTTTAGAATAATTATTAACCCTTTTAACTGGTCATGTAACATATATACACAAGAAAAAGTTGTACCAAAACTGGCTATGTATCATATATGCACATATTTTTTATTGTAAAAATAATTATGGAGATGGAACCAGCGTGCCTAAAAACTTCCAAAAACAATATTTTTGTACACCTAAACATAGTATTTATGGCTACCAGTTTTGGCACGAAAAGTTATAAAAGCCTTACCAGTTAAGGGGTTAATATTAATAGATTAGTTGCAACGAAAACTGTTTCATGAAATTTGGTCGATATTTTCAGTTTTTTATTTACAAAATTATAAATTATGAAATTTTGTTGATATTTTTAGGTTTTTCTTTACAGAAGATCTTGCACGTACATCATAAATAAAATAAATACATATTATTATTTAAATAGACATCGGGAAATAATTTTAGAGTATCAGGGAGCGCGGTAGCGCTCCTTACGGCAAGATAGCGCTACGGCTTTCGCTATTTACTTTGAATTTGTGATGTTCAAAAATTAAAACTTTGAATAAATGATTATGTTTCAATATTTACATATTATTTGATTACTAGTATACATAAAATGATCTAATGTTTTATCTGACAACAAAAACACATGGCTAAAAGTCAAGTTTTCATGATTTTTTTATATTATTACAGGTTAGTCTGTCGATTTCTTTTCTATATCGGGTTGTTTCAGATTTCCGGCGGATGTTAGAGAACGACGGAGAGTTTTTCGTCTGATGTGAGAGAAAGAGACAGAATACGAGTTGTGCGATTGCTAATAAGTGAGAGAGAGAGAAAGAGAGTATAGAGAGTGAGAAAAAGAAAGAGAATACGAGTTATATCTTTTAATAATGAACGCATGTATTCAGGCGAATGCTTTCGGAACATGCTAAATGTATAAAGACATCGCATAAATAAGCAATATAAGAATTTAGTGTCTCGTTCTATATAGCTGACGAGCTGCCGCGAAATTACGGGCGTTCATGTGATCAGTTCGCGCGTGCGCAGTAAAACGTCCCGTACATAAAATTCAACAGTTGAAAGCGGCGAAATTCAAAAGTCGATAATACCGATTTGGTATTTAAAAATGAAAACAACAACAAATGAAAAAGTAATATTTGCATATTTTAAAACATTCTTAATTAATTAATTAGTTTTTCATACGATATTTAGACAAAATAAGTTTTATAATAGTTGATTAATTTGAAAGTGTGGAAGAAAATAAGATTAAAATTTTTTCGAAAACAAATATTTTATAATAATAATAAATATATAAAAATGAGGTTGATACAATTAGCTATAAAATTAGTGTTATCATATTAAAGTATCAGATTATCGGTAAAGTTAATAAATTTATTGAGATAAGAATTTTAGACTTTGGAAAAGTTGTGATATCTCCCCAAAAAACCTTTAAAAAGGTAAAATTACTGCAAGTTAGCTTTAAAAAAAAATCTTTTTCACTATCTCAAAAATAAAAAATATTTTGTCAAAAATTTAAAATAATTTAATACAATCAACTATAAAAAAATCTATTATATCTCTAAAAAAAGGCTTTAACATTATAGATAATAAAAAAAGTGGGAATTGAATTATAACAAAAATGCACTTGAAAAAATACTGAAATCAATAATGTGTGGTCAAGTTTTAATATCATTTAAAATAATACTTACAAATGATATTGTACCTATATTTTGATAATAATAATGAATCAATAAAAAATTCCTTTGTTAAAAATAAAGTGTAAAAAAAGCCATATAAAATGTTATTGAAAATATAAAACTATCTTCAACAAAATTAAAAAAAATAATAAGTAATTAACGTAAAAGTAAGAATAAAAGTAATATTACAGCTATAAACTTGCCAGGCCCACTCTACAAAAGTTAAATATATCATTAATGTTATAAAATTAGATTATTTTTCATTGAATACTAAATTGTGAAAATTAATATATATTTTGAATTTTCTTACGAGATTCTAAAAAGTCAATCCTAAAAAATGTTTTAAATGGATGTGTGTTCACCAAGAAATAGAACTTTTGTAGAGTGGGCCTGGCAAGTTTATAGCTGTAATATTACTTTTATTCTTACTTTTACGTTAATTACTTATTATTTTTTTTAATTTTGTTGAAGATAGTTTTATATTTTCAATAACATTTTATATGGCTTTTTTTACACTTTATTTTTAACAAAGGAATTTTTTATTGATTCATTATTATTATCAAAATATAGGTACAATATCATTTGTAAGTATTATTTTAAATGATATTAAAACTTGACCACACATTATTGATTTCAGTATTTTTTCAAGTGCATTTTTGTTATAATTCAATTCCCACTTTTTTTATTATCTATAATGTTAAAGCCTTTTTTTAGAGATATAATAGATTTTTTTATAGTTGATTGTATTAAATTATTTTAAATTTTTGACAAAATATTTTTTATTTTTGAGATAGTGAAAAAGATTTTTTTTTAAAGCTAACTTGCCGTAATTTTACCTTTTTAAAGGTTTTTTGGGGTTTTTAATATTCTTAAACTTTAAAAAATATAAAATCTAAATAATTTATATAATACTTGAATTAAGGTGATAAAATAAAGTACACGATTTATACAGTTACCGACATTGCAGTTTTCCAAATATTTAATATCTATTCAAAAATTTTCCGAAATATCTTTATATTATGCTTTTTATCAATTAAATGGAAGGCTGTAATGTAAAAATATTTTTAAAGCTTTTGGGTCAAGAATAAAAAGTTTGGAAAATTGTAATGTCGGTATTTTAAATTCTCTTAAGTAAAAATAGTATATTCTGCATCTAGGGAAAAAAAGTAAATGACAAATATATACTATAGTTACGTAATTAATAACAAAATTTATGCAATTTACAAATAACCCTGGTGAAAAAAATCAGGTGATAAGTCACCGGATTTATCAGGTGATTTATCATGCTAAAATATCATGTATCGATTTTGTTGGGTTTTACACGTTTCAAACCATGCTTAGTCAATTTAGAACAATTTTTGAAAAATTTTGAAATTTTTGAACTTAGAAATTTTTTCTAATACTAAATTATTTAAAAAATTTTCTAAGTTCAAAATTTTCCAAAATTTTCAAAAATTGTTCTTAATTGACTACGCATGGTTTAAAATATGTAAAGACCAACCGTTACATGATGTTTTGGCATCACCTGATTTTTTTTTTATAGGGAAATCACTAATGATTATTTAGTTTCTTATCAATGAGTTATCTGCAATAATTCAAGTAAAAAAATTTTATTTATTTGTGCACGTGTAAGGATAGGCTCAAAGTACCGGGACTCAGATTTTGTTCTTACTTTGGAGTGCTTTTTCTTACACGAATTATGAAAGAAGTCGCGTCCTCTTAGTCTAATACTCAATTTTTCTATAGTTATAAACGGTTTTGCTTAACATTTAAAGTTTAAAAAAAAAATTAAATAAACTGTAATCGCGTATAGCTTCGTAATATATAATTTTAAAAAATTTTTATTGGAATAATATGAAAATTGAGATAAAAACCTTTTGATAAAAAACATTTTGGTCTTAGTTTTTATCCTTTTATAACTTAAAAAAAAATTATATACTTTCTTTTTAAAAGGTTTTAATATCAACTGACTTGTTATTCTAATAAAAATCTTCAAAACTATATATTGTCAAAGTGTACGCGTTTAACCCTTTCAGACACTAATAGTTTTTAGTTTCTTTGCTGCAAAAATTGATTTAAAAATGAATACAAATCATTTTAAAATTGTTATCAAAATAATTTCTTAATAAATTTAGGTATATTCAATTTTCTATCTACTTTCAAAATATCTTAAATTTTTATAAAACTACTGATAACAAAAAATTCGACAGTTGGACCGATTTTATAATTTTGTATGAGAAAAAATAGTACCAATACTCTGACACTCTACTAGTATTAATAGAAGAATGTAAAAAAAAGTATTGATGTACTCACACTTTGAAGTATATATTATTATTTATGTTTCCTTATTGAATTCAAAACGAAGGTAAATAAAATTATCTTTTGAGAGTTTGGAATTATTTCTAAATACTTTTAAGCTAAATTATTTGATTTTCATAGATATTTTTATACTTTTATCTAATAATAAGAAAGTTGTTTAAATTTTGGATATAAATTAAAAATTATTTCTTTTATTTCAGGATGAAGGAAAATAAAATTTTATACTATAAAGTACTATTAAGGAATACAAATAATTTCTTAAAAGTAATTTTGAAATTTAAAAATTGACTTGATAAAAAGAAAAATTGGCATATTTTAAATTTTAATAAATCATCATCTATTATCATTAACATTAATTTTTTGTTTTACAGAATTACAACAAAAAAGAAATAAGTTTTTAACTAAAAACAAGAAACGCTTAGTAATTGGAAATTAATTAATAAAAAAAACTAATTTATATCTATATTATAATGTAGACATTGGTAAAACAGGATCTGTTTGAAAATTTAGCTAAATAATCTTTATGGTACAGACACTGCAAACTAATGCATTTTTATTTTTTAATTATTACTCTAATTATAGTTATTAAAATAATTGATTTTATTTGGAAAAGAAGAAATATTACTAATTTTTACATTCCCTTAATAACTTAATAATTTTCAACAAATTTTAATAACTTTTGATAATTTTATATAATTTTTGTTTTATAAAGTTCTTATGAGAATCCAAAATTTGTTTTGTTATAAAAATTATTTAAAATTCTTAAGACTTTTAAAAATTATTACAAAATATGAGTTAAGAAAAAATTTCTATTAGAAAAGTACGCACATTTTATTTTATTGAAATTCCAATTTTAGCTTAAGTACCCTGCAAAACTACAATACCAGTGAGCCATTTCTCATTTTAACTCTTTTAATCCAGAGCTTATTAGATCTATAGCAATAAATTCTTTTTTTAGTAAAAATTATTTTAATTTTGTATTTGTAACTTGATTTTTGTAACTCAAATGCAATAGAAAATAAAAATTTAGAAAATCTTAAAAAAATATTTAAATACAAATAATCTGACAAAATTTTATAAAGATCTAATTTGTTTTTAAAAAAAGAATAAATGCTAGACCAATATTTTATTTTTTTAACAGTTACTTTTCCTCTGTTCAAGTATTTAAAGTAAATTCCATTGATCATAAGCAAAAATACAAAAATAAAAATAATAAAAATTGGTAAATATTATCATCGCATCATCGCTTGGGGTGGTGCATTTAAAAATTGTTTACAACTGCTGCAGAGTTTACAAAGCAGATTATTGAAGATTATTAGTAAAAACAAATTTTTAATCAGTAACAGACCTCCTAGTATTGAACAATCATATATTAATGAAGCATTACTTTATCATTATGAAAAATTGAATGTGATATTTAGAGCAACCTGTCCAGAAACAAGAGTATCCCGTTACCAAAAATGAATAAAGCTATAACCCATATGGAAAAAATTTTTGGATATAATTGTAAATAACTGTTAATAACTGTAAATAAATGTAAATAAATGTAAATAACTGTAAATAACTGTAGAAAAGTGTTAAAAAATGTGGGAATTGAGACATAAATAATAGTTATTTACAATTATTTAGAATTATTTACTGTTATTTACACTTATTTACAGTTATTAACTTTTATTTACACTTATTAACTGTTATTTACACTTATTTGCAGTTATTTATATTTATTTACAGTTATTTACATTTATTCACTTTTTTCACAATTATTTACAGTTATTTACGATTATTTATAGTTTTTTACAATTATTTGCAGTTATTTACATTTTCGAAAATTATCACGAATTTATTCAATAATTTTATATATAGGCGAAAATTTTTTAAAATGTGAATAACTGTAAATAATTGTAAAAAACTATGGAAAATTGTAAATAGTTGTAAATAATTATAAATAACTGTAAACAACTGTAAAAAACTGTAAATAACTGTAAATAACTATAAATAATTGTAAATAATTATTAATAACATTAAATTATTCACTAATTCAAAAATTTTTGAAAATGTAAATAACTGTAAATAATTATGAATAACTGTAAATAATTATGAATAATTGTAAATAATTATAAAAAACTGTAAATAATTGTAAATAATTGTAAATAACTGTAAATAACCGTTAATAACAGTTAATAACTGTAAATAACTGTAAATAATAGTAATTAATAATAAATAATAGTAAATAACTGTAAATAACTATTATTTATGTCTCAATTCCTACATTTTTTAACAGTTATTTACAATTATTTACTATTATTTACAGTTTTTCACATAAATTATTTCCATATGGGAAGTAACAAGAAAAGTTACATAGTTGCAATCAAGACTTTCAATGTACTACCAAAGGAACTTAAAGTGTTATCTATGAAGAAGGGATCAAGCAAGTATAAACTTAAGAAATGGGTGAAAATTAATTTGTAAAGAAGAGTGATTTATATATTGTTTTTATATCAAAGTATTATAATATTATTAAAGTTACGTATAGCACAGATTTATTGCTGTTGCATTTTATTGTTATTTTATATTATAAAATATTGTATTTTTAGTTTGTAAGTTATTTGTATTTACACCAGCCCTATGTACAGGCAAACTTGTTTTGCCTCTGTAGCATTTTGTACTGGTTTTTTCAATAAATCAATTAAAATTACAGCAAAGCTATATATATAAAATCAAAGTATAAAATCATTATATTCATAATTTGCAACAATAATTTGAAACAATTGAATTTAAACTTATATGACACATAAAATAGATTTAAAATGTTACTGTAAATATATTGATATTAATTTAAATTTATAATACTGTTAATTTTAATTTATTTTAATAAAAATTTAGTTTTTTTTATTTAATATACTTATACTTGTACCATAAATTTCCAGAATAATACTTTCAAAGATTTTTATAAATTATAAAATATCTTACATTTATTATTGTGTACATTTTATGTATAATTGCAAAAAGCAATATAGAAATAATGATATTATGAAAAAAATATTAACATAATTTAAGTAAAAAAATTAAATATATTTAACCCGTACAAAAGTAAATAATTCTCATAGTAATATACATTTTAGTATTCCTTTAATAATGTGGAGATTGATAACAGCATACTTCAACAAGTAATTAAGAATTCTCAGTTTCTTTAAATCTGAAATTAAACATAAATTGATTAATGTTTTAAAGATTATTATAATTAGATATTTAAAAAAATAATAATTTCATTAACTCACTTGCACTTTGTACATGTGTAAAATACTGTTTGTCCTTCATCAGCCGATCTTAATTGCAAAGTAGCGTAAGACATTTTATCATTGTTACACTGAGGACACCTTCTTTCTACAATAGGACCATCGGCTTCATTTTCATCATCGTCTTCTTCTTTCATAGATGCATAAGTATTATCATTATTAAACTTGATTATGTAAGTCATGGCCATATCTCCAAAAACTAGAACAAAAATTTCAATTAAAAATCTTTTTTGATACATATTATAAAATTATATTAGATTAATTTTATAGAAGTTAATAATATTACTTTAATTATTTTAATTTTAAAATGTTAATTGTAAAAAAAAGCTTAAAAAGAAAATAAATATAAAAAATTTATACGTATATCTAAAATAAACATTAAACAATATTAAAGAATGAAAACAATTTTATAAATTATAAAATTTTAGTACAAAATAATTTTGAAAAAGTTTTTTTTCCATTTATGACTTTGTTATTTAACAATGCTCATTTTTAGGTAAGTCCTGAACAAGTAAACTGTAAATTACCTAATAAATTTTTAAATGTTTTTAGTTACAAAAATTTTGAGGTTATTCATTTTAATTTTACAAATAAAATCAGTCAATTGGTACAAATATTAGAATAATTAGTAAAGCTAAAACTATTATTCATTATAACATCATAACATGAATTTGAAAAAGTAATATTTTGAAATTTGCTACGATAGTAGACAGTTTCAGTACGAACCTTCTTCTCCCCATTGTCGTTTGCACGCATAGCACATTACACCTCCTCGGTCTCCAAGCAGTGGTAAAACTGAACCGCAATCAGGACAAAAACCCGGAGTTGTCATAAAAGACGTTTTTTTATCAGACGACGTCATTTTTTGTTACATCCAAACTCTACTTTTCTTCAACACAACAAAACAAAAGTAAGATTTATTTACTTATAATCTCGTGCTAAAACATAACCATACAATTTAGTTGTAATGCTTCATCTCAATGTTGCGATCGCAATGTGATGGCGCGCAACATGAAAATGAAAGTACGCACGCGCAACAAAAAATCTACGTATTTAAATGAAATTTTATGCGAGACAAATATTTTTGTAAAAATATAAATTAATTACTTATTTTTATTACCAGATACATTTTCAGTTAGATAATTGTGTATAAAAAGTTCAAAGGTAGAAGATTCTTATAGTCTCTTAATTCTTTTAAAATTCAAAAAACATTAATTTTTTAAATACAGTAAATAGTTTCGCAATAATTTAATAACTAAAAGCTGAAATTTAATTTATTTAAAATGTAATTTATTTAAGTAGTCTAATTACCACAATAAAATAATATTTATTTAAATTTGTTAAAAACATTTAATAGAAAATAAAATAATATGATTTTTTTATTTTAATATTTTTTTACAATTCTTTCAATATTTGTACAGAAAAGAAATTTTTTTTAAATTTAACCAAAAGTAAATTTCGATTTCTGTTGATATCGAAAGATAAAATGAAAATACTCGTTCATACGAATTTTAATTGATGAATTTTTTAGAATTTTATTTAAATAAATTTAAATATCTCAGATTCACTGAACTTTCTTAACATACTTCTTTTGAATTTATCATACTGTGTGGGGTCAGTTTTAACTATTCACGCAAATTTTCCGGTACTTGGAATTCTAATTAATAGCCCAACCTGTCGCACAAAAAATACATAAGTACTTACTTAAAATTAATATATAAGGTAATATTTAAAGTAATAATTTATAATAAATTAATAGAACATAAGTTTTTTATTTTAAACTCTTTCATATTTTTATTTATTATACTTTTTTTACATTTAATTTTTTTTTCATTGTAATTAAGGTGATGTAATAGAGTATATCATTCATGCATTGCAGTTTTTCGAATTTTTAATCTTTATTCAAAAATTTTCCAAAATATTTCTATATTAGGCTTTTTATTAATTAAAATGACAAGTTGTAACAGGAATATTTTTTTTTTTAATTTTTGGATTTCGAATAAAAAATATGCAAAACGGTAATATTTATATTTTACTTTATTCCTTTATTATTTACTATTAATAATTAAATTTTTTTTAAATTATTTTATAATTTTTACGAAATTTTTTAATATACATTTTTTTGAAAATTCAAATATGTACAGGAATACGTATTACAAATAGATTTTAAATTTAGTACAATAAAGTCAACATTCACTATCATTATGTACGTAATGAAGATAATAATTTATCTTTAGAAAAATGCTTGTAGAAATACGATTAAAGTACTTATATTTTTCAGTCTGTCTTGAAGCTACTAAAATAGTTCACTTGGATGCAATTTAATAGTCAACGTTGTCCATAATTGTTAGAAGGGAAGAGACAAGTATTGCTCCAAAAATGCGATTTTTACACGTTTTCACTGGCCTTTTATTTGGTGGTACTATGATAACATCATCTAATGGGTAAGAGGTTAAAATATTGATAAATATTTTCTTAAAATAATTCCATATATATATATATATATATATATATATATATATATATATATATATATATATATATTTTTTCAAGTAGTATATTTATTATATTCAGATTCATTAAAAAATTGATTTTAAAAAATTGTTATGATTTTTTTCAATAAATTAAAAAGTTTTTTCTAAATGAAAGGTATGGCGAATTCATTATCTAAGAAGGAGAGTGCATGACATTTTGGTCTCGAATTTTCTCCTAAATTTCAGATTTTTTTTCTTTTTTTAGATAAAATTATGAAAAAAGCCTTGTACAACTCTCAATTTTTCCAAAGTTATCAGCAGTTTTGTTCGAATCCTAAGGCTTTTTTAAAAAAATTGCATTAGTTTTATGATTGTCTAATTTTCAAACTAATTATTTTAGAAGAATTTCACTAGAACTATACGAAAATTGAAATAAGTTTTTCAAAAGTTATAATGGAATAAAAATAATGAAAAAAATTACTAAAAATGTACATAATACATGAAAACTAAATACTGCATTTTACTTTAAATTTTATCATAATCTTTGAACAACTTGAGCTTTTTGAATGTATTTTTTTTTAATCGGAAGGTTCCAATCTCAATTTTCATATAATTCTAAAAAAATTCTTCTAATCAGTTTAAAAATCGTATAATCATAAAGCAGATGCAATTTTTTTAAAAAAAGCCTTAGGATCCAAACAAAATTGCTAATAAATCTGACTAAAACGAGAGCTGCACTAAAAAAACGAAGCTTTTTTCATAATTTTAAGTAAGGAAAAATATTTGAAAGTTATAATATTATGTACTCTCCTTATAAGTGAGAATATAAAAATATTCATAAAATTAGTAATACACATTTTAAATAATTTAATAATTTATACAGTCATATAGAAGATGGAAAAAATGTACTACTTTGAATATTTATTCGTGTAATTTGTTAATACCTAATTTTTTTAATGAACATTTTAAATAATCATTTTAAAGTATACGTTACAAATATTTAATTAAAAACTACGCATGAATAAAATATTGATTAATCGTAGCATTGATTTTTTAGGAATAAAGTTGTTTTTGACTTCACAAAAATGAATAATGTAGACAATTGGATGGAAATATCAGATACAGTACGAACAGTAGGCATGTCTAAAGCAACTTTAGCTTTACAAAAAACACAAGTTTTTCAAAGAGCAATATTCTTTAGTCTCTTGAATCCACAACCTAATGGAGCTGGTTTTGCAGGCGTACGTACACCAGTTACTTGGGACTTACGTGAATACGATGCTATTAAAATAAGATGTCGTGGCCAAGGTCAAAATTCACATTACAAAGTTGTTCTTCGTCATAAAAATCAATCATCAAATGACGATATCGAATACGAAAAATTCTTTGACGCACCTATGTCTAATACAACTTTTTCAGATGTAACTTTGCCATTAGCTAATTTTAAACCTTATTTTCGAGGTAGAGAAATTAAAGATGCTGAGCCACTAGATCGCGCTGACATAACAATGTTTGGTTTACAAGTTTACGGTGGAGTTTATCTACCTATTAAACAATCTGGCGTTTCTGCATTAGAAATCGAAACAATCGAAGTATGCAAGTCTAATGAGTTACCAGAATAGTTATAGTAGTAGTAAACTTAATAATGACTTTTAAATTGAACTATACATACTCAAGTTGAAAGATTATTTTCCAATATTTTATAATATAAAGATATATATAATATCTAAGTTTTCTAATTATATTCCATACATTTTTTTTACTTAGAATAATTTATAACAAAAATAACTAAAAATATATTTTTTTATAATGCTTATGCAAAAGTTTTAGTCATAAAGCTATTGTAATTACGATCAATATTAAGTATGTTATTTTGTTAACTAATTTGTGAAATAAATAATTGTACGTTATTCGATTTTTTCTGAATTTTCTGTTTATTCAAGAATTTAATGCTTATTTGATAAATATAATGAATTTTGTAATCAATGCTATTAATACTGTTTAGCTCATTATAAATTGTAATATTTCAATGTAAATAATGATCGTAATAGTATTTTAGAAATTTATTTACGTAATCTATGATGATATAAAATGATTTTCATTTACTGTGTAAAAGCTATTTGATTTGTATAACTATTTGATTGTGATACAATAATACCAGAAGCGTAAAAATCATTCAAAAAATATTTACTAGTCCATTTAGAAATTATTCTAGGAAAAAAATTTTCAAAGTATGACTTGGGCATATTTATAAATGCTGGTTGCCTGCAGTTTAATACATTCGAAATATTCTGTGTTTCATTGTAACGTAAAGATTATTTTTCTGTAGATGGAATATAAAAATTTTACATTTTATTACATGCTTAAAATAAATTTACATCTAAATAATAATTAAAAATATTTTATAGTTATAATTTACAAATTTTAACATAAGGTTTCATTTTTATAAAGATATTAAATTTTTTATATTATATACAAACAGAAATCTGATTTTATTAGAAAATACGGATATGCAATCAATATGCATATGCGATAAATAATCTGATAGATATAGTAGATTATTTGAATATTTTTATAAATATAATCTCTTACCGCAAATTTAAAAAAAATACACTTCTTAATAAAAATATTATTTAAAATTAATACATTTTCAATTTTATCAATTTGAAAATGTATTAATTTTTAATAATATTCTTATTTTATTAAATATTTCAAAATTTTCTAAAATAATGACAAAAGTCTTTATAAAAAAGTGTTATGAATTGAATTGATTTATTTAAAAGTAAAATAATAATTACAACTTTAAATTACGCGCCTTCGTTGTTTGCGAAGTTAACACATGCACATTGACCATTGACCTTCTCATCCTGCGTTAACCTAGTTACCATTAGTAACCGCTAGACGTCTCTTCGTATTCCACAAAAAGAAAAGTTAAGTTTAGGAGTTAAATAAAAAAGAAAACGTCAATACGACATCGCTTCTCGGCCTATTTGGCTAAGATCAAGTGTAGTATCTGTTCTTATCAGCTTGATACCTGATACACTCTCCATTGGAGAGTCAGACTATCGAACTGATTTTTGGAACCAGGTGAAATGTTTGGGGCTTGCACCGATTTCACCACGGGTTAGCCTTGCACTGCAGTAACGCAAGGAATTGCCCATCATATCTGAATGCAAACACAACAACTACTTACTTTTTACCTAACTGTTTTACCTAAATTACACGTGGTCCATGTCCCAACTGTTGCTCATATCGCTAATTTTAATGATTCTTTGTTATTTTTTATGTAACTAGAAAATCCATGCGCGCAAGCGCGCCCTATATCTAATCTTAATGTATATAAATTTTTAATGATTGACTGTTAATATAGTGTTATTATTTTCTGTTTATTATTAAATAATAATAATTTCATATCTACTAATATCAGCATCAGTAAAGAAATTGATGTTATATACTTATGTATCAGAACAGTTTACGCAGCATCAGTGAATTTATAGACACGGAAAACTTCGAGAAAAATAAATCTCATTTAAAAGATATGTTATCACGATATTCATTTTCTTATTATTATTTTAAAAAATTGAAGAAATAGTAAACTTTTAAATTATTTTTTAGACATTTCTTAAATCTTTCAAAATTTAAATAACGTAAATTATTACAAAGTCAAAAGTTGTTTTACAAATACATAACTTTTCATACACATAATTTTTAATATCAATCTAATGTATTTGAATTTCAAGATATATCTTAAGAGAATTCCAAGATCAATCTCTAGACATAGGCATGTAAAATTATCCATGATTAAAAACATCTGTTTTTAATACAATGTAATGTGGTTCATAAAAATGACTTTTCCAATTTTATCATCACTTCAAATTTCACATTTTAAGGAGACATAAAATGGACACTACACCTACACTCATAAATATTGACTATCTCCACATTTTAGTGCAAAATTTCAAGAAAAAAAAATGCATTAGATGGTATAAATTTTTAAATAAATTTATTCATTAGCATTTATAAATTTTTAATTTCTGGTACCAGAAAAATTTCAATATGTAATATTGCAATCCTAAATTCTCAACTAATGAATGAAGTTATTTAAAAATTAATATTTTCAACAATATAAAATCCATAAAATATACAAAAAATAAAATAGTTCAAATCAATTCTTAACGATATGTATGTCGTTCCTATTTTTAAAATACAAATAAAAATAAAAATTCTAATTTATATTTTCTTAATTATAGTAATTATATTATTCTTTCAAACAAAAGATTTTTAATTTTATTTTGTAGAGAAACTGTTTATTCTAAGCGTGATTCAATTTGAATTTTGAAATTAAATAAACAAACTTTTAAAAATAGTACATTTTAGGCAAATATAATACTATATTTTTGAAAAAAAATTTTTAAGCTGTCAATCTAGAAATATTTTATATACTAAATTATATTATCGAAATTGTATTACTTATCGATTTTTTTTATTATTTATTTTAAAATATTCCGAAATATTTTAAATCTTATTTTAAATTTACTAAATTACTTGCCAGGCTCATAGATAAATATTTTATGATATTGTTATAAGCTAAAAAGTTCATGACACCTGTATTTTCTAAATTTATTGCTTAATATATTATTTTATAGTACATTTTTTAAAAAGAGAATTCAGAAGTAAATGGCATTAAATTGTTACCAAGTTCTAATTTGAAATATACAATAACAAATGAATATAGAGCGGTACTTCGCACTCTTGACAACTTCACACAAAATGAATTTTTGTGAGCGGAAGTGAGCGATGATTATACTAATAATTTTATTTAAAAAATCAAACTATAACTAAATAATTATAATTTAATTATTTTATCAATGATTTTCATTATTAAATTCTAAATCGATGATTTTATTTAAGCATATTATAGTAAATCAAATCTCGTTTTTCGAAAATCATATAATTCTATACAACGCACCAATCACGTTCTTAGTATAAAATGTTTCACAACATCCGGCCATCGTTTTTTTAAAAGAGGATAAAAAATATATGTACAATAAAAAAAATTATTTTAATTTACTTAACTGTCTCCGCATGGACTTCGATAAATTGCTAAATATTAAGAGGTGGTAGAAATTATAAAAAAAAATATTAAACCCTTACGGAAGATAACTACTACCTAAACTACTTGCTAAACTACTGGGCGAAACTATAAGTTAACTATCGAATAACTTCTTAACGACTACTAACAAACTATTGTATTAACTATTGGTTAGTAATAGTATTTTTGCGACTACTGTAAAACTACTACACGATATCGGAGCATAAGTAGCAGTAGTTGTAAGTGGTGGAACTACTTTATGTAAGTAGTTTTCCGCGTTATACTTGTCTGTAGTTATGTCATAAGCTCATAATGGTTAGCAAGAAGTTTTTAAGAAGTTAAACGTCATTATATCAGCAGTTCTTAACGAAATTTCTGCAACTAGTTGGCCCCACTAGTTTTTAAGCAGTTCACTATATTTTTAAATTCTTCACTGACCTTCGTTAATCAGTAGTTCTCAAGAAGTTGAATAATTTTATCCTACCCATATGGAAATAATTTATGTGAAAAACTATAAATAATAATAAATAATTGTAAATAACTGTTAAAAAATGTAGGAATTGAGACATAAATAATAGTTATTTACAGTTATTTACTATTATTTATTATTAATTACTATTATTTACAGTTATTAACTGTTATTAACTGTTATTTACAGTTATTTACAATTATTTACAATTATTTACAGTTTTTTATAATTATTTACGATTATTCATAATTATTTACAGTTATTCATAATTATTTACAGTTATTTACATTTTCAAAAATTTTTCAATTAGTGAATAATTTAATGTTATTAATAATTATTTACAATTATTTATAGTTATTTACAGTTATTTACAGTTTTTTACAGTTAATTACAGTTATTTATAATTATTTACAACTATTTACAATTTTCCATAGTTTTTTACAATTATTTACAGTTATTCACATTTTAAAAAATTTTCGCCTATATATAAAATTATTGAATGAATTCGTGATAATTTTCGAAAATGTAAATAACTGCAAATAATTGTAAAAAACTATAAATAATCGTAAATAATTGTAATTAATTGTGAAAAAAGTGAATAAATGTAAATAACTGTAAATAAATATAAATAACTGCAAATAAGTGTAAATAACAGTTAATAAGTGTAAATAAAAGTTAATAACTGTAAATAAGTGTAAATAACAGTAAATAATTCTAAATAATTGTAAATAACTATTATTTATGTCTCAATTCCCACATTTTTTAACACTTTTCTACAGTTATTTACAGTTATTTACATTTATTTACATTTATTTACAGTTATTAACAGTTATTTACAATTATATCCAAAAATTTTTTCCATATGGGTAGTAGTTACAACGTCATTTTTGCCAGTGGTCAAACTAGTTGTTCCTACTAGTTTACAAGCATATTCAAATTTTTTACTGGCACTAGTTGGTCAGCAGTTCTCAAGAAGTTAATTAACTTTATTCTAGTAGTTAAAACGTCATTTTCGCCAGTGTTCAAACTAATAGTTTTCAAAATTTTGACTACTTCTTTTTTAAATCATTTACTGACACTAATGATCTATTAGTTAAACTGCTTAATGAACTTGTATAAATTATATAAATGAAACTACTATAAAACTACTGCATCTCATCAAATATGAGATTGAATAGTTTTCAAAAAGTTAAATAACTTTACATAAGCAGTTTCCGTCTTCATTTTTGCCAGTGGTCAAACTAGATTTTGCTACTAGTTTGACAATGACCAAATTAATTTTTTTTCATACTGATTAGCCTTCAATATTGGTATTATTCTTGCGTGAATATAGGATTATAAAATTAAACAGAAAAAAAATAATATAAAGTTCAAGAATAATGTAAAATTATTAAAATTTATTTAAAAAAAATTATTATTTTGAGTCAGGCTATCTGATACGGGCCACTAAAAACCCACCATACAAAATTAATACTGTTTTTCGCAAATTGTTAAAGTTTTATATGTTAAAAATAATGTCCTGAAGTAATTTTTGAAAATTTTCATTTTTCCAAAAGTTTTTAGCAAACTAACCTCTAAGCACTTTTTTTTTCGAAACGCGATTAATTAGAAACTATCAGATAAAAGTTAACGAAATTTTATTTACAAATTCAAAAATAGTTAAAGAATCGAATAGAGTATAAAAAGATTGAAAAAAATATTAATTATTAATAAAAAATTAGCCATGCAATAAATAAATGAAAATTTATGACACTTCTCGTAGGGCTAAGAAATTTTTTTTCTTTAATCATTTATTCCTTAGACTTTCTCTTATTCATAATTGCAATAAAATTTGGGGGATCTCTTTTAGGAAAAGATTTACAAATTTTTTAAATCTGCGGTGTGAATGTTTAACGCATCAAAGATGGCGGCGCACGTTCTAGTACTTTACCGTTGTATGGATCCTTATGCATCACGCCTTTTCTTCTTTGAAAAATAAGTTAAATAAATCGTAAGTCTGTTGTTCCTAGAATACTATACTATTTATTGTAGAATTAAAGTTCAATTATTTTTAACATTTATTACAGCAGATTTTGAATAATTTGAAAAAATTTTACATTCTAATTTTTCCATGTCATATGGCTTATAGCAGTGGAATTTACGTGTTCCAACAATTGTTTTTGCCGAACTAAAGCGATTTTCTAATTTTTTCTGATGATTTTTATATTCATTTAGTGAACAAAACTCAAAACTAATTTTTTTGAAGAAATCAGATGCCCATTCAAACAGTTTTTTTGTTGTAGTTATCGTCTTATCTTGTAAACTGGCTCTGTATGCATGTCTTTTCACACATCCACCGATACCATCACAAGCACCTTTTCCGTGTGCAGTAGCGAAAAAATGCCATTCTGCATTGATTCCAAAATCTTTTTCATGATGCAGTAAATTTGATAAATTGAATCTATTTTTGTACTGGGAGCCAGCTCCGTCCGAAAAATAATAAATTTTTTTCAATTTTTTGTGCACAAAACTTTCTTTTTAAAAACTCAATCATCTTTGAATTGTACAGATGCACTCCAGTGGCGTCGTGATTTTCGTATTCAGAGAAAACAACATAATTAATGTTTTTGATAACTTTATCCTGTTTGTAATAAATCACGTATACATGTAACGTAGCTTGGTCTTTGCACCAATGTTGCGATTGTATAGCATCTTGTACATGAAATGAATAATTTTCAGAAAAATCTAAGGTTACAATGAATTCTTCATCTTCAAGTTTTTCTTTTAGCTGTTCTAAATACGTTGCTTGAGTCTGAGCAATGAAATCATGTTTCAAAACATCGGGTAAATCGGATGCAAGATTTTTAAGAAAAATATTAACAGTCTCAGTTTTATGAAGTAATTGACATCTAAAAAAATAATTAGGTTGTAAAAAGCTAATTATCATAAAATATATAAATATATCTGTTAATATAATTACCTATCAGTTGTAAGCCATTGATTATAAGAAATTTTTTTAATTTTTAATTTTTGTAAAGACGTTTTCAAATCTTTAAAAATTTGACAAATACCAGGACATTTTTCACAATTTCCCAGAAAACATTCTTCAGATGGATTTAAACAACATATATTATTTAAGAATTCTCTATAAGTTAATTTAAAATCAGATTTTTTTCCAGAAAATGCTTCTTTGATTCCTCTAAATTTAAGTCGAATGTTGCCATGGATTTTGCAAACGCAAACATTATGCGTTCCTTTAGCACCAACTGGAATGCACTGTTGAGGTCTTAGCGCTTTAAAAGATGCCAATGAAATTTTTTCATTTGGATTTTTGCTCAAAAAATCTTCATGTAAATCTTTTATATTGCTTAACAACAAACGTTTCTAAAAAGAAATATTGCTTTTACATATAAAAAATATAAAAATCGAATTACATAAATTTCTCCAGAAAAAAAATTTAATTTTAAAAAATACCATAGAAATAAATTGACAACTTTCTGATTGTTTAAAAATCACTATCATTGTTTTTTTTATATTGCTTACCGTTTCTAGATGTCTTTTGCCATTAACAATAACTGACTTGACATCTTTCACTCCTGGCATTACTCGGCTGACTTCATCCGAAAGAAAAAAATTATTAACATTTTCAACTAGATCTACACTCATAGCTCGACCTTTTCTTACGTCTGGCAGAACATCATGACCTTTATCATTATTCAACTTCTTTGCAGTAGAAACCATGCGCCTACTAACATCAAATACTTTCGCCGCTTTTCGAATTGACTATTCATTAGGTAATGTCATTAAAAGAACAATTTTTTGATGTCGAGTAGATGCGTGAGACAATGCCTCTTTGACTTTACTTATCCATGTACAATTTTCAGATTTATTAAAGATATTCAAATTGCTACTATTAATTGTTTTCTGCAATATCTTCTGATCATCATTCGACAAATTAAGGAGCATCTTTTTTTTAGCCGGAGCTGCAATCCATTCTTCAAATGAAGATGCTAATTTCTGTCTTTTGATATTATTATCAACAAATTTGCAGACAAAATCTTCATCATTTTCTTCTTTTTCTGACTCCTCTATTTCATTATTTACTTCTTCTACGTGCTCTTTATTTTGCTTATTTGTTGTATTATTAACCTCAAATTGAATAGAATTTTTATTTAAATACAGTTGTCGTCTACAAGAAGCACAAACGAATAAACCAAATAAAGCACTGAACTTTGTGTCACGATTTTTTGATAAAAAAGTTAAATTTTTCCGAAAACAACTATGATTTTTTTTTTGAATGGATTACAACACTTAGGGGGTGGTGTCATGATGATAGCAATAACATTAATGAATATTAACAAATGCATGTTTGATTTTGCAAAAGAAACGATTAGCTTTTGTTTATTAAGCGATTCAAATGCGGCCGCGAGCAACAAAACCGTTTTCACTGTCGCGTCTATCATCGCTACGTGATATTCAAAAATTTGTAAATCTTTTCCTAATAGAGATCCCCAAATTTTATTGCGATTATAAGTAAAGGAAGGTCTAAGGAATAAATGATTAGAGAAAAAAAATTTCCTAGCCCTACGAGAAGTGTCATAAATTTCAATTTATTTATTGCAAAACTAATTTTTTATTAATAATTAATATTTTTTTAATTTATTTATATTCTATTCGATTCTTTAGCTATTTTTGAATTTGTAAATAAAATTTCGTTAACTTTTATCTGATAGTCTCTGAGTAATCGTGTTTTGAAAAAAAAGTGCTTAGAGGTTAGTTTGCTAATAACTTTTAGAAGAATGAAAATTTTCAAAAATTACTTTAGGACTTTATTTTTAACATATAAACCTTTAACAATTTGCAAAAAAAACTATTAAATTTATACGGTGGGTTTTTAGTGGCCCGTTTCAGGTAGCCTGACTCTTTATGATTCAAAAAGTCAAAATGGCAGTTGTTTTCCAGTGGTTTGATAACTTTATTTTGGCAGTTGCCTATATTTTATCTGATAAGCTACTAGTTCATAAAGTTTTACAAAATTTACTTTGTTCTACAAGTAACTACAACCTTCCAGATATATTCCCTAGTGGAAATCGAATCTGTGAATAACTGGGGAATAACTGTGAATAACTGGGAATAACTGTTATAAACTGTTCAGTTTGAGACAGGAATAACAGTTATTCCCAGTTATTCCCAGTTATTCCCAGTTATTCACAGTTATTCCCAGTTATTTACAGTTTAGTTTAATAATAATTTGAAAAATATAAATTTGAAAAAATGAAAAAAATATATATTTTTTTAATTTTTTTTTCTATTATAAATATATTTGGGAATAACTGTTATTCGTACCTCTGTTTTTTCAAATTATTTTTAAGTTATAAACTGTGAATAACTGGGAATAACTGAGAATAACTGGGAATAACTGGGAATAACTGGGAATAACTGGGAATAACTGTTATTCCTGTCTCAAACTGAACAGTTTATAACAGTTATTCCCAGTTATTCACAGTTATTCCCAGTTATTTCCAGTTATTTCCAGTTATTCCCAGTTATTCACAGATTCGATTTCCACTAGGGTTGATTGACACTAGTTAGATAGTAGTTGAACTAAAGAATATATTTTTGGCGTATTTATTTAATTTTTCACGTATTTAATTGATAGAATATTATTCTGATATTCTGTGTTTTATTAATAATTTATATTCTTTCATTTTCAACATTACAAAGTAAGACGATAATCAATCTTCATAAATTATAATTATAAGAAACAATGGAATAAATATAATTTTTCTGTTTTCTTACTTAATTTAAATAAGAGTGTACTTGTTCTTTTTATCTTTTATCGTCTTCAATATTTCTTGGATATAACCTGAAAACATATATGTTAAAAAATACAATATACTAAAAAAAAAACGAAATATCCAAGGGAAGTTACATATAATAGCTTGTAATTTCTCTTTATTTAATAGAAACTACGACAGTCATCGTAAGCTGTACTTATGTATACGAAACTGAAGATCCAAAGTAAGTGATATAACACTCGATTGATTACAGAATTTAAGCTGATTCTGAAGAATATAACCCTTCCTTTCTAGTTCAATAATTTTCTGTAATATTCATTAAATTTATGTTAATTACATTCTTCAATAAATTAATATTAATGATTGTTTCTTATTACCTACTCTTTGTACTGCGACACATTCCATTGCTTATATTGTATTCATTTATTCATGTTGTGTGTGCTTAGAGCTATAGAGAATACTATATTTTTCGTATAAAATATCAATCAAAGCTAAGTGAATAAATATAAAATATGAAATATACGAAAACATTTATAATAAGACAAAAAAAGCAAAAATATTTTTTTCATTACATAGTTTTTGAAAAACAATCAATTACATTGCTGTCACTACTTTTTACAAATTTGAGAAAAGAATTCGATAAACTTTCTCATGGAACTAAAGGTGTACATACATATCAATTATTTTCGTATTTAAACTTATATTCACCCGATGAAAACATATTCGCTAATATTTCGATCGAAGTCTTTAAAGATAAAAAAGTGATTTTGCAAATCCATTTCCGTACCTGAAGCATGATTCTCGTTAATGTTTTTGTTTTTTTATTTATTTCATAATGGTTTTGTATTCTAAAAGGCATTAAAAAACATTTAAACTATTCAATAATCTTTTTTCAATATCTTTGAAAAGACGAAACAAGCATGAAGAAAATTCAGAGATATTGACGCACATTTTTTAAAGTAATTCGACCCGTATAGTGAGTTTAAATTTAATTCCATAATTATTTTTATAAGAAATCAATTAAACTATTAAATCAATAAAAATTATTGTCATCAAAAAGTATAAGCTGTAAGTAATTAATGAGTCTGAAAGAATTTTAATCTGTTTCTAATACATTAACCAGTGGGATCACACACACCTTACCTTCTGCGTATGGGCAGTTAACACACTTGCTTTTTATTGATGATAATTTGATGCATATTATTCGATTGGTTTCTTGAGTAATAAATGAAATTAAATTTGAACTTATTGTCCCTTTCTTACAAATTTCTTCTGGGAGTGTAATAAGTTCTTTTCCTAAAACAACATAATGATAGTTTCTGTCATTGTTGAATAGTACGGCCATCAGATGAGTTACCACTAGCAACTCATCATTATGGGCAATAAGGGTAGAATTATTTCTCTTTTTTAAACGTCTATAATTGGTTGTATGAAAAAAAGATTTTTTGTAAATAAATCTTTTAAACGAAAGAACTTCTATTTTAATTTCATTTTCTAAGATATTTTCAATTATAACTTTTTCATTTATAGTCAAAGTAATTTGGTCTGGTGCTCCAAACAATCTTAAATCTTCCCCGTATTCTATGCAGTGTTTTATTCTGCACTGACTCATTAAATTCACAAACTCTTTCTTTTCATTTTCACTTGCGTCTGGATGACAAAAAATATGGGCATTATTTTTAATATTTCTGATTTTATTATATGCATGACAATTTTGCAATGAAATTGCTTATGTTCCGTGAAATAAATGCTGTATAATACCATTAAAATGTTCATACGGAAAAGTGGACCAAGCCCATAGAGCTCCATATTTTTTTACGTAAAGTGGAACATGCAAAAGTAAATGAATATTGTACTTCTTTGCCATGAATTCTTTGCCATATAAAGGTTCAACAAGGCCGACAAACTCCTTCAATGCTTTTTCTGCAATCAAAAACTCTTCAAAACTTATTTTTCTTTTTAGAAATAAGCTCATGCTGATAACGAATAACATCCAATGTTTCAAATATCTATTCGGCAATAACCTTTAAGGCAAACCAATGAGTAATAAAGAATAAAGTTCTTGCATTCAGAAGCTTTATAACTCCAATCTTCAATAGGTTGAGGCACTCGAGTAATTTCTGATGGTGGCTTAATTGATAGGAATTTATCATTGAACTCTTTTTTTTTATCGGCCAAATATCATCTTTTACCATGATTTTTAGAGTCGAACCATTGAGATTGAAAAAGTTTCCCTACACCTAATAAGCAACCGTGCATGTAATCAGGAGGAAACCCATGAATAACATTAAAGTTAGGTATAAGTCGGACAATCGTCGGCCCCTTGACACCCTTATAAGCTTTTTCAAGTCTTACCGCTATAACAGCTTCTTGTTTGAAATTATCGGCCGTTCTACCTCTTCTATCTTGTCCACAATATACTCTGGCATATCCTCTTCCTACAGCTATTCTTTCTCCAGGATGATAACAGTACGAACACCCAAATTTCTCATTATATTGTTTAATATTTTGGACTTGAGGTCGAGCTACCGAATCTACCGAGAAAAATATAGTATGAACTTTGATAGTCACTAGTTCTTGATGTTCATAGAGCACGGAGAGAAAACTCAAAGCATTTTACCATATTAACTCTCGAAGGTATTTTAGCATGTTTACTCTCGAAGGTATAACCTAAAAATAAGTTGGTAATGTTGCTTGAATTCGAGAGATTCGACCAAGTTGTTTACTTATAGTAAATTACTAAGAACGCGCTGCTACTGTCCCATAAGTTCGATGTTATAATACTTAGAATTCGTGGCACTATAGCAAAAGACTGTGCGTAGCAATTGTTCTATCAAGCAGTATCAAGGTTTATTTACTTGGGTGGCGCTGCGACAAAGTCATCGCGTTCTAGCAATTCGCACCGAGAGTTTACATAGTGGGAGTATGTAAGTCGACTGTTCTTCTCATGGTGGCAACATGTCAAAAAAAAAATAGGACGTTTTGTATATTAGGTAAATGGAAAGATTTTTAAATAATGCCATATGACGGTTTTTACTGTATAATCGATTGTAAAAACACGTAGATTAATAGTAAAGTAAAGTTCTTTTTATTTTCCATATTAAAAAGTAATTGGAATCAAATAATTCAATAGATTAATGTAATCAAAAGTATAGAGTCGGTTAACCTCACTTTTACTTATACTTAAGTGTATATGAATCTGATCATATGTTTCATGAAAACGCATTCACTCTGACCGACGAAGATAGACGCAAGCATCTATCTTCGTTACTCTAACGATAACATAACCCCATTATCTTATGATTATTTCAATTCACATTGATTTAGGATTATTAATTGCAATTATTGCAAATAAAAATAAATAAATATTCAAATATTTAATTATCTTTTTCACAATTTGACATCAATAATTTATTACTTTCAGCGAAATATTAAATTATAATGCAGTCTGTATTCAACTCAATAGAAAACGTCCTAAAAAATTTTGGGGACATATCACGTGACTAATAATAATCATAAACGCTCCCAGCGAATACTACCTCACGATCCGAGGTACTTTACTATAAATATTCAACATACTAAAAGACTGTGAATTCTAAGTAATTTACTTCGAGTTTTAAGGTAACATAGTATCGATATTTTATATGGTACAAAGGCATGTTAAATTCGAAGAAAAATGCTTTGACTTTTCCCTCCGTGAGTGAACTTTGAAAACCATTTTTTGAAAGATTTAAGATTTTTTAGCTCTTCTGACACAGGCTTCAAAAAAACATTCATGGGAGGTTTACTTCCGTAAAATAGCCCAGCAAGTAATGCGTTATTTTTTCTCAATCTAAATGGTAGTTCATTAATCAGAAGTATAATTGGTGTGACACCCTTTTTAGAAGATTTAAACAATTGAACACCGTCAGTGTTCAATTGGATGGTAAAATCCTTTTTTCCGATCTTATTTCTATGCAATAAATCTTTATAAACATCACTATTTATAGTATCACTTTCATCGCATTCTTTCCAAAAATCCTTATAAAGTGGCGATTGCACAATATCTCTGAATTGATCTTCTAAAGGAAGATAATAAAAAAAATACCCCTGCTCTTTGAGTTTTGACTTATCATAAATTACTTTACAAAATTGACATTCTGCTCTTGTAATACAATCAAAATTTAAATTGGCTGGACATTCAGGACAGTAATAACATTCAACGCAATTTGGTTCTTTGAAAGCTTTTAAAAATCGGTATTTTAATTTATGTTCATTATGTGGAAGGTGACAATCAATTACGCGTGTAACGTATTCTCTAAGGCTACGGAAGTGAAATTGTGTCTTAATGAAAGTAAAAGTATAAGTAATTCTCCTTCGGCTCTTGTGATATCGCACCCATCATAAATCGAGTGTTGATTCTGAAACAATATCACGTATATAAAAGCATTTTTGAGTAGCTTAAATATAATGATATATTTATAATGATTAATGAGTATCAAAGTTTAGAGTATTAAAGAAAAATTTATTTTCTACAAAGAGGTTAGATCTAAATATATAAACCCTATATCAGTTTAACCTAAACATATGAACTATGAACCGAAAAACTGAAAACCTATAAAACTCAGACCGATTAGCCCCAAACATATAAACTCTTAATCGATGAAACTTTAATCCGTAAACTCTAAAACCTATTGTAACATTTTTGCTTTAGATTTGGCTCAATCTAAAGAAAAATACGTTAAGTGTGTCTGAAACGCCTTAGCCGGACGCTTCGAAGATGTCAAGGTTAGACTGGAGGAGGTTTTTATTATACTGTTGAAAAAAATAATCATATCGAAATCATGCGTCACAATGTCTCTTTACGACCCCATGTACATTCAAACGGCACGAACATGCAACGTAGTTACGTATGTAAAGGCTTTATTTCTCCTCGCTTTCGACTCGGGCTGTAAATTTCTCGTTTCGTAAAAAAGTCTTTACACAACCGTTTCATAATGTATTTTATACCACGATAGCCGAATAATCATATTAAAGTTATGATTTTGAGGTTAGAGTGGTATAAAATAAATTTTAAGTGTTGAATAGGGTTAAAACTGCAGTATGTAATATCTTCACTTTCTCTGTAGTAGAGGGGAACAATTTTAATTTCCACACAGCGTGCGGGAAGTTTGATTTCCCACACGATTTTCCGTACGGGAAGTGCCTTATTTTCGCACGAAAAAAAGCGTACGGGAAAAAATTTCTCACACGGAAAAAAGCGTGCGAGAAAAAAAAATCCCGCACAATGTGTAAAATATAATATTACAGCGAATAAAATAAGTTTGTTAAATGTTTAATATAATAAAAACGAGGATCTAAAGTTTTCATGTAAGCATTGTAAGTAAGAAAATTATTTAAACAAAGAAAAAAATATAGAAGAGTGTTGTTATAATTTTAACAAAGGAAAATACCATTTATTAGATGTTTAATATCATAAAAACGAAAATCTAAAATTTTCGCGTATGCATTGCAAGTGATAAAATTATTTAAACAAAGAAAAAAATATAGAAGAGTAAGGTTAAAATTTTAATAAAGAAGAATACCATCTATTAGATGATTAATATTATAAAAACCAAAATCTAAAATTTTCGTGAATGCATTGTAAGTGAGAAAATTATTTAAACAAAGAAAGAAATATAAAAGAGTGGGGTTACAATTTTAACAAAGAAAATAGTACATTACGTAACGGGTATGGAAAGGCTTTATTTACGAAACGAGAAGTTTACGGCCTGAGCCGAAGATGAGGGCCGTAACGAGTTTCGTAAAAAAGCCTTTCCATACTAGTTGCGTAGTGTATTTTTCGACATGAGAACCAAAAAAGAGCAACGAAGTTGCGATTTTAGGGTTAGAATAGCGAAAAAAAATATTACACTAACTTTAAACAATCGTAATAACATTAAAATTAATTTTAATGTAAATTCTAAAATTTAAATTCGTAGCGAGAGCGACAAATCACACGAGTCGACAAAGACCTATATGCTCCCGCGTTGCGCATACTATTTTTTCACGCGAAGAGCATCAAAAATATTATTTTTCTAACAAGTGCGCAAAACTCTAAGAATGACAAACTTGCGTCTGTGATAGCATGTACAATCTTGTTCGAAGGCTATCAAGATCGTAAGAGGTAGTCGAGGTCGGGGCGCAGGACGGGGTCCAGGGGCGAAGCCCGAGGTGGGGATGCAGGGGCGGAAGCCCCTGCCGGGGGGTCGAGGGGCAGCGCCCCCGCCTCCAAAAAAATAAATAATATTACTAATATAAAAATAAAATTAATAAAACCATTAACGGCAGGCCAGAGTAGAACCTGATATTGACCGAGTAACAATTGAGTTGTTTGTTATTTACTCAAATATTAATCGGTGTATCTTCAAATTAAAAGTTGAGCGCAATAGATATTATTATTATGAACATCTATGCACAAGAAAAAAAAAATCTACCGATTTGTTTTGGAGAAAAGTAAGTAACGCCAAAGTGAAAGTTTATGTTTATATTTTCGCGTTACTTACTTTTCTCAAAAACAAAGCGACAGATTTTTTTCTTCTTGTGCATAAATATTTGTAATAATAATATCTATTGCGCTCAGCTTTTAATTTGCAGATTCACCGTTTAATACTTGAGTAAATAACAAAAATCTCAGTTAGACAAGGACAGCGAATCCGGCCTGCTCTTAAATTAAAATTCCATGAAAATAAATTATATTTTTATGGGATAAAATTTTCCGTTTTATTTCAATACTATATATATATTTTTCTTATAATACATTAAAAATTAAATTTAATTTTGATTTATTCAAATTTAACATTTTTCGCGGAAATCGTCCATCGCTAACTTGTAATTCCGAGAATTTACGATTCGGCGTTGAATACTTGGCTAATATTATAAGGATATGAAAATGTCTTCGATGCAACGTGCAAGATTAAATATTACATAAATAATACTCGAAAAAATCAATGCTAAATAGACTGAAAGTTGCTACTGATATATGTGAACTTTTTCGAGGAATTTGTTCACCCCTGACTTGTAATTCGGGGAATTTACAATTCGCAGAATTGACCATTCTAAGTGAAGCACTTAACTGATGTATAAAAAGCATCGAGTTACACACACTGACTGATGTATAAAAATATCGGGTTACATTATCGAGCCTGTTAAAAGTTCGAATTCATTTTGCTCCCTAGGGAGGCAAAGAGGTATTTTGCTCCCTCACAACAGCTGGTCAAAATAGTATTTTGCGCTCTGAGTGCGAGAAAAAAATTATCTAACTTTTGATTAAATATGTAATTTATTGATTTATTTGAATTTTTATAGAAATTCCTACATTTTTTTTTAACAAATATAATGTATTATAATTTACATTTTCTTTCAATAAATAAAAAGTTTACAATATTATATTTGTTTTTATTATGACATCCTCGATTCTCTAATACACATTCAATTTCTGTTTTTTGTAATATCAATTTTAATTTAAAATGATATAATCATTCTTTTTTTATTATTAATTTGTAAAATACAATCATATATTATGTAAAAGACCAATCGAAGTTCCCACACCTTGTGTGGAAAAATAATATACGTAACACGTGCGGGAATCACCCACTTCCCGCACTAGTTACGTAATGTACTATTTTGTTTTAATTTTTTTTTTGTGCTCTACACAATGGCATAGCTTAAGAGGTTAGTTTTTCTAGGCACAAATTAATATTCTCGTAGGCATACTCCTTTCAACTCTTGAACAATTGTATGCATTCTTTCTATTTTATATTAGATATTTTTGAATATAATATATTAGGCTTTTAAATCTATTTTTACCAAATTACATGGTGAAATAGAAATATACATATGACACATCCCATGTCAACCAGGGCACCTCTGCGACCAAAATTTGAAGAAGTCTAAAGAAACCTTTAAAGACTTGTGATTAATGAGCGCGTACTAAAAATTAATTTAATTTGTACGTTATTTTTATTTGTTTTTATTGTAAATATTAGTTCATTATAATTGTTATATAATGTAGTAAAATTTAGTTAATATATATTACTTTTCTTTACAATGATTATTAGTGCTTCAGAAAAATGGAGGTGAAAGTATCGCGAATGTCAAAGCGTTTCACGATTGCCTAGATTTATTGGGTAATTTTTATGAGAGAATTCTCGTCGTGTATAATTAATAATTTTTATTAACAACAGGTATATGAATCAACTGAAACTCCAGTAAAGAAACAGGTAATTTTTCTTTCAACATCTTTGTTTCTCTCTTTTTCTATCTTTCATTCTCTCTCCCGATGACTTTTATAAGTAAAAATTGATTATGATTTAATAAATTGTAGAAAATGTCTGAATTAGGAGAATCCAGTGTAATGGTACCATCTAGTCGCTTAAGACACTGTAATAGATCTCGTGTGATGACCCTGACATCGGATTTGATGTCCATCGTTTTTACAGAAGTGGAACTTGGCACATGCTCTGTGACGGGCAAGACGAGTAATTTCAATAAAGAAAAAGCTGCCAAGCCAGCTCTTGATTCAGAGAAATTAGGAGCAATTGAAGGTACATATGTAGACAATAAGTAAAAAAATATCTCTAAACTTATCTATTCTAAATTTTCGCTATTGCTAAAATATTTATTAATTTAAAACAAATAATTATTTCTACAATAAAATTAAGTTGTAGTAAAAATAATTTTTTATTACTAAAAATAAATAAAATTTTAGTGATGAAGAAAACGGCCATACAAAAAATATAAATCTAAATTTTTGTAAATTAAAAATTAATGATAAATAAGATAACATTGTACACCCAACGCATATTAAAAGTTTTTATAATCTTCCAATGAAAATAATCGAAATAATAGAATTATCAGATATGATTGTGCAATTTTAAATTGTTCCATGCAATACAATGTCTGTTGGGTGTATTTGTCTTATATACCCTAGCGGAAAAAAAATGAAGAAAACAGTTTATAACAGCAAGAAACAGTAGAAAAATGTCAGAATTGAGACAAAGACAACAGTTAATAACTGTTTTTTTCAGTTATCTGCCAATATTATCAATTTTCTACAGTTATGTTCCGTTATCTTCACTTTTTACGTGCGAGAAAAAAATATGTTTTCAACATTCTTCACTTTTCTTCGTTTTAAAACAGTTAATAACTGTTTTCTTCAGTTATCTGCCAATATTATCAGTTTTCTCCAGTTATGTTCCGTTTTCATCACTTTCAACGTGCAAAAAAAAATATTTTTTCAACTTTCTTCACTTTTCTTTCCTTTAAAACAGTTAATAACTGTTTCCTTCAGTTACCTGCCAATATTATCAGTTTTCTCTAGCGATGTTCTGCTTTGTTTACTTTGTACGCGAAAAGAAACAATTTTTGTTTAACTTCCTTAATTTTTTTTCGTTTTAAAACATTATGTAACTGTTGTCTTTAGTTTTCTCTAAATTTTTTCACTTTTCAACAGTTGTGTTCAGAATATAACTGTTTTCTGCAGTTTTCTCCAGATTTCTTCACATTTTAACAGTTATGTTCTGAATATTAATGTTTTCTGCCGTTTCCTTCAGATTTTTTTCACTTTTCAACAGTTGTTTTCAGAATATAACTGTTGTCTACAGTTTTCTTCGGTTTTCTTTACTTATCAACAGTTGTGTTCAGAATATAATTGTTTTCTGCAGTTTCCTCCAGATTTCTTCACTTTTTAACAGATGTGTTCGGAATATAACTGTTTTCTGAAATTTTCTTCAGTTTTTATCTATTTTCTTCAGTATTTTCCTGATATTTTCAGTTATTAACTGTTGTCTGCATTTATTTTTTTCGCTAGGGTAGTATAATCATTTATTTATTTTTAGATACAGTAAACAATATTTTTTAAAAATAATTTATTAACACAGCAAAAATTTAGTTTTGATGAGCAAGCAAAAGGTATTTGATCATCCCTTAAATAATACATAATTGATTTTAAACAATTCATAATATTTTAGAATACGTACTTGAGAAATTTGGCGATACAAAGGATAATCGATCCCTTTTGAAGGCCGCCATGCGTAATAAGTGCACAAACTCAGCATCAAAATTAAAAAGAAAATAGTTACACAATACGTAAATGCACACACTTACATTCACATACGTGCGTACCCAAACACATACTTACATGCAAAAATCTACTCACATTTATACAAATACACCCGCACTCTTATACAGCTTCACATTTACGAGTCATGGACATTTCGCCCAGACGACATTTTGCCTGCTAATGAGAAGCAAGAAAAAAAAAGATCGCCTGCAAATGACAGACTGGGATTAGAAGTAAGAGGTTATGAGAACATGATGTGAAATGACTTAAGTTAAAACATAAGTTGAGGCTTGAGTTAAAACTTAAGTCAGAACATAAGTTACAACTTGATGAAGAACTTAGGTGAGAACTTAAGTTGGAACTTAAGTCAAAACTTAAGTTAGAACTTAGGTGAGAACTTAAGTTGGAACTTAAGTCAGAACTTAAGTGAGAGCTTAAGTTGGAACTTAAGTCGGAACTTAAGTTAGAACTTGAGTTGAAACTTAAGTCAAAACTTAAGTTGGAACTTAAGTCGGAACTTAAGTTGGAACTTAAATCGGAACTTAAGTCAGATCTTGGCTTAGAATTTACTTCATATCTTAAGCTAGAACTTAATTTGCAAGGTAAAGATCACTTTCATAAGATAGGGAAAACGGCATACTTTTGGAAATCGTTTAGTAAAAAATAGATAAATTAATATTTATACCATTAAATATAAGATTAGTTTTTTGTTTGATTGGTTTTTTATGGGAGATATCCCATTTCACCCCATGAAAAAAAAGTTAGGTTGAAATAGAATACTGTTTTGAAAATGAACTTTGAACAATTTTTCAGGCTCTAAACATAATAAAAAGATGTTATAATGTTGTTTAACAACGTAACTTTTATTACCAATTTTAATTACATAAATTAATAAATTTTACATATTTTTTATTTTTTCCATCTAGTGAAAGATCAAACTTTTTGTCTGTTCTACTCTGGCTGCTAGGGTTGACTTTATATGTTTTACAGATCAGAAATCTTTTTCAATTTAAACTTTTATTTACCAATTATTTAATGGCCGCAGATTTGATCATTAATTAAAAAAGAAAATGAAATTTATAAAGTATTCCTATCAATTATAATATAAACTTATAAGTTTATGTGCTTATTAAATATATATGTTGCTTAAGGAAATATTACACTTACAATGATTTTTACCAACGATCTTTCAAAAATTTTCAATCTTAATAAAATTAACAAGAGGCTATTGTTGACATACCAATCATATGCAAAATAATAATAGAGATATTTTCAATGAAGTTATATAGCAATTTCATAGATGGCACTAGTAGCAGCCGAGTAATTCGACTATCTCGTTTTACCCCGCTATACCATTTTGCCTCAGTTTCTCCTATACCTTAAATTTTGTGAAATAATCTCATTATTTTTAAATGAAGCAGAAAGACAGGAGAAAGAAAAAAAGAAATATTGCGATTCTAATTAATAAGTTCTCAGCGTGTTTGTGAATAAAACTCATGCAACGTTAGATTAGAATAGATTAGATATTATTTTATTTTGTATTACATTTAGAGAAAGAGCGTGTAATACAATAAAATTACAAATGAAGTTAAAATACATAAAATACTTGAAATAGCTTTGCATGTATAAAATTAAAATAGTACAGTATGATATCACAGTCATAAAACATAATAGAGATAATAATACTGTATAATAAGTCAATAAATCAAATAAAAGTGATACTAAAGATAGAAAATAAAACACGAAACGTTCAGACTTATATTAATCGGCTGATACCATATAAATATCGACATATCTTACGAAAAATAACGTTGTTCAAGTATTATTACACGTTACATGAAAACTAATATTTTGAAAGTTTAAATCACATAACAGCATGCTTTATTTACAAACTGCGAGGACTAGCATAATCGTTTTTATTTAATGTAAAAATATAACGCACTAGTATCAAAAAGTATTATAGTATAATTTACTTAAATCCTCAGATGAATTTAAAAAAAACGTTCCCAAGTGTTTTGACGTAATGCATTCTCATAAAGCTCATTGAGTTAGAGTAATTAGGAGATAGGAAGAGAGAGAGAGAGGATGGATAAAAATAATGTAAAAATAAGTATGGTCAATGTCATAATCGCTACTCACGACCCAACTGCTAACCGCTTTTTTTATTATTTACATTACAAAAAATAATATATTTATTATAAAGTGAAAAAAAAATTATCTCAATTTATTTAAATATCCCCGCGTAAACTGCGCTACATTGCTAGGCAGCAGAAGATAGTTAAAATAAAAAAATTTAAAGCTAAAACTTTGGTTTTACTCCCAATGGCGTAGCCTTGACTAATCGCGTATACTAAACACGTGAGTAGTAGTTGGGGGTTTCATGTTGCGATAAATAATGACTTCTAAATAATTATTCATTGTTTCAAAACGTTTTGATAATTTAAATATTTGATAGTTCATATGTTGTTTTATCATATAAATCTATTTTCATCGAATTTGCGTATATTAAAATAAATATTTTTATCACTTTACATCACGCGTAATCTTAAATTAGTAGTAGTTAGGACATTGACCATATCAGGGTGAGATAGAAGGAAAGAGAGGAAGTGAGGAAGAAATAAAAGAGTTAGTGAGAATATTAAATAAAAAATCAGAAGTGATCGAATAGCTACGCTAAGAAAATTATTATTCAATAGTATATTATTCACCTAGGGAGTAAAAACGAAAAATGTCTTAAATCGTATGTTAAATGTCACCCGAGCCGAAGGCGAGGGTGACAAACATACGATTTAAGGGATTTTTCATTTACTCCCGTGGAGAATATACGATTTTTTTACACAGGCAGCGTACAGTGGGTACCTTACTTTTCGCTGGGAGGGAGTAAAGTATCCACTGTACGCGCCCTGTGTAAAAAAAGCTTTTTTAATAAAGACAAAAGCGAATAAACTGTATCAAAAAAAATTAAATTGAAAAATATTTAAAAATTTAAAAATATTAAATTGAATAAATTGTATTAAATTTTAAAAAGGACTATTGTTTTAAACATTTTATTAAACTTTATTTAATTTGGTACAAAGAAAACATTTTTTTAATTTTTTTAATTCTTCTAGTTGTAACACCTTCAATTGCCAATATCGTGTCCTTATTTTTTCAGCTTCTAGCCTTTGTAATAAAATTTTTTGTTTGATATTGGTTCTTGACTTTTTTACTGAATCTGTAAAATAATATTAAATTTTTTTTTATGTATACTTTTTCGATTTTCCATATTGTAAAGAAATAAACACAAAAAAGAGTAAGTCGTATATTTCGATCCTATTTAATTAAAGAATTAATTTTTATCAAAAATTACTGATTGTAGCAAAAAATAAGAAGAAAGCCTCGTTTCCTATTACAAAAGCTATATTTTCTTTAAAGGAAAAGCTGTTTTAATCAATTCATCTTTAAAAAAATCTTGGAAAACTTAAAAAATAGAGGTTAGAATAGACAATTTAGTTTTAAAAATTTTTTTGAAAACGAAGTGATAAAAATAATTTTTTCTCATAACAGAAAATACTGCTTTTTACAATACGAGATGGGTCTTTCTTCATATTTTTTGCTATAGTTATTAGTTTCTGCATAAAAATTAATTTTTTATTGGAAAAGGATAGAGATATACGACCTGTTGTTAACTTATAATTTATACGAAAAATCGGTTCATTTCTACCTCAACAGAAATAGACCACCTTACTAACTCAAAAAGAGGGCTGAAAGATATTTTTAACTATTTTGCGGGAAAAAAGTACTTACTTTCCGCAAAATAAAAAATTAATAAAATTTAATATATTATTAAAAATTTTTATAAAAAAAAATTAATTTCATTTTTTTCCAATTAAGCCCAGTTTTTTTAAGTTAAAATTGGCCATAGTTGAGGTGGGAATAAAGTACCTTATGCAACTCGGGAGCAAAGTCTATTTCTCCCTTTGTACTATTTCACAATTTAAAAAAAAGTTTTTAGGCTAATTTAGCGAGCTAATTTTCTGTATTATTTATTTCTTACCCTTTTCTTCTTCTTCTTTTTCTATTTTTCTTTTCTCCTTTGTTAATTTATTGTTACCATTCACTCCTTCATTCTTATCATCCGCGAGTCCCGCTTTGTCTTCATTTTTACCATGCATTTTGTCTTCATTCTTAACATTCACTTCGTTTTCATTCATTCCATCCACTTCATTTTCATCAAAATCTATCTTTTTTTTCATTTCAAGTTTGTCCATTTCTTTTGCTTTCACTACAATTCGATTCTGATTCTCTTCATTTTTGTTTTGATTGAAGAATCTGAAAAATGAAATTATTATTTAACATGTAAAAATAGAATAATTAATTTGTATATTATATTATTTATATTTTAAGAAATACTTACAGCTGTTACTATACAACTTCTTTAGTTGACTAACAGTTCTCTAAAAAAATGGATTCAATCATTTAAACTTGAAATTTAAATAATTAGTATCTATTATATTTACTTACACTTCCTGATGTTAAAATTTCTTGCTCCTTATTGTACTGCTCCGTTATCAAATTCCAAGCATTTTCCTTTTCTTTTAATTGTTCTGCATTTCTACCCTTTTGGTCTAAAATATTCTCATACTTTTTTATTATATTGTAAACTAAAGTTTTTTCGTCCTCTGTAAAATTTTTCTTTTTTCTTTGTCCATTTTTAACTTTTTTAAATCTATCGCGGGCTTGACGTTCAAAAAAACTTTTTATACAAATTTTTTAAGGTTTGTTTATTCGGCAAGATGAAGATCGCGATCAATAATAGGGTTGCTAACGTTTAAGAGAGAGAGAGAGATAAATATATACCCGCGAAAAAAATTTGTATTGCCAAGATATTGGTGAAACAATATCCAATATTTTGCATTTATTTAAAAATCTCTTGGCAAAATTTTTCAAATATTTCGCCAACATTTATCATTTATCAAAACCCACATTATTCCCACATATTGGTAATATATTGGATATTGCTGATATATTGGATATTGCTATATCAATATGTATAATGATAAATAATTTCAAATAAAAAATCAAAGTTTCACCACATTTAATTGAAAACTTTTTAACTTTGTTTATACCATATCTATAAAGTATACAATATAGGTGATATTAAAATCTTTAATATAATATATAAAAATAAAATATTCCCTGGAAGAAAATTGACTATATTGTAGGCATAATTGCTGGTCAACAAATGTTAAAATGGCACTTATCTAAAAATTTTAGAAATGATTTTAAAAAAATTTCTAGATAAGTGTCATTTTAACATGTGTTGACCGACAATTATGCTTAAGATATGGTCAATTTTCTTCCAGGGTTGGTAAATTAAATTCAGAAATCTTTTTTTGCAAAACAAAAAATATATTTGATAAAATAATTTTTTTAGTCAAATTTTACGAATATAAATATAACAAAACATCTATTATACTAATTGTATATTTACATTACAATTTGGTTGAAATAATTTCTGAGTAACAGAAATGTTAAATCAAATGTAATCAACACAAATCGACTTATTTAATTTTTGTAAATAAGAAAAAGATTAAATCATTTTTAATTTTAATAAATACAACTCAAAGAAAATAATTCATATATTTTATTGTTCAAAATGTTTCATTAATTGGAATAATGAAGATTCTTTATGTCTTCAATGTAATAATAATTCAATAAATTATTTTCTTGAAATTTCTTTAATTTCACAATTAAAAACATTATACAAACGACCTTATTTTTACGAAATAGTATATTATGCGCCAAGAGGAAAAAATCTGCCGTTCGCTCCCGCGTATAATTGTCGCCCGAGCGTAGCGAGGACTGGGAGATGTGAAAAAATAATTAAATGTTCTAGAAATCAGTTTCTTCAAGCTCAAAAAATTTTTAATACTTAGGGCGTGAAATTTAATTTTTGATGTCTATTCTTAGAGACTAAAATTTAGTATATTACACACCAAGGGAGGTAAAGTACTGGCGAGTCCATAGCACATATAATTGCCACCTCGAGCCGAAGGTGAGGGTGGCAAATATGTGCTATGGGCTTGCCATTTTACCTCCCGTGGATTGTATACTATTTTTCGCCATACCCGAGCCGAAACTATGACTTTTGTTTTTTGGCACCGCGACGAAAGTCGTAGTTTCAGACAGGGTATGGCGAAAAATAATTAAATGTTCTGGAAATCAGTTTCTTCAAGCTCAAAAAATTTTTAATACTTAGGGCGTGAAATTTAATTTTTGATGTCTATTCTTAGAGGCTAAAATTTAGTATATTACACACCAAGGGAGGTAAAGTACTGGCGAGTCCATAGCACATAAGCCGAAGGCGAGGGTGGCAAATATGTGCTATGGGCTTGCCATTTTACCTCCCGTGGAGTGTATACTATTTTTCCCCATACTCGGGCCGAAACTATGACTTTTGTTTTTCGGCGCCGGGACGAAAGTCGTAGTTTCGGGCAGGGCATGGCGAAATAGCTCATTTTTACCCAAGGGCGAAAAAGTAGTTTTCTAATAAGCGTGATTGATTTTTACCAATAAGAAATTAACTTTTCTTCATATCTTGGTCGAAAATTCTACCTCCCTCCCTACATATCCGCATCGAAAGTCGATGTTCCCTCCGCATCGACGCGTAACCTAGCTAGCCGGGAGGAAAGAATATACAACGTTTACTCGTTCTCCCGTTCTCCTTGACGCGCTCTCGCAATCATGATTTTAACCTCCATTGTAGAAAAAAGCATCAATGTACATTACATGAGCTTTGTTCTCAAACACATTGGCGATCTTCGTCGCTAATTAGCATCGTAATAATAACATAAATAGAGTGACGATAAAAATTTAAGAAAAAGTTGCATTTTGTAAAATATTATATGCGTTTAATGGTGTTTGTGTGTGTGCATTTAGTTGGGTTAATGAATGCGTAGTGTTGTGTTATTATTATATTTATTTTGCTTTGTAATGATAGCATAAATACAGTGACGATAAAAATGAAAAAAAAAGTTGAATTTTGTAAAATATTATATGCGTTTAATTGTGTTTGTGTGTGTGCATTTAGTTGCGTTAGTGAACGCGTAGTGTTGTGTTATATTTTTATTATATTTATTTTGCTTTGTTTGCTCCGGGCTTTTTAAAATCCGCTAACCAACAACACTCGTTTCACTCGTGTTGTAAATGTTAGCGGATTTAAAAAGCCCTTCGCTTTCAGTTTGTTATACATATAATAACGCGCATCGTAAGGCCAGCTGGTAAGGAGGAAAGTAAAAACATGGCTGCGCCGGTGAAGCAGACTGCTCTCGCCTACTTCGTGCGTTGGCAACCGCTGAACGACGAATTGGCCACGAATTTTCGACCAGACCTGAAGAAAAATAGTATACATTACATGGGACTAAAGTCGATCTCGTTCCCGGCGGTATGCCCCTCGGCTTCGCCTCGGAGGGCAATCACACCGCTGGGAAGGAATATCACCTTTCGTCCCTTGTAATGTAATGTACTATTTCGTGTCTTATAGTTATACTGAATGGTGTGTGGTTCAATGAATTCATGGGTGGATTCATGGGACGATAAAATGACGGCTCAATGGTTCGATGGACAGATTGATAAATATGACGATGGACGGATAAATAATTTTATAGCTCTGCGGGACCTAAATCCGCACTTAGGTAACGGTTTTCTATTACTTAGGTGGCACTTTTTTACATGGTATAATAATGAATTTATTTAGGTAACGTACGTATATAATAAGAAATAATTTTATATGTAAATTATTTTTTAAAGTATTTTCATAAATAACAATAAGCCGTAGTATATTAGAACTCTTTTACATTAACATTCTTCAAATTAAAAAACAATTATAAGCAAGTAAGATACGAGTAAAACTAAAATTGATAGTAGCGTAACATGTAAAGCGAAGAGGTATAATCATTTTGGCGTTGTATTATAAAATGCTACGGGGAACCCCCTATTACTACGCACGATTGCTATTGCTATACTAAACATGTTACCTCCTCATCGCTCCTACGACGCTTATTCATACGTGAAACAAAATTTAAATTTATGACTTCATAGAAGATGATTTCAACAAACAATTTCATATAATATCAATTATATTAATAAAAATTAATTATTATTACACATTTTGAGTATGTTTTTGAAATTATATTCTTTTTTTTCTTTTTCAATCTATTATTCATGAAGTGTTTAGTTTTAGTTTATTTATAGTTTTCTTTTCTTTTTTTCGATTTATCATTCACAGGATGCGTAGTATTTGGTTTTTTATAGTTTTCGCTTTTATTTTTTGAATTATAATTCGTGGAGTGTATAGTTTTTGTTTATTACTGATTTTGAAGAGTACAGATTTAATTTGGCGGATTTATGTCCCACGTGATGAATTTTTTTATGGGTGTCAGAAGTTGAATGGGTCGATGAGTTAATAGGTCTATTGATCGATGGATTCATGGGTAAATGGGTTAATTAGTCAATAAATCAATGGGTCGATAGGTTTTTGGTTCAATAAATTGATGATTGCATGGGTAGATGGGTCGAAGAATATGTGGATCGGCAGGATGATGGGTTTTAAATAAATGCAAAATATTGGATATTGTTTCACCAATATCTTGGCAATAAGAATTTTTTTACGCATGTAGACAATAAATTTATTGACTGTACATTATACTGTACAACAATGAGTACTTGTTCAAATTTTGATTCTGTTTAAATTGAACGTGACAATACTGTTTGTCGCTTTTGTAAGCGGTTATGTCCTTATTTAAAGAGTGAGCAAAAAAAAATGAAAAGAGGTTGTGGCGATATATCTATCAGTCATCTAATCTCGACAACAATGTAAATATTGCAGCAATAAAAAAGGAAAAACATCAGCTGATTACCCTTCATTTACATACTTCCAAATTTATATTCTTCTATGAGGTCCATGTGAAGTCAGAAAAGTTATAAATATAAATAAAAAATATATTAATACTATGAGTCACATATATCTGTTCTTACATTATTAATTTCTCATGAATCTTTTATAGTAGAAAAAGGAAATTTAGTTTTTATTACTAATTAATGTACAAACAAATGCTATTTAAATTATTTATTTTTACATTTTAAAAAGTGCAAACAAGTGAAATTTAAAATAGTACACATCAACAATTAATCGAATAGATGAGAAATTCAAAATTAAATATTAAACGCTATATTTCAAGAAGTCACAAGAAGAGTATTTCATGTAATTACGTAAAATATTTATTAAAATATTTCTACTAACGTTTTTTTTTACATTAATTATAAATATAATCCGAATCAATTTTTCTTTTCACACATCTTTTTTCATCACCATTTGATTTCATTGCTTCGTTCTTTCGGCTAGCTTTTCTTTTTTTTCGCATTTTGATTTCAATTTTTTCTTTCTTTTTTTCTGGGTTTTTGTGTTTTTGGCTCTTCTCTTTTACTTCTTCCACACATTTGTCTTCGAGTAACTTGAATAAATCAAATATTTTAATAATTTATAACTATTTTGTTCAACTTTTAGGTGACACTATATATATATATATATATATATATATATATATATATATATATATATATATATATATATATATATATATATATAAGAAAGGAGGATACTCATGAGGCATTTTGTAGAAATTTACTAGGAGAGTGTCACATTTCCGGATCACGGATTTTGCTCAAAATACTTATCCGGGATAAGTTTTCAGATGGCAGAATATAGAAAAAGCTAAAGTTATAGTCACAAACACTCAATATTTCCCTAGTTACAGGCAATTAAAGAAAATCACTAAAAAAGTTACTAGATTTTTAAACGCATATAGCTCTTTAGCATTGATAGCTAGAAGCTTAAAACTTTTTTAAAATTAAAGCTGAGCTCAAATCCTTTCGAAACAGTAGTTACAGCATATCAAAATATTATTTTTTCACAAAAATAGAGCGTAATAAAGATTGGACCTAATTTCAGCTTTTATATTTTAAAAAGAAAATTCAGGCCCAATCCTTATTACGCTCTATTTTTGTGAAAAAATAATATTTTGATATGCTGTAACTACTGTTTCGAAAGGATTTGAGCTCAGCTTTAATTTTAAAAAAGTTTTAAGCTTCTAGCTACCCGAGTAGAAATGCAATTACGGCGTACATCCGTCCCGGATCCGGAGCCTGAAGATTATTGTCCGATCCGGATCCGGTTATTCCCCCCAATGTCACCAGGGGAGGTTCCGGTCCGGATACTAGTATCCTTATTTCAGGAAAAACTTATCGATACCGGAGAGGTACCGTAATATTTCGCCATTTATATTTATAACCTAATTTGTGAAATTTTTATAAAACACTTATTAACATATTTTTATCGTTTAAATGAACAATTGCTTTATTTATTTTGAATAAAATACTTAAATTATTACTTTGGAAACAAAATATGAGCTAATTATATGTTTTATAAAAATAAAAAAAAAAAGTCGTTTACAGGCGCTACACAGGCACTTATCAGTTGAACCTGAAATAAGGATTTTAGTGGCCGGCACGGATCTTTCCCTGGTGACAGACCCTTATTTAAATCTTAAGTTTAGCCGGATAAGGTACTGATTACAAGTACGGTTGGCCTTTATACGTTTCTACTCGGGTATCAATGCTAAAGAGCTATATGCGTTTAAAAATCTAGTAACTTTTTTAGTGATTTTCTTTAATTGCCTGTAACTAGGGAAATATTGAGTATTTGTGACTATAACTTTAGCTTTTCCATATTTTATTATCTGAAAACTTATCCCAAAGTTTGAGCAAAATCCGTGATCCGGAGGTGTGACACTCTCCTAGTTAGTATAGAATAACTTTTATCTTTTGATTATCAGAAAATTTATAAAGTTATACATAATTTAAATTAAATTGGTTAACTTCGCATTGAAAAAAACAAAAAACCACTTAAGAGGAGGTCACGTATCTCCGTCCTTTTCTAATCGAAGAATTAATTTTTAGCAAAAATTAATAACTCTAGCAAAAAATGAAAAAAAGCCGCATCTCCTATCAAAAAAAGCAAAATTTTCTTTGATAAGAAAAAATTAATTTTATTACTTCGTTTTCAAGGAAAGCTTGAAAAACCAAGTTGTTTACCCTAACCTCTATGTTTTAAGTTTTTCAAGGTTTTCTTGAAAACGAAGCGATAAAATTAATTATTTCTCATCAATAAAAATATTGCTTTTTTTGATACGAGATGTGGCCTTCTCTTCATTTTTTGCTAAAATTATAAATTTTTGTAAAAAAATCAATCTTTTGATTAGAAAAGGACAGATATATTCGACCTCCTCTTAATTATTTTATTTGTTCTAAATATCGATCAATATCTTGATTTTTTCACTTATTTTTGTAATTTTAATCGATAGTTTTCTTACATATTCTTTCATTTTCTCTCATCAATTTTTATTTTCCCATTTTTACTAAATGTAAATATTAATAACAGTTTTGTACATTTCTCTACGTTTTATTATTTGCTTTGTGTTCATAGGCATCCTCCTTTACAAAAAATATCTCCCAAAAAATTATATAATTTTTAATTTTAGTAAAAAATAAAAATAAAATAAGGCTTTCCCAGATATTGGTTGTGACAATTTAAGGGGACCAGGTACTATTAAAACCTAAAAAATTCAAATATGAATAATAAAAAATTTATTACTTTTATCCAAAAGTACTTGTACAATACTTGTTTCAGAAGACTTTTTATTTCTGAAACTTTTATCTATTTTAAAAATTCAACTTATGGTCCCTATTAACATTCTGGTATTAAATACAGATTGCTTGCAAGGTTTTTTCATGAATTTTCATCTGATCTTAATGAAATTTGGTGGATTTCCAAAATCATCTTAGAAACCACATGAGCGAGAGACATTCCTAAAAAATTCAAATAATAAAAAAATTTTCTATAAAAAATCAATTTTTAAAAAAATTTATTTATTTTTATAAATAATAAGTTGATAAACAAATTAGCATATATATATTTATAATTTGCTATGCTCATATGGATTCTAATATAATTTTAAAGATCTCCACCAAATTTCATAAAGAACAGATGAAAACTCATGAAAAAACCTTGCGACCAATCTGTTTTTAGTACCAGAATGTGAGCAGGGACCATCAGTTGAATTTTTAAGATAGATAAAAGTTTCAAAAATAAAAAGTTTTCTGAAACATAAGTATTTTTTCAAAAAATTTTTTTCATTCTGGATAAAAGCAATAAATTTTTAATTATTCATATTCGAATTATTAATTATTCATATTCGAATTTTTTAAGTTTTAATAGTACCTGGCCCCCTTAAGAAAAATGAAAAATATTTACATGATTATTAGTCGAAATGCTTTCTATACTTACACTCTTCGGCATTTCTTCTAATGATGTTTCATTAGTTGGGTTAGGATCTATTTCATCATCAGAATTATATTTAAATTCATTAAAATCGATGTCAGCATCTTCAATATCCGAATCGTCCACCTCGAATCCGTCTTCGGTTATAATTTCTGCTTCATCATCTTTAACGATTTAAAATATTTATACGCTTTACAAAGAGTAAGATAAGATATTATTTTATTTCGTATTATAGTTACAAAAAGCGTGTAATACAATAAAATTAAAAATAAAATTAAAATACATAAAATACTTGAAATAACCTTGCATATATAAAATTAAAATAGTACAGTATGATATCACAGTCATAAAATAATAGAGATAATAATACTGTAATAGTAAGCCAATAAATTAAATAAAAGTGATATCACATATAGAAAATAGAAGAGTAGGGTCTAGTGGGCGGCATTTTTAAAATTGTTCAAATTTAAAAGATTTTGAAAATAATTTTTATTTTTTTTATTTTACGTAAAGTATTTGATAGATTTGTTCTAAATTTGCACAGAAATTATTTGCGACTGTCAGAAAACGGGAAATTTTTGAAAATTAATTTTCCTAGCTTAGTTTTAATTTTTGAGCATTTTGAAAATTTTGGAAAACAATTTTTGAAAAAAAATTGTATTTATTTAACCAATTAGACCTTGAAAAGTACCCGATGGATTTGCTTCAAATTTATCATTTTATCGATTTATTTTGTAACTAGGCGAGAAGCTATGGAAAATTGGTTTCCTTAGTGTAGTTTTTAATTTTAGGAAAATTTTGAAACAAGTTTACATATTTTATTTTTTTTTATTTTACGTAAACTACTCGATAGATTTATTCTAAAATTTGTACATAATTTATTCGCTACTGTCTTTATAAAAAAAGTTTTTGAATAATAATTTTCTTAGCGTAGCTATTCAATCACTTTTTCTGATTTTTTATTTAATACTCTCACTAACTCTTTTAGTTCTTCCTCACTTTCTCTCTTTCCTTCTATCTCACCCTGATACTCATTTTTACACTATTTTTATCCATTCCTCTCTTTCTTTTCCTATTTCCTAATCACTCTCACTCTTTCTTTCCATTCTTAATTTTTCTTGAATAGAAACTATATTTTTTTACATAGAAATCACACTAAAAAAATTAAATTAAATTACTCTAACTCAATGAGCTCTATGAGAAAGCATTTCGCCACAGCACTTGACAGCGTGTTTTACTTTTATAAAGGGTCACCAAAAAAAAAAAAAAAAATTAATTTGGTCTTTGAATTTTCTATGATTTAATAATGAGTTATCCGGTCTACCATCCTTACGAAAATACACTTAAATTTACAAATAAAATAACACTGTAGTTCTTTCGGTATACGAAATAACCTTTATAATTTTAGTTGTCCATCGACTGTACTTATAAATATTAACTTCCTTTCCATTTTATTGCTGAATTTCCAGAAAATAAATGCATTAGCATGTAGTATGTATAGTCAACGGAAACATATTCTATGATAGTTCTTTTTTTGTGATTTTAAAATAATGTGATATTACTGGATGATTCCGTTAGTCTGGTCATTTTTATTGGTTAATTTTCAAATTTGAGAAAAAGAATTATCATAGAATATGTTACCGTTGAGGTACCATGATAATTATTTAGTTAAATATAGACAATAGTATATTACGATACGGGCGACTTAAATTACCTATTATTATACGGCGAAGTTAGGGCCCGAGCATCAGCGAGGGTCCTAAACGCCGTGTAATAATAGGTGAATTTAAGTCGCGAGTATCGTATACTATTTTATAGCTCGAGTGATTTAAATTCGCCACACTACATCTGTACTCTCAAAATTCAATAACAAACAAAGGCTATGCACTCCACGAATGATAATTCATTAAAAAAACGAATTCTATTTACCAGCAAAACTATGCATTCTACGAATGATAAATCGTAAAAGAAAAGCGAAAACTACAAAAAAGCAAAATCTAAGCACTTCGTGAATAATAAATAGAAAAAAAAAACTAAAAAATATATATAAAACATGAAATAACATTATGTCAAACTGTTGAAATTAATTCTATAATAATAAAAATCTAAATTTCCTTTCATATATGTATTAGGGCGAGTTGTAGGAGCAACAATTGGTAACTTATGTATTGTATTAGCAGTTGCGTTTAGGGGAATCACAGACGCGACGGAGTCTTAGAGCGTCGAAATGACTACCTCTTTGCTTCACATGTTACACTGATATTAACTTTGGTTTTACACGTATTTAACACGCTTATAATTGTTATTTATTTTGAAAAATATCGATATAAAAGAGTTGCAATAATCTACACCTAATTAATATCGATGAATAAACTCTTAAAAATAATCCAAATATCAAAATATCGCTTATTATAAGTGCGTGATTTAAGTGAATTCAGCGCTATATTCATTATCGAACAGCGTAAAAATTTATCGTTTAACTATCGGCTCAGCAGGATTTAAGCGCGGATTTAAAGCACGCAGTGCTATAAATTCATTTATTAGTTCTTAAGATATTTGGATTCCTGGTAAAAAATCGAAAAATTTCAATAAATAATATTGGAACCCAAAATTCTCAATAACTAAGGACTTAATAACTAGGAATTAATTTATTTGAATATTTAACTGAATCATATCTTCATGGTACATACTATAAGCTAAAGAGTCATTATTTATGAGTACAAGTGTAGTGTCTATTTTACATCTTTTTAACACTCGATGGACAAAAATTTTAAGCGTTATTTCGTATACTGAAAGAACACTTAGAAAACATAAAAAAAAAACACCCAAAATTTCAGTGTGCACTTTTAATTTTGGTGTATATCCAATTTTGATTTGCGCAATGTAGATTTTAAATGTTTACACCAAAAATTATGTGTAAATACTGATTATTTAAGGGTTTTTTTCATAAGGGTCAATCGCTCTTTTACGTATATTTTTCAATCCAATTTTAAAATAATATCCTTGAAATTTTATTCTATTACGTAGTTTTTATGTAAAAAATTTATATTAACCATATCATCAAATTAATTTTCGATACTGTGCTTTTTGTACCAAATGGACTTTTTTTAACAAAACAAATTGGTATTTTGAAATTAAAAACGCTGCCAAGTGCTTTGGTGTAATGCTTTCTCATAGAACTCATTGAGTTTGAGTAATTTGATTTTATTTTATTAAATGTGATTTTAATGTAAAAAACAAAATTTCTATTCAAGATAAATTAGTGCGTGTGAGAGAGTGATTAAGAAGTATAGGAAGTGAAAGTCAGGAATGGAAAAATATTTTAGAAATGAGGATCAGTCTAAGGTAGAAGGACAGAGTAACAAATGAAAGGAAGTAACAAATGAGTTAGTGAAAATGTTAAATCAGGAATCAAAAGAAGTGAGCAAAGAGCTATGCTAAGAAAATTATTATTCAAAAATTTTTTTTATAAAGACAGTAGCAAATAACTTGTATACAAACTTTAGAGCAAATCTATCGAATAGTTTACGTAAAATGGAAAAAAAAATAAAAAATGTAAATTTTTATAAATTTTATAAATTTTCTTCCTTAAGAAAATCGGTTTTTAAAATTCATACATCTTTTGCAAATCCATTAAATAGTTTACGTAAAACAAAAAAAAATGGAAAATGAAAATTTTTTTGAAATTTTTGAAAATGCTCTAAAATTAAAACTACGCTAAGAAAATCAATCTTCAAAAGTTTTTCTTTTTTTGGCAATCGTAAAGAATTTTCTAAATAAATTGTATGCAAAATTGGAAGTGAATCCATCGAGTAGTTTTCGAGATAAAATTGGCGTAACGAACACATACACACATACATACAGACATTTTCTGGAAACCACTTCTTACGACTCCCTAAGTCTAAATATGTACGAATTAATAGAAAAATAGAAAAAAAATATCAATGTTTTCTCTATGAGAAAGCAAAAATAATAAAATGTTAATTTACATGCTCTAAAATTTAACTTACTTAATTCTACCAATTCAAACATTTTGTCATCACTGTATTCAGATAGTTCAGTAATAAATTTTAGAACACTTAAAGGAGGAACGGAACTCAATTCTAACCAAGCATCTCGAATTCTTTCATCCTTTAATCTAGTTTGGACTTTTTGACTGGTAGTAGCTTTGATATTTTTTTGAGCACGCTCTAAATCTAAAATGGCTTTCTCCTTAATTTTTATGATGCTGTCTGGAAATATTATGACCAGTTAACTAATTATAATTATTTCACTGATTAATTATTTATCTTAAAGTAACAATTGTTTATAACAGACGTTAAATTTGAATTAAATTATTTCACTGTGATTACTTAACTTCTTAAAATAGTTAATGGACAGCTGAATATGTGTGTCCTTGTTTATGGTGGTTCTAACAAATTTTAATAAATTAGTAGAATACTTAGTAAAAAATATCAACACAATACAAGCACTCTTATACTTTTTAATACTCTCTTACAGCTGCTCGTATTTCATAGCAATTTTAAAAATATAAGGTCACCAACCAAATTAAAAAGAAAAATATAGAAATAAAAATAAAGAAATTTAACATGGGCTCTTATAGCAATAAGAGCATTTCTACTTATAACTTGATAATAAATTAATAGATTTTCATAAAAAAAATGAAATTTTAGATTTTATTAAAAAATTAAATTAATAAAAAATATGGCATGTCATCGATAAAATAAAAAAAATGATTTATAAAAAAATTGATTAAAATTAATATGATTAAAACACAAGACAGAGTAAATTACAAATATTTTTTGTGAAATGATAAAATGTGATGAAAATAGTTTTGAGTTATAAATATTTTTTATGAAAATCATTTGATAAAAAAAAATTGTTCTTTCCGGGGCCCCTGCTTGATACAGAACTTAACAACAGAACCACTAATCAATTTACAATACGAGGGAGTATAATTACAAATTTTTACTTACAAATGAAGTGATGAGAGCTCGGTTTTGTTCTTATCATTTCATTTAAGGTCCTGTGGTAAGATTCTAGATAGTTATTTGTCCTGTCAACCATATTATATACACTAAATACTTCTGGTGTCACTTTTTTCATCCACTCGTTTTCAAAATAAAAATTTAGAAATTTATTCCATTTTTTAAATTCTTTTTTATTGTTTCCAAATTTTTCGGTTATTGAACATTTTACAATGTCGAACCCTTCTTGAATTTTGTTGGCAGGTAATAGAGGAAGAGTCAATAGTTTTTTAATTATGGCATGTCCATCAGGATTCTTTGTAGCATTATCTTTCGGCAAGAATAATTTATAGCTCTTGGATTTTGCTTTACGGATGATGGCCTACACAGAGAAAAAATATGGTAACTGTTACTATAATATTACATTACAATATAGTTTAATATAGCTATTATTAAACTTAATAGTATTAGTTGAGAAAAATGTCATAGTTAGGTCCACTAAAAGAAATAGTAACACATACTATATTACTAACTAAATTATAAAAGTAATGGTCGTTTAGACCTTAACTAAAGGTCTGGGTACGCCTTTATAATAAAAAAAAAATTATAAAAGTTAACTTTTCCAAAATTAGCATGTTTAGATCAGTATCGTTGAATATACTATACTTTTAGTAACTGATAAATATTATAGTAAATGAAACTATACATATAGTTATTATATATTTAAATTATAGGTATATTTTATGATTAGGAATTTTAATTGTTGGTGAGTATGAAGTGAAAGATAATTGAAAATTCTGTTTTTATTACAACATATTTTTTGACTAATTATTATAAATAAAAATATAATATATAGTAATAGTTACTAAACAGTTTATTAAAATCTACTAAAAAATATAGTTAAATATACTAAATACTATAGTTATAGAAAATTAAATAACTATCTATTTTTCTTGTTAAAATATAGCTACAAATATTATATATTTTATTAACAAGTTCTATAAATTATTTAGTATATTTCATTTAAAAAATTTCGTTGCACTGATATAGCATTATATTTTATGGTAATTTTTTAGTAATAATTACTGTTTTTCTCGGTGTACGTTTAAAAAAAATTGGTCATACATCAATAAATATTACAACAAAAAATACTTACTTGGCAGAAATGAAAATAGCATCCACGAACTTTTATTCCTAGAAACTGTTTTCTTAATGATTTAATAAGAGCCTTTTCGAAATCGCAAGTTGCTCTTCTTGGTTGCAGCAAAGGAAACTCCGTTTTTAAAAAATTCCAAACTGCAGAATAAGCAAGTGTTGTTTTTCGGCTCATTAACACCCACGCACAAGGAACAACCTAAATTAGAATCATTCAATTGTTGTATGTTAAAAAAACATAACTAATTTATACATGATTTTGCCCTAAAAAATTGATGAAAAAAAATGTATTGCTTTTGGGAAAAATGTCTTTATTTAATATAGGAGAGACTGGGGCTTGTTGTCAATTTTTTTAAATTTGAATTTTTTATGTAGAAACTATAAGACCTATAAAAAAAATAAAAAGCACTTGTATAAGTATTCCGCTATAGCAACATTTGAGAATTTTTTGAGAATCGAAAATCTAATAACGAATGAATTATGAAAGAGTTTTTTGAGGCATATTTTTATGCCAACTGGGCAAAATCTTCGTGTAAATTGTCTGAGGGGTAGGGATAAGTTGGCAAATAAACTATTAATCATAAGTATTAATCGTGACGTTAAAAAATAAGTATCTATTATTAATTTCAACAAAGTTTATTATTTTTATTTTCATTGTACATCGTAATTATAAATATACAAAGCTTAATTTAATAAATATAAAAAATAGTAACGAAAATTAGAATGATTGAACATTTCACTAAATGTATGAAATAATCATAATGTATACATAACAATTTATAGTAGCATATGAAAATTATATGCAAAAATATAATAATTGTTATATTTAATATGTGAATTATATATCATCATTACATTTTTTATGCAAATTGACAACTTTCTCCAACAATAACCAAAAATTTAATCAATATTTTTTTCATAATTTTTTATAATTATTTAAAAAATGCACAGTAAAAATTTAAACTATAATTGAAGCTCTACACTGTAGTGTAGTCGATTTTTTTCTTCAAACTTAGAATCGAATACTAAATACAAATAATTTGAAACTTAAAAATTTTACTTTTAGTATTTTAAAATATTAAAAACGACCTTTCTAGTGTGTTTATCATCGATTTCAATCAATCATTGATGCAAAATATTTGCAAAACTGTTGTACATTTAAGGTCTAAGCACCACTACGCTAAGCTTTTATCGGTAAACTTATTCACGATTTGCCTACATACCCCTACTGACAAATAGCCCAAGTCTTCCTTATAAAAAAGTATAAGCTCGACATATGAATCAATGGAAATTAAATAAAAGAGGATTTGAAAAGGGTACATATTTAATTGGCTGATTAATAAATAACTAGTTATTATTATTATTATTTTGTTATAATTTTAACTGTAAGATTGATAGAAATATTCTTTAATTTATTTATTCGGTAGTCAAGATAAGTACTATTTTTATGAGCAGAAACGAGTTTATGAATTTTGTTGAATTTCATTTAATTTTTATTTAATTTTAAGTGCACAAGAGCAGGTGTTTCTTACTTTAATTATATAAATCAAATAATAAATGTATTTACGAAGTTTTGAGACATTCAATAACGTAGAAAATCAAAAAATCGATTTTTTACCTTATTAAACTTCTTGCACATTATCGTTAATACTTGCTGGGTCCCTTTAACATCTGGCCTTATTTTAAACGTTCCATCGATAAATAAGTCGGTTTCCATGGTAAATTGATCCAATACATTTTTGTCATAAAATATTAAGTGGTAGCTTTGAGACGATGAATTTATTAATTTTGCTGATATGGTCAATTCGCAATCCTTATCTTTGTAGCAGAGCGATTCTGGGAAAGCTTCTAGATGTTCTCCAAAAGCTTTTATTGATCCATATTGCTTTTTCAAATTAGTTTTATATTGCGATGATTTTTTTGCACGTTGCATAGTTTTTTGAATTGTTGAATAAGAACAGTGCGCAGCTATTGATTTATTTCTAAAAAAAAAATATTCCATTTTATAAGAATGATGAGCAGAATTTTAAAGCCGGATATTCAGTCGCCAAAATAAAAGCTTACAAATTTTTTAAGTATAGTGTTCTAAAATTATAAATAAAATCATTAAATTTAAATTCTCATGTATAAATTTTTATAAATTAATTATAAAACGACGTATATTCCGTATAAAAATTATATAAATTTTTTAGAAAATCATTTATTACAAGTATTTATTAAGTCATTTTCATTTTTAATCTTAAATAAAAAAAGTGTTTATATTGTAAATGTACAAGGTTATTATTATTGTAGTGAATATAGACACAGATGCATCTAACCAAAATATTCTTTGATCATCATTTAAAAATTCTCTAATAATTATAAGAGAGCCAACGGAATCGTAAACAATAAGGTCATATAACTTTGAAATTACAGTAAAAAAATTATATTACAGTCGACTTATAATATGGTGCAATTAACCATTTTGATGATTACAGAAGAAAACATACAATTCATGTTTAAAGATGTTTAAAACAATGGTTTTAAAAAATAAAAATATTTTTACAACGATTCATAAGTTATTCAACATTTTTCTTATCAAAGTACCAAATGCTGTCGGCTTAAGTAACGATTGCTTTCGGTTTTTTTTTTAAATAGTAATATAATGCTAAATGACAGTATCTCGGACACCGACAGTATCTAATACCCTACCTTATTAACAAATTTTATTTATTTATATTTATAAAAACTTTATTCATAACAGCTTATTGATTAATAGCAATTTAAAAGATATTTAGGAATATTTGTTTATTTTAAGTTCTAGTTTTCACCCGACCGAAAGCACATTAAAAGTATAACCCAATAAGCATTACCTCTCATAAGTAATTTTAAAGAATTCTTTAAGATTACTTTCAAGAGGTTGTGCTTATTGGGCATTTTACTAAAAACAAAAGTTAATAGATTAAATGAAGTTTTTCATTTTCCTTTTACAATTGAAAACAATTTTATTTTATTTGAAAATATATTTATATTCTAAGAGTCGAAATTAACACGATTTTGATTTCCAAATAATAATAATAATAATAATAAATAATAATAATACAACGAACTCTAGTAATATAAAAGATAAATATGATATACAATATTAAATTAAAAAAGATTAGCATACAATTGATATATACAGGATGTGTGTACAAGCCTCCATGCACACTTTACTTACTTAAGGCAGACTTCATCGAAAATTATTCGGTTTGAAGATCCTCCCGAAGAGGCTGCACAACTTTCTTTACAAAGTTCTCTTATGACTCTTTTTTCTAAAGATTGATGAGAACTTTTGATACATGAATGTTCTTCCTTCAACTTGATCGAAACAGGATCTTTATTCGCATTCATATATAATTTTGCCTTGCAGCCTTTTTTAATGCATCCAAACCTGATTAGTATATTAGTATTATTGTAGTTTTTATAATGAATTTTATAATAAATAATCTATACTTTTTGCAAATAACATTTTTTATGCAGTTTTATTGCATAAACTTATCCGAAATAAGACCAGAAACAAAGCAGAAAAGTTACGTTAAGTAAGTTTAGATAACGAAAAAATAGAAACATTAAATCTCGCTTAAATAAATTTTAATCCTTAGTGATTAACTTTTTTTAAGAAATATAATAAACATTCTCCTACCTAGTTCTTTCCACGTTTTTCACACTATAATTATAGCCTTCGTGGTGAAACCCACGAATAGTAACTTTGTCGCACATTCCCTTTAACTCTTTTTTAATATAAATAAAATACTTATCCTCTTCTTTTTGCTCTTATACTTTGTAGGACTCAAAGTTACATTTATGTTATTTTATTTGAGGTTACAATTATCGTCATTTTTTTCACTTTTAAGTCATTACTTCAATCTTTAACTCAAGCTATATATATAAGTTATATATGTCCTTTGGCCGTATTCAGGTGGAATATGAATCGAGAACAATGTTTGTCGTTTGATCTGAAGTTGCCGAAAATATTATTGATGTGAATTATCATTTATCTCACAAGGAGAGTACTCGACGCCCGAGAACCGGGTTTGGACCCGTGTTTTTTTTTTGTGTTAATAAGTCCTAGAGGCAATGGTATAAACATTTTTTGGAAAATATAGAGAAAACAAGCATTTATAACAATTTGAATAAGTAAACAACTAAAACTTTTACAGAAAAATGTAAAAAAAAAGATATTGATTATTTTTATTTCTAATGAGTGAAATTTACTTGTGTAAATTCAAACAAGTACTTGCAGATTTAGTTATAATTTTATATTATTTAATTCTTTATTGAGTCATAAATCGCCATGAAAAATGCATAGAAAATATATTTCTTCACTGGAACAGCAAAAATTATCGTTACATCAGCTAGAATTATAATTAGTTTAAGACAACAAATATAAAAAATTATTAAATAAAATGATTAAAATTTAACACTTTCTTACTGATAGTTTGATAAATATTTATTTTAGAAAAAAATGTGTGATATTAAAAAGATGAACATTTTTTCTCCATACTTTTTTCAAAACCTTTTTTTTCAAGTTATCATCAAAAAATCATTTTTTTAACTTTTAAAAGGATTATTATTTTAAATCAGCTGAAACGATTCTTTTCAAACTGCCAAAGTTTATTTGTTATTATTTTAAATCATTTTACGTAGAAATTATTCAGGTCGGGTAAAAACTTTATAATAAAATTTTATTTTTAAGCTATTGAACTATGGAACAATTTTTTTCTCTTAAAACGAAAGAATTGCCAAAGAAAGCAGTAATGAAGGGCGAGTGCTAAGTGCGAGCGTCGTCAGTCACGCCTTGTATGCAAAAACGCTGCCAAGTGCTTGGCGCAATGCTTTCTCATAGAGCTCATTGAGTTAGAATAATTTGATTTTTTTTTTAATGTGATTTGAATGTAAAAAGTATAATTTCTATTCAAGAAAAATTGAGAAGGGAAAGAGTGAGTGTGAGAGAGTAATTAGGAAATAGGAAGAGAGACAGGGATAGATGAAAATAGGGTAAAAATGAGGACCAATGTGAGATAGAAGGACAGAGAGGAAGTGAGAAAGTAAAAAAAAAGTTAGTGAGAGCTATAATTTTTTGTATTTGAATAACAGCTAAAACAATTATTTGATTTGCACTATTTTAAAAAAATTTCGAAAACTTCTTGATCGATTAGCTTCAAATTTTGCATACAATTAATTTTTTCGTTTAATCAGTGCAGAAGCTGTAGGTGAAATAAAAAAAAGAAAAACCACATAATGCAAATGCCTAAAGTAAAAATGAATGAAATTCATATAGTTTTCGCAGATCTTAAGGCAGCCTTCGATGCAGTAGATAGGGACATTTACATTAAAATCACACTTTAAAAAATAAAATCAAATTACTCAAACTCAATGTGCTCTATGGGAAACCATTGCACCAAAGCACTTGGGAACGTTTTTTTTAAAATTCATCTGAGCATTTAAGTAAATTGTATTATAGTACTTTTTGATACTAGTGCGTTATATTTTTACATTAAATAAAAACGATTATGCTAGTCTTCGCAGTTTGTCAATAAAGCATGCTGTTATGCGTTTTAAACTTTCAAAATATTAATTTTCATGTAACGTGTATTAATACTTGAAACGTGTTTTTTTTCGTAAAAAGCCTTAACATGCTTTTATTCCAAAGACTAAATGCAACGTTATTTTTCGTAAGATATGTCGATATTTATATGGTATCAGCCGATTGATACAAGTAAGTCTGCATGTTGCATGTGTTTTGTTCACAAACACGCTGAGAACTTCTATTAATTAGAATCGCAATATTTCTTTTTCTCTTTCTCCTGTCTTTCTGCTTCATTTGAAAATAATGAGATTATTTCACAAAATTTAAGGCATAGGGGAAACTGAGGCAAAACAGTATAGCGAGGTAAAACGGGATAGCCAAATTTCTCGACTGCTACTAGTGCTCTCTATAAAATTGCTATATAACTTCATTGAAAATATCCCTATTATTATTTTGCATATGATTGGTATGTCAACAATAGCCTCTTGTTAATTTTATTAAGATTGAAAATTTTTGAAAGATCGTTGGTAAAAATCATTGTAAGTGTAATATTTCCTTAAGCAACGTATATATTTAATAAGCACATAAACTTATAAGTTTATATTATGATTGATAGGAATACTTTATAAATTTCATTTTTTACACAGGGCGCGTACAGTGGGTACTTTACTCCCTCCCAGCGAACAGTAAAGTACCCACTGTACGCTGCCTGTGTAAAAAAATCGTATATTCACCATGGGAGTAAATGAAAAATGCCTTAAATCGTATGTTTATCACCCTCGCCTCCGGCTCGGGTGCTAATTTACATACGATTTCAGACATTTTTCGTTTTTACTCCCTAGGTGAATAATATACTATTTCTTTTTTAATTAATGATCAAATCTGCGGTCATTAAATAATTGGTAAATAAAAAGTTTAAATTGAAAAAGATTTCTGATCTGTAAAACATATAAAGTCAACCCTAGCAGCCAGAGTAGAACAGACAAAAAGTTTGATCTTTCACTAGATGGAAAAAATAAAAAATATGTAAAATTTATTAATTTATGTAATTAAAATTGGTAATAAAAGTTACGTTGTTAAACAACATTATAACATCTTTTTATTATGTTTAGAGCCTGAAAAATTGTTCAAAGTTCATTTTCAAAAGAGTATTCTATTTCAACCTAACTTTTTTTTCATGAGGTAAATTGGGACATCTCCCAAAAAAAACCAATCAAACAAAAAACCAATCTTGTATTTAATGGTATAAAAGTGATCTCTACCTTGCAAATTAAACCACACAGCATGAAAGGTTGCTGCAAGGTTTCAATAATGAAATTATTATTACTGAAACCTTGCAGAAAACTTTTATGCTGTGTGGGTTAAGATATGAAGTAAATTCTAAGCCAAGATCTGACTTAAGTTCCGACTTAAGTTTCAACTTAAGTTCTGACTTAAGTTCTGACTTAAGTTCTGACTTAAGTTCTGACTTAAGTTCTGACTTAAGTTCTGACTTAAGTTCTGACTTAAGTTCTCACTTAAGTTCCGACTTAAGTTCCAACTTAAGCTCTCACTTAAGTTCTGACTTAAGTTCCAACTTAAGTTCTCACCTAAGTTCTAACTTAAGTTTTGACTTAAGTTCTCACCTAAGTTCTTCATCAAGTTATAACTTATGTTCTGACTTAAGTTTTAACTCAAGCCTCAACTTATGTTTTAACTTAAGTCATTTCACATCATGTTCTTATAACCTCTTACTTCTAATCCCTGTCTGTCATTTGCAGGCGATCTTTTTTTTTCTTGCTTCTCATTAGCAGGCAAAATGTCGTCTGGGCAAAATGTCCATGACTCACATTTACGCATTTACAAATACACCCTAAACACACTCTTATATATTCATAAACGTTAATATTGTTTAAAAATTTTTCAAATTAAATAAAATATAAATTAAAATGAAATGTGTTTTAATTGTACCTTTTTAAGAAGTAAGTATAGACGTAAGTTTTGAAAATTCAGATTAAGGAATTATAATTTAGCAATTTCAATTTAGATTTTTTACAGAAAGGTAGAAAAATAATTTTGATCAGGGGTAATGTAAGAGAATTACCCATATATATATGGGTACACACATATATTAGTTATGTACGTATACTGAAAAACTTTCTGCTTGTCTGTTGCCCTTCTCTTTTGCTATGCCAGCGCCACACATTCGGTGCAAACGATATGCTGAAAATGACAAACAATGTACTGAAAATGAACTGTTCCTGCTTCGATCACCTGTGCTTAACGCTGTTTCCACTAACTAGCGCTTTAACTCGAGATGTAACGAATCAGCGCATCACATAAACTTGAAGTATACAGGTGGCGCCGAAAGTTTTTCAGTGTAACTTGGGAGTACAAAGGATGAATACAGGCGAGACTTATGTTTCTCGCTTGAGTCAGTCGGTCGAAACTAACTGCTGCTCAAGCGATAAATAATTAGTCGAGCCTGGATTCATTCTTCGTACTTCCAAGTTACGTAAATAATTTTATGTCGCCGTAGGCCGTATTAGAGACTACGCAAATATTATTTAAAAATTAATAATGTTTATTATATTAAAAATAAATTAATAATAATATTTATCTTAAAATTAAAATAAATGAATTATAATATTTATCTTAAAATTAAAAAAAAAAAACTAATTGAATTAATGATTTAGATGCCCTGGTAGAAATGTGAGCATTAAAAATGGTGTGTATAAAAATTTGAGGTTATTAGTAATAAAAATGCCAAATAAATGGCCAATAAATGTTAAAAAAAGCGTTTCCATTTCTACTGGCCAAAAAATGGTAAAAAAAACGTTTCAATTTCCACCAGGGTGTTTGACGCTTAATTTTGAAACCTTTGATACAAATTAGATGGAATACAAAGCTTTTTTTTACCCTAAAACTCCAAGTTTAGCATTATAATGAACTTGACTTTTAAAAGAATGTTTTGAAGTTTTAATGCAAGTTATATACATTTTCACATTTTAGTAAATCTTTATTTTAATATATTTAGAATCCTTAAAAAAATTTTTTAAATATAAAAATTTTTTAAACATATAACATTTTTTAAAGTTAAGATTTTACATGAATTTGTAAGCAAAGCGACTAAACTGACGTTCTTGCTGGGCCGCCTTATGGCAAACACGTACGGACCGAAACAGAATAAAAGACTGTTGCTCATGACGACGACCCACTCGATCATGTTGTACGGGGCGGAAATATGGGCCGATGCGCTTCGCATTCGAAAGTACCGAAAGCGACTGACGGACGTACAGAGACGGGGAGCGCTTCGGATAGCTTGCGTCTACCGGACGGTCTCTGCGGAGGCCGTAATGGTGGTTGCAAGCGTAGTCCCCATAGATCTCCTTGCGCTAGAGCGCAAGCGGATCTATGAAAGAAGCGCTGAAACAGGACGGACAGAAGCGGCAGTTCGGAAAAGAGACCTGACTATGACGTTATGGAGTGAACGGTGGACGAGAGACGGAACGGCGAATGTGTGGATGCAGGAGAGGATGAGAAAACGCAAATACGCAGGGGAACTGCACAGTCCTTGGGCCTAGCGATCCCATGTACCCGAGCTGAGTGAATGGTATACTGAATGTGTGGATGAAAGTGAGCGCGTGAATGATTTCTCCCAAACGACAAAACTCCAACCAATAAGAGGTCATGAATTTGAATATCTCCTACCAATAAGACAATCGAGAAAATTTGGTTATTCTAATAACTATGACAGTTTGAGGTTAATTATTGAGTAACAACTTTATTTTCTTCTTAAGAAAAGACTTAAGTCAAACCATAAGTTGAGGCTTAAGTTAGAACTTAAGAAACATCTTAAGTTAGAACTTAAGTCAGAATAAAGTTTCAACTTGAGTCTAAACTTAAGTTGAAACTTAAGTCGGATCTTAAGCTGGAACTTAAGTCAGATCTCAAGCTGGAACTTAAGTCAGATCTCAAGCTGGAACTTAAGTTAGAACTTAAGCTGGAACTTAAGTTATAACTTAAGTCAGAACTTAAGTCTGAACTTAATTCAGAACTTAAGTTAATAAATGATTTGGAATTTCATTTGCAAGGTACAAACTACCTTGTAAAAAGATATGCCTTAAAATAATACTGTCCTAAATCGATTGACGGTACAAATTTCGATGAAATCGAAATAATTGGTTAATTTTGTCCCAAGAATATTGAAATAAATCATTGTGGATCTTTGGTGTCTATGAAAAAAAATTATCAATGTTTTTAATTTCCAGCGGTTAACACATAGTCTTATTGGCAGAAATTTTTTTCATTTAGTAATTTACGTATGTTACGAAACTTACGAACAAGATATTGATAAAAATACAGCCCTAATTGGGAAAAGTAGTAGTAGTAAAATTACTTAGTAAATTTTACTACTTAGTAAAATTTTTTAAAACATTTATTAGGTGCCGGTAAGAATAGTTATAAGCAATATAATAAATATAATTGCAAGTAGTAGAACATGCTATTGTAGATGTGTCAACATCGCGAAGTATGTAAGCGCGCATAAAGTTGACATTGTAACGCGCTTGAGCTGATGAAAAAAAACTTTAAGAAAGATGTGCAAAAATTTAAATGAAACACGTCAAAGAACGTTTTTAATGTTTTTATTTTTCAATGTGTGAATTAACGTGATACAGTTAAGTATAATACATACGTACATCTTCAATTTTGTTTTATTAAATTTGGTTTACATATGTATAGTCATTCACCTCTCAAAACCGTTTTAAATACTGCAACAATCGAAAAGAAAATATTATCAGCTGATTACTCTTTATTTATATATTTTCAAACTTATGTTCTTCTGTGATACTCACTTATATTTCAAAAAATCATTTTTTTTTATTCAATATGAATATACTCATATTTATTTATTTCAAATATATTTATAATTTTTCTGACTTACACAGGGACCTCATAAAAGAATATAATTTTGAAAGTATGTAAATGAAGGGTAATCATCTGATTTCTTTCCTTTTCTATTGTTGCAATATTTACATTGTTGTCGAAATTGGTTGACTTATAGACATATTGCCATAACCCCTTTTCATTTTTTTGCTCACTCTTTCCATTTTCCTAAAAAATTTTGCTTTTTCTTTAAATAAAGACATAGCTGCTTAGAAAAGCGAAAAACAAGTGTTATCACGTTTTATTTAAACAGAATCAAAATTGGAACAAATACTCATTTGGCTAACTTCATATCGACAGTACTATCTTAACTTATAATTACAAAATGATTATAAAATGACTACAGTATTTATTTATAAATGGCTACAGTCATTTATTTATAACCTTTTCATGTATAAATTATATGATAAGTTTGTCTATCATAGCTTTTTTTCGTTTACCGTTTAGTATAAAAGAAATTTATTGATAAAGTAGTGTAAAACTTAATGGAGGATCCTGCAATAGGAGTAAGCTTACGGGGGTTTCACCATAATGGATATAATTATGGTGTTAAGAATAAACAAAGAACTAGGTAAGTTATTTCTCTTTAATCATCAAAGGAAATCTAATATTTGGATGCATTCTACATAAAAATAACTTTTTGATATACCGATCTTAAATTACTATTCTTTTGTACACCCTATGAGAAAAACAGATAAAACGAAGCTTTGGTATTATATTAAACAATATTATTTATTTAGTAACTAAATTTAATAATTCATTAAATTATTTATTTATTTTCAATTTATTTCCCCAGATACGGTTGCATAAAAAAGGATGCAGAGCTAAACTTTCTATTAATGAACAGCATGATTTGGATTCTATCGTACTTTCTGATGTACATACTTGTTTGAAGAGTACTCATCAAAGTCTTGGAAAACTAATGATGAAACAGAAATGCAAGGAGAAAGCTAAATCATCGATATCAGCGTCATCCAAATCCATTTTTGACGATGTTTCATCACAGTAAGAATTTTTTCACATTGTATACATTATTATTAATTACATAACTTTCTAAATCTATTTTTGTCCCTGCTTATATGATACATATTTTTTTCTTGCAATCATTTTTATTATTTAAGAATGACATTTACTTCGAAAATTGTAAAAATTTTTAAATAATTTAATATTTTGAAAGTTTTTATGGTTAAATGTATTAAAATACTTAAAGTAATATTTTCCTTTTTTAGTTTTCAATGTAATGTTTGCATTTTTTTATTTTTTATTTTCAAGCAATTCTCATTTGATTTCTTTTATAGTATTTATCGATTTATAACTTCTTTTTACTTAAATTTTACACCTAATTTTAGTGACAAATTTAAAATAGATTTTCGAACAAATGGCATTCTTAATCATTGATGCACAAGTTTTTAATTTATAATAATCTCTTTTATAACATTGTTTTTTCTTTATTTTTTAAAAATATATTCTGATAAAATTTTCATTATCACTGAATGGTATCATCACATACTACATGTTTGAATTATTCATTTTGACCCTTAAAGTAACATATCCTTTAAAAAAGACACGAATTATTCATAGTTTTTTAGAAATTGGAATTAAGACATTAACTCAGAATCTTTGAAAATAAACTTATGAATAAGATTCAAATGAATAGTTTATTTTATAATGGAGTTTTATAGTACATTTCGTAACGGGTATCAAAAGGCTTTATTTATGAAACGTAAAGTTTGCGGTCCGAGCCGAAGACGAGGGTAGTAACGAATTTCGTAAAAAAGCCTTACCAGTTGCGAACCGTATTTTTTGCCATGAGAGCCAAGAAAGAGCAACGAAATTGCGATTTTGGGAGTTAAAATGGCAAAAAATTACTATACACTTGATGAAAGCCAAAAATCATTTACTTTTTTCTTTACAAGAAAAAAGTGGTAATTTGAACGGTTAACTAATTTTTTCTAAATTTCATCTAATTTAATAATTTTTTGGCTAGTGCTATTCTGAATGAAACAATTTTGCAAAAATTAATATTTTAATATTTGTAATTCGAATTCTTTCTATCCTTCAAGAAATCCTGATATAGCTGCAGAAGTTTCTTTTGTTAATATACAAAAAACTATACAGCGGGCAAAAAATGATAGAGTAAATCCTGGAGTGAGGAAGCAGTATGATTCAATAAAAGCTTTTGCCGAACACCTTGAGAACTTTCCTTCTTTACTAACTTTTCAAGATAAATGTAGGGCAATTTCTATTGAAGCCAAACTCGTACAGTCATCATCAAAATGCAATCATTTAATATTTTATGATTCGAATCTTGTTGCTGAATTTCAAAATAATAATGATATCTTTGTCGATGGCACATTCAGTGTACGGCCTAACATTAAAGGAGTGCAGCAAGTTTTGACTATAATGTCTAAGAAAAATAATATTGTAAGTTATATATTTTGTTAGATAATTTATTCATCTTTTTAATCTTACTTTATTTTTTTAATGGATACTATCCTTAGTAGAATATTTATACAGTTGAACACAAATGCACATAGTTTTATTTGATTTTTGGTTGATCTGTTTTGTATGATTGGGTATTATTTTAAAAGCATGTAATAGCTGTTAATCGAAATGCCTCATTTATAAGAAAGTAATAATATTAAAGTTTTTCGATTTGACATCGCGTTTAATTTGGATTGTTTGTCGACATTTTGTTAATGTTGCAATTAAATTCTTATAGGCCAGTCAAACTAGCTGATTTTAGTGTTTTCGGACTTAATTTTAACTTTATATTAAAATATTTGATGATATAAACATTGTTTTATTAAAATATTTAAAAAATAAATTTAAAAAAATCAATTTTTTGACCGTAGAAAAAAACTATTAACTTTTCATAAAAAAGATCGAAGTAAAGATTTTAAGTATTAATACCAACAAAATCCAATTTTTAGATTTTGATCAAGTTAATTTGTTAATCTGCAAATCATGAAAAACGGCGAGGAGCGCAATTTTACTCTGAAACTCTTCTATTTTTTTCAGTGTATAATTGTATCATAATTAGTAATTTAGTAATGGCTAAACTATTTTTCATAAATCAATGACAATAGGCTCGAAAATCTGTCATTTTTTCTTAAATTTTAAGCTATCAAGGAACTTTTTCATACTCTATGAGCATAGATAATTTTTTCAAATTAGTGTGACTTCAATTATTAATTTTAAAAACATTATAAGGACAAAATATCAAATTGATAGTTGCAATATCTAAAAAAAAATTGCATCGCAGCTAATATTAAATTATGCTATCAAATTATATCGTTGAATTATCACACAGGTGTTAGAAATTAAGTAGGTAGAGTGATCAGCAAAAAAGTGAGCATAGGAACTTTCAATCCGATAAGTTCCAAAATTTGTAACTCTGTAATTAAGAAGATGTAAAACGGATACTACACCTGTACTTATAGATATTAACTTCCTTTCCATTTTATTGCTGAATTTGCAGAAAAGAATTGCATTCGCTTTTAGTATGTACAATGATGATTATTCAGATAAATTTTCAAATAAATTCATTTATTAGCTTTTAAGATATTTAGATTCCTGTGCAATATTGAACAATTTTAATAAATAATTTTGGAACTTAAAATTTTCAATAACTAATGAATAATCTTCATAGTACATACTACAAGCTAATGCATTTTTTTACTGAAAATTTTGCAATAAAATGTAAAGATAGTGAATATTTATGAGTACAGGTGTAGTGTCCATTTTACATCCCCTTAATGTAGCTTTGGAACTCAGATTTTTTATAATACAAATATTTTTTCTTGCATAAAATTATTAAGAAAGCCACATCCATTCGGTCAAATGTCAAATTTCCCCACAGTTATAGACTATTTTGTTTCAATTTTTTTAAAGGTTTTTTTTAAGAAAATTGAATCAGTATTGAGAGCGTATAAGCTTTAGGACAAATGATCTCAGAAGATTTCAGATTTCAGAAGAACGATGTAAAAGTTAAGATCAAAATCTCTTGATTAAAAATTATAAAAGAATAAGAGTTAACATAAAAATCAACCTTAAATACTGTAACGATTGTTCAAGCACGTTTGGTTTTTGTATTGATTTTTATTCATTCATATCTTTTGAACTCATTAATCTTGTTCAAGAAGTTTGTTTTTTTAATCAAAATGTTTTCATCTCAAGTTAAAGGTTTTTCCCATAAAGATCTTCTAAGATAATATTTTATGAATTTATACGCTTTCAAAGCTTATTCCGAATTTAAAAAAAAAGACCATGAAATTCAAACAAAACAGCCTATAATTTAGGAAAAATTTGGCGTTAGACTGAATGGGCGCGAGTTTTTTAATACTTTTATGTAAGAAAAAGTACCATTAGGTTATAAAAAAAATCTGCGTCCCTATACTTGTTAGATACTTTCCTAGTTAGTTTAAATAAATTATGACTATAAAGTGGAAAATAAAATATTTTTAAAAATACGCTTTTCTATAGAAAAATCTTACTGAAAAGTAAAAATCAATCTTTTGAATATGGATTTCGATAATATATTTGTGAAAGACTAAAAGAAAAGCATAGCGCGCATATCAATGATATCAAAGATATTATTTCTTGAGAGCTCCACTACTGAGTAGTGTATGAAGTAATTGTATATGAGCATGCAAGCAATACTTTTCTATTAGTTTTTCACAAATGCATTATCAAAATTCATATTTACAAAAAATTGTTTTTTAATTTTTAATACGATTTCCTTTTACCATATTTTACAATTTTTTTACTCATTTTAATACGCGAAAATATTAACATTTGATATACTTATTCTCCCAAAAATCTTATTTAACATATTTAGAAACTACAATGGTAATTATTAAAACATAATAAGAAATTCCATTTATTATTTCTTATTAGGTAGTGCCTTGCATTTGGGTTCTTATGAGTCGACGAACTACGAGAGCGTATAAATCCGTATGGAATTTTATTAAAACCAAATTTGTAAATTTTATTCCTCTCAAATCCATGTGTGATTTTGAAAAGGCCCTGATTAAATCAATAAGAACGTCTTTTCCAAATTGTAAAGTAAAAGGCTGTCATTTCCATTTCTGTCAAGTAAGATTTTTAAATGTTTTTACTTAAATAGTTATTTAAATTATTTTTCTGCAATTAAAATTTATGTTCTGTATGTTTGATTTAATGTTTATTATTGTAAGAAATATTAAACGTATTTTCTTATTTAAATAATGAAAATAAAATGCTACGGTATAAGGTTAGCTTGAATAAAATTAGATTTTTTTGACAAGCATCGAGTTAAAATTTGAAAAAATTTATCTAAATCATTATTCCAATTTATATTCATATTGGCTATGCGAAAAATAGATAGAAATTCGTATCATCGAAAAATAAATATAAATATTTTATAACATACTTCATTTCATTAATTAAGATTTGATTTACTCGCTAACTATTTCACTATACGCCTTTAAAATTTCGGGTGATTCCAGTATTGGTTATATTACCTTATGTAGGGTAGTTCTCCACCTATATATAGCACATAAATTTTGGATTGTTTTATCTTTATTTTAATTATTTTATAAGGGATAAGCAAGTGTATATCGAAAGAAAAAAGCCTTGGGAAGTGGTAAAAATTTTTTTCTAGTTAATAGAAACTGCGGATATGCTAATATTGTTAGTAGAAAAAAACTGTGTAAAATACTGCAATCTCCTTTATTTTTCGTCCAATTTTAATGTATCTGGGCTCATTTTGTTCCTTATGCAAATTCAGGAGAAGTTACTGTAGGTAATTTGGCAATAACATTTATGGTTGATGCATAAATTTATTTGTTTTCTTAAATTTTATAAATTTAAAATGAACAATTAGATTTATACGTCAACTATAAATACTATTACCAAATTACCAACGATAACCCCTCCCGAAATTTCGAAAGGAGCAAAACGAGCCCAGATACATTAAAATCGGACGAAAAATAAAGAAGATTGCAGTGTTTTATAATGTTTTCCTTCTACTAGCAATATTTTCTAGTTTCTATTAACTCGATAATAGTACATTACGATACACGTGCTCTAAGTGGTCCTTTTTTACACGGCGTGCAGTTAGCGCCCGAGCGCAGCGAGGGTGCTATGCACGTCGTGTAAGAGGACCACTTTGAGCACACGTATCGTATATTATTTTATAGCACGTGTGAGATAAATTCGCCACACGTAATTAATACCCCAGAAAATCAATATTATCAAAAAACTATACACACCACGAATGATAATTTGTGAATAAAAACGAATTCTATATATCAGCAAAACTATGCACACCACGAATGATAATTCGTAAATAAAAACGAATTCTATATATCAGCAAAACTATGCACACCACGAATGATAAATCTAAAAAAAGTACAACTATTTATTATCAATGATAGACCCATCGCAAACAAAAAAAAGCAAAAACGATATCAAAAATATTCTTAGATTGAGAAATTATATCAAATAAGTATTGATGTCAGTGATATTTTATTAATTAAATACAATATGATAAAAAGAGAACTTGCCGATTATTTAGATTTATGTATACACAGGTCAGACAAAGCAAAGCATCTAGTTTATTGTTCGTACAGCTATCTCTTTCTTTCTCATTCTTAGGCCGTACACACTGTACACGCATGCGCGCCGCTCACAGATGTTTTGTTTCGACAACTCACGGCACAACAGTAATTTATAAACTATAGTTTTGATTTTCTTGATGTTTTCAATTCTTTATTAAAGTATTTATATTTTTTGATTGATTTTCTACGTATTATCATGTGTGAAAAGACATTTCTACGTATTAATATATATACAAAGAGTGATTGTGATGCGTGATTTCGATATTACTTTTTTGAACAGTATCATAAAGTGCGAAATTTCTGACGGTAGTACTTTTTTACACAGTTCAAAAAAGTTGTATTTAGCTCCCGCTAAATGGTGTAGAAAACGCGAATTTAGCTCACGCAGTGCTATAAAAATTTTTACCACTTCCTAAGACCTCTTTCTTTCTATATACACTTGCTTATGCCTTATAAAATAATTAAAATAAAGATAAAACAATTCACAATTCAGATGCTATATATACGCGGAGAACTACCTTAAAAAGATACTCAAAATCGTATTGATTGATAACTTGTTTACCCATTATTAAATTTAAAAATGAAAATTAAAAGACGTGTCGTCAGCGTCAGGATTCCACAATATATTATTTTTGTTTTAATAAAGAACATTTTATTATTTATTAATAAAAAATGAATCTATTTGAATGGTTACAATATAAATAAAATATAAAAATTAATCAAAGTTTAAGAAAACAAATTTTATTTTTACTATGAATTTTAAAAGTCTTAAACTCTATATTATATACATTGGTTCCTTCGATATTCGATATCACATATATTTTTTATTTATTTCGTGTAATTTCTACTATTTAAATGTAAATTTTTCCAAATTCACATGAATTTCACACAAAAATGATCAAAATAATTACACATAAATTTATACTATATCGTTCACACAAAATTAAGTGTAAATCCTGCTCCCCGTATTTTAGACTCACTAGGAGAGTGTCACGCCTCCGGATCACGGATTTTGCTCAAACTTCGGGATAAGTTTTCAGATGATAAAATATGAAAAAAGCTAAAGTTATAGTCATAAACACTCAATATTTCCCAAGTTGCAGGCAATTGAAGAAAATCACTAAAAAAGTTACTAGATTTTTAAACGCATATAGTACCTTAGTATTGATAGCTAGAAGCTCGAACCTTTTTTTAAATTAAAGCTGAGCTCAAATCCTTTCGAAGCAGTAGTTATAGCATGTAAAAATATTATTTTTTCCTAAAGTTATAGCGTAATAATGATTGGACCTGAATTTTTATTTTAAAATATTAATTAATAATAAAAGCTAAAATTAGGTCCAATCTTTATTACGCTATAACTTTGGGAAAAAATAATATTTTGATATGTTGTAACTACTGTTTCGAAAGGATTTGAGCTCAGCTTAAATTTAAAAAAAGGTTCGAGCTTCTAGCTATCAATGCTAAGGTACTATATGCGTTTAAAAATCTAGTAACTTTTTTAGTGATTTTCTTCAATTGCCTGCAACTAGGGAAATATTGAGTGTTTATGACTATAACTTTAGCTTTTTTCATATTTTATCATCTGAAAACTTATCCTGAAGTTTGAGCAAAATCCGTGATCCGGAGGTGTGACATTCTCCTAGTCAGTGTAGTATAAAACCTACTTCCGATTGTTCACTGTGTATTTTTTATTTATATACTCAATCTTGTATATATTTTATATTTTTAGGCAATACTTAGAAAAGCAAAGTCACGTGACTACAAACTTTATGTTAAGAATAACGCTACCGAAAATCCTGATGGTCATGAGATCATCAAAAAAATCATGTGTATAGCTTTGCTACCTTCAGATAAAGCTGAAGAAGCACTTTCGGTTATAAATGCTTTAGTAGATCAAAAATTTGAAAACGATCAAAGAAGTTTAAAAAAATGGAAAAAATTCATAAATGTTTATTTTCGCAATGAATGGATGAAGAAAATTACCCCCAATGTATTCAGCGTATTCAATATGATTGATCGTACGAACAATTATCTTGAGTCGTACCATCGTACGTTGAACGAACAAATCAGAAGTAAACCAAGCTGCCATCATTTCATTTGTAAATATTCGTTTTATTATATCTTTTATTATGTTTTCAAATAAAAATAAGTACTTTTGTGTAATTAGTAATTTTCAATATATATTTTATGACTTGTTTCATAAAAATTAAGAGTTTTCACAATTTTTAATAAAATATATTTTTTTACACAGGGCGCGTACAGTGGGTACTTAACTCCATCCCAGCAAACAGTTAAGTATCCAGTGTACACTGCCTGTATGAAAAAATCGTATATGCACTACGGGAGTGAATAAAGTATACTTTTAATCACTAGGTGCATCATATACTATATCATTACACTGCTTTTGGAACAAAAGGAAATAAATTATTTAATTTTAAGATCTCATTTTTCTTAAGGTGATGGAGAACGGACACTAAATTTGTACTCAGGAACATTGACCATCTTATTTGATTTCAAAATTTTACAAAACAAACTACATTAATTTGTAATATGTTTCATTAAAATTGTTCAGTTAAAGTAAAAAGTAAATCCATTCATTCATCAATGAGAATTCCGGGTTCTAATGTTTGAGGTTATAAAAATAATAATTATTACTGGAACCCAAAACTTTTAATATCCAAAGAATAGATTTATTCCAAAATTTAATTGATTTGTATAATCAGATTCTCTACATAATTATGATATTTACTAAAAACTAACATATTTATTTTTCTGAAATTTCGCAATAAAATAAAAAGATGGTAAATATTCTAGAATACTAGTAAAGTGTGCGTTTTACAACACCATAAATTGAAGTATTTTCATTTATATTTTGTTTTATAAAATCTTAATTTGCAGACAATATTATAAAGATTAGAGGCAGCTATTTTAAATTTGCAAAGAGCCAAAAACAATTTAAAATTCAACATTTCGAAGCCTGCATCATCCGCCCGAAATGAACGTATAAGAAATGCATGGCTAGAATTAATAAATGTTCCATGGTCAGTTTTGAAGTTCCTGAATGAAATGACAAGCTACAAAGACAGTGAAGCACTTGAAATCATTGAACAAGGTATATAGTATCTAATATATTTCAATTAATGTTAATGGTTTGAGTCCCTTCTAATTATATAAAAGTCTATTAGTCAAAATTAATCCAAAAATAAATTTTTCTTCTGAATAAATTAAATAATAACTTAATCTCAAATGTAATCATATATTTACAAAATTAAGAAATCTCTACCTTTCCATATTCAAATCTATTCAATTGAAATATTTTGATTTTTTACGCTTTTTATTGCAATATACTTTTAATATTTAAATTTGTTTTATTGATCGAGTATCGGAGACCGAATTAATTTTGGAGTCGTTATCTACTGATCTTACTTATACGTACTATTATAGATATATTAGAATAAAATTTTATTTATATATATATATATATATATATATATATATATATATATATATATATATATATCATACATACATTACATAAATTTCGCATAAATAATTTTTTTAGATGTTGAATTAAATGATAACATCGAAATAGAAACGGAACCAGAAGACTCAGATGATGAGGATCTAGAAGTCGATTTCCCCGATTTTCGTTATAGTTCTTTTGAGGATTTATCTAATCAAGGTTTTAATTATTAAATATTCTTTTTGTATATCGACTTACAAGTTAAAACATTCTACCTTTATTTTTATAGAAATTTCGTTTTATACATAAAATAGTATGGCCATATCAATCCTATAACATATCAGAATTATAACATTTACTTTTTTGAGTAAATTAATCTTTTTGAGTAAAACCAACTTGAAATAGTTACTAAAAAATTCGTACTAAAATTTAAAAACTGTTTACATTCTTTTACATGTTATCAAAATATCTTTATCTGAAAATATAAACTTAAAATACAGGTCCATAATTTTAAATCCTTAATAGTTTCTTTTTTTATAGACAATCAAGTTAATGACGAGAATCCTGAGACGGAACCTGAGCATTCAGATGATGAAGATCCTGAAATCGATCTTCAGGATTTTTCAAGATCTGTAAGTTTACTTTCTGAGCTTTTACAGTAATACTTAAAGAACTTTCGAAATTATTCAAATGTTCGTTATTTTCCTTACAGAATAATAAAAATCCAGCATCCGGTACAGATAACTTAACATACAACTTAACTCTGCCAAAAAAAAAATTAAGAGTAAAAGAACCTGAGCCAATTAAAAGGGTTATTAAAAAAAAAAAAGATATTGATTATTTTTATTTCTAAGAAATGAAATTTACTTGTTTGAATTCAAATAAGTACGTGTATACTTAGTAATAATTTTTTACTATTTAATACTTCTGTTTAATTCTTTATTAAGTCGTGTAATGATGAATAATAAATGTATGATATTAAAAAGATGTATCTTTTTTTCTCCATAACTTTTATTTTTATATTTTTTTCAAAAATTTGTTTTTTTTTCAAGCCATCATCGAAAAATCCTTTTTTTAACCTTAGAAGGATTATTATTTTAAATTATCTCATTCAATTCAAATTGCCAAAGTTTATTTGTATTATTATTTCAAATCATTTTCTGTCAAAATTATTCGTGTCGGATAAAAACTTTATAAAAAAATTTTATTTTTAAGCTATTAAACTCAGGGTTGCGAAAAAAGTAATTTAAAATTATTTGAATTACAAATCATTTTTGAATTTGTAATTAAAGTTTTATTTAATTAACAATTCCTTTTAAATTGATAATTAAAAATATTTTAATTAACAAATCAAAATCTAATCGTGAATTGAAAAGGCTTTAATTAAAAATTCAAAAGGGATCCTTAATTAAATAAATTTCAATTAAGAAATCAAAATTTAATCGTGAATCAAAAGGGCTTTAATTACAAAATCAAAAGGAATCCTTAATTGAAAAAATTTTAATTAAAAAATCAAAATATAATCGTGAATTGAAAAGCCTTAAATTAAAAATTCAAATGGAATTCTTATTAAATATATTTTAACTAACAAACAAAAATGTAATTGTGAATTGAAAGAGCGTCAGTTATGATTATGATTTATGAATTCGAGGGCTTTAATTCAAAATTCCACAATTCCTTTTTAATTAAATGTACTAAGGAATTTTTATCTTATATATGTATATAGAAAAACATATGTGGACGCGTACATACATATGCACCTGGGCTCATATATATGCAACATTTCATGTCGACCCGCACGCACACATACAGACAAGTTGATATATATGTATATATATATTACGTTATAGGGATGGTTTCGGGACGGGGTTTTTTCCCACCGAGTATACATAATAAATAACCCACGAAATTTTGAAAATTTACTAAAGAAATAATCGTAAATCAACCTTAATCGCAGATATAGATATAGAAATCATATGGCAACTTCCAGAACATGTCCTGGAAGTCGAAAATGTCCTGGAAAGACCTCCTTAAAAATCAGGAATGTCCCGAAACGGTATACTTCGATGTAGATATATGTATATATATATATAACCCTGTGTGCGTGCGCATTGGCATGAAAAGTCCCATATATATAGACCTGTGTGTGTGCGTTCGAATATATATATATATATATATATATATATATATATATATATATATATATATATATATATATATATATATATATATATATATATATATATATATATGTATGAGACATTTCATGTCATCTCGTACGTACTCATAATCACAGGCTTTTCTATATACACTGTAAAAAATTTTGTGTAATTCGTGAAATTTTATTTTGTACAAATATTTTTGTATTAAAATTTTACAAACATGTTTGTAAAATCAACACAAAAAATTTTGTAATTCAAAAATATATGTGTACTTTTTGTAGAATTAACACACGGAGTTTGTAAATTTTACAAACATGTGTGTACTTATTAATTTTAACGCAAAAAAAAATTGTATTTCATCTCTAACACTTATGTGTGTTAAAATTACAATTTTTTTTACTGTGTATATGTGGGACATTTCATGACAACACGCACACACCCATCCGAGTAGCCTTAGGTTTATATATATATATATATATATATATATATATATATATATATATATATATATATATATATATATATATATATACGATATTTCATGCTATTGTGCACCCATGCACACACAGGTTTATATATATATATATATATATATATATATATATATATATATATATATATATATATATATATATATATATATATATATATATATATATATAAACCTGTAGTGGGTCGACATGAAATGTTGCATATATATGAGCCCAGGTGTGTATATACACTGAGAAAAATTCTATCATAAAAATTACTATTTTAGAAAATAGCCATGGGACATACTTTATATGTATAAAAATTACTATTTTAAATAGTAAAAATTGCTATTCCAAATAGCAATTTTTACTATTTGAAGTAGTAATTTTTGTACATATAAAGTATGTCCCATGGCTACTATATCAAATAGTAATTTTTACGATAGAATTTTTCTCAGTGTATGTGCGCGTCCACATATGTTTTTCTATATACATATATATGATAAAAATTCCTTAGTACATTTAATTAAAAAGAGATTGTGGAATTTTTAATTAAAGCCCTCGAATTCACAAATCATAATCGACATGAAATGTTGCACATATATGAGCCCAGGTGCGTATGTATGTGCGCGTCCACATATGTTTTTCTGTATACATATATATGATAAAAATTCCTTAGTACCTTTAATTAAAAAGGAATTGTGGAATTTTGAATTAAAGCCCTCGAACTCACAAATCATAATCATAACTGACGCTCTTTCAATTCACAATTACATTTTTGTTTATTAATTAATAGTATATTACACATCAAAGGAGGTAAAGTACTGGCGAGTCCATAGCATATATGATTGCCACCTCGAGCCGAAGGCGAGGGTGGCAAATATGTGCTATGGGCTCGCCATTTTACCTCCCGTGGAGTGTATACTATTTTTCGCCATATCCGGGCCGAAACTATGACTTTTGTTTTTCGGCGCCGGGACGAAAGTCGCAGTTTCGGGCAGGGTTTGACGAAAAATATATTTAACTAAGAATCTAAGCCTTTTCAATTCACGATTACATTTTGATTTCTTAATTAAAATTTTTTAAAAGAACATCTTTAAGGTAATGATATATGAAAATTAGAGTAAATTAACATGTTTGGAAAAAATAAAATAGATTTAATATATTTATTCTATAAAAAAGCATGTATGCCGGAATTTCACCTTTAAAGTATTTCTAAGGAAATATCACCATGAAAGAAATTTTCGCTTTGGAGACTACAATTTGAATAAAAAAACTTCTATGGATTTGATGAAATTGACTCCAGCTTTGAATAACTATACATTAAAACTTGAAATACTTCAATTCAAAAACTATTCAAATGATAGAAACAAAAAGTTCACTATATATAATCATATTTTGAATTCTTCAACTTTGAAGAATATTTAAATCGGCTGCATTCGATACTGGGCACCAACAGACTCTGGGTTGGGCTTGGCAGACTCCCAAATTCGAAATAATAAATATATGAAAATATTAATTAATATATTTACACTGAGCGGGAGTAAAGTACTTTTCTCTCTTAAATTTCATTATTGATAAAATTGACCGGGCGTATAGTACTTTTCTACATCGAATTTCATATTTTAAAAAATTAAGCAGGCGTAAAGTTCTTTTCTCCCTCAAATTTGATGCTTGTGAAGATTGAGCGGGCGTAAAATACTTTTCTCCCGCAAATTTCATTCTTTAGATATTAAGCGGGCGTAAATTACTTTTCTTCACAAAATTTCATACTTTAGAAAATTAAACGGACGTAAAGAACTTTTCTTCCACAAATTTGATGCTTGAGTAGATTGACCGGGCATAAAGTACTTTTCTCCCGCAAATTTGATATAAAAAATAATTTTAAAAGAATTTAACATAAACATTTTTATTTTTCTTTATTTAGATTTTCCAATTTATATTGCCAATATAATTTTTCTGCTTTGGACGCTTGTAGCTTATTATTCAATATTTTCCTCTCCAAACGCTCGCATTCTCTTTGGTGGAACGGCTTTCTTATTTTTATTGGTGGAGCATTGAATGTTGCTAAAAAATTTTTTTAATGAACTTAAAAGTAAAATACAATTTTTGATTCACGTAGAATCAAAAGTTCTATTCGTTGTGAAATAAAAAATGGAAATTTGTGATCTTAAAAGGGTTTGTGAAATGAGAAATTGCTTATTAACTGAAGAAATTGAAATGTTAACATTCTTAATATTGCATAACGGGATGTCGGAGCTGTTGGAATCGATTTCTGCTTTTTTAATTTTATTAATATCTTTTTAAATTCATTATTTAAACATATAATGACTTACCGGCACTGAAACTATTACAATAATTTTTGTTAAAATAAAAAATCAGTTGACCTTTTTTTTTATAAAGTTTGATTGAAAATTAGATATTGCGCTTGGTAAACTTAACCTCAAAATACTGTACATCTAAAGTTTGTTTATAACTTTTTATGCATAGTGTTTTAGTGAATCCCTTGAGTTGCCCGCACTCATAATTAATCTTACAAATTATCTTACTGTAGTAAAAGAACTTAATTTGACGCATCATTAATTCATAAACTTTGAATGGAAATATTATCAGGAAGGGGGGGCAGCTACGACATGCCGTTGATGGAAAAATTCTTTCAGAATGAATACAAGGTTCATGACTATGATTTTGCTCTATCTCTCAAAAATTGAGAGTTAGAGCAAAAGGACCTAATTGTTTTTATAATTGTAAGCTGCAAAATATATCCCAAAATAAAATAAAAATTCATGTTCAGTAACTTTAATACTATTCTTGTAATAGAAATAAGTTAGAAATGTAAAAAAAAAGCTGAAAGAGCAGAAGTAATTGTAGATAATGAAAATTATAATACCAGATTTTTCTCTACCATCAGTAACAACCGAATACGTAAAAGCTCTCTTTGATGGAGTCCCGTTATCTGTAATAATGTTAATTTAAAAATTACAATTAAAGAAATCAAGCGTTATATTGAAAGGTCATGAATAACTTTATAACCTTAGATAACAAAACGTACGCTAAAGTTAGATTAAAATCTGTAATTTGAAATTATGATACGCTACTTGTAAGATAAATTAGTCAAAAATGTAAAAATAATGCTAAAAGTGCAAATAAGACTACAGATAAAAATAAATTATAACTATAATACCAGATTTTTCTGCAAAATTCCCTGTGGTGACAGAACACGCATCAGCACTCTTTGAAGGGGTACCTTCATCTATAATAATTTCAATTTAAAAATTACGATTCAATTTTTAAAAATAGAGAGTTACATTCAAAGGACGTGACTATCTTTATAACTTTTGGTAACAAAACATACCCTTCAGTTAAATCAAAATGTGTAATTTACAATCATTATACGCTACTTGTAAGACAAATTAGTCAAAAATGTAAAAATAATGCTATAAATGCAAATGTAACTACATACGAAAATAAATAATAACTATAATACCAGATTTTTCCACACCATTCCCAGGGACTGCCGAACACGCGGCTGTACTCTTTAAAAGGGTCCCGACATCTATAATTCAATATTTTAATTTGCAATCATAATATGCTAGTTGTAAAAAAAATTAGTCGAAAATATAGAAATTATGCTTTAAGTGCCAATGTGACTACAAATGAAAATAAATAATAACTATAATACCAGATTTTTCTACACCATTCTCAGTGACCGCAGAACATGCAGCAGCACTCTTTGAAGGTGTTCCGTCATCTATAATAAATTCAATTTAAAAATTACAATTTAAATGGTAAAAATAAGAATCAACTGGATATGGCCATCAATTCAATTTATTTTTCTTTATAATATATCCTACGTTTCGGTTCCTTATTGAACCCTCTCCATAAGGAACCAAAACGTAGGATATATTATAAAGAATAATAAATTGAATTGATGGCCATATCCAGTTGAGTCTTACTTTTACCATCTAAGTTTATTTATGCTGTCAGTAAATTCACACTTAGATATTTTAAATTACAATTTAATTTTTAAAAATTGAGCGTTACATTCAAAGGACGTGACTATCTTTATAACTTTTGGTAACAAAACATACCCTTAAGTTAAATCAAAATGTGTAATTTACAATCATTATACGCTACTTGTAAGAGAAATTAGTCAAAAATGTAAAAATAATGCTATAAATGCAAATGTAACTACATACGAAAATAAATAATAACTATAATACCAGATTTTTCCACACCATTCCCAGGGACTGCCGAACACGCGGCTGTACTCTTTAAAAGGGTCCCGACATCTATAATTCAATATTTAAAAATCTAGCATTACATTCAAAGGACGTGACTATCTTTATAACTTTAGGTAACAAAATGTACCCTAAAGTTATATCAAAATCTCTAATTTTCAATCATAATATGCTAGTTGTAAAAAAAATTAGTCGAAAATATAGAAATTATGCTTTAAGTGCAAATGTGACTACAAATGAAAATAAATAATAACTATAATACCAGATTTTTCTACACCATTCTCAGTGACCGCAGAACATGCAGCAGCACTCTTTGAAGGTGTTCCGTCATCTATAATAAATTCAATTTAAAAATTACAATTTAAATGGTAAAAATAAGACTCAACTGGATATGGCCATCAATTCAATTTATTTTTCTTTATAATATATCCTACGTTTCGGTTCCTTATTGAACCCTCTCCATAAGGAACCAAAACGTAGGATATATTATAAAGAATAATAAATTGAATTGATGGCCATATCCAGTTGAGTCTTACTTTTACCATCTAAGTTTATTTATTCTGTCAGTAAATTCACACTTAGATATGTGACGTGGTACGTCCCAACAAAAATTTTTTTTGTTAATTAAAAATTTATTGTACGTTGTATAACTCACATACACGTTTCCACGACACGTCACAACGATTATTAATTTGTAAATCACCAGGGCACTACAACACACCACCGGCTTACTCACCGACCCGGGCGTAATTTATTGAGTAAGAATAAATAATTAATCGAACGAACTTTTTTTTTGTTTACCGGTACACGAGGAGCACGACTAGCAGACGCGCGCGGCAGCCATTACTTACACACTCAAAGCCCATGTGTGTGAGCGCTAGTGCTGCTTACGCAGACCGTAGGTAGGGAATCTCTATTACCACTACATACCAACGACCGCGCGTGCGCTAGGAGTGGCGCACGACGAAGAAGATGTAGAAAGAGAGGGGAAAGCAAGAGAGAAGAAAGAAAGAGATGGAAAGATTCGCATTCGATGGGAGCGAATTAAGAGTGATGGCGCGCCTCTTTCTCGCGCAGTGAAGAAAGAGGGAGAAGCAAAATGATAAAGAGAGATCGAGAGCGCATGGAGAAGGGAGAGTACCACTCTTGCTCCTGCTTAAGTACAGCTGCACTGAGTAGCCTGTATATACGCATACGTATATATATATATACATGTATATAGGTATATATATATATATATATAGATAGCCATGCCTGTAATGATTCTCTCTCTCTCTAATGAATAAAGACGGAAAAAAAAGAGAACGTAGATAAAAAGAAGATAAAAAGAAGAATAAAAAGAAGAAATAAGATTAAATTTGCTATAGAAAAGGTGGCGCGCAGGTTGTAGACTTGCGTTCGAGGACCGGAAGGCAAATTTCACGAATAGAAAGCAATTATTCGGACAAATGATTTGTTATTGGGGTCGTTAAAAATTAAAAAGAGATAGATGATGAAGAAGAGGGAGAAATAGACCGAAGAAGAAGGAAGTGAGCATCAAAGAAGGCATTCGATTACCGTCCTCGTGCCGCATCGGAACTATACCTCGAAAAATCCTCATTTTCTTAAAGTACTAATTAAAGACTTCGTGCGTTTCGTGGAATAACTGTGTAGAGATTGCAGAGTGGATAGACGAGGAAGCAGTTGAGCAGCCAGATTCCATAAGGAGGTTTTTGCTGCCCTGAACCGTCAACCAACTCATCTCCGCAGCCGGCGCCGACCAGTTGCTCGTACAGAGAGCGTAAAAGAGAGAGAGAGATATACGACCTGAGGCCATCACCGCCATCCGTGACCAAAATCGTCGCCATCGCCGACCAGATTCTTGTGTCAACGAGATTTCTACAACGGTGAGTGGACTGTAGTCCGAATCGACCAATATTTTTTTTTGTAAACTAGCGGCTCTCGCCGACTAGGTGTAAAGTCAGTGCGGGCGTAAAAATTTAAACACAAAAGTGATTATGACAACGTTAATTAGTGAAAATTTAGAAATTTAGTAGTAACGGGGCGTAATTAAAAGTGTGAAGAAAATTTTGATTGTAAGATTAATTTGTAGTGATAAAGCGAAATTAAATTTAGACCACGTGTGCAACGATTTCGTCGACCGGTAAAATTCTTGTTAGTAATTATATTAGGTAAAGATTTAACAATAATTCGCTTGATTGACCGGAATCATAATAAAATTTGAGATCGGTGGACATCGTGGTGTGTATGACGTAATACAGTTCATGACGCGGGCCTTAGCGGCCATTTTGTAAAGAAAATTTTTTTTTTGGATATTCTGCGTTGACTAGTAAATTAAGTTAACTGAAAAAAGAAATTTGTAAATCAGAAGAGATAATAATTAAATATTGAATTTCTTTCTTTAGATATATTAAATTTCGAGAGTGCGGGAGTGAAAATCCGACCACGTGTCTAACGATTTCGTTGACCGGGTAATTAAATTAAATTAAATTAAAAATTAAAAATTAAATTGGTATTTTGTACGCAAGTTCGACGAATTATTAGTTTTTTTTTATTTTTGACCGGTGATTAAACAAATTGGTAGACACGTGGGATTAGCGTGTGTGTGTGAGAGAGAGAGAGAGAGAGACAAGTGCGCGGGCTCTTGGTAGCCATATTGTTGAACGAAAGAAGAGCGAAGTCGCTTAAGTAGACCAGACTGTAAATTTGATTCTTTTTATTGCTACGATTAGAACATTAATATTAGTATTTCAATAAAAGTGAATTAAGAAAATTTATAATTTTTGATTGACCGGGATGTATGGGTGATGAGTGTGCGCGAGTAGTAGATTTAACAGATTCAATAGAAAAATAGATTAAATTAAAGTTTATAGACCGAGCGAGATTACGTTAAAATTATTTTTTTTTCTTTCTGATATATATAGTTGTTTTTGCCGTTGAATAAAGTAATTCAAGCGTTGTAAATTGAACCAGTGAGATTAAAATTTTTTTGTGTGTAATACCTCTCCCAACTTCAACTAATAAAATTTGACACCAAAGGTCGCCCACCTCCCAGCCAAGACAGCCCGAGATTCATGCTGCCGACGAGTAAGCCGGTGGCCTGTCTGGCGCTCTTAATAAATTAAAGATTCTTTCTTTTCGACAGGCCGAACTTTGCATGCGGGGACGGGCAAGGTTATATTAATTTATTTGATAACTTGTTTATTGAAATTTTCATATAATTAAATTCTCACATCGCAAATGGCACCAGAACGTGGGGCTTGGTTCGGAAAAATTTCTGGTGAAAATTTTTAGACAGAAGTTGAGAGAGAAAAAGTGAAAAAGGAGAGTGAAGTAAATTCAAAATTTTGGACCGGAGTAAAACGTGAGAAAAGTAAAATATAGTAGTGCATAGTGTTAACTAAGACGTGAAAAAAAAAAAAAATTTTGTATAAGTAAATCAGATTAATCTCCTTTTTCGTTGGTTAGGAGCGGAGTGTCACAATCACTTAACAAATTAAAGCGAGCGTGATAGTGTAATAGTATCCCCAGAAATTGCGTCATTTATATAATTTAAAAATTCTATATATTTCTACATATATACATATATATATCATTGACATAAAATAATTTCCTTTTCCCACATTACCCCCTCCCACACCCCACTACGAACAATAATTTATTAACATAGAGTTATTGTAAATTTTTTTTGGAAATTTATTCAAATTAGTAATTAAAATTTCTTTTTCTTTCGATAATTTGGTAAAGAATTTTTAGTGTGTTAAAGTAAAAGATAACAGTTAAATAAAGTAAAGTAAAAGTTTTTGTATTTCCAATTCAGTAAAATTAAATTCTTTGCATTAGCATAGTTAAATACGTTATTAGTGCACCAAAAATATCACTTGACCCCCACCCTTGCCTTAGACCACTGTGCTATAGGAAGCTGGCCCAATAAATCTCCCGCATATATTTATATAATAATAATTTATAAACATTTATATACATATATTTATTTATCTATTTCCCCACTCACACATATTTCTCGATATTGACCAGAAGATAAAGAAGAATTAAATTCATAAAAATAAAAGAAGAGAAAAATTCCGTAAGAAGAGAATTAAATTATTAAACAGAAATTTTATAATAAATCAAGAAAAAAAAATCGAGAATAAGAAGGTTTATTGAACAAATTAAGAAATCAGCGAAGATAAAAATTTAAGAAGAGTAAAAGTATAAGAGAAATAAGAATATCAAGAAGAGAAGATATACTAAACTTAAAACCTTTTTATTTCCTGTATTAATATCGTAATTTATACTACCTATACACATATATATATTTAATTCGTCCCAGTTTATGAACGTACCCCAAGCACAGTGGTAACCTTAACCTTACTAGAAGCGTGTACCTAGCAATACGTGACCTCTGTTTGAAGATTCCAGGGAGATAGACTCGCGAAATTTCTTTGGTTTAGGAAGATAGTTAGAATTTATAGAGATTAGGTAAAAGAGATTACAGAAATGGCACAACCAACAAAAAGTACAAGAGGTCGTCGTACGACCAACCCGTTAGATCATTATCACCCAACTCTAGTAGCAGGAATAAAGAAAATGGACCCGTGGGAAGTGTCACAGAGATTGGATAGTATGGCATGTAGCACCGTGGGATCATTACCAGTACTACGAAGCAGGCTAATCAGGGCAAGCACCCGGGAGATAGAACCACATAAGAGAGTACCATGGAACCCAATGGTCGATGAAAGACAAAGCTACATCCCAGCCACAACGAGGAATTTCTTAATGGCGCCATCAGAAGATGAAGATGACCCAGAAGCTAATCAGGGGGCTCAGTTCGACAGGCGAGGAACCAGGTGGACCGACCAAAGTGTAAATGGGTTAGAAGCAACCCCAGCTTCGACAGCAGGATCGAATGCACCACCGGCGAGGACCCGTGTAGTACAAACGACCGCTTGTATGGCCGTAGTAACGACCACCACTTCCACGACTCCTACTACTACCATGGCCGGTACTTTTAATAGTGCTTCGTTACAAACGGTAGCCAGTGCAAGAACCGCCATGTCAGCGACTGGAGTGGCCGCCCGGTATATCGCCATGTCCAACCATGCACCTCTAGGTTACTTCCATGATGTGACGTCCATCTTAGGCTCAGTAGGATGGAACTCCAGGAATACACAGATCCCACGATGGACAGTAAACACCACAAATACTTGGAGACCGGAGACGCCATCAACTACCCCAGCTATACGAAGCCAACAACCACCAGTCGTATCACAGACCCCCGGCGAAGTTCCTATTGACGAATTGATAGCCATGGAGGACCTCTGTATACCAGAAGAAGAAGAGCTCGATGAGGAAGAGATTGAAGATGCCTATGCTACTTTCTTCAACCAGTCAAACTTGGAAATCCCTGGACAAAGGGTCCGCCGTGAAACTCAAGATGAGGCACTGAACCACCAGGCAGATATACGCATGGATGCTGGCAGAGACCAATATCAGCGAACCACTGCTGGCATGACCAGGGAAACGCCAAGATGTGGCAACAGTGGCAATAGAGGTTGCAGAGGCGCAAGAGACCATGGAGTTAACCAGTTGAGAGACAACCATGATCGACGACGAGATGCACCAAGGGAAAGTTTACGAGACAATAACGAGCGAAACGAAAGAAGAGACCGAAGAGATAGCGGAGATCGAAGGGATAGACGAGATAGAAGAGATAGAGAAAACAGACGAAATAGAAGAGATAGAGAGCCCAGAGGTCACAGAAGAAATCGACGAGATGATGATTACAGTGACTATTCAGATAGTTCCAGCGACACAGAAGATTACAGTAGTGATGAGGATTATCGAAGACCTAGAAGCAACCCGGTGGATATGACCGACCGAGACAACGCTGTCAACAAAACCCTGAAGAATTGGAAGATTTCCTTCAGCGGAGATGACAGAGAAGGACCGGAAGAGTTTCTTGCCAGGCTGAACAATTGCCGGAGAAACACTGGGATTCCAGATGAAGATCTTCTAAGGTCTATACCCTGCGTGTTTACCGGCGCAGCAAGCGTCTGGTATAGGACCGCGGAATTAGAAGTACACGATTGGAAGAGCTTCAAACGGACCTTCAGACATCAATACGTTGGCGATGTCAAGCGAGTCGACCTTCTTGACGAGCTGAAAAGGCGAACTCAGGCGAAGGGAGAGAGCATAGCTCACTTCATATCTTGCTTCAGATGCATCGTGGGATACTTTAAAAATCCACCGTCGATGAGAACCCAGGTAGACACGGCGTATCGAAATTTGCTACCAGAATACCGCAAATTTATGGCAGGTAGACGAGTAGACACGTACGAAGAGCTCCGGAAGTTAGGTCGACGTTGGGAAAGACAGAAGGACCTCGATAATCGATATCAACCCCCACCACCACGCGAGAAGATGTTAATTCAAGGCGCAGCGTTTGAAACGCCTAAGAGGACAGATAGACCCCGAATAGCGAATGCAGAAGAATTCGAAGAGACTGACAGCACGAGTAAAAGCGAACCAGAAGAAACTCCTAGACCAACCCAGCGAAAACAACGGCGACGACGCAAGAAAAGTAATAAACAACAAGAACCTAAGATTGCCGGAGTACAAGAAGTCAAGCAGGCCCAAACTAACGTGAAAACCCCACCAGAGACCCCGACCGCAGTGACACAGAGTACATCTGCAGTGACACCTGGGCAGATTCCCATGACAGTATGGCCGCAAAATGTAATACCGCCGGTTAACTGGGGGAGTACACCAGCTGGACCACAATATGATGTAAGCAGGCGATATCAACAGCCAGCAAACATAGCTAGTGGAGCCAATGGAGCAGCCAGAGGCCAACCGCAGTACTCCGCGTGCTATACATGCCAGACTGTTGGGCATAGAGCAAAGGATTGTCCACGAAGAATCTGTCGCTCCTGTGGAGGTATGGGTCATTCGATGAGTATTTGCCCCACCCAGTCGACCCCAGCGAATAGACCTAATCAAAATTACACATCAAGAAATGCGAATTGGACCCCAAACCAAGTCAGTCAGGCACAAAGACCTGATCAACAAAGGACAGCGAACCAGCAACAATCACCGGGAAACGGAGCAGCGGGGGGGCAGAACCCAGCTCAACCCCCCCCCCTCTGATGCAAAACCCTTTAACGCCTCCGACTTGGCCACCGACTGGGAACAATTAGATCAAGAACAGCGGAAAGAGTACCTAAACCCAAACGTAAAGATAGAGACCCCTACCGAAGAGAAAATACCCCAAACAAGCGAAATACAAGAGCCCATGAAGATACTCTCCCCACTCGAGTTTGCAGAGAAATACTCTAGAGAAGGGATTCTGAGGACCATGGAGCACTTGCAAGAGAGAAAGAAGAAATTAGCATTATTAGAGCAAGAAACATTACAACTGAGTGAAGAGTCTGATAACGAAGAGACAGATGGATTTAGAAAACTAGCAGAGTTAAACAAAGTATTAAGTATATTAGATCAAGAAGAAGAAAAACACCCATCTATATCAAGGACCAAGGTTCGTGCAGAAGAGAGTAAGTCTAGTCGAGGGGGGGAGAAATATCCGCCTGCGACGACCGAAATCAGACCTGAACCTGAAGACGATAACGATGCTATAGCAGGCATGTGTAATGAAAATCGGAATTTCCTGGATGTAGTGCTCGGAGGGAGACAATACCAGGCCTTATTCGACACTGGAGCAATGGTGTCGTTGATAGGACCTAGAGTAGCCCAGAGATTCCAAGATAGATTAATTCCAGCCCGCACAGTGATCAGAAGCGTCATAGGAGGATCTGCTCGATTAATCGGAAAATTACCCGTAGACTTGGAAGTAGATGGATGTGTGAGACGACTAGAAATGAAAGCTATTTCTGCCTTAGACCATGATGTCATTCTAGGAATAGATTTCTGTCGACTCTGGGAAATAGAAACGAAGTTTAGTGAAAATCTATGGAGAATGAGAGATGGTGAATGGAGAGAATTCAATAACGTAGACCATACCCAAACCCTTGTTTTCGGAGAATGTGCTGGAATTGTAGAATTAGATGATGAGCAAAGAGTAAGAATCGAAAATCTAGTGAATAAGATCATACCTCAACCAACAGATATACCAGGTACCACTGACTTGTCGGAGCATCACATAGACGTAATGGGAGCAGCACCGATAAAACAGAGACCTAGGAGGATGTCGCCGATGATGTTGCAGATCGCTCACCGAGAAATAGAGACGATGTGGCGAAACAACATAATTGAAAGGTCAGCAAGTGAATGGAGCAGTCCACCAGTGATACTTAGGAAACCTGATGGGGATTACCGATTCTGTGTTGACTATAGGGAATTGAATAAGGTCACTAGGAAGGACGCATATCCAATACCTAGTATGGACTCAATCCTAGATAAGCTAAGAAAGGCCAGATACCTCACCAAAATTGACCTGAAGCAAGCATACTTCCAAATCCCCATGGAGGAGAATAGTAGAAAGTATACTGCTTTCTCAGTACCTGGCTCAGGTCTCTGGCAATTCAAGAAAATGCCTTTCGGATTGACCAACGCACCAATGACCTTCCAAAGGCTCATCGACGCCCTCTTTGGACCTGAATGTGAACCTAACGTGTTTGGTTACCTCGACGATATTATAATTGCTACTGAAAACTTCGATGATCATATAAAATGGCTAGAAAAGGTACTAGTGAGACTGGTAGACGCTGGATTGACTGTGAACAAGAAAAAGTGTGAGATTTGCTGCTCACAGATCACCTACCTTGGATTCATATTAGACAGTGAAGGGCTAAGACCGGATCCAGACAAGGTAGCACCAGTCGTCAACTATCCAGCACCTCGTACTGTGAAACAACTGCGACGATTTCTTGGGATGGTAGGATAGTACTCCAGATTTATTGAACATGATTCAGAAAAGAAAGTTCCACTAGTGAAGCTGTTAAGGAAAAGCAGAGAATGGAGTTGGGAAGACGAGCAACAGAGGGCGTTCGAAGACCTGAAAAGAGCCTTAACAACTGCTCCTGTACTCGCCAGACCTGACTTTAATAAACCATTCACTGTACAATGTGATGCCAGCGACTTTGCAATAGGAGCAGTATTGACCCAAGAACACGAAGACGGTGAGCATCCAATTGTTTATGTGAGCAGAGTACTGACAGCCGCAGAAAGGAGCTATACTACCACAGAGAAGGAGTTATTAGCAGTAATCTGGGCAATCGAGAAACTTAGACCTTATCTTGAAGGTTATACCTTCAAGATTATCACAGACCATAGTGCGTTGAAATGGCTACAGAAGCTAAAAGACCCAACAGGACGACTAGCAAGATGGGCATTAAAAATACAACAATGGTCATTTGAGATCGTACACCGACGTGGAGCATTACATCACGTACCTGATGCCCTTTCGAGAATGTACGAAGGTCAAGATGAAGATGAACATGTGTGCGCTTTCGAAGAGATCAAAGACGAAAAATACAACGAGAGGATCAAAGAGATAGAGACCAACCCTTATAAATACCCTGGATGGAAACTAGAAGATGGACTGCTATATAGATTTAGGAAAGAACCATTACTCGACCCAGTGACCCATGGAGAAGAAGGATGGCGACTCGTAGTACCAGCAGAACACCGAGAAAGGATACTGCAAGATGCTCATTGTCATCCTTCCTCAGGGCATCTAGGACTAGAAAAGACCTATGATAAGGTTATCAGAGAGTATTATTGGCCAGGAGTATACTATGACACCACTTTATTTGTGAAGAAGTGTGATGACTGTCAACGATATAAGACCAAGCAAACTGGACCTCAAGGATTAATGGGAAACCGTGTCGTTGAGAGACCATGGCTAGTAGTATCAGCTGACATGATGGAATTTCCTCCGAGTAAAGGCCAAAATAAATACTTACTAGTCTTCCAGGACCTTTTCACCAAATGGATCGAGTTGAAACCACTAAGAACAGCTGATGGAAAAGCAGTGGCTAAAGCTTTCGAAGAGCTGATTTTATTCAGGTGGGAGACTCCTAAGTACTTGCTAACGGATAACGGAAAGGAGTTTGATAACAAACACCTAGACCAAGTGCTACAAGAATACGGAGTATCTAGAGTTACGACACCGCCATATCACCCGCAGGCTAACCCAGTTGAACGTGCGAATAGGACCTTGAAGACCATGATAGCAACCTTTGTAAAAGAGGATCATAGGACTTGGGACCAGCATCTTCATGAATTTAGACATGCAGTGAACACAGCGACGCAGTCGACACTTAAGACCTCTCCAGCGTTCTTGAATTATGGTAGACATCCCAGTCCGGTAAAAAGCTTACGAAGAGAAGTGGAACAAACTAGACCAATAATTAGAATAAATCCTGAAGACTGGGTACATAGAGTAAAACGGTTAGATGCACTAAGAGATTTAGTAATAAAACACATCGAAAAAGCAAAAGAAAAACAAGCAAGAGAATACAATAAAGGTAGGAAGGATATTAGGTTTAATGTAGGGGATATAGTCATGCGACGTTCTCACCCGCTTTCGAACGCAGCTAACCGATTCTCCGCGAAACTCGCACCGAAATGCGACGGTCCGTTTAAGATTTTAGAAGTCAAATCACCGTTAGTATACGTGGTCGAAACAGAGGGCGGTAAGCGCAATGCGAAGGTACACGTTTCAGAACTCAAAAGATATATACCCTCTAGAAATAAACCTGACATGAAACCCTAAACCTAACTAATTAATACTGACCCGTGATAGATTTATTTTCTTATTTACAGATATCAACAATGAGACGTGCTGCAGGTCCACGCCGCGATATTAATCGTGTAGCTCACCGCATGGTGCGCAATATTATGGGTGAGCTACCTTCCATCTCGCCTCCTCGTGCACTGGAAGAGGTAGAGTCGGTAGAAGACCGACCCCGCCAGCTATTGCTCGATAGTGAGCCCTCCCACACCATGGAGGAGCTAACTATCGCAGCTGAAGCGGAGAGCCAACGAGACGAGGAGAATAGAGAGTACTGGGAGAGTGTGACAAAGGATTTGAGCACCCCAAACCCCAGTACTCCTATAATAGAGGAAGAAGAAGAAGAAAGAGGAGCGAGGGAGGAAGCACCTCAACCCTCGCCGGCGATGACCCTGGTAGAAAGAATGAGATTGGAAGAAGAAAGGTTAGAGAGAAGGCAAAGAAGAAAACAAGCAGAAGAGGAACAGAGATTGGAAGAAAGGAGAAAGAAAGAAGAATTAGAACGAAAGGAGGCTGAATGGGCTAGTGCACAGGTGGAGAAAATAGAGAAAGAACGAAAAGAGGGGGAAGATAGATTAAAAGAAAGGTTAGATATAGAAAGAGCAATAATAGAGCGAAAAAGAAGACAAGAAGAAGAAAGAAGAACGATTAGAATGGAAAAAGAAATTGAAGAAGAAAGAATGAGGTTGCATAGAAAGTGGGAAGAAGAAGAGAAAGCCGGAGCAAACAAGTCGTGGGCAGACCAAGTGGAGGAAGATGAGGAGCTCAACCAACTCCTCCTAACCACTACCATCTCGGACCCTTGGATCGGCGATCGCCGACCAGTAGAGCAGCGACCCACCAGCACAGTGACTCCCGTGAATCCACGATTGGGATTACCCGTGAGTCGAGGTTCGACTTGGAAGCCACTTGCCTGGGACCTAGGAGTGGAAGAGGGAGAAGAAGAGTTACGGATCGGAGGGCTGGATGCACGAGGAGCCCATGATCGCCCAGCACGGGCGGACCCCCCACCACCAAAGAAAAAAGCAAAGGGGCCCCGTCAGCTGCAATTGGACGACTATGAGCCCGCCCAATCTCCAGCACACTCCAGGTCATCCGCACCGCCACCAGGTCCTATCGGAAAGGATGCAGCAGGGAAATGGGTCAGAGAGGCTCCTGGACCCAAGTACCCAATGAAGACATCCGGGGCCATGTTTAACGATGTTTTGCGGATCCCCACCCAAGGAAGGATAGATCCCCCTCCCGGTGCCTGCTTCAATTGTTGGCAACGTGGACACCGCTCCAAGGACTGCCCCCAATCTCGACGTCACGTTTACTGTGCTAACTGCGGTCGTCGAGAGGTGGATTTGGCAGATTGTCCACGTTGTAGCGAGCCGCACCGGAGACATCTCATCACTTCCTATGGAGAGGAAGCCGTGGCCCGGATGTATTATTACCATCAACGTGGCGGGGTACCAGGACCTCAATGCCTTCCACCAGGCACCGCCCTCCCTGTCGCTCCACGGTCGCTAGCTGCTAGACCAGTCACGACCAAAACCCAACAAACGGCTACCACCACCACGCAACGCATCACCACCACCACCAACACAGCAACAAGGCCCACCTACACATCACCACCTCCATTAATGGCCCGGACCACTCCAGGACCCGTGCCCCCACTCCGTCGACCCAAAGGCGCAACATCAGAATCCAGGACATCAGCGCCGCCGGAACCAAAACCTGCAGAGCCGATCGAGCAGATGTGTCAGCTCGCCGAGGCTCTCTCTGATCTCCCGGCCATGACGAGGGACGAGATCCTGCAGGATGTGCTCGAGGAGGGTTTAGTGGACCGGATGTTGCGTCTAGTCGACACCTTAAGAGGACTTACGGTTGCTACCCGGATTAAGATTATCCAAAAGGTAATCCGGGAGCAACGAGCCCTTAGGAGGAAGAATGAGGAGCACTAGAGAGGAATTGGACCAGGGAAGAAGAAGAGGAGAAACTGACCAGGGAAAGATAGAGGAGATTGACCAGGGAGTAGGGGAGGAGTAGACTGACTAGGCACTAATAATTTTTTTTTGATAGTGAGTTGATATCCAAGTTAAAAGTTATTATTGTGTTGTTATCTGATTCTAACCCGCGAGATTTTAATTCTGTTAATAATAACTGTGTTGTCCGTAGTTAAATTCAAAACGACCCTAACCTAACCTAACTCAAACCACCCTAACCTAACCTAACCTAACCAAACCTAACCTAGCGAAAACCAACATAACCTAACCTAACTAAACGCGTTAACTGAATACAAAGTATATAAAGCATGAGTGAATTATAAGAATGTGTAATTTCTGGGAATAATAATGGTGATATTAAATGTGTATTAGTTATAAGCAATTAATAGATAACATATATAATGCGAGCGGCTCGGTGGCGAGAGTCGTTGGTGTGCGGTGCTACGTGCAGAATTATTTGTAAGCAGTCCACTCTGGCGAATGTCCAGCTTAGGGGGGGAGTGTTTGTGACGTGGTACGTCCCAACAAAAATTTTTTTTGTTAATTAAAAATTTATTGTACGTTGTATAACTCACATACACGTTTCCACGACACGTCACAACGATTATTAATTTGTAAATCACCAGGGCACTACAACACACCACCGGCTTACTCACCGACCCGGGCGTAATTTATTGAGTAAGAATAAATAATTAATCGAACGAACTTTTTTTTTGTTTACCGGTACACGAGGAGCACGACTAGCAGACGCGCGCGGCAGCCATTACTTACACACTCAAAGCCCATGTGTGTGAGCGCTAGTGCTGCTTACGCAGACCGTAGGTAGGGAATCTCTATTACCACTACATACCAACGACCGCGCGTGCGCTAGGAGTGGCGCACGACGAAGAAGATGTAGAAAGAGAGGGGAAAGCAAGAGAGAAGAAAGAAAGAGATGGAAAGATTCGCATTCGATGGGAGCGAATTAAGAGTGATGGCGCGCCTCTTTCTCGCGCAGTGAAGAAAGAGGGAGAAGCAAAATGATAAAGAGAGATCGAGAGCGCATGGAGAAGGGAGAGTACCACTCTTGCTCCTGCTTAAGTACAGCTGCACTGAGTAGCCTGTATATACGCATACGTATATATATATATACATGTATATAGGTATATATATATATATAGATAGCCATGCCTGTAATGATTCTCTCTCTCTCTCTAATGAATAAAGATGGAAAAAAAAGAGAACGTAGATAAAAAGAAGATAAAAAGAAGAATAAAAAGAAGAAATAAGATTAAATTTGCTATAGAAAAGGTGGCGCGCAGGTTGTAGACTTGCGTTCGAGGACCGGAAGGCAAATTTCACGAATAGAAAGCAATTATTCGGACAAATGATTTGTTATTGGAGGAGTTAAAAATTAAAAAGAGATAGATGATGAAGAAGAGGGAGAAATAGACCGAAGAAGAAGGAAGTGAGCATCAAAGAAGGCATTCGATTACCGTCCTCGTGCCGCATCGGAACTATACCTCGAAAAATCCTCATTTTCTTAAAGTACTAATTAAAGACTTCGTGCGTTTCGTGGAATAACTGTGTAGAGATTGCAGAGTGGATAGACGAGGAAGCAGTTGAGCAGCCAGATTCCATAAGGAGGTTTTTGCTGCCCTGAACCGTCAACCAACTCATCTCCGCAGCCGGCGCCGACCAGTTGCTCGTACAGAGAGCGTAAAAGAGAGAGAGAGATATACGACCTGAGGCCATCACCGCCATCCGTGACCAAAATCGTCGCCATCGCCGACCAGATTCTTGTGTCAACGAGATTTCTACAACGGTGAGTGGACTGTAGTCCGAATCGACTAATATTTTTTTTTGTAAACTAGCGGCTCTCGCCGACTAGGTGTAAAGTCAGTGCGGGCGTAAAAATTTAAACACAAAAGTGATTATGACAACGTTAATTAGTGAAAATTTAGAAATTTAGTAGTAACGGGGCGTAATTAAAAGTGTGAAGAAAATTTTGATTGTAAGATTAATTTGTAGTGATAAAGCGAAATTAAATTTAGACCACGTGTGCAACGATTTCGTCGACCGGTAAAATTCTTGTTAGTAATTATATTAGGTAAAGATTTAACAATAATTCGCTTGATTGACCGGAATCATAATAAAATTTGAGATCGGTGGACATCGTGGTGTGTATGACGTAATACAGTTCATGACGCGGGCCTTAGCGGCCATTTTGTAAAGAAAATTTTTTTTTTGGATATTCTGCGTTGACTAGTAAATTAAGTTAACTGAAAAAAGAAATTTGTAAATCAGAAGAGATAATAATTAAATATTGAATTTCTTTCTTTAGATATATTAAATTTCGAGAGTGCGGGAGTGAAAATCCGACCACGTGTCTAACGATTTCGTTGACCGGGTAATTAAATTAAATTAAATTAAAAATTAAAAATTAAATTGGTATTTTGTACGCAAGTTCGACGAATTATTAGTTTTTTTTTATTTTTGACCGGTGATTAAACAAATTGGTAGACACGTGGGATTAGCGTGTGTGTGTGAGAGAGAGAGAGAGAGAGAGAGAGACAAGTGCGCGGGCTCTTGGTAGCCATATTGTTGAACGAAAGAAGAGCGAGGTCGCTTAAGTAGACCAGACTGTAAATTTGATTCTTTTTATTGCTACGATTAGAACATTAATATTAGTATTTCAATAAAAGTGAATTAAGAAAATTTATAATTTTTGATTGACCGGGATGTATGGGTGATGAGTGTGCGCGAGTAGTAGATTTAACAGATTCAATAGAAAAATAGATTAAATTAAAGTTTATAGACCGAGCGAGATTACGTTAAAATTATTTTTTTTTCTTTCTGATATATATAGTTGTTTTTGCCGTTGAATAAAGTAATTCAAGCGTTGTAAATTGAACCAGTGAGATTAAAATTTTTTTGTGTGTAATACCTCTCCCAACTTCAACTAATAAAATTTGACACCAAAGGTCGCCCACCTCCCAGCCAAGACAGCCCGAGATTCATGCTGCCGACGAGTAAGCCGGTGGCCTGTCTGGCGCTCTTAATAAATTAAAGATTCTTTCTTTTCGACAGGCCGAACTTTGCATGCGGGGACGGGCAAGGTTATATTAATTTATTTGATAACTTGTTTATTGAAATTTTCATATAATTAAATTCTCACATCGCAGATATTTTAAATTACAATTTAATTTTTAAAAATCGAGCGTTACATTCAAAGGACGTGACTATCTTTATAACTTTAGGTAACAAAACGTACACTAAAGTTATATCAAAATCTTTAATTTGCAATCTTAATAAGCTATTGTAAGAGAAATCAGTAAAAAATGTAGAAATAATGTAAAAATAATGCTAAAAATGAAAATGTAATAGTAGATGAAAAGAAACTAACTGTAATAACAGATTCATCTTTACTGTCAGTTACCACAGAAGAAGCCACAGTACTTTTTAAAGGAGTCTTGTCATATATAAAAATTTTAATTTATATATCTGACTTAAGTTCCAGCTTAAGTTCCAGCTTAAGTTCTTACTTAAGTTCCAGCTTAAGTTCTTACTTAAGTTCCAGCTTAAGTTCTTACTTAAGTTCGGACATAAGTTTCAACTTAAGTTCGGACTTAAGTTCTAACTTAAGTTTGGACTCAATTTAAAACTTAATTCTGACTTAAGTTCTAACTTAAGCCTCAACTTATGATTTAACTTAAGTCTTTTCTTAAGAAGGAAATAAAGTTGTTACTCAATAATTAACCTCAAACTGTCATAGTTATTAGAATAACCAAATTTTCTCGATTGTCTTATTGGTAGGAGATATTCAAATTCATGACCTCTTATTGGTTGGAGTTTTGTCGTTTGGGAGAAATGTCCATGACTCGTGAATGTGCAAACACGCAGGGAGGCTGAAAAGTCCTTGGGCCCCGCGACCCCACGTACCCGAGCTGAGTGAATGGTGTACTGAATGTGTAGATGAAAGAGAGCGCGTAAATGTGCAAATACGCAGGGGGACTGAAAAGTCTTTGGGCCCAGCGACCCCACGTACCCGAGCCCAGTGAATGGCAAACTGAATGAATGGATGAAGGTGAGGATGAAGATGTGCGAACACGCAGGGGGACTGAAACGTCTTTGGGCCCAGCGACCCCACGTACCCAAGCTAAGTTTGAATGGAGAAGTGCAAGGTAGGATGACAGGCAAATGTATGCATGTTTGGACGTATGAATGGACACGGCCTAATGCCTGGACGGACGGACGAGACGAGCGACAATGGACAAGACCGCAGCGTGAAGTAATGCTAACGCAGTCCCACGCTGCGGCTCTGAACGGTGAACGTTACGGATCCCTGCCCGTGTAAGTGAAGCATTTTCTTGCTTCTCTTCCGCGGCCAGGGTGAAGGTCTCTGCTTGTGGATGCCTCAGGGGCGAATGCGAACCTACCAGGTTTCTTTCTCCCTCCAAGTTGACGCAGCGTCAGAATCCCGTCACACCAGTGGCGCGCACTGCGGTTGGGGTGATCCAGCTGCAGCCCACGTCGCTGTAGGTCTGATAGTAGATTTACCCGTTTTTTGACCACCAAAAAAAAAAAAAAAAAAAAAGTTATCTTCTGTAAGAGAGAAGGTTCAGTTTTTTTTACAATGACCTGCCTTGGTGCGTTTATGTTAAGCACATGTTATCCCACATAGCACAAAATGTTTTTGAAAAACCTTTTAAAAACTGTTTAAAAATATTTGAAATATTTGTATTAATATTTCTTAAAAATGTTTTAAAAAAACTTCCCATATAACATTATTAAAAATAATTAGAATTGCGATCATTAAATCTTTCAATAAATATTTCTATAAGATTTAAAAACATTAAGTAAAATATTATCCATAACCTTTTGAAAACGAAAGAATAAATGATTTACAAAAGGTTTTTAAGATGTTCATAAAATATTATTTCGAATCAATTTTATTTAAGATTCAAAAAATTAGCAAAAATATTTTTGTAATGTTGCAAAAATGTATTTAAATAAAGTTGCGAAAGATGTTTATGAAAGCTTTTATAGAAGGTTCTCAAAAAGATTTCTATAATATTTTATTAATCTTTTAGGGAACATTTATTTCGACCAAAAAAACATTTTTGAAAATGATAATAGAAGTTTATAAAAACAATTCAGAGAATATTATAAACATCCTTTATAGAAGGATCAAAATAATATTTAAGTAAATGTTTTAACGGTTTTTTGGCGGTTGGCGATGTTATATTTGAATCTCAGTTCGATAGTATAACTTTTATTTTGTAACAATCAATAACCAAATATTATATAATCTGCGAGTAAATTGAAACAAAAAATAACCTGATTGTAAACCAATTACACACTAAATGGGGTCTATAAATTGAATAAATAATAATAGAAACGTAATCATGATTTCGAACTCGCGACAATTATGGCTTAATGTTTGAGTTGACTATCAAATTTTTTTCATAAGTTACTCAATATTGATAATAGATTACAAAACAATGAATTATACGTTATAATAAATCATTCATTCAAATTTCTGTATGGTAAACGAAAATGTTAAATTTGTTAAGCGTTATCATAAAATTTTTAATCAATGTTTTGTATTAATCTAAAAGTTTATGTTGTATAACATTAATTATATACTTAACCAAGATTACAATATTTTGATTTTGTTTTGGTGATGGTTTAGAAACTAATACAACCACTTACGAAATTAATAAAATATAAATTTCAATGTTCTGACTCAGATATCGATACAACGTATAAAATATGCTAATTTATCAAAATTAATTTTGGCACAAAGGGCATTTATTAAATATTTAGAGTTTCCACAATTGAAACATTTAACTTGTAACTGGACGCAATCTACACGAATTATAAATCTGATAGTGTTTTTCTTATTGTTTTTCGATTCGCTAATACAAATTTTACAATTGGCACCTACGATTAATATATTTTTAAATTGTTTCACGTTAACTATATACGCATTCGGTGCAGGTAAATCAAAATAACTTTTGATTTCACGTAAACTCGTATTTATGCAATGTTTTTGAGTTGCGTTGAATTGAATTGAAAAAGATAAAATTACAGCTGTTACTGGGTTACCGTCTGATGCACATTATTTAAACTAGTCTCAAATCTTTTGTGCTATCCTGTAACTCTATTTCTGATGTATTTTGTAAATGTGCCACAAACGGCGCAGCAGATAATTCTATAAAAAGTAAATTTACACATAAAATAAATTACGGTAATTTTTTACGTATAAAAATGAATGTTTTATAGAAATATCTACTGCGCCGTTTGTGGCACATTTACAAAATACAACAGAAATAGAGTTATAGGATAGCACGAAAGATTTGAACCTAGTTTAAATAATGTGCATTATGTGGTAACCCAGTAACAGCTGTAATATGACATGTTACTAGAGAATTAAAAGTTGTGTGGATATCCCCATATATATACATATATAAACATGATCTTCAACTTTTCTTTTTAGCAGTTTCTATCATTCTACGATTTTCATATTACAACATTGCTCCCCTCTCTTTTAAATTGTCGTCCCAACAATTAAAGGACCAGTAAGACTTCATTTTTATAAATAAATAACCATGCACCAAGCATAAATAATAATTTCATCTTACATTCTTGTTACTGTCAACTCCAGGATTCTTGTCCAATACAAGAATGATTCCTAATTGACACAAGAATACACAAAATAAACTCAAATTCTTTTCTTCTAACAGACAACTTTCAGGAACAATGTTTCAGTTAAAACCTTATTGAATATGAGTAGGAATTATTTTTTTTTATTGGGACAAGGATGTAGAAATTTTTTCGAAAATATAGTGAATAAAAGCCTTCATACGAGCTTGAATAACCAAAGAACTAAGACTCTTACAAAAAATGCATAAAAAATAAAATAAAGTATGAATTGAATGCTTTAATTTAAGCTTTATTGCATTAAAAAATCTTTTGTTGTTCGAAAGATGTTTTGGCATGATAAATCACCTGAGAAATCACCGACAAGAAAAATATTAAGGATGCCCTACAAAATTTTAATGACCCTACAGGGCATCCTGACAGATGTGCTGCTTGGCATGTAATGGGGTGATTATCAAGTCACGATAGGACAGTCTCATTTTCAGATGCGCCCTATTATTACCCGCCTACTACCTAACAGTTGCTTGACTATAGATATTCAAAACATTTGAAAAAAAACCTCTCCTGACATTTTTCCAGTTTTAGGACTCTTTTATAGTTTTTTTACAGAATTATCATCAAATTTAAAGAAAAATACATAATAAAAGCTTAAGTGTTTGAAAAATTAAACACAATAGAAAAAAATTCAAGTTAAATATGTTTTTAAAAATTTAATGCAGCTGGACATTTTTTAATGCAAAGTGCATTAAATTTCATGTTTGATAATCAAAAATTTCCAGTAGTTTTGTTTTTAGTAAAATTAATGTGAATATGGCATGTTCAATGTGAAATATGTTAAATTTTAAGCAGAACATCAGAAAATTTTCAGCAAATTGATTTTTTATTTAAAATTTAATGCAGATCAATATTTTTAATGTAATGTACATTATAATTCGAGATAGATTGCAGGAAATCACCAGTAGTTTTGTTTTCAGCAAATTTAATGCGGATATAACTTCCGTAAAAGTACGTCTAATTTTAAGTAAAATATCATGATATTTTTATCAAATTGGTTTTCATTCAAAATACATTGCGGATCAAGATTTTTAATCTTTTCTGACCTGGTGTCCACCGGTGAAATCGACATTGATATTTTTTTTAAATTGTGCAAAAATAACTTTTTAAAATAAACTAGTGTATTTAATTAAAGTAGGCTATTTCCAATATCAAACTGAGAACCTAAGTCTTTATATTCAAGCTATAGTTATAGATTTAAGAACAGGCTGCTGTCCTTGTCTAATTGAGTTTTTTGTTATTTACCTAAGTATCAATTGATGTATTTGCAAATTGAAGGTTGAGCGCAATAAATATTATTATAAATATAAACATAATTTTTCACTTCAGCGTTCCTTACTTTTCTCAAAAACAATGCGGTAGAATTTTTTTTTCTCAAGCACAAATATTTATCTTCAATTTGCCGATACATCGATTGATACTTGAGTAAATAACAAAAAACTATATCAGACAAGGACAGCGAATCCGGCCTGCTCTTAAGCCTCAACCTGAGCCTTAACCTAAGCTTTAGCCAAAGCCTTAGCTTGAGTCTTAGTCTCAGACTTAGTTTCAGCCTTAACCTTAGATTGAGTCTCAGCTTTAGTCTTACCTTTGGCTTTACCCTACTGAAAAAAGCCAAGTGATTAATCACTTGATTTATCATCTGATTTATCATCTTATTTATTATATGATTAATCACCTGATAAATCACCTGACTTTATGACATGATCTGACAGGTGATTAATCAAGTGAATAATCGGATGAAAAATCAGGTAATGAAATGAAATGAAAAATCAAGTGATTAATCAAGTGAAAAATCAAGTGAAAAATCAAGTCATCAATCAGATGAAAAATCAGGTAGTGAAATGAAATGAAAAATCAGGTGATTAATCAAGTAAAATATCAAGTGATTATTTAGGTATCATAATTCATTCTATAGGTTTTATTTGTATCTATATTATATTTTTATTAGTTGACCAATAAAATTAAAACATAGTTTTAATAATCGAGGATTTCAATGGTAGAAATCAAAGATACAATCTTAAATGTTTTCAACATCTATTGAATTATAGAACAGATGCAAAAACAATACATAAGAATATATACAATGTCGATACATTTATCATACTCATATCACCAAGTTTGCATTAATTTTAGGGAATAATTGGGTACATATACCATGGTAATATTGAAGTCTGAAATTTTGGCTTTCTTCATGTGTATATGTACCCAATTATTCCCTAAAATTAATGCGAACTTGGTGATATGAATATGATGAATGTATCGGTATTGTATATATTCTTATGTATTGTTTTTGCATCTGTTCTATAATTCAATAGATGTTGAAAACATTTAAGATTGTATCTTTGATTTCTACCATTGAAATCCTCGATTATTAAAATTATGTTATACCTTGGTAGAAAATGAAACGCTTTTTTTACCATTTTATGGCCATGACTTTGAAATGAAAGCTAAAAATGGGCATTGATTATGGCCATTATTTTAACTAATATGAAACGTTTTTTTTTACTTGTATACCACTAACATGTTACACGCATTTTTGAAGATTAAAATATGAATCTTAGAAACAGAAAATATACTCATAATTAATTCTCTATAATTATTTGTGTTTAAGACGATTTATTTTTTCATTTTTTTGTATTTATTCAACATATTTTATAATTTAAACGTGAATGAAAACATGCATTGGATTTATAGGTTAAAATATTTCTAGGTACTTAAGTGGCCTACCTTATCGACTATTAGCATTTTTCGGCAAAAATTGACTATTTATTAGCCAATATTGACATGACAAAATATTACTATTAATAATGCCCATAAATTATATTATACGCCATTTTTTATGTTCACATTTCTACCAGGGTATTGGTCAATTAATAAAAATATAATATAGATACAAATAAAACCTATAGCATGAATCACGATACTTAAATAATCACTTGATTTTTCACTTGATTTTTCACTTGATTAATCACCTGATTTTTCATTTGATTTCATTACCTGATTTTTCATCTGATTAATCACATGATTTTTCACTTGATTAATCACCTGTCACATCACGTCATAAAGTCAGGTGATTTATCAGTCGAAAACTAATGAAAATTTTATATATTTTCATAGAATAAAATTAGTTGTTCGTCCTTAAATCTATTGGGCTCTGACCATACTTTTGTACAAAAATATTTAATTTACTAATTATAACAAAAATTTAGATTAGACAAAGACAGAACTATACGGCTACCTCTTAACCTTAGCATAATCTTTTGCCTTGAATTGAGCATAATCTAGCCTTAACCTCAGCCTTAGCATTAGCCTAAGTCTTAGCTTTAGCCTTAGTCTTATCTCTAACATTAACGACAGCCTCAGCTGCAACTTAAGCTTGAGCATTAAGTTTAGCCTGAGCCTTAGCTTGAGCCTGAGCCTTAGATTCAACTTCAGCTTTAATCTTAGTTTTTGCCTTAGCTTTAGCCTTAACTTTAACCTTAGTCTTAGTTTTAGCCTTAACTTTCGCGCATCTTGATTACCAAAAATGTTTCAACTGCATTCTTATATCTTTATTAAAATCGGCCTTTTACTTTTTATGTGCAGTTAGGTGGCGCTACATGTCAGGGTGCAAATGTCACCAATCCCTGAAATGTAGGTAACCTCAAAATCCATTCAGCTAGCTCTATACATGAAAGATCGGATACCTGGTACGACAAAATAAAAAATACAACAGTGAGGAAAGGGGGGTTAAGGGGCAATGAAAGGGTAAAGCGAGTTAAGGAGGTGAAGGGTTTGCAGAGCGGTGAGGGGGACAATGACATGCCAAAATAGCTGATTTTGAAAGGAATTGGTTCATTATTTGAGGGAGGGGGGAGTAATAACGGTTTGAGGGGTGGTAAAGGGGGAATAAATTTTTTAAACGGATTCGGAACTCAGACTTTTGTTATAAATAAAACAAAATATTTATAACACGTATAATCTCAACATCCAAATATTAAACACAATTAATTTAAACACTAATTTTGTGGAAATTTGTGTGCCAAAAAATTTCCACACATAATATCTGAACACCTTAATATCGAACACAATTAATTTCAACACAAACAATATAAACACGTTGTGTAGAGTTTATTGGTGTATTAATTATCTGTGTTCACTATTTCTGTGTATAATATCATTGTGTAGAAATATCAAGTGTAAAATATTAGTAGTGTTGAACGTCTGTGTTGACTTTATTTGTGTATAACATCATGGGTATCATATTACAAGTCTTCAATTCTGGCCATTTTTATTAAATTTCTAGCCAATTTTATTAGAGCAACGATATTTATTGCAACATTTTGAATATTTAACTGGCTCTTCGATTTTATATAGTCAAGAAAAAATAAAAAATAATATAGATTTGATTTTAAAAGCTGACTTTTATAAAAATCTTGTCAAAGATTATTTATATTATGCAACATTAGAAGAATAAATTAAAATTAACGATGCTATATGTTTTATTTAAATTATTAAAAGAAGAAACAGAACTTTTTTTAAATTTTGATGTGAGTAAATATCAAAATTTTGAACTATAAAATACAAAAATATTAATATCAATAAATTAATTTTATGATATAGGAAAAACCTGATGAAATACCTGAAAAGAGAATCCTTATATTTTGGTCATAGGTGAATAAAAAAATTTTTTTAATTTTATTTTTAATTAATTTAATAAAGAAATTTATATAGTTAATAAAGCTTCAAGTCAAAAAAGTTCTGTATGATAATTTTTACATTATATGTATTTTCGTAAATAATAATATTTTATGAACTGTAATTGACAAGCATTATTTTTTTTTATAATACAAAAAGTACAATCAGAAAATATTTTTGTAATTTTTAATGCTAGTGAAATTTCTTTGAATCAATTATTTTTAATCATTTAAAAATAATATTTTATTTGTAATTTATTTTCAGATAGTACCAATGAATTCATTTTAGTAGTACGAGAGAATTCTTATAAGTTTACAAAAAATATTGTTACAACTCTTCAAATGCTTATAGCACCCTACTTCGTATTTAATTGCACATATCCAGAAAATTGCAGTTGTTTTATTTTTATACAATTACGTTTTGCTGATATTTAAGAAAGAATGGGCATTACAAGAGCTTTTTCAGCGAAACGTGTAAAAACAGCAATGACTTTATATTCACATTTAAACGATTGTTAAAAAAAATATTTTACAGAAAAACGCCCAAACTTGCAGCTAATGCAAAACCTAATAAAGATACATTAAATTCTAAAAAAAATGTAAGCCAAAAGAAAGTTGCAAAAGTAAAAAGTGCTCCAACTAAGAAAAATTTTTCAAAAAATGTCGAAAATGTAAATCCAGTTCTAGATTAAGTTAAATGTGTTAACACAGCGTGCACAAGTTAAAAGGGGTCATAATTCGATTATGCCGATTAAGTATTGTTCACTGAATATACCTATCTTTGCACAATACTTTTCCGGTGAAATCGTGTTATGTCCCCTTTTAAACTTTTGCGCCATCATATGTGCATCAAACTTTTGTCATGCTTAAATTAGTATTTATTTATATTCAATCAAACTATCTAAAAATAACAATAGTTGAAATTTTCGTTAATATTTTATAAAAAATTAGTGTTACTTGAAAATTGACTTGATATTAAGTTAAAGATTCAAAAATTAAAAAAATGCAACCTTGTTTTCCAATATAGTTTTTTTATAAATAATTTAAAGAGTTATTAATATATTAAGTTTATGAATATGTTTAATAATTTTATAAACTTTGTATGAGATGGTTATAAAGCTGTGAATAACCTCAATGAATAAAGTAATAAACAAAAAGGTTGTGTGATAAATAATATCATTTTCACCAATAAATCTTTCATTAAAAAAATTATATTATATACTTTTGTCTTATTACCTTCAAATCTAACTAGGATAATTAAATGTTCTTAAATAGAAAAGTATGGAACTAGGGAGTAAAGTCGCAAATTGCTCCTGAGAGTAAATTTGCGACCCGAGTCAACCACAGTCACTTTATTAACTTAAAAAACCCTGCCAAGTGCTTTGGCGCAATGCTTTCTCATAGAGCTCATTGAGTTAAAGTAATTATTTGATTTATTTTTTTATGTGATTTTAATGTAAAAAACATAATTTCTTTTCACGAAAAAATTAAGAAGGGAAAGAAAGAGAATGAGAAAGTGATTAGGAAATAGGAAGATTGAGAGAGAGGGATAGATAAAAATTGTGTAAAAATGAGTATCAGGATGAGATAGAAGAAAAGAGAAGAAGTGAAGAAGAAAGAAAAGAGTTAGTGAGAGCATTAAATAACAAATCATAAGTGATCGAAGAGCTACGCTAAAAAAATTATTATTCAAAAACTTTTTTATAAAGACTGTAGCGAAGAACTTGTATACAAATTTTAGAGCAAATCTATCGAGTAGTTTATGTAAAATAGATAAAAAATGAAAAAATTAAAATTTTTAAAAAAATTTTTTAAATTATATGAAATTAAAACTACACTAAGATAACCAATTTTCAATAACTTCCCGTCTAGTTAGACAAAAAAATAGATTGTATGTAAAATTTGAAGCAAATTTATCGAGTAGATTTGGAAATCTAATTGGCTAAATACATAAAAATTTTTTTTATAAATTTTTTTTTAATTTTTAATGTTTAAAAATTAAAACTACGTTAGACTAATCAGTTTTCAAAAATTTCGCTACTTTTAGCAGTCGCAAATAATTTTTCTACAAATTTTAGAACAAATATCTATATCAAGTACGTAGCGTAAAATTAAAAAAAAATTAAAATTTTCAAAATCTTTAAAATTTTCTAAAATTGTAACTACGCTGGGAAAATTAGTTTTCAAAAACTTCTTTTTTTCATATAGTAGCGAATAAATTGTATTCAAATTTTGGAATACATCTATCAAATGGCTTACGTAAAATAGAAAAAAATTGAAAAATGAAAATTTTTTCAAAATTTTTAAAATGCTTTGAAATTGAAAGTGTTCTAGGGAAATCAGTTTTCAAAAGTTTTCCTTCTTTTGGCAGTCGCATATAATTTCCATGCAAATTTTAAACCAAATCTATCCAATACTTGATGTAAAATACAAGAAAACTAGAAAATCAAGATTTTTTTACAATTCTTAAAATGGCTCTTAAATTAAAACTACGCTAAGAAAACCAATTTTGAATAGCTACCGCACCAGTTGAAAAAAAAAGAATCCTATGCAAAATTTGAAGCAAATCCATCGAATACTTTTCTAACTGTCATAATGAATACATACACACACACATACACACAGATATTTTCTAGAAACCACTTATTTCGACTCCTTGAGTCCAAATATGTACAAATTAATGAAAAAATAAAAAAAAATTTTTTTATCAATGCAATACTTTCTCTATGAGAAAGTAAAAAGCGGGCCCAATTGGAAAAAAATTGAAATTAAATTATTTTTATGCAAATTTTTAATCATTTATTCAATTTTATAAATTTTTAATTTAACGGGAGAAAAGAACTATTCTCCCGCTAAATTTGGCAGGAATCAAATTAGCTAGTTAATTGAGGTGGGAATAAAATATATAATTGATGATTAAATTTATATTCCTGAAATGCATTGTTTATATTTTATTAATAGAATTAGAACAGGATGGAAATTAACGTTGATATTATATTCTTTCTATAACAATTATAAAATCATATTTAAATTTCATCAAAAGCATTTTTTTTTAACTATATTTTTTAAATTATATATAAATAATTTATAATCATAAAATAATTGGTTTTAATATAAATATGATATGACCAGACTTAACGTAGGTCTTTTTTTTGTAATTAATGGATTACACACTTTACTCAAAGAAAATTCATTGGCATGCGTCTTTTAGTTACCTATCATGCTGTTCAAATAAACTCTTAGAATTCACCCCCACTTCCTAATATTACATTCTATTTGATAATGTAATTAGGAATATTGATATTCTACCTTTTTTGTAGTTTTCTTCTTATAATTAATTGGCCTCTTGAGTAGTGGATAACAATTTTAGGCCATATATGTAGTTTCATTTATCTTTCAATTTGATTCCAATTTAATGATACGGCCTTTTCTGCCGTTACATAAGAAAAGCTGGCAATCGTGGAATTTTTCATCTAATTCAGTTGTTTAAAGTCTGCAAGCTCAAAATTCTGTATCGTAGCATATAATTATAATCGATGAAGACACTGGATTTATAATTAAGGAGGTACCTTCGTCCACCACTCAAGTCAAATTTTCAATATGCTTATTTGAGTAAAAGTTACTAGATATCTCCTCTCCCCAAGAATGTATGTTTTGTATGGTGATTTACATATACTCGATAGAATTAGCATCAATATAAAAATAAGAAATAATTTTTATTTAAAACTAATTATAATAACTAATTTATTTAAATTAAAATTAATTAAAGAGCTAAGATCATCATCTTTACTGTCCAAATCATTTACATGCTCTTTTTACGAAATTTGAAAATTTGAGGTTATGGTGTGTTTTTGCCGCCATCCCGTATATACGATAAAAGTAACTAGATTCGGACGTAAATGAATAATTTATTCATTTATATTTCCGCGTAAAAGAAATGAAAGTTTCTGAAAATTATTCTATAAGTTGCCAGTAATATTATGTTTATCCTCAAAAAATTTCATTTTATTCTGTTTTGTAAATTTTAAGATCAACTACAATATTAACGTTTCCCCATAAGAACCAATGTTATATAATTATTCTAATTTCTCAATAACGAGAAAACGAATCTTCATGAAATTTTATATGTGCATTTTAGACATAAAAACAAACAATTTTGCATAGTTTCGACCAAATCTGTTTTGTAATACTAAAGCGAAGGTACCTCCTTAAACGTACTGAGAAGCTTGTTGTGGGAAAATTTACTAACTGAGTTGTTGTGAATCTATCAACTAGCACACAGTTCAAAAAATTAACCAACATTGTTTGTCTCAAAAGAATAACTAACAACTTGTTTGTTAATTTCACATACTAGAAAATTGTAAAACATTTCACAAACAGTGTTTGTTAATTTTTCACAAACGAGGTTGGTAAATTTTACATACATCGTTAGTCATACGGAGAGAAGTATAGACTGTCATTATGGCAAAAAATTACCATAATTTTTAGTAAAATTTACTAAAAATATTATAAAAATTGCTATGTAATTATGGAAATTTTTTGTCATAATGACAGTTAAGATAAGTCTGTGGCAGCTTTATGATAAAATATTGTAATTTTTATAAAAAGTGTTTAATTTTTACTCTGCTTTTCTCTCCGTGCACCTGTATTATTTCTACTTCACAAAATAAAAGTAAATCATCACTTTATATTTTGCTCTTAATAATTAATTGAGATATTAGGAAATAAAATAACAGATAAAAATAAAATTTATTCAATAAAATATTCAGTGAGAATCAAACAATTTTCATTGATAGTAAATTGTTCATAACATTTAGTAAAAATTAAATCAATTATTTTTTTTATCTCGATATTTTTTTCTTCTGATATAACATAACAATATGTTTTTTGACAAATTTCTATAGTTTTAAAATGCTGAACAATAATATATTCAACACAATTAAATGAAAAAAAACAAAGAATCTTACTAAACGTAGGCAAATCATTAGTCGACGTGTGTATGAATTTTCCAATTCTATAAATATTATTATAGAACATCATTTTTGTACTAGTTTGTATACAATCTTGCATAGAAACATTAAATTTTTTAGAAATTAATTCATTGTAACATATATCAGATAATATAGTAAATTTAGAACTTATTAAATCAGGTGAAATATTGAATTCTAAATATTTCCATTGATCATATTCTGCTTGTTGATGTCGTAAAGCTAATGTTTGACATATATTTTTAAAATTTTTCAATGGTTTTGCTAAGTTTTTAAATTTACCGTTCATAAGTACTTTCGAACCTCATAGTCCAATAAATTCTTACAGGACCCATTAATTTATTAACGCGAATATAATGAGTAATGAAGTGATCTTTAGGAGTTAAAGAAACATTGTACTCATTTATAAGATAAAAATGATGTTGTGGAATGATTTTCTCAAGGCGATTTAACATTTTTAGTGTAATTTTCGGAGCACAAGCTATTTTAATCATTGATATTAAAAGTAAAATCATGTCCCATTTTTTAATATCTTTTTTTGGAATTCTGTTTACATAATCATATAGGATAAGTGGCAAAGAAATAATTAACATTAAAGTTTGCCCTGCAGATTATTTTATTTTGTTACCTACGCAATCTAATCTTATAGGACTTGGTTTGTTTTTCATATTATTTATACCGTAATTAAAAAAATTAATTCGAGAATTAACTTCTTCCAAAGAAACAATTTTAGATTCAGTAAGAAATTTTAAAAATAATTTAATATCACGTTGAGCGATTCCCTCTAGTAAATCATGCATTGCGTCTACAGTAAAATTTTTTCCTAAATCAAAATATTGTAATTCCATAAATTTACTTCTTTCTTTTACACCATAAATATGTTTAACTTTATGTCCTTTAATTTCATTCTTTTTTTGTTCAAATTCTATTTGTTAAAATATGTTATGTAGCAATTAATAAAAAAAGCGTTATGATAATATATAAATGAGTTGGAACTTTATTTAATAAGTACAGAGTTGCTACAGCTTATGTATATGCGCAAGAGAAGAGCGACTAGCTCAGGCACAGTGAGAAGCACGACCAAGACTGACGCCTCACATTCAAAGTAACTAACGGCTTTCCCCACCATGTACCAATCACGCACACACTCATACACACAGTAATACAGAGAGAGAATATGAGAACCAATATATTTACATTTCTAACACTCCCCCTGTTCGAATAATCTCTCTTCTAAAACATTCATCATCCTCTTTAAAACATCAAATTGCGATTTAGCAAGACTCTTTGTAAGAATGTCAGCCAGCTGTTCTTTAGTACTAGCATTCTTAACAATCACGGTGCCATTCTCTACTTGTTCTCTTATAAAATGAAATCGGAGTTCAATATGCTTAGTGCCTCTATTATTACTTGGGTGCTTAGATAATTCAATTGCACTTCTATTATCCACAAACAAATCACAACCCTGTGCACATTTAACTCCCATTTCACTTAAGAACCTTTTCAACCACACAAGTTCCTTACATGCCTCACACGCAGCAACGTATTCCGCTTCAGTTGTACTTTGCGCTACAATACTTTGTTTTCTCGAAAACCATATAACCGGTGCTGAAGCACATAAAATAACACAACCACTTGTAGACTTTCTTGTGTCTAAACAACCAGCAAAATCTGCATCCGCATATGCAATCGGAGACATGTTAACAGAACTACCATTGTATAAAATTCCTACATTACTCGTCTTAATCAAATATCTAAAAACACGTTTCAAACATTTAACATGAGTTACATTAAAATTATTTCCAAATCTACTCAATGTATTTACAATATAGGCTATATCTGGTCTTGTAACATTAGCCAGAAACAATAAAGAACCGATAGCCTCTCTATACGGATAATTAACATATTTGTCATTATTGTACGGTTTACATAAAATCAAACCTAGTTCAGCAGGCGTATCAGTGGGATTCGCAGTATCCATATTAAACCTTCTAATAATCTTTTTACAATAACATTCCTGATTTATAAAAATCGTTTTCTTATCTAAATCTTTATTAATTTGAATTCCCACGAATATACCTACCGGACCAACAGTCGCTTCAAAACTATCACACAAATCTTTAATCACATTCTATATATCATTCATATTACTACCAAAAATCATACCATCATCCACTACAAGCGCTAGATACATAGATGACTCATTCTCTCTTTTACATACAAAAACAGACCATTCTGAATCACATTTTACAAAACCAAATCTATTTAAAAATTCACAGAAATGTGTATTCCAACATTTAGATGCCTGCTTGAGTCCATAAAGAGATTTCCTCAATCTACACGCTTTGTTCTTCGCATCAGGAACATAAAGACCCTCTGGTATTTTGATATAAATTTCTTCCTTCAATTCACTATACAGATATGCAGTTTTAATATCAAATTGCAACATTTCCAAGTTCTTCTGTGCAGCCAATGCAAATAAAACTCTGATGGATTCATATCTTGCGACAGGTGCATAGGTATCAAAATAATCAATACCTGGACGCTGCATAAAACCACGAGCGCACAATCTTGCTTTGTATCTATCAACATTACCAGCTGAATCAGTCTTGACTTTAAAAACCCATGTCGTATCCAATAAGTTTGCATCCACCGGGGGAACAACAATGTCCCAAGTATTATTTACTTTATGAGAATGCAACTCCTCTGCCACAGCCGACTTCCACTGCACAACATCACTTCCATTCATGGCATCAGAGAAACTAATCGGCTCCTGAATATCGACAACATTGCCTTCATATCTTTTTGGCTTCTTTATCAAAGTTCTATCTCGTAAAGTCATATTAGACTCTTTTAAATTTCTTTTCAGGCCACGTTTTTGCTCGTTATTTACATTATCATCTTGAATATGCTGCTGCACAGGCTCTTCTTCTGACAGATCCATAGATTCTTCCATATCATTTGTACTGTTCATACTTGCATAATCTTCTTCATCTTCTAGTTCAGCTTCCAAAACTGACTCATCAGACAATTCCTTATCCTCAGCCTCATTCAAATTTGAAAACATCAATAATGGAACCGTAGACTCATTGTGAGCAACACTAAACTTTACATCACATGCTATCACAACTTTTCTGCTTATAGGATCAAACAATCTATAATTTGTTGAATCTTCATGGTAACCTACTAAAATCATTTTTACAGCTTTAGCATCAAACTTCTTTCTGAGGGTTTCATGCACAAAAGAATATGCATCACTTCCAAAAGGACGCATGTGACTTACATCAGGCTTTCTTCCATACCACATTTCAAATAGTGTAAAATTTCTGTTGTTAGCATTTGTTGTCCGATTCAACGAATATACGGCAGTATTAACAGCTTCGGCCCATAAATCCTTGGGTAACTGCTTTGCATGCATCATACTCCGGGCTGACTCAACAATAGTACGGTTCTCTCTTTCTATACGACCATTTTGTTTTGGCGTACGTGCAACGGAGGTACCTAACCTTATGCCTTCTCCAGAGAGAAATTTCTTGAAATTCTTATTGACAAATTCAGTGCCATTATCAACCCGAAATGTTAAAATAACTTTACCTTGACGAACTGCTTCCTTATAAAACTGTTTAAAACAATCAAATGCTTCATTCTTATGCTTGATAAAAAATACTCTTCTGAAGTGCGACCTTCTATCCTTGATCAGGAAAAAATATCTATTGCCTCCAACAGATAGAGACATAGGACCACAGAGGTCTGCATGAATTGATTCACCAACCTGATACTCTCGAGCATAAGTTCGCTCATGATTCGGCTTACGATGCATCTTACCAAGAATACAACCCTCACAGAAAGCTTCTTTACCAGTCACATTAGCAATACCATCAACAATTTTATTCCTAATCATATGCTTTAATTCAGCATGATTCACATGACCAAGTGTTTCGTGTAGGTCTCTTAATTTTAAATTGCCTGCGTTGGCTTGAGGCATCATAACTCTGAAAAACAAACAGCATATATCATTAAATGCTTTAACACCTTCTGCTACAACTTGACGTGTTCTCGCATTTTCAAGTTTCACTGATTTGGCCTCAAAAATTAGGCCAAATCAGTATGACATATGTACAGTACAAGCACTGTCGGTAAGCCAGACATCCATTATATCTGTAGTGTGTAGTTTATCCTTTATTTCAGAGATGGCGTTACATTCCAACTTTTCGAAATCATTTACAGTAGCGATAAGAGCGCTAGCCAACGTTGAATTTACTTGAAAATTAGATGAGTTATATTTACTATTATTCGGCTCACCTTGACCTTGGTTGTTTTGTTTACGATCGGGCTTCGGACAATATTTGCTTATGTGCCCGTATCCGTTACAGTTATAGCATCTCAAATTTGAATTATAACGTGAATTAAAATTACCTTGCCTATTTTCCCGTGAAGCTCTTTGTTCATCTCTTTTACGATGCAAATTATATTTCCTGCTTCGTTGACCATTAGGTCTACATTGTGACGTCACTGCCAGAGCGTTCAAATCTTGCTCATCATTATCCTTCTTCATTTTCTTTTCTTCTTTAATTAATCTTTCCTGCAAATTTTGAAACGTTTGACGCACAGGATCGGTACTGTCCCAAGCAGTAGAAAAATTTGAATATTCCATCGATAGACCGCTCAACGTTTTGGACATGACTTGACTATCAGAAATATTTTCTCCTATGTCCTTGAGCTGACACACAATATTTTCAATCTTCGATGTATACTCCAAAACGGTTTCACCTGATTCCAACTTACATTGGTGAAATTTATTAAGCAATAAAAGTTTATTGTTTTCCGAGTGCTCCTCATGAATGCTACATAACTTTTTCCAAATTTCATTTGCCGTTACACACATAAGACAATTTCTCATTTGTTCGGTTGTCATTGTAGATGACAAAATCACTGCGGCTCTTGCGTCTTTTTCGTCCCATTTGTCCTGGGCTTCATTTGTATTATCAAGCGGGCGTATCTCTTCGCCAAGAGTGATTTTCTTTAATTTCAGAGATAGTAATACACGGACTATCTGAAACTTCCAAAACTGAAAATTCGTACCATCAAACTTAACCACGTTTGCATGGTGAAACTGATTATTCACTTCACTCATTTTGTAAGCAACTTATTCGAACTTTCACGGCATTTAATATTATCATTTACCTGGGCCCATAACCTGTTAAAATATGTTATGTAGCAATTAATAAAAAAAGCGTTATGATAATATATAAATGAGTTGGAACTTTATTTAATAAGTACAGAGTTGCTACAGCTTATGTATATGCGCAAGAGAAGAGCGACTAGCTCAGGCACAGTGAGAAGCACGACCAAGACTGACGCCTCACATTCAAAGTAACTAACGGCTTTCCCCACCATGTACCAATCACGCACACACTCATACACACAGTAATACAGAGAGAGAGTATGAGAACCAATATATTTACATTTCTAACACTATTACATGTTTTTCGAAATAACTTTTGTTTCTTATTAATTTTGAATTCTCGCATACACTTAGTTGAGCATCATTTTTATTCATAAGACAAATTCGGTAATAATATTCAGCACTAAAACTTTGTACCATTCCATACAATATAGCACCTCCTAGATTATCATGAGATAATCCAATTAATGTTCCAAATATGTTTTTTTGCAGTGACTCACAATAAATACCTTTACGTTCCAAAATTTTTAAATTTTCTATTATCACACTTAACACAGGACTAATGCCAAATATTTTAATGTCTTCATTATAAGCCAAAGCTAAAAGATGTATATGTTTTAAAGACGCATTTAAATGCATAGGTAAATTAGCAATGGTAAAATAAAATGCTCTTATTTTGTGATTTCCTGCCTTGCTTCCTTGAGCATTACAAATTTCGAACTCATCATAATAAATTATTAATCTAATAGAAAATTCATTATTCTGAAAAAATAAATTTGTTTTATAGAGTTCGCCATCAGTGAAATCAGAGTAAGAATCGTTATTATATTTTTTCTCTGCGGTAATATAATTTAAAATGGTATCATTCGAAATTAAAAATCTTAAATTATCTAAAATAGGCACATATGAAAATGTACATGTAACGGGCTTTTGAACGTATTTTTCCAATTTCGAATCATAAACAAAATCAATTCTGCTTCCATAATTTTTTTGCACAAGCTCAACTATATTCGTATTTAATAATTTTCGTTTTTTGTAGATCGAATTATAATCAATAAACGCATTCTTGAATTCAGTTATCATTGAATCATAATTTGTTGTTTCTTTTACCAATTTAGTTGTCTCATTCAATATAGAGAAAACTAAACTTGTTGTATTTTTAAAAATTGAATCTATTACTGTTTCTGGAAGTCGTAACGTATTATGCAAAAATGAGACATAATTTTTTACATTAGTCTTAACTTTATCAATCGATGAAATGTAGTTTTTAAAATCAACAAATTCAGAACATAAAAATGATTCATTATTTACATTTTCACTTTCTTTGAAATTATTTGTCGCTTCTACTTCATTTTCATTTACATTTTTGTTTGCTTCATTCGAAATTTTATTTACTTTTTTACAGTTCTGCTAATGCACTCTAAATCCACTGTAAGTATGTAATACATTTAAACAATTATAACATGTAAGTTGTAAATTACTACCTTCTAACAATACATGTTGCTTTTTCAAATGAGCAATTAAAATTTTAATACTTGAAGCCTCAATTTCACAAACAAAATAAACAAAACTCATTGTTGATTGATATGATTAATTGAATCTTAAATTGTAAATAAATAAATTTAGCTATTCTTAAACAATATTTTAAATAAAAGCTACCTATAAGTTTTTCAAAGAAAAAATCTTTGAAGAGATATCTGTAACTTGAGCAGATACATGGCATTCCATAGAGTAAAAGTTTTTTTGCAAATAATGCCAAAAACCTAATAAATTATCGTCAAACACCATGTCGAATGCAAAGTGAGCTTTGAACAATAGATCCAATGCTGAAATAAAGTTTCTTGATGGGAGTAACAAGAAAAAATTATCCACAGCTAAAAAGTGCTGATCCATTGCCTTTTAATGCGCTCCAACGGCGATTATTTTAGGTTGTACATTTTTATTTTGTTTTGATGTGGTCAAAGAAGTCCCAGGCTTAAATATTAAAATATTATTAGCCAATAATGAAATTGAATTATTACATTTGTTTTCTGATAAAAAGAATAAATATTGAATTTGTATTAAAATAATGTCAAACATTTTTAAATTATAAATTTTTAGAACAAATAATTTAAAACTGAAATATTATATATCAAAGACAAAAATAAATGTTTATGCATTCAAAAAATTGAAAAAAATGATAAAATGTTAAAATAAAAATTGTAATAAAAGTAAAAATAAGTAATTCTTACAGTTAAAAACAGCAATAAATTATCGACAACACTTTCTTTTCTTAATTTTGTTGATTTCTTTCTTCCTTTCGCCACAGGTGGCAACAATTGAATCAAAGCAATAATACTATTTGTTACGTTATCCCACTCTAAAATATAATAACACTTTACAAAAACATATAATAAAGAAAATTTTAAATATTTATGTGATTCATGTACTAACCTAATAAACTTTTATTTCCATTCTCAATATCATATAACTTCAATATAACTGGTACGTAGTCATCAAAAAATTCTGTCAAAACTTGTGAATTCAATTCAGGATATAATAAATCGAATTCTAACGGGATCTGTCAAAAAAAAATAATATTAATATACTACATTTTATGATTTTACAACAAATGTAATAATTAATGAATTATATCTTACCGATTCCGGCATATCACAAAAACGAGGAAAATGGATAAAGAAATCAGTACCAAGACAATGTTTTCGTCTATAATTAAATGTTTCAATTGTTTTCTCTATGATAGCATCTTTTTGTGTTTTTGGAATAGCATATTTCATGAAATGAATACTGTCCTCTATATTGATTTCACTAATGTTATCACTGGTGTTAGAAGTTTCATTATTCACATCAACATTTGACTCCTTTTTGCTTTTCAGTACATCTTTCCTACTTAAATTGGCAATGTTCCTACGAAATTAAATTAAAATTATTATTTGAATTTGAAATCATGTAATTATTTCTGATAAATAATTTTATAATAATAACTTACATAACCTAAAGTATGTCCTGGAAGTCTACTTTTTAAATTAGGAAAAATATTAATAATTGCTTGAGCATATGCACATTTTATTTTTCCACTTAGACGTTTTTCTTTCTTCTTTGTGCTTGCTAAATCGGCAACTACAATTTTAAGTACTTTTTTTCTTGAGTTAGAAGAAAGAATTTTTTTGGAGTTGTATTCTTGAAAAATTTCTTTACCGCAAGGATTTTCAGAAATTAAATGTTTTAACCTCTTAAAAAAATTGACTTTAATATTTATGCAATAAATAAATTATAAACTACTTTATGTAAGCATATTATTACCTCCTCTACACTTTGTGTGGCAGAAATATTTGCAAACGTAGCTTCGTTTTTTTTAGGTATTGAATTTATAGTTGATACATTGGGAAAGCATAGACTGGAGTTTACTTAAGTAAATATTTAAAATTTAAATGTAATGATTTATTAAACAAATTTTTTATAAAAATTTTTATTTCTTACTTGTTAAAACACTTTCTATTTCAGTAATAGATTCGTCCTTTATTTCTTTAGTTGTTTCATTATCTTCTTTTATGATTACTTCAATACCTCTCGATGAAAATTCTAGATATTCTACAAGGAATGTTTTTCTTAAAACGACTCCATTTTGATCATGAAATGAAAAAGATTTTGCATTCAAACTAGGAAAAACCTCCAGAGCTAATAAAGCATACGGAATATAAAATTATAATTTTGTTACTAAATGTATCGATTTTTTGGTAAAAAGTTTCAATTGAATAATTTAACCTTTCATGTATATGCTTTCATACACATAAGGGCTTTCTATTTTTACCCATTCTTTTTCATTTTGATAGTTTAAAATAAAATATAAACATAAATGTTTATTAGGAAGATTCAATTCAGTTGAGTCCATTCTTAACCTAATAATAATTTCTATAAATTTATATTGTTAAAGCACTTATAAAAATATATAGCTCTATAATTACCTTAATAGTAGTAGTTTAAAACTTGCTGAATAACTGCTATGATGTTTTATTAATTAAAAAACTATTTTAATAAAATATATTGTATATATTTCGATGTTGTTGATAATTACGGCAAGACGTGAAGATTGCTGCATAGACAACTGACCAACAACGAAAAAACTTTTTTCTAACGGCGTTCGCAAAATTCGATTTCATGTACCCGTTTGCGTACATAAAATATCATATTATGAGACGCATTTGTTTAGCGTGCGTAAAATGAATCGAGCGTGCGTAAAATGATTTCAGCGTGCGTAAAATGATTTCAGCGTGCGTAAAATGATTTTAGCGTGCGTAAAATGATTTGAGCGTGCGTAAAATGATTTCAGCGTGCGTAAAATGAATACAGCGTGCGTAAAATGATTTGAGCGTGCGTAAAATGATTTGAGCGTGCGTAAAATAATTTGAGCGTGCGTAAAATGATTTCATCTGGAAAAAATTTTTTTAATTTTTAAAATATTATATTTCAGGAACTATACATCATAACAGACATTTATACATCTCATTTGAAAGCTCTTGTGGTGCTCTTTTAAAGTGCTATGTACAATTTTTTTCGCGATACGTGAACTCTCTTATTAATTAATCTTAGAGTTAATCATTTAAATAATTTCTTATTTATTGTTTTAAAGAGGGGGAGGAATTCTCAATTATTATTTTAATAATATATTTTCATGGAATTTTAATTTGAGAGCTATCCTTGTCTAACTGAGATTTTTGTTATTTACTCAAGTATTAATCGGTGAATCTGCAAATTAAAAGTTGAGCGCAATAGATATTATTATTATAAATATTTATGCACAAAGAAGAAAAAATCTATCGCTTTGTTTTTGAGAAAAGTAAGTAACGAGAAAAAACTTTGGCGTTACTTACTTTTCTCAAAAACAAAGCGGTAGATTTTTTTTTCTTGTGCATAGATGTTCATAATAATAATATCTATTGCGCTCAACTTTTAATTTGAAGATACACCGTTTAATACTTGAGTAAATAACAAACAACTCAATTGTTACTCGGTCGATATCAGGTTCTACTCCGGCTTGCCGTTGATGGTTTTATTAATTTTATTTTTATATTAGTAATATTATTTATTTTTTTGGAGGCGGGGGCGCTGCCCCCCGAACCCCGGCAGGGGCTTTGCCCCCTGCACCCCACCAGGGGCTCCGCCCCTGGACCCTGTCCTGCGCCCCGACCTCGACTACCTTTTACAATCTTGATAGCCTTCGAACAAGATTGTACATGCTATCACAGACGCAAGTTTGTCATTCTTAGAATTTTGCGCACTTGTTAGAAAAAATAATATACGCAACTAATGCGTAAAGTGATCATCGCACTCGTCTCATTTGTCGCCCTCGCTGCGCTCGGGCGACAAAACCGACTCGTGCGATAATCACATATTTTACGCACTCGTTGCGTAATATACTATTTGAATTTAAAAATTTATAAAGTTTAATTTTAAAGAAATTTTTAGTTGTATTTGATACTTGTGGGAGACTAGGAATATGAGCACAATCGGTCTTTGAGCACAATGGCAGTTCGGAGGGAAAGAGAGCCAATCAGAGAAGCGCATCATGTTGAAAAAAAAAAAAATGTGAGCTTTGAATTAGAGGTTTGGTTGTGTTAACTTTAAAAGTTATCTGCCTTATCGATAGTACATCGCTAATCCAACTTTTTTTTTATAAGATAAATCAAAATATTTTTAATTTATTCATAGATGGCAGGTAATTGAAATTCAAAAGAATATTTCTTCAAGATAAATACAAATTGGTGAAAAATAAATTTAATAAGCTGAAAATTACTTGTTGGTAAATTTGCGAATAGTATTTAAAATAAAATTAAAAATAAGATTCGTAAATTAATTTGTAAATAAAGGTTATGCATAAGGAAAGACTTAATGAGTTTGAATAAAAAATAAATATGTATGAATCCAGTTGAAATAAATCCCATGGTTTTATGTTTTATCACATAATTTAATTATATGATTTTTATTCTGAAATTCTTAAATTATATATTAAGAGAATAAAAATTAATTAGAATTACAATTCTATTCGAGTATATAATTCTGATATCGATAAAATTAATTGTAATATATCATGAATATATTTTAAAAAGATAATTATTCCCGTCTTAACAAAAATAGCCACTTTATTAACTCGGTAAATGGGTCGAAAAAATGCATACTTTACGTCAAAAATGTTGCAGGAGAAAAGTACTTATTTCCCATAAATTTAGAGAGAAATAAGTTCTTTTCCCCCGCCAAATTAAAAATTCATAAATTTTTATGAATCATTATTAATTTTCATAAACAAAATTTAATTTGAATTTTTTCCAATTAAGCACTTTTTTTTCAAGTTAATAAGAAGGCCACAGTTGAGGTTGGAATGAAGCACTGTATGCAACTTGAGAGTAGAGTTTATTTCTTCATCAGTTATTCACTCGCTTCGCTCACTAGGGTCGCGAATCCACACTCGGGGGAAATATACGACTTTTCACTGTAGTTGCATTATATTTTATTTTATTCCCACCTTAACAGAAATGGCCACTTTACTAAACATTTCTCCTGCTACATTTTAGACGTAAATTATGCCTTTTTTCGACCTACTTTCTGAGTTAATAAAGTGACCATTTTTGTTAAGGTAGGAATAAAATAGAATATAATGTCACGAGGGTGTAAAGTCGTATATTCCTCCAGAGTGTTAATTCGCAACTGTAGTGAGCGAAGCAAAGCGGGGGGAGTAAATACACAAGGAAAAAATAGACTTTACTTTCAAGTTGCATATAGTGTTCCATTCCAACTTCAACTGAGTCTAGTGATTGGTAGGGAAGACCTGAATTAACAGGGATAAATATTAACAATCAATTGTTGACTTCATCCGTTTAATATTATTGCTTCTGTTATGCAAACATCAACATTGCAGTACAGGAAAAGCGTACGACGTAGCAATTTTTTTGACAAACTAGAAAATTTCTACCTATTTAAATACTTGTTTTTGATATTATTAGATATAATTAATAAAGTTATAATTATTTCATGTTAGTCTACTTTAAAAATAATTAAAATAATTGCATTAATATATATTAAAATTTGCTTTTAATTATTTTTTTAACGATATTTAAAACAAAAATATGTCTATTGGAGCAAGTATTAACAAATTTACGGGCAAAATATTAACACTGTCAATACATAAGAATAAATTTGAATTATAACTTGCGTTTACCAAAGAGAAAACTTTTTTACACAGGGTCCCAGCAAACAGTAAAGTACCCATCGTACGCTGCCTGTATAAAAAAAATCGCATATTCATCAAGGGAAAAAATGATAAATGCCTTAAATCGTATGTTTATCACCCTCGCCTCCTCAGATGCTAATTTACATACGATTTAAGACATTTTTCGTTTCACTCCCTAGGTGAATAATATACTATTTCTTGTAGTTTGAGGTGTCAATCTTTGAGATGCAATATATAGGATAAATTTAAGGGGCTCAATAATCATTTTTATTCTGATAATAATAAACTATAAAAATTTCTATTCCATAAAAGTTATAATAATTTAGAAGAAAATTCTTGATCTTTTTTATAAAAATTCCAAATAAATTAAATTATTCACGAGGCTACTTAATCTAAATTATACTGATTAGTAAATATTAATTAAAAATGGATTAATTCTATTCATTGATACGCACACTCTTGTTTTTGCCATGCCTAGATGAAAATATTAAAGCATAAGTTTTATAATTGATATAAGTTTTATGACAAATTGTCGCTGAGTGAAAACTCCAATAGTATTTTTAAAGTTTAATAATAATGAAACCATCAACCCGAATTTCACAATTAAACAAAATATATGAAAAGTGCTCCTTTAAAATACTTATCTCAAAGAGTGTGCGTGGACCCCAAGTTCGTTGAATTTGAACTACTGGCTAAAGGCGATCTTTATTTGGTTTAATTCCATAATTAATCTCTCAGATAAAAAAATTAAAAAATTATGAAAAAATTATATTTTTTTGCTTTCTCATAGAGTAAGCATTGTATCAATAAAAAAATTTTTTTTCCTATTTTTTTCATTAACTTATGCATATTTGGACTAAGGGAGTCGAAAAAAGTAGTTTCCAGAAAATGTCTGTATGTACGTATGTGTCCGTGTATTCATTTAGCGAGTTAGATCTCGAAAACTACTCGATGGATTTATTTAAAATTTTGCGTAAAATTTATTATTTTGTCTAATTTGGTGGGATGCTACTGAGAATTGGTTTTCTTAACCTTTTAAATCATTTTTTTTTAAATTTCGATTTTTCATTTTTTTTGTATTTTACGTAAAGTAGTCGATAGATTTGCTTTATTATTTGCATGGAAATTAATTCTGACTGCCAAAAGAAGTGAAATTTTTGAAAACTGATTTTCTTAGCGCACTTTTAATTTTAGAGCCTTTTGAAAATTGAAAAAAAAATTTTAATTTCATTTCTATTTTACAAAAACCATTCGATATATTTGCTCCAAAATTTATATGGAAGTTATTCGCTATTGTTTTAAGAAAATAAACTTTAGAAAACTAATTTTTTAGCGCAGTTTTAATTTTAGAACATTTTGAAAATTATGAAAAAAATATTTTTTTTTTTATAATTTATATAACTACGATTTCTATTTACATTTTGAGCTGACAATATATGATAAATTTGTCAATTATTGGTAGGATATACTATAAACCTCTTTAAGACTGTCCTCACACTTTATTTTTTTCTCCTCAATTTGAGTTTGATTAAACAATAATCATGATCACTGTTAATTTGAGGCACAATTTCATATTCTGGTTTTTTAGTTTTTATTTCATTTTCTGAACTACTTTCCATTCTCTCCATGACTTCTGGATCTGCAGTATTAGTTTCTGTGTATTCAGGATTTGTTTCCATTACTTCTGGATCTGCATTATCTATATAATAAAGAAATAATGAAATATAATAGAATAAAATTACATTCCAAAATAAAATTACGTTTGAACATAAAAATTTTTTAGCGATTTTTAACTTTTTAATAAATAGTATCTGGATTGAAAATAATACGTCGGGTGAGAAAAAAAGGTCACAACTCATATAAGCGCTGTAAAAAGTATTAACTCAATTTTGCCTATTAAAAAGTACTAACTCAACTTCACGCACTAAAAGGTTTCACCTCGGATTTGGCCATAGAAAGGTTACATGTTAAACTTAAAATATAATAATATGTTTATATTACATTTTATGATAAAATTAACATTTGACTGTTAAAAAATATAATTTTGCTTCTAATACATTACTGAATTTTTATTTTTACATTAAATTTTAGGCAATTCTACAGGAAAATTACGGTACAATCAATTATCATGCTCATTTGCATAAAAATTAATATACGAACTGGAAGCCAGTTTTGCATTGAATTTCATATTTTTTTTAAGTTTACATTTCAACGTACCTTCTATGTGGTCATTTTCATCTTCAGATGAAGATGCTTAAGATATGCTGTCCTCTTCGTCGTCTTCTTGCTCAGACGAATCTTGAGAACTAGTTCCGATGGTGAAAGTGTCACCAACAAACGAGTTGTCATATAAATTGGAACACAGTACGACGAATTCACTTGCAGTTCTTTCACCCTCGCCAATCATATCCCAATACTCTTCTAGTTTTTGTCGAGCAAGATTAACTTCTTTCTTGCTATTGCATTTTGGAGTGACATCATGCTCCATTGCATATAAATCCACATATGAGTTGGAGCAAATATCTTTTAATTTACCTAAAATGTAAAGATAAACAAAATAACTAGATCTCAAATAACACTTGACGGCATGTTGGAGTTCCTCCCTCTAAATATTATTTTCATTCAAAGTTTATGAATAAACCGTGCGTCAAATCAAGTTTTTTCACTACAATAAGAAAATTCGTAAGACTAAGGCATTCGCCAAAACACTATAAATAAAAAGTTATAAGCAAATTTTCAATGTACAGTATTTTGAGGTTAGGTTGATCGAGCTTGATAGGGTAGTTCTCCACGTATATATAGCACATAAATTTTGGATTATTTTATCTTTATTTTAATTATTTTATAAGGGATAAGCAAGTGTATATCGAAAGAAAGAGGCCTTGGGAAGAGGTCAAAATTTTTTTCTAGATAATAGAAACTGTGGATATGCTAATATTATTAGTAAAAGAAAAACATTATGAAACACTGCAATCTTCTTTATTTTTCGTCCGATTTTAATGTATCTGGGCTCATTTTGTTCCTTATGCAAATTCAGGAGGGGTTACTGTAGGCAATAATATTTATGGTTGACGTATAAATTTAATTGTTTTCTTAAAATTTATAAATTTTAAATGAAAAATTAGATTTATACGTTGACTGTAAATGTTATTACCAAATTACCAACGGTAACCCCTCCAGAAATTTCGAAAAGAACAAAATGAGCCCAGATACATTAAAATCGGACGAAAAATAAAGAAGATTGCAGTGTTTTATAATGTTTTTCTTCTACTAACAATATTAGCATATCTGTAGTTTCTATTGATTAGAAAAAAAATTTTACCACTTCCCAAGGCCTCTTTCTTTCGATATACACTTGCTTATCCCTTATGAAATAATTAAAATAAAGATAAAACAATCCAAAATTTATGTGCTATATATACGTGGAGAACTACTTAAAGTTCATAAAAAAATAAGAAGCTCAACTAAATTTTCATTTTAACAAAAATTATTGTATCAATTTAGCTTTAGCGCGAACAAGTCATTATATCTGTTGAAATAATGAATTCAAATAGACATCAATAAAATAAAAAAAGCAAAAATTGTTTTCAACAACTCTGACATCCCGTTAATTCAACATTAATTAAAATTCTTAAATTTATAAACATTGTTTTAAGTTAGTTAACGTTCTTATCTATATTTTAATTAAGACCAGGCCGGAGTAGAATCTGATACCGACCGAGTAACAATTGAGTTTTTTGTTATTTACTTAAATATCAAACGGTGTATCTTCAAATTAAAGGTTGAGCGCAATATATGCACAAAAAAAAATTCTACCGCTTTGTTTTTAAGAAAAGTAAGGAACGTCGAAGTAAAAGTTTATGTTTATAATATTTTCGCGTTCCTTACTTTTCTCAAAAACAAAGCGGTAGATTTTTTTTTCTTGTGCATAAATATTTGTAATAATAATATCTATTGCGCTTAACCTTCAATTTGCAGATACACCGATTAATACTTGAGTAAATAACAAAAATCTCAATTAGACAAGGACAGCGAATCCGGCCTGCTCTTAAGGATTTTCAATGGCGTCTTGCAAGTCGGTGAAGTGGCAAAAGGTTTTAAACTTAGGTGAAAGGAATCGCTGTCAACATATTCTAATAAAATATTTCTTAGTTCAAACTATTCTAAACTTCACTTTAGTATACAATATTTAACTCAAATTGCATTTCTTATTTCTAAGAAATAAAATGTTTAAAAATTTTTTTAAATTTATTATCAATACATTTAAGTTCCATGATATGCCAAGTGGAATTTGTTAATAGCGCTTGTATTTTTGAGTTAGTAATCTTAAATCATTACACATATAGTTATATAAAACACAGCAACATTATGCACATTGCTACATTACATTATACCATACACATATACACGTATATTGCCGCGTAACAGTATATAAGTTTATCAAAAACTTATTTTTACTTTAATTTTAACCACGTTTGTCATATAAAAAACAAATGAAATTATTTTTTTTAGATAAAATGATATATTATTTCTAAATTTTTTTATCTATTAACTTTTCTGATAGAAATTTTCATAAAAAGCAATTAGTTTTCTATTCCTTTATTTTTGGCGTTCATAAATTTTATTTTGAGAAAAAACTCTCGGTATAAAATATTGAAAAAATTCAAGATATTTTTATCAAACTTAAATATAATAATTCTTTAAAAATTTAAGAATCTCTGTTAACTTTAGTGTAGCCATTGAAGATCCTTTAAAAAAAGTTTTCTACGCGGAGAAAAAAATAGAGTAAAAATTACAATACTTTTTGTAAAAATTACCATGCTTTATCGTAAAACAACCACAGACTGTCATTTTGGCCATAAATTACCATACTGTATAATAAAATACTAGAAATATCATAAAAATTCCTAAGTTCCCTTGTAGAAAATTGATCTGTCTTGTGGCCAGAACATCGTTAAATTTCTGTTCAGTGGCCAGATTCTACCATATATTCTGTCCAACAACCTTATGTACTGACGACGCTTCGTGGGCAGTACATGAGAAGATTCTGGTGAACCATGTTATATCGAAAAGAAATTAGGTTATTTATTTAACCCTTATTTGACACACTTCTCAGGCGAGACATGTTTGACATACTGGGGTTGTTTGTATGTTATAAAAATTCTTTAATTAATGATAAAAAGATGTGAGATTGTTTGTACCCCGTGTATTGTGTTCCATCTCATAGAAAATATAAAATACAAAATTTATTAATAATCTTAATAACGTAGTTTAATATTTTATAATCAAATTTGCTCCGAAATTCAAATTTATCTTTACTATTAGAACAAGTAATAACAAACTATAATGCTCCGTTTCGCAGACTGTGCTTTTAAAATGAAACCTAATCTTGTTATTCTCGTTCGATTAACAACTGTAAAAGATCGAAAAAAAAATCGAATCTGTTTGATTCGACATATTCCGGTAAAATTTGCCATATTGTAAACCGATTATCCTGAATTATCTGGACATATGATATTAAAAAATATGCCTACTAGTTAGTTAAGCGAACAGAATGAGTGGTTAATTTTCTACAAGGGTTGTATAGGAATTTTTACAATATATCTAATAAATTTTATTATAAAGTATGGTAATTTTTGGCCAAACTGATAGTCTGTGATTGCTTTACAATAAGGATCGTAATTTTTGCTTTACTTTTTTCTCCGTATAGTTTCTCCGTGAGCAAGTGAAATAAGCAGGGAAACTTTCTACTTCCAAGTAAATATTAATATATATTGTAATAACTTACGCAAAAAATTAAATGCTGTCGGCTTTTTCTCAATTTTTGCCGTGATAACTTTGTGGTACGATTCCACATAATTATTGGTAGTATGCTTCAAGCGATATACGCTGAAGCCTTTTGGTGTTACCGTCATTATCAATTCTTTTTGATAATAATCAATGAATTTATTAAAATATGTGCCATACTGCTGACGGCAATCTTGAATAAATTTTCAAATGCACCTATTATCATAGAATCCGGAAGAAATGCCAATGCCATAAATCTCTTAAGCATGGCATGCTTCTCAGGATTTTCTTTTTTGTTTTTTTTTATTGCTGCTTTTTTTTATCGCGTTTCTATACAATGCCTTTAAAATATATTATTTAATTAACAATTAATTACAAACAATAAGGGAGTCTGGGGCCAGTTGTAAGCGAATAAGTTTACAAAAGACATAAGTACACATGGACCTTAAGCGTACAATAGTTTTGCAAATACTTTACATCATTAATTGATTGAAATTGCTGATAAACACACTTGAAAGATTACTTTTGATGTTTTAACATACTTAAGGGGACGCTGTATCTCTCTATCCTTTTCTAATTGAAAAATGTAATTTTTCGGAAAATCTAGTGATTATTGATAGAAATTAAGACTTGTCCGCTACTTGCTTAGTAAAAATATTAAAAATAAAAAAAAAAACTTTTTAATGTACCACGTTTTTATAATGAACCAAAAAGTATAAAATAATGTGTAATAAAATGAAAAATGAATAATGATTTGAAATAAAAAAAACGTGGGGCGCATGTTTATTATTATGTATTGTATGCGCCCCACGTTTTTTTTATTTCAAATCATTATTCATTTTTCATTTTATTACACATTATTTTATACTTTTTGGTTCATTATAAAAACGTGGTACATTAAAAAGTTTTTTTTTTATTTTTAATATTATTTTATACTTTTTAGTTCAATTAAAAAACGTGGTAGATTGAAAATTTTTTTATTTAAATATTATCTTATACATTTTGGTATTATTATTATTATTAATAATATTATTTATCGTGTTGTCCAACAGTGCATATTATATAGCATATATATTGTTGTCAAGGGACTAAAACGTATTTCATCTATTTTTTTTAGAGAACACGTAATCACATGGTGAGTTTCCCGCCATTTTGACGATAATGACGCCATTAGAAATTCAACCAAGATTTATTGTTTTATGCATTGTTAGACCATAAAATGAATAAAATACAGTCTCAAATTTTATATGTACAATACAAAATGCTGTAATTTATGTCTAATTGCAATATGAGAAGTTAAAGAATTTTAAAAATTTTCGAAGATGGTTAGACACTAATGTTAAAAGTATATCTATATATAAAATCTTCAAAATTTCAATTTTTCCAATATCTCCGTATATAATTGTATTAATATATTTTTCGGTGGGAATATATATTTAATTATATTATCCAACAATGCATGCAAAAATATAATATTGAATATATTAATATATTAATATATTTGATATATTAATATATTAATATATTACTATATTAATATATTACTACATTTGATATATTAATATATTAATATATTAATATATTAATATATCAAAAGAAGATTTTTAAAATTTTCGAAGATGTTTAGACACTAATGTTAAAAGTGTATCTATATATAAAATCTTCAAATCTTCAATTTTGCCAACATCTCCGTATATGATTGAATATATTAATATATTGTTCGGTAGATATATATATTTTTTTTATAATATTGCATTGTCATCCAGTTCCGAGCTATATTTAAAATTTCAAGTCTCTAGCTCATCAGGAAGTTAGTTTACAATCGGTTGCAAAATTCGTACCGAACAGACAGACAGACAGACAGACAGACAGACAGACAGACAGACACCAAAGCGAGTTAATAAAAACGTAGTAAAAATGAATATTTTCTCTGATGAGAACCAATTAATTTTGTTGCTTTTTTTTCAAGTAAAGTTTGACATACTTAAAAAATCCTAAGTTAGGCTAGAGAATACGTTATTTAAGTATGTCAAACTTTACTTGAAAAAAAAGTAACAAAATTAATTGGTCCTCATCAGAGAAAATATTCATTTTTACTAAATAAGTAGCGGACAAGTCTTAATTTCTATCAATAATCACTAGATTTTCCAAAAAATTACATTTTTTAATTAGTAAAGGATAGAGAGATACAGCGTCCTCTTAAGGTAGTTCTCCACGTATATATAGCACATGAATTTTGGATTATTTTATCTTTATTTTAATTATTTTATAAGGGATAAGCAAGTGTATATCGAAAGAAAGAGCCCTTGGGAAGTGCTAAAAATTTTTTTCTAGTTAATAGAAACTGCAGATATGCTAATATTGTTAGTAAAAGAAAAACATTATAAAACACTGCAATCTTCTTTATTTTTCGTCCGATTTTAATGTATCTGGGCTCATTTTGTTCCTTATGCAAATTCAGGAGGGGTTACTGTAGGCAATAATATTTATGGTTGACGCATAAATTTAATCGTTTTCTTGAAATTTATAAATTTTAAATGAACAATTAGATTTATGCGTCAACTATAAATGTTATTACCAAATTACCAACGGTAACCCCTCCCGAAATTTCGAAAGGAACAAAATGAGCCCAGATACATTAAAATTGGATGAAAAATAAAGAAGATTGCAGTGTTTTATAATGTTTTTCTTCTACTAACAATATTAGCATATTCGCAGTTTCTATTAACTCGAAAAAAATTTTTACCACTTCCCAAGGCCTCTTTCTTTCGATATACACTTGCTTATGCCTTATAAAATAATTAAAATAAAGATAAAGCAATTCACAATTCATGTGCTATATATACGTAGAGAACTACCTTAAGGTAAAAATTGTCAGTTTCAAATCATTTGTATTTAGTACTTTATTCTAAGTTTGAAGGAAAAAATCGACTACTCTATAGTGTAGAGCTTCAATTATAAATATTCACAGTGCATTTTTTTAATAATTTAAAAAAATTATGAAAAAAAAATTAAATAAATTTTTGGTTATGGTTGGGGCAAGTTGTAATTTCACATAAAAAATGTAATCATAATATGCAATCCACATATTAAAAATAATAATTATTACGCATAATTTTAAAATACTACTATTGTTATTAATTGTTATGTATACTATGATTATTTACATATTTAGTGAAATATTTAATTATTCTATTATTTACTTTTTTTATATTTATCAAATTAAGTTTTGTATAATTACAATATATAATGCACAATTATAATAAAGATAATAAATTTTGTTGAAATTGATAATATAAATATAAATTAATAAATTTGCCAACTTACCCCGACCCCTCAGCTGATCAATTCCAAGATTTTGTTTAGTTGGCATAAAAATATCTTTCAAAAAACTCTTTCATAATGCATTTGTTATATTAAATTTTCGATTCTCGGAGGTCTTATAATTTCTGCACAAAAAATGAAATTTAAAAAATTGACAACTAGCCCCAATATCTTTGGAATTTTACAAAAAATTTGAATTAAGGTGATGTATTAGGGTATACGATTTATACATTGTTACTGACATTACAGTTTCCTGGATTTTTTATCTTTAATAAAATCTTTGAAATAATTCCCTATGTCATGCTTTTTATTAGTTAAAATTGAAGGGTATAATACAATATTTTGGGGCGCACAGTGATTGGGAGAACACAATAACTGTTGCATCCCCTTACAGTAATGATTTTAATAATTTTAAATTTATTAACTGTTTATATTTTTTATTAAAATTTAAATTTACCTGGCAGTAATGAAATAAACATCCAGTTATTTGAATGTCTGAAAATGATGAGCGTACAGCTTTTCGCAGCCCTTTTTCATAATCAGACATTATTAGGGCTGGACTTAGAAAATAAAATTTATCTTTAATAAATTTTAGAACTGCAGTATAATCTGGAGTTTTTCTTCTTGACATCAAGGCATAGAATAATGGCAATGCCTATGAAAAAAATTCGCAATATCAAATTGATTTCAGAATGAAAAAGATTTCTTTTAAAAAATAAAATTGAAAATGAAACAAAATAACCAATAAGTTACAAACCATTGAACGCTTAATAAATATACTTTTTTAATTATTTCAAAAATCAAAAATATACTAAAATTATAAAATTGATGACACAAATGCACTGCACTCTTCATTTTAATTATACTATTTAATATTCATTTTTAAATTTTTATAAGCTTAACTGATTATTACATATAGAGGAGACCAGGGCTAAAAGTAACAGGGATAAGAATTAACAGTCAGTTTATAGCGATGCCATCAGTCTGAAGTCAATAAAGACTTTACCATAGGATTTTTTTCATACGTTCCCTATTGATGGAGACATATCTCGATTTCGCATATAATAATGTTAAATAAAACGATAATTTTGATATTATACAAAATATTTAAAATTTAGATTTGATTAATATATACATTAGTGTAATATGTTAGATAAGTATTAATCGAAGCCAAATTTTAAATACTTTATTATATAATTTTTATATGAAACAAAATCGATGTATTTACTTTAAAAAAAAATAAACCATTTAATCTATTAGTATATTTCAATTTAGGGGCGAGGTTGTTAATAGTTTTAACTACGTAGACACAGCAAAGAGTCACACACAAATTGTATTTAAAGTATTTATTGTTTTAACAATACACTCCCTTTACAAAGCACACTCGTATAAAACACCAAGAATACAGATCTACGCTAATAAAGTCTGGAGGCTCTACGATGTGTCGCTCAACAAGGACTGACAGACCGACCGACGCATATACAGAGAGAGAGAAGCTAAGAGGGCGCTTCTGCCCACGGCAGCCTTCACAAAAACCCAAACGTAAAATATGCGCACACTCTTGACACTCCCTCCCGCATATTTAAAGAAAATTAAAAGAAAACCTCTGACCGACCATCACTCCCAATTACTTCTTCAAATTTTTTACTTCCTGTAACAGAGAAACAATTTATAGATTATATAAAAACATTTTATATATTTAAGATTAATTTCATCAATTTAGCATGCAACTCGAACGATAAGGGCTTAGTCAATACATCCACTATTTGCTCTTTCGAAGCTAACCAATTTACTTTAACCAGATCTCTCGTGACACATTCTCGAACGTAATGCTCCTTGATCTCAGTCATATGTCTCAATTTTCCTCCTCCTCCAGTTTTAACACTTGCTTCCGCAGCTCGATTATCACACCATAAAGCCATGGGTGTGAACTCGTTCTTGAGAAATCTTTTTAAAGAGTTATATAAAGAAATGAGCTCCTGACAGCAGTCGCTCATGGCTACGTATTCAGCCTGACAAGTTGATAGAGCAACATACTGCTGTTTCTTCGTTCTCCAAACTACCGTGTCTCCATACAACTTTATTACGTACCCACTCGTTGTCAGAGATCCTTTACAATCTCCAAAACTCGCATCTGAAAAACCTTGTAGAGAGTCACCTTTACCAAAGTAATTTAAGCCTATATCTTTAGTGCCTTTCAGATATCTGAATACTCGTTCTAACATTTTCCATTCCTTTTCAGATGGGTTGATTTGATGTCGACTGAGAACATTCACTGCGTAAGCAATGTCCGGTCTGCAAGTGTTAGCCAAGTAGAGCAAAGTACCAACAGCCTCTCGATAAGGTCGATTTGAACTATTTTCTGTGTTTATAATTGTGTTCAAATCCTCGTTTTCTTCGTGATCTTTTCTATCTCTGTTGGCTATTTGATTTGTGACCATAGGAGTCCTTTGAGGATATTCCTTATCGAATCCAAACTTAATCAGCATCTTATCAATGTATTTCTCTTGTTTGATACTCAGATTCTTCGTTTCTCGATTTCTGTGTATCTCAAGTCCTAGAAATACTTTAGGTTCTCCAATGATCGTCATTTCAAACTCCTTCATTAATTTTTGCTTTATCTCGTTCAATTTTCCTATGTCGTTACTGACCAGCATCACATCGTCTACATAAAGCACAAGAATTAAAAGTCTGTTGTTTTCGCACCAAGTAAATAGACATGGCTCATCGTCATAGGTTTTTAAATTAAGTTTGAGAGCGGTTGCACGAAATCTTTCGTTCCAGCACTTGGGACTGACTTTCAGTCCGTATAAAGCTTTTTCAAGTTTACACACTTTGTCTCGTCTCGTTTCTGCTGTGCAGTTTACTCCATCAGGAATCTCCATGTAAACTTCATTATTGAGAATGCCATTCAAGAACGCTGTTTTAACATCCATTTGACAGATGTCCATATTAAATCGATTTGCGATGGCTAGCACAGATCTAATTAAGGGCAGACGTGAAACTGGTGCGTAAGTTTCCTGCAGGTCATAAACATTCCTATCTTTAAAACCTCTGATAACAAGCCTAGCCTTGTATATTGTGTTACCATCTGGGTCCTCCTTTTTCCTCAGAACTTATCTAGAATCAATGATGTTGGGTTTCTTTCCATTTCTCGTCTCTGGTCTATCAACTGTTCTCCAAACGTTGTTTTTATGAATGGAATTTAATTCGTCCTCGATAGCCTCCTTCCATCGTTGTTTATCAGTTGATGACATGGTTTCTTGATACGTGGCAGGGTCTCCATTTAGTTTAGCAATCAAAGCTGTAGTAGTTTCTTCAGTTAAAATTTCTTCATTAGTGATATTTTCCTTCACTTTCCTTGGACGACCTCTTCCTCTTTTAGGCACTCCCTCCGTTCTCGTTGTCTGATTCTCCTTTTCATTCTCGAATTCAGTAAACCATGTATCACGATTTACCTCGCTGTCCAGTGTCTCCCAGTTATTTAGTTCTCTACGTTTATACTTATCAGCAAAGACTAGCTTCTCGTTGAACCTGACGTCTCGACTCTCGTAGAACTTTCCTTCTTCAGGTTTGAACAAAACGTAGCCTGTTTCCTTGTATCCAACCAAGACAGTTCTACTTCCAATACCTCGAAATTTAGGACCAGTTTTCCTTTGCACCTTCATGTAAGCTAGGCAGCCAAACCGTTTCAGTTGAGTGATGTCTATCTTGTGATAAGGAGCAAATTTCTCTAACGGTGACATCATATCATTTGAAGCATGTGGCAATCTGTTATATGCGAACACAGCAGATCCCAGAGCTACATTGCCCATGCTTTCCGATATTTTAAAATTATAATCCTTGATATATTTATAAGTTTTCTGTAACTCCTTAAATCATTTAAGAAAAATGTCTTATCCATATCAAATCATCGTTCTTCTGTTAAGAGAAGTTATCTCGATATTCTCTGCAGACATGATTTCAAAATCTATCCTTTTAATTTCTATTGCCTCCTTTATAACACTTATTATTTTCACTATAGTGTCATTGAAATTTGAGTATAACTTAGCGCTTACGCATCTATACTCATTTCCTACAATTTTTATTATTTTCACTCATTTCTTCTTTATCTCTTGTAATTAAGTATGTTGTAGTTTGTTAAGATTGTATACTTATTATCAATCTTTTCTCCGAACGCAAATTCTATTAATCCATAGAATTTTATATTTGTACTCCAGTAATAAACATTTTATTTGACACATGACCACGTACATATCAATTGTCTCGTTATTTAAATATATACACAAGTACTGGTCCGTAAACTTTGACTTATGTAATAAATTATCTGTAGAGCATCTGCATAAAGGTATTATCTGATAAGATAAATTTTATATTGGGCAGCAGTGCCTAAACTCGTATTTACTCCCTCCGATCCTAAGTTCACGATGTTGTTTTGTTAAGAGGCGGTCGGAACCAAATCGGTGACTTAGTTCGGTGCTTGTAATAAATGCTTATAATAATTTATTCATTTATTAATATAGTAAAAAAATAGTCATTTTTCTCTAGTCATGTATATAAAGAATAATTTAAAATAGTTAAAGCCACAAAAATATACAAAATATTGTTATAAAGCGAAAAATGCCACCTAACAATCGACACGACAGTTTTTTGCATGCGGTATATGTCAAGTCAGTTTGATATTTGTAATAAATGCTTATAATAATTTATTTACTTATTCATATGGTAAAAATATAGTCATTTTCTCTAGTCATGTATATAAAGAATAATTTGAAATGGTTTAAGCCATAAAAATATACAAAATATTATCGTAAAGCGAAAAATGCTGACTTGATATATACCGCAAGTCACCGATTCGGTTCCGACCGCCTCTTAACAAACTTAATCTCGTGAATATTCTCGTTAGAAATTTAAAATTAATTACAAACTCGTTAATTAATATCTCACATCAGAGTCAGCGAGAATTTTGACTTAATTTAAAACAGTCATTGATTATTTTCACGTTGTTTTAAATCGATTTTAATTTCAAGATCTTAAACTCAATTTTTTTTTTTTCTTTTTGATTTTAAGTTTTCATCGTTTCCATTGTAAGTCTTTTCTCTTACTCTTGGCTCCCAATTTTAAATCGTTAATATTTTTCTTAGTATTTCTCGTTTTGCTAAATCTCGTGATGTTTCTACTTTTGTTATTAAATTTAACTCGTTTCATTGAAATTTCGTTACTCGTTTTACTTATCCTCCCTTTAATAATTTTCAAGAATTAATTAACAATGTTGCGTTAACAATTTCATTTAAATTTATTTTTATATTTTCTTTATTTTTCTCGTCTTTTATGTTTTGAATAATCCTTTTCTGTATAATTGGTCATCCAGTTGCTCTTGTAACACAATGAAAATTGTTAACTAATTACTGTATACATATAAGTATCAACTATGAAAATCGATAGAATCTAAGTCCTTTAATCTGTAGTCTTAGCTGCTGTTACGTTGCTCGTCATGCATTCCAATCAGTTTTTGGTATTTCCGATATATTTATCAACTAGCCATTTTACCTTTGATACTTATTTTAATTCCTTTTTGACTTGTAAAATTAATCCAAAATATACTCGTTAATTTCTTTCTCAGATTATATAGTGAACTATAAAATTATTTCTTTATAATCGCTGAAAAAGCATTTCTTTTTCATAATCCTATTTCTTCATTTATTTTAAAAACTCCTTATGGTAATCAGTGTCTATGTAGTTAATAATAATATCTCATGTTCGAACTGTATGATTTTCTACGACACTCTCCTTCAAATCATTTTTGAGCCGATGAGCCCATGTATTTCCATTAATTTGATCAATTGAAAATTAATTCTTATTGATCTCATCGATCTTATTGATCAATTCACGAGAAACAGATCTATTGATCAATTTTTGTTTTAAAAAAAACTCCTTTAATTGTACTATAACGTTACAAGAATCGTACGTTAAGTTACTCTCGTCAAAGACTTTTATTCTGCTAGCACAAGCAGAGTTGTTTTCGATTTTTCAACTCGTTTAGTATCGATCTCCATAGAATTACAATAAATCGTACTAAATCAAACTCGGTTATCTCGTTATCAGATTTTCAATACTATTCTTATTTATGAAAGTATTTCATAAGAATTTATTATCAAATACGTCAATCTGAATTTTCAAGTTTTTGGACTCGATATACATAGTTGCCTTCGTTTTCTCCGTCTCCTTGCGACCAGCCTCAATTTAGTTCAATTTTAGATTACGACTTCTTTGCAGATGCCTCCTTTTCGAATACATAAACTTGAACCATGAAGGTGGCCATTTGATCCTTGATTTCTACAAAAGAATCGAAAATAAGACAGTTTTTATCGTTAATATTAACTTCGTTATGCACTCGTTTAGACAATGTTTCATTTTCATTTAAGAGAACTTCGAATTTGATAATGGCAATTTTCTATATATATTAAATTTCAATTTCTGTGGATCCTTTTAACATAGAAATAGTTGCCTGATTTATATCTTAGTTTACAATTAAAAACTGGTTATATACATCGTTTACCTTTTGGTCTTCGTTTCTCTTTGCGTCGTTGTTTGGTCTCGTTTTACTCCTTTATTCTCTCGTTCCGTTCTTCGTTCTATTCTTCATTTTCTCGTATCATTCCTCGTTCAATTCCTCATTTTCTCGTATCATTCCTCGTTCAATTCCTCATTTTCTCGTATCATTCCTCGTTCAATTCCTCATTTTCTCGTATCGCAGCTGCGTCTCGTTTTGAATAGGTCACGGCAGTAAGATACATAGAATGACAGACCCTTTTCTCGTTCCTAGGTAATTTCTCTCGTAAGTGCTGCCATCTACTCGTTAGGTATGAACTCCTTTCCTGTCAATCAGTTATACAGTTAGAAATTCAGATATCACTGAACACAAGTACTATCTAAATTTAAACTGAAACTAAAATTTATTTAACTATGTATTCGTTATTCATCGTATTTAGCATAACTCTATTTAATAAATTTCACTGTCAAGACTCTGACATGCTGAACGCAAGCTTGTCAAACTCAGAACAGTTGAGATTTTTATTTGCATTATAAAGATTCTGATACGTTGGACACAAACATTATCAGTCTTTAAATGGTTGTAATTTTTAATTTCGTTGTTAAGATTCTAATATGCGGAACACTAGTATGATCAGTATCAAAACCACTGCAATTAAGTTAATTGTTAAGATTCTGGCATACCGAACACAAGTATGCAGTTTCAAAACGATCAAGATGATTGCTAATTTTAATTTTAATATAACAAACTCGAACTCGGTTACATTTCGTTTTAAAGTGGGCGCTGTTATATATTTTAATGATTTAAGCATAATTGCTTAAGTGTGTAAATTAAAATTATTTACAGCGCCACTGCCGACCTTTATGTTAACATTTCTATTTTTAAAACTCACGTGAAAATATTATTTTAATTTTTATTTAATTTAGTTATATGTATATGAAATACATATTATGAAATAAAAAATACTTGTATATAATGTATTTACAAATATCTACACATGTACTTAAGGTTTAGACTTGGCCAGAGTCCATCGTAAATATTGCTTTTTCGTTCTCGTCTGAGCAACGATTTTCTCGTTACTGCCATACTACTCCTTAGATTAAACAAAACTTCTAATAAAAGATTTTTATGTCTCGTTCTCGTTCTGTATATGAATTTAATAATTATTCATTTACATTTATGTGTATACATATACACGCATATATACGTATACATATGTATACTCGTACGTAAGTTCATATCTCGTATTCATTTACTGCTTATATTCGTGTCTGTACACATATAAGTTACAAACTCCTCGTATATACGTATATACTCGTCGCTCTCATATAAGTGACATAGTTATAGATTTATTTTGCACTGATTTATTTTAATTTAATTTATTTCACCACTCTATTTGTAATTTAATTTATTTTATATTAAATTTGGCATGCATTATTATTTAGACCTCGTTTGATTATATGTTTGTGCGTTTTTATATGCTATATGGCGTCCCATAACTATCATACAGCACACATATACAACTCATTCCTTACATCCCTCTCGTTCATCGTTATAGTCTCCATTTGCATTTCTTGTTTCTCGTTTCTTACTCGTGGTGACAAGTTCGTCGTGGCATCGTTCATCGCGAGCTTCTCTTTATGCGCCATCTTTCTTTCACGCGTGCGTTCCTCGTTCCTCGTTTCTCGTACAAGCGCGACATCGTTCTCGCGCGTGCTTGACGCCTCGCGACATCTTTGCACTGTTCTTCTTTATCTATCTCTTTCTGTCTCTTTCCTTGATCGACGCAAATCCGCCATGTTGATTTGCCTCGTAACAAAGAATTTAGAGAGAACGTCAATTTCGAAAAAACCCAATTGACATCTCAGTTCCAATTTTAATACGAACTTCGTTTTGCTAACAATCATTTTTGATTTACGTATACATATACACATGTGCATGCACATCCATACATATACCAATGCACATGTGTGTCACGCTTATGGCTCTCTTCATTCCATGACACCGAGAACCGCGCACTAATTGTTTTACGCTTTCTCTTAGCAAAACAAAACTCCTCCTCGCTCTCCTCTCTCGAATATAATGCATTTTTTCTTTTAATTTCTTACCTCGCTCCATCTCCCTGTTGCCGGGCTTTGCGCAGTTTAAGCTTGCTGGGCTTCCATAACCTATTAGTATATTTCAATTTAGGGGCGAGGTTGTTAATAGTTTTAACTACGTAGACACAGCAAAGAGTCACACACAAATTGTATTTAAAGTATTTATTGTTTTAACAATACACTCCCTTTACAAAGCACACTCGTATAAAACACCAAGAATACAGATCTACGCTAATAAAGTCTGGAGGCTCTACGATGTGTCGCTCAACAAGGACTGACAGACCGACCGACGCATATACAGAGAGAGAGAAGCTAAGAGGGCGCTTCTGCCCACGGCAGCCTTCACAAAAACCCAAACGTAAAATATGCGCACACTCTTGACATAATCATATTTTTTTTTCATTTTGTTTTTCAAAATTCATTCGTAATCAGGATATACATTAAAAAGTATATAATTCTTATTCACGTTAATTAAATACTTGTATTTATTATTAAATTACATTCTCATAATAAAAAATATGATGTTAATACTTACCCCAAACACGAAGTAAATATTAGCACGAAAACTTTTTGAATAAATCCTCTTTCAAAAAGTATCTATTGACGATTTTTTAAAAGTTCTGCAATAAATCATAGCTAAAGTAAATTAATAACATATTCGATAGGCGGGATACTCAGAAAATACGTAGATTAAAAAATAGAGATACTTTTTTTAAACGTTTTACTTTTAGCCCCAGCTTCTCTTACGATAAATTTTCTTACTTTTCCATATTTTTCAGCCATGAATGTTAAAAATTGAACAACTCTTCGAATTTTTGGGACGACTGAAAATGTGGCGTCAACAAACCATTTTCTAGTATCCCTCACGATGTGAACGAAATTTTCGTCGTATAAAAATAAATGTTCCACTTGACCAACTTTGATCACTTCATAAGATAGTGATTTTTTGTATTATCGACGAAGTTGGTTTGATAATCCAAGGTATGTTTATTATCGTGAAGATATTGTACAAAATCGGTCAAGTTTGTAATTCGGATATTTGGAATTGTTTCATAATTAAGATTTTTTTGTCGCCACTTTCGCATTAAGCGAGCTCTATTGTCACTATATGGCAGTTCAGCTCCGGCAATAGGATAATTATAAATTGTATATGTTTTAATAATGAGTTACTGATAAGTCTAATTATCAGAATATTTTTTATATTTTGCTAAGAATTCAAAATGTAGGAAATAAATTATATTAGTATATTTTCAAAAATTTGAAAATAAGGTAAAAGTCCCAACAAATGGCCCTTTAACACATGAAATATATTTCAATAAAATTAAATAATTTAAAACTCTTATTAATAACGTTAAGGCTTTTTTAATTAAAAGAAAACCCAAGTAAAATAATTATATGAATAACAACACTGACACGTCAAATATTGCACATGGTATAAGATTAAGGACAACACTTGACAGGACCGAATGAACAGGTTGAAGATGAAAAATATGAATTGATTTTCAAGTACTAAGATATGGCTACATAGAATTTTAAAATCATTTATACAATTCAGATGTTTTAAAATTTTTTTACATAATTTGATCATATTAGATAGATGTGTAATAAGAATAACATAAATCATTTATGAAGGTAAGCTTACTAATAAAAGGCTTTTTCTTAGTGATTACTTAAGAAAAGCATGAACACTCATCTGGTCAAAATTTGTACAATTTAAACTTTATTTCTTGTTGCTTAGAATACGTTTTTCAAATATTTGTTTATAAATTAAATAACGGCACATACCCAATAAAAGCTTAAAAATAAGAAAATTCTCGTTAGCGGCCAACCGTTGGGTAGGGGCTGTTTGCTACTTTTACTTTACATAGTTTTAAATGTGGTCACATTCAAAATATATATCATATCAAATATTAATAATATTAACTTATTCGAAATAATTTAGATTTCATTTTATGCTTATTTAAAATTTTAAAATAAATATATAATCGATAATAATATAATTATAATTTTAATTATTAATTTTACATTATTTTTTCTTACAAATTAAATATTTTAGAATTTAAATAAGACGAAAAATCGAAATGTATAAGCGAATTTATGAAAGTTCGAAGTTTCAATGAAGATAAAAAACATTCTAATGATTGGACTTGACCCTTATAAAATTTAAAAACAAAATAGTTTTTAATACATGTTTGAATCTCGTGAAGTAATAGCCGATCTGTATATTTTGCTATTAAATTTTGAACAATTTAGAATTACTTTATTTTAAATGTGGTTATATTTCAAGAATTAATGAAACTTTAGTAATGTTTACTTACTCTAAATAATTAAATTGTATAATAATAAATAATATTGTCTTAAATAATCTAATATCGTATGAATTCACATTAAATAAACCATGATTGATTTAATTATTGCTAAAAAAAGTGACTTAGAAAATTATTGAGTTTTTTAAGAATCGCTCCAATATTTTTTTAAATTAACATTTTGAACGATTTATATTAAAAAATATTACTTCTCTTTTGCCTTATTATGGCAATCCTTCAAAAAGCCAAGACCTGTTGAAACCAGTTCTTTTAATTTATTTTCAAAATGAAAACACTCTTCTTGATTTCCATTGTAAATACAGGTATGTTGAAAACTACTAGAAACACTCCAAACATCCTTACGCAAAGTAGCACGTGCTTTGCACTTTTGATTATTTGCATCTTTTCCAACACACATCATATACCTATATCAAAAAGAATAATAAAAATATCTTATAATAAATATTTAATACAAATACTACACTCTTATTGCAATTTTAAAAAAAATTGTTTTTCTGCACTCAGGGCGTCAAATTCAATTTTTGATCTCTATTCTTAGAGGCTAAAATAGCTCTTTTTACCCAAGGGCAAAAAAGTACTTTTCTCATAAGTATGATTGATTTTTTCTGTTTTCAATAAGAAATCTACCTTTTGTGACTTACAAAGAGAGTGTTTTACTTCGGGTCACCTATTTTGCTCAAATTTTGGGAATGTTATCTGGATGCAAAAACATGAAGAAAGCCAAGGCCAACGCTTAATATTTCCTTAGTTACAGGAAATTGACGCTTATAGTTCCAGTCGATAGATGAATTTGTTGATGAGTGGATAAATTAAATTGTCGATGGGTTGATGGGCCAATGGGTGGACGGATGAATGTGTTGACGGGTGGATAGATTATTTTGCTGTGGGTTGATGAAGCGATGGGTTGATGAATTGATGGATCAATTCAATCAGACGAGACAATAGATCGATAGGTTGATGGGCCGATGAATTCATGGGTGCATGGGTTAATTAGTAAATAATTGGACGCCTTTCGTGTATGAAAAAGTATTATGTTATCCACGGAAGTAAAGGTATTTTTGTTCTTGTCTTTAGCGTCAAACTCGACTTGGGCAAAAATCACCTATTTTACTCCCTTGGTTAACAATGTACTATTGTTTATATACATACATACATATATATATATATATATATATATATATATATATATATATATGTGTGTTTAATTTTAAGATAATAACTTATCTCTTGTATTTCGTTACGTGAAATAATTAAACTTTGAATTGTAATTAAAGTGACAAACGGTACATAAAATTTTCCGATCAAGCAAGTTATAAGTCTTGAAAAAGGTCAAATTAAAGGCGTTGTTTATTGAGAAAAATTAAAAATATAATTTTTACGATATTAAACTAGTCATTAATAAGGCTTAATTTCATGAACGTTTCCTTTAAATTATTAATAACTTCTGTAAGAATTTCTTAAAAAAAAGAATTATAATTTCTTTTATAAGGCCTTAAAAAGTTATGATGGTTCTAATTACAAAATATCGAGCATAATGTATTTTTCCTTGGCATATAATTAAAATAAATTCCATTTTAATTAAAACAGTTATAACCTTTTATTGGCTGCTATCTCCACTTACACTGACAGATATGATTTCTAGTGGGAAAACGAAAACAAAAATTAAACAGCCTATTTGATAAGAGTTTCTCCACGCAGAGATAAATTAACTAGATGTTAGTAGAATTATGCATTCTTAAAAACCGTGCCATTTTTGTTGTTAGAACCCTTCGACACAAACTGACCCATCAATCCATCGACCCATCAACCGATTAAATCAACTACTTATTATTACATTAACACATTTAACCATCGATCCATCATACCAACTATTGATCAATCCACTAAACTAAGTACATACCATTCCATCAACCCATTCGCCCATGGACCTACCAACCCCTCAAAATATCAGCCCATCAACCCACCATCCGATCGATCTATCAACCCATTATCTTATAGAACCAACTATTAATCTATCCATTAAACGAATTACCTATTATTTCATTAGCTCATTGACTCAAGTACGCATCATCCCAATAACCCATTAACCCATTAAACCATTTACTTATTTTATCATCCCATCGACCCATTAAACCAACCATCCATCGATATATCAAACTAAATACCAGTCATTCCATTATCCCATCACGCACTATCAATTATTGCATTAACCCATCAATCCATTAAACCAACAATCCATCATTTTATCAACCCATAGGGCCATGATCCCATCGACTCACGGAACCAACTATCAACGTTACAAAAAAAAAGAAGCTCCTGGTTTGTACCTTAGTAGATTTTGCTTGGTAGATTCAAGTAATGTAGTTTTATTAATTTATTTAATTTTATTTGTTTTTAAAGACATGCATCATAATTTTTTTTGTTAAATTAAAGAAAATAATAACAAAATAACAATCATTAGTAAATTTTTACGTTGAAACTATTTTCAAATTTTAATATTTGTTCATATAAAGAATCATAACCTAACATGGATTGCTTCAATGTTAAAAACTTTTTATTTTAAATAATTTCGATATGAAATTGTTCAATCATTTTCAAATATCTTTATTATAAGGAAATAATGATCATTTAACTAAAAAAGAAATATTCTTTATGTTTTAACTATCAAAAATAATTAAATAAACTTAATGAAAAGTCGTTACTTGAGTTTGCCAAGCAAAATCTACTTGGGACCAAAGCTGAAGCTTCTTATTCTTTCAGTGCATCAGCCTATATACCCATCGATTCATTAAACCATCTACTCATTATTCCATCAACTCATCGGCACATCATGCCATCGAGCCATTATCCCATCGACCCATTATACTATTATAGCAATTACCAATCATTGCATTAAGGCGACTACGGAAGTTCGGTTGAATTTCATTTTGTAGTTTACGAATTACTCTTTCAGTTTCTAAAATTTTTTGGATTTTTTAATTTTCCACCATTTATTATAATCCGTAAAATGGTGAAAAATTAAAAAATCTGAAAAATTTTACATATTGAAAAAATAATTTGTAAACTCAAAAAAAATTTTTAACAAAAAAAAAAACCGACTTGAAAGAATGCACTGAAAAGTAACAAATAATTTATATCTTTAGAAATCATACAAATAATTGGTAAAATACAATTTTAGAAGTCGGCGTCTAATTCCTCAATGAATGTAAACGTTATTTTTTAACAATAAATGTAAACGTTATTTTTGAACAATGAATGTGAACGTTATTTTTGAAAAAATGGACCAAGTCGTTCTGCTTACGCACCGCAGATTTAGAATTAGACACCGACTTCTAAAATTGTATTTTACCAATTATTTGTATGATTTCTAAAGATAATAAATTATTTGTTACTTTTCAGTGCATTTTTTGAAGTCAGTTTTTTTTTGTAAAAAATTTTGTTTTTATTCGATACTTTTAAAGTCGGTTTTTATTTATTAAAAATTTTCTAAATTGTTTGTTCTTGTTAAAAAATTGTTAATTCCTATCTTCTAGTGAATCCCCTTACTAAAAACGCAAATATAGGTAGACCCACTAATTACATTAAACTTTCATTATCAATTCATAACGCATGCATTAGTACACTACCAAGCAATATATAGCAGGAAAGAAAGAAGGCTCAACAGCACAGTGTCGTTATGTGTGCATGTATACATATTCAAGCTCAAGTAAGAGAGAGAGAGAGAGAGAGAGAGAGAGAGAGAGAGAGAGAGAGAGAGAGAGAGAGAGAGAGAGAGAGAGAGAGAGAGAGAGAGAGAGAGAGAGGGGGAGGGAGGGAGAGAGGAGAGAGAGAGAGAGAGAGAGGGAGGGAGGGAGGGAGGAGAGAGAGAGAGAGAGAGAGAGGGAGGGAGGGAGGGAGGGGGAGAGAGAGAGAGAGAGAGAGAGAGAGAGAGTAGGCGAAGTATAAGGGAGGTAAATGAGATAACAAAACACCCGGTTTTTTTCTTAATTTGATAATTGGGTCATACAAACCGAATATTGGCCCAATAATTATAGGACACGTTTGGGACCTTTCTGCAGACATTCTCTATCAGATAAGAAAAAGTTTTTTGAAATCGGTTAAGAAATGACGGAGTTATGAGGTAACAGACATAAAAAAAAAAAAAAAAAATTCAGTCGAATTGAGAACCTCCTCCTTTTTGAAGTCGGTTGAAAATAAAACCTAACCTAAAATCCGAAGTCGCCTTAACAATTCATCGATCCATTACCAAGTACTCATCATTCCATACACCCTTTATTAATCTATCAACGTATTAAACAAACTATATATAATTGCATTAACCCATCAACCCATGAACCCATCGACACATCATCCATCGACCCAAGAACCCATTGATATATAAAACCAACCCTATATTTTTATCGTTACCAGACTTTATCTCTATCTCTGTCTTCTGACGTGATTTTAATAAGTGTATAATGACTTGGCATATATTTACATTCTTCTTTAGTATGTAAAAATGTATTATTAAATACATTTAATAGAAATTTGTTCGGATGTAGAAAATTTCCACTTGGGAATATAATAATTAAAAGCAGGTGGTATGTCTCTGTCCTTTTCTAATAAAAAAATTAATTTTATAGCAAAAACTAATAATTGTAGCAAAAAATAAGGAAAAAACCCCATCTTGCATAATAAAAAGTAATATTTTCTTTGATGAAGAAAAATTATTCTTATCGATTCGTTACGAAGAAAATCTTGAAACACTTAAGAAATAGAGGTTAGGATAGACAAAACGAAGCAATAAAAATCATTTTTTCTCATAAAAGAAAATATTGTTTTTTATAAAACGAGATGGGGCTTTCTTTTTATTTTTTGTTATATTTATTAGGTTTACAGAAAAATGAATTTTTTTATTAGAAAAAGATCGAGAAATACGACCTGCTCTTAAATCTCTTGTAATAAATAGGTCGTCAAGAATTTTTCTACTACACACAAGAACATCCGGAAACAAGCAAATTTTATTCTATCCCTAAGCAGAATTATGATACCAAGAATAACAAGAATACTTTCTATTACCGGGTAGTGGATACTACTTGTTTCAAGAAATCGTTTCTGTCATTGTGAATCGAAAGATTATTTCAAAGTTCCCGTAAAATGGAAGAAAATAAGTTTAAGAATTGCTTCTAAAGTGTCGTAATAAGAGTAATTTCAATTACCATGCATTTTATATAAGAACCGATCAATAAACTGCAAAATAGATATTTTTAAAAATTTATATAAATTCTTCATATTGTTTACATATGAGCTGCATGTAACTATCATAAACTGCAAAATAGATATTTTTAAAAATTTATATAAATTCTTCATATTGTTTACAACAAAAAGTGTTTTTATTAATACACATCAAGATTTGGAATAAAAAAAAAATCATAAAATTAGAACTTTATCAAAAAATTTGAAAAAATTTAAAATTTTGAAGTTTTATAAATCTTGATCGTCTTGATTTCGATTCATAAATTATTTTTTTGTATTTTGGGTAACAAATAGAACATGTCCCCAGAGTTTAAGCGATTTTTATTTTTTTATTCTTGTAGTTCAAGTGAAACTTTCCATAAATATATATATAATGAAAAATAAAAATCGCTTAAACTCTGGGAACATGTTCTATTTATCACTTAAAATACAAAAAAACATTTATATATATATATATATATATATATATATATATATATATATATATACACTAATATAAAATATTTACACATATCAAATTATATATGTAAATCTACATTTTTAAATTCTTTTCTAAATTGAAAAATTTTTTTCTCTAATAATTGAAATTAAAATTCGTATTTAATATTTGTTAAAATTCAAATCTTGCTTTTATCTTTGATTTTCCTACAAAACAACGAGCATCGAATTCAAAAACACATTTAATTTTCCACACAGCATGAAAGGTTACTGCAAGGTTTCAGTAATGATAATTTCATTTCTGAAACCTCTGCTGGTCGAGGACAAATTTTAAGTTTCAAATTTGTCATAAGTATATAATTTCATGTATATGTATAGGTTGTATGCATATATATATATATGTATTTTTATATTTATATATATATATATATATATATATATATATATATATATATATATATATATATATATATATATATATATAGTGACCTTTCATGCTGTGTGGAAAAGTAAATGTGTTTTTGAATTCGATACTCGTTGTTTTGTAGGAAAATAAATGAAAGCAAGATTTGAATTTTAAGAAATATTAAATACAAACTTTAATTTATATTATTAGGGAAAATGGTTTACTGAAACCGAGATAAATAAAAAAATAGAGTAAAAATTACAATACTTTTTGTAAAAATTACCATACTTTATCGTAAGCCAACCACAGACTGTCATTGTATCCAAAAATTACCATATTTTATAATAAAATTTACTACAAATATTATAAAAATTTCTAAGTTGTATAGAAATTTTTATAATATGTCTAGTAAATTTTATTAAAAAGTATGGTAATTTTTAGCTAAAATGACAATCTGTAGTTGCTTTACAATAAAGATTGTAATTTTTGCTCTATTTTTTTCTCCGTGTATACACTATAGTACATTACGATACACGGACTCTAACCAAGAGAGGCTATAGCCTTCGGGTCACAGGTCTTGATGAAATTTTAGGATATGTTTTTAGGCATCAAAATATGAGTAAAACCAAAGCAGTACGGTCTAACACTCTAAAGAACTGAAATTATAGACGTTTCTAGTTTTATTTTAAGAAAAATGTAAAAAGAGAGCTTCTAATTGAAGTATGAATAATTCATTCTAAAAATGTCTTTGATTTATCAACAGGAACTAAAATAAAAGTAGAAAAAGCAAGCTTTAATTTTCTGTTTTCAGAATTCAGAAATAATAATTAGAACCAGAGATATGCTTGTCTAAAGTTGAGCAGCAAAAAAGTGCCAAAAATCACCATCTTGCTGCTCAATTTTAAACAAGCATATAATTATTATTTCTTCATTCTGAAAACAGCAAATTATATCTTGCTTTTCCTACTTTTATTTCTGTTCGTGCTGATTAATCAAAGACATTTCTAGACTGGATTATTCACACTTTGATTGAGAGCTCCTTTTTTTACATTTCTCTTGAAATAAGATTAGAAACGTCTATAATTTCAGTTTTTTGAAGTGTTAGACCGTATTGCTTTGACTTTACTCATATTTTGGTACCCAGAAACATGTCCCAAAATTTCATCAAGATCTGGGACCCGAAGGTCATAACCTCTCCTGATAAGTGTTCCTTTTTTGGAAAACGTGCAATTGTTCTCGCTGCGCTCGGACGCTAAGCACGCCGTACAAAGGGACCACTTCGAGTACATGCATCGTATATTATTTTATAGCACTGCGTGAAATAAATTCGCACTTTTGACACGTTTTCCCGAGGCAAAAATAGCCAATTTTTTAACAGTGAAAAAAAAGAACTGTGAAAAATTTTTAACTTTTTCATACGATTCAATAAAGAAAGACTAATTTTAAATGTGCCTTGATACTTGATCAACAAGGAACGTCAGTATAATGAGCAATAATTTAATATTTTGATTATTTTATAGAGTTTTCATTGATAATTATAAGGTGTGGATTATTGCAACTCATTTATGTTAACAATTTTAAAATTAAATAACAATTATAAGCAAGTAAAATACGAATAAAACTAAAATTGATAGTAGCGTAACATGCGAAGCGAAGAGGTATAGTCATTTCGGCGTTGTATTATAAAATGCTTCGGGGAATCCCCTATTACTACGCACGATTTCTATTGCTATACTATACATGAGTTACTTCCTCACCGCTCCCACGACGCTAATACATTCGTGAAACAAAATTTAAATTTGACCTTATAAAAAATGATTTCAACTAAAAATTTCACATAATATCAATTATATTGATTAAAATTAATTATTATTACACATTTTAAGTATATTTTGAAATTATAATTTTTTAAAATCTTTTTCGATTTATCATTCGCGGAGTGTTTAGTTTTGGCTAATATATAGTTTTCGCTTCCTTTTTTTTTAATTTATCATTCACGGAACGCCTAGTACTTGCTTTTTTACAGTTTTCGTTTTTATTTTTTGAATTATCATTCGTGAAGTGCATAGTTTTTGTTTGTTATTGTTTTTTTAGTACAGATTTAATATGGCGAATTTATATCACTCGAGCTATAAAATAGTATAAGATACTCGTGGCTTCAATGTCCCATTATTTCACGGCGTTTAGCAGCCTCGCTACGCTCGGCTGCTAATCTCACGCCGTCAAATAATGGGCCATTTTAGCCACTTGTATCTTAATATACTATTATAGCACGTGGACCATGAATCCTCAAAATCCGCAAAAACTACAGGTTTCATAAATTATAATTCAAAAAGAAAACCCGCAGATATTATGCACTCCGCGAATACTAAATCAAAAAAAAAAGCAATGATTTGAACATAAAAAAGATCAGAATTAATTTAAAATAATTTACTTCGTCTTTCCTGTTTATTTTTCTTGACAATATATAAATGTTTCTTTACCACAGTTAAAACTATTGATAATTCATAAATTTTTATGACTAAATTTCTAACAAAACATTTAACTCGTATACACACCCTGTTAAAAATAACCAGCTGGCTATCCAGGTGGATTATCGAGAATGCAGCTAAAATCCATTTGGATATTTTTTACGGAAACTTGTAATTAGACATTATAAGCATCTGAATAACATAATAATACTACCAATAAAAGAAAATTGAAAATTTTACCCAAATTAAAATTATTCAGGAGGATTATCCTCTTGGATATCCAGTTGGATTAATAAAATCGAAAAATTAAGAAGTAATTTTATCAAATAATTTACTAAAAAGCCTACTTTATGATTTTTCGATTTTATTAATCCAAAAGGATAATCCTCCTAAATAATTTTAATTTGAGTAAAATTTTCAATTTTCTTTTATTTGTAGTATTATTGTTATACAAATGCTTGTAATCCCTAATGATTAGTTTTCGTAAAAAAATATCCAAATGGATTTTAGCGGTATCTAGGTGAATGAAGATCAGAGTGATATCCAACTCCATCAGAGTGATACCCACCTGGATATCCAAGTGGATAATTCACCTGGATATCCATCTGGTTATTTTCCACGGGGCATCGTTCTTTGTCGTACTCTTTTCGCGCACACACGCCGTATATATATATATATATATTGTAACGAGGATGGCAGCTTATTGGTATGCTATGATATAGCTCTATCCTCGTTATAAGTCGCACGGCTCAGCGTATGCTTGATATGCAGGTGTAAGAGTGAGACGGAGAGAGTCTGTCTTGGGGACTCAGATATAGTACTGTAGAGAGAGGCGCGCGCAGGGCATGCTGGGTAGGATTAGGCAAGAGAGAGAAGCGAACGGACGGCACGGAAGAGAAGAAAGATTCTAGCAGCCATTGTGTACGTTGTGCGAGCTTGTGCGTCCGCTAAATTTTTAATAAAGGTTTTCTTTTGTGAGAGTGTTGTTGGAGCCTCGTTAGATTATTTTAAAGCTAGAGAATTTTTGCCGAACTTTGCAGAGAGAGTTGAGATATATTTCAACGAGAGCAACGAGGTTGTTGAGCTGCACCGCATATCTACGGTGCCGCTTTAGTTGTACTGGTGAACCGCCATTGCGAGAGCAATCGATTGAGAGTCCTCCGTGTTCAACGTCTGATAAAGAAATGTAAGTCTGCAGACTTTCGTATGTTTTTTATTATTGTTAAAAGCGTGTATGCGATGCATACGAAAATATCAAGACCGTCGTGTGCGCCGCGTCGTATAGATTAGGTAGCTTAAATTAACTTTTGTTTCGATTCGTGAGTTTAACTAAATTTTATAGATAATAACTATTATTGGAAGTTTATTTTTATGTAATATATTGGTCTATTATTTTGAATAAAGTAAAGTAAAATTTAAGTTAATTTGAATTGTTGCATAAGATTATTTCTCTTAGTAGAATCGTGTTTTGCCTTTATATGATAATCTTAATACACTTGATTGCATTTGATTTACAATATTTAATAGAGTCTCAAAGTACACGCCGTGGGTTTCGTCGTACCAGACGTCCGGAAGGTAGAACTTCTAAGCGAAGTTCTGCAATAATGATATATATTGCTTAGCTGATTTTCGTTGTATGAAAAAGTCGTTTATATACGAGCATTGTCGAGATACAAGGCTGATCGTCTCTAAATAGAAAATCGGTTATTTAACGGTAAGTGCGTATGTACTTGAAGTAAGTACATACGAAACCCACAAATATATTTGATTTGTTTATTTAAATATATTCCCCGTTACATGGCGCCCAACAAATCAATTCACGAAAGTTGTTGAAAGAGTGTATTACGTTAGTACATTGCGTGCATAGTGCATAGCACCAATATATGGGCTCACGTAAATAAAAAGTTTATCGTGATTTTTTTTATGGTGCGTATGATTACGTGGCGCGCAGCGTGATAAAATAAAGGACACGATAGAGAAATATAGGTGGCTCTCGGGTGGCGCGCATTATAAAATGGCGTCCACTGAATAATCGAGAGCAGCTAATGCTTATCTTATTACAGAGGCCTTGTGGGGCGCTAGTTGTAATAAGACAATTAAAGCATTAAGCTAAGTCTAGTGGCAATAGTCATTGCGCGGTGGATTATCAAAGCGTGTTTTTTTTATTTTCCGAGATTAGGAACAGAAATTCATGCGATAATTTTTTTTATTATTTTAGGAAATTTTTTCGGTTTTCTTTAGAAAAAAAAATATAATAGGATAATTTTTAAAGAGAAGGGAATTTTTTTTTTGAATTGTACGGAAGAGCGACGGTCTTGTAGACTGTAAGTTCGACAAGATAAGAAAAATAAAATAAAATTCTTGTCGAACATAGGGCGCGCTTGTGAGCAACGTTAAAGTAGGTTGCTCACAGGTTATAAAATAAAGATAGTATTCGTCCGCGAGCAACAAAGAGTTGTAAAGGACTAAGGTTGATTTTTTTTTCTTTTTCAAATTGTAGTTTTACCCTTGGTGTCAAGTTTTTTTCTAGTTGTTTTTTTTTATTGGAAAAAATTATTTCTTGTAGAAATTTCGGATTTTTTTTTTTCGGTTTAATTGAAATTGTTTAAATTGAGAATTGGATTTGATAGTGAAAATTTTTTTTTCTTGTATTTTTGCAAAACTGAGGTTGCAGTTTTTGCAATAGCTGACTGGTTGAAGGTTTTATTTTTTTTTAGCCAGTCAGCAAGTAGAACTATTGACACCAAGAGGAAATCGAAGAGTTTTTCTCGCTTTTAAGGGAAATTTAATTGTTTTTTTTATTAAAAATAGTTTTATTCGTATTAAGGGGAGAAGGTTGGCTCAATATATTTATATTGAGCCAAATAAGAATAAACTCTTAGTCGCTCGCGTAGAGAGGTTCTTGCGTGTGCTATAGTAGTTAGGTACACTACAAATATATATATATTGTACACACATATATTTAGAATTTTTATTTGCGGCTGTTTAAGCAATTATTATTTTCTGAATAGCGCACGCAAGTACTTCTATTTCAGGTAATAGATTTGCTGCAAGAGCGAAGATGTCAAGTAATCAGTCAAGAAAAGATACAGCATCAACTGAGTTGCTTGACGACTGGCTCATATGTCTAAACGGTCAAGAACTGACTGAAGCATTATATAGCTTGCAAATGCAAACTTCTGGATCCAGGTTTGCTCAAGCTGAGAGGCTAAGAGTCTGGCTGCTCGGTGAATATACGGCAGCCGACTTTATGCAGTCCGATCTGTCTGACGAAAGTGCAATCAGACAGACGAGGATTGATCTTCGTCAGTCTTTTATTGAGGCAAAGACGGCAGAAATAACAAATAGTTCGCAAACAGCGAGCAATTATACCTTGCATCCACATCCATTGGCTGAGTTACCGCAATTACAGGTAGAAAATTGTGAGGTGACTCAGTTATCAGCTAATGGAAGTGAGGGAACAGCAAACGCCTTAGCTAATAATAGAAGTATTGTCTCGCAGAGTGATCAGACGAGACAACGGACTTTGATAGATAAAGAGGACGAAATTCAAGTAGTCCAGATGCAAGGAATCGACGCACACGCACAACAGAATTCGCCACAAGGTCGTGAGAATTCGACTAATGAAGAGTATCTGTTGCATAGTAAAATGTTAAAGGCATTGCAACAGATACAACAGCAATTAGGAAATTTGTCAGAAAGAGTTCGTGACCTTTCAGATTGGAGGGAATCATGCTTGTCAAATCAGACAAGTGTGATTCCTACTGAAAATAGATTACCGTCTAGCACAAGGTTAGATGGCGGTATATCAGGTTGCGGCAGAAGAAGTCAACATAGCAATGTTGAAATAGCTCAACAACGTACAGAAGATAAGCAGGTTAATTTCGACCAAGCAACGGCCGGCTCGAGGGTAAATACAGCAGTAGACGGTGTACCTCGGGTTGATAACTCAACTGTTTCGGAAGCGTCTCGTTTCCCACCATTTGGTGTCCTCGGCACAGCCTGGGGAAGGGGTGGCTCACCGACTCAAGGTTCTGTGAGTCATGGTGGTCAACCAAGAGACGTTGGTAGGGTCGTGCGCCAGTGGGAAGTACGATTTTCGGGCACAAAGGACCAAAGTATAGACCTCTTTTTGACAAGAGTCGAGGAGTGTCGGGTCCTGGCTAATATGTCAGAAAGTGATTTATTATATTCACTTTCTGAACTACTGACAGGTGTAGCAGCTACGTGGTATCGCAATAATCGGGACCAATGGCATAGTTGGCCCGAATTCTGTGATGCTGCGAGACGATGGTATGGTACCAACCGTCGTTTCCAGCAGAGGCTTATAGCAGAAGCGAATACACGCACGCAAGGCAATGATGAGCCAGTGCGTGACTATTTAACGTGCCTTATAGCAATAATGCGTAGGCAGAAACCACAACCGGATCTCAGTCAGCAGTTAGATTTACTGCACCGCAACTTGAGACCGGAGCTGCAAAAGACTAGTGCGCAGAGATGAATTTAATAGCATTGATGCGTTACTAGAACTCGCTGTTGAAGCTGAATTAACTTTGGAAGCGGAGAAAGTTTATAAACCTCCGCCATCACCTGGAAAAGCCTTATTACCGGAAACTGCTTATCACCCACCGGCGAATCGGAAAAAGATCTCACCTAAGGTAGCTAGTGTAGACACCAAGGCGACTAAGGTCGAAGATATGGTGTCTGCTGTCACAAAAATTTTAGAACAAAAATTAGCCCAGTTTGAAAAGAAGTTAGAGAATAAAACTTCTAAATTTACGAATCAGAATAGAACAAAGTTCCGCACACCAAATAAGCAGGTGCCTCAAGATAATAATGATAAGGTTAATCCGGATCAGAAGAACGAAGGTTCACAGGATTCAGGCCAAAAACCTGATGATGACAAAAAAGATAAAGGGAATAGCCCATCGTCAAATTCACATAGTAGACAAAGAGGAATAGTTTGCTATGGTTGTGGCAATCCTGGGTACATAAAGCGTAATTGCCCAAAGTGTTCGGGAAACGCGCAAGGGAGCAAGTAAAGAAGGCCAATGCAGCTCCCTCTGACTCTGATATGGCCTTCAAAGAGTCAGTGGTACCATCAGTGGACTCGGTAAGAGCCGAGTCTACTAAAGAAAAAGAACCAACGTTAGAGTTAATAGATAACCTAAACTTGAATACTGTTGATAGTGTAGTTCGACAAAGTTTATCTGAAAGTAACACTGTAACAGATGGCACTAGTGAAATTGAAACACGATGGTGGTTAAAAGTTAAGATCTGCAATCAAATGATACGTGCTTTATATGATCCAGGAGCATCAAGAACGGTGATGGGATCTATTGGTCAGAATTTGGCAGATCAGTGCGGCATAAAAGTTGATTCATGTGATAACCGAAGGGCTCGAGTTGCTAATGGACATTTTACTCCGATATCGGGTTATGTAAGACTTCCTTTTACGTTGGGAAGCATTACTAAAGATATTTTGGTGGCAATCATGCCTGAGTTAGACGCAGATTGCTATCTTGGAGTGAATTTTGTACGTGAATTTAAAACGATATTGGATCCATGCGAAAATAGAGTATTGCTAAAGGATGCTAATATATATATAGATTTAGAGGTTGCTGCTGTACAGTCAGAAGAGGTGGTGCGAACTGGATTGGCTAATTTAAAAACGGAAGAAAAGCAACAGTTACAAGAACTATTAGATAGGGTAGTCGGAGAAGATAATGGCCAATTAGGTTGCACAACTTGGATTGAGCATGAGATTAATGTTGGTTCAGCTCAACCCATTAAACAAAAATATTATTCTACGTCACAGAAAATGGAAGAGGAAATGCATTCTCAAGTACGAGAGATGCTAAAATCTGGAATAATAGAGCCATCAACGAGTGGTTGGTCTAGTCCAGTCGTTATGGTTCGTAAAGCGAATGGAAAGTTTCGATTCTGCGTGGACTATAGAAAAGTCAATGCTGTTTCTCAACAAGATGCTTACCCTCTTCCTTTTATGGATGCAATCTTTCGAAAGCTACAGAGGGCTAAGTATATCTCTACGCTGGATCTGAGCCAAGCTTATCATCAGATCCCGCTTAAGGTAGAATCGAGGCCTATTACAGCATTCACGGTTCCTCGATTGGGACTATATCAGTTCATAAAAATGCCGTATGGCCTGAGCCAGGCTGGGGCAACATTTCAGCGATTAATCGATATGGTGATTGGGCCGGAAATGGAGCCATATGCATTCGCTTATCTGGACGATATAATAGTAGTTACTGAAACCTTTGCAGAGCACTTGAAGTGGTTAGAACACGTGCTATTAAGGATAAAGAAAGCGAACCTCACGATAAACCGAGAGAAAAGTATTTTCTGTTGCGAAGAAGTGAAGTATCTCGGTTTGTTAGTTAATAAAGATGGATTTCGACCTGATCCAGAGAAAATCAGGCCGATTGTTGAGTATCCAGCGCCAAGAAACTTAAAGCAACTGCGACGATTCTTAGGAATGGCGTCGTGGTATAGGAAATTTATTAAAGATTTTGCTACGCTAGCAGAACCATTAACGCAGTTGACAAAGAAAGATTGTCGATTCGAATGGTCTGAAAATCAACAGCAAGCTTTTGAAGAGATAAAAGTCGTAATGGTTTCTGCACCTGTATTGCAGAAACCACATTTTGATAAGCTGTTTGTTATACAAACTGATGCAAGCGATACAGGTCTTGGTGCAGTTCTGACTCAAGAGATTGATGGAGAAGAACGGGTGCTGGAATTTGCCAGTCGCACTATGAACCAAGCAGAACGAAATTATTCTGTAACTGAACGAGAATGTTTAGCTGTAAAATGGGCTGCTAACAAATTCAGACCTTATATAGATGGATACCATTTTAAAGTGATTACAGACCATAGTAGTTTGAGATGGTTGTGTAATTTGCATAACCCAACTGGTAGGTTAGCGAGATGGGCGTTGGAATTACAAGGCTACTCGTTTACTGTAGAACACCGAAAGGGAGCACTGAATCATGTTCCAGATGCACTCTCAAGAATGTATGAGGGTGAAGAGCACGAAGACGTTGAAGTCTCGGCTCTTCATACTGCAACCATAACCAAAGATACATGGTACTTAGGATGGTTTGACAAAGTACAAAAGGATCCAAGAGGAAATCCAAGATGGAAAATTATTGGTAGTCGTCTCTTCAAATATTGTCCTAATGAAGAGATCGATGATATTATGGGTCAGGATGACGAGGCTTGAAACTCGTCGTTCCTTTGGAACAGAGAAAAGAGTGCTCATGGAATGTCATGATGAATCTACTGCAGGTCACTTAGGTAGAGAGAAAACCTATAAAAGAGTGATTGAAAGATATTTTTGGCATTCCATATACAAAGATGTAATGGAATACGTGCGTAAGTGCTTAGTGTGTCAACAATGCAAAGTTGAGCAGCAATTACCTGCCGGTTTGATGGGGCAACGCGTTATAAGACGGCCATGGGAAGTGGTAGCTGGTGATATAGTGGGACCACTACCTAAAAGTACCAAAGGGCATGAATATGTCTTAGTAATGCAAGATTTATTTACCAGATGGGTAGAGTGTGTACCATTAAGAAAAGCTAATGGTATAAACATACTTAAACACTTCAAGGAGAAAATAATATATCATTTTGGTGCTCCTGAAGTGTTTTTATCTGATAACGGTACTGAGTTTGTGAATGGAGTAATAGATCCATATTTAAAAAGCATTGGAGTATTGCATACGACAATACCTCCATATCATCCACAAGCTAACCCAGTGGAGCGAGTCAATAGAACCATTAAGACCATGATAAGGTCCTATGTTGAAAGTAACCATAGAACTTGGGATGAGCACTTGTCAGAGTTTGCTTTTGCATATAATACAGCTGAGCAAAGTTCAACTGGTATTACTCCAGCAATGTTGAATTTTGGAAAGCAGTTGGTGCCACCTGGCTCTCTTCAAAGAGAAGAGGAGAGAGCTGCTTGTAATGAAGAAAATCAGGAGGCAATACGTCAATGGGCAAAGTATTTGGAAAATTTGCCTGCTTTACATGATAAGGCTAAGGTTCAGGCTGAAGGTGCACAGAACAGACAGGCAAAATATTATAATTCTCGTCATAGAGATGTATGGTATCAAGTAGGTGATAAAGTTTGGAAAAGAAATAGAGTTTTGTCATCTGCCATTCAGGGCATTAGTGCTAAATTGGCACCTAAATATGCAGGGCCGTATGTAGTTACGGCCTGCTGTGGTAAAAATACCTACGATGTAATAGACACTCATGGTTATATTGAAAAAGTAATACCAGTTTGTGATCTAAAAAGATATATAGATGGACAAGATCCAGAAGATGATGACAACGAAGAACATCCACCGTTGGAGTCAGAAGAGCGAGATAATAGCGATGCGATTCGTTGCGAAACGCCATCTGCGAATGGCCAGAGTCACCATCACAGCAATGAGGTTCCACCTGCGAGTGGAAATGAGTTGCGTAGCTTAGGCAGTTCTAGGAAGCGTGGTAGGCCGCGTAAAACGGTTGTGGTGGTGAAACGTGCGGCGTTAAAGCGAGTTACAGTTGCTCAGCAAGCGAGCGAGAATGCTGAGAGTAAGCGAAGTCGTGGTAGGCCGAAAGGAACGAAAAAGCGTGCGACAAAGATGAACATAGGTTTTATCTCTCCTCGTAAAACGCGAGCGCAATCTCAAGCGAGGAGATCATAGTCATGACCAGTGTTCGTTTCTCTTTTTCAGCATGGAGTCAGCCATGATAAAATCCATGAAGTTGGTAGCAGAGTTGGCCGATTTACAGATCGAAGAGGGTCGAGGCGCTGTGCAAGTGCTGCAACAAGCAGTATCTGTTTTGGGTCACCCTGACGACCGAAGACGAGAGTCAACTGTCGTCATTGAAGAAGTGGAGGAGTCCCAAGGTGAACTGCAGCAGGCCATACGTCAGTCTATGGGCTTGCTAGAGACGCTACGGTCAAGAATGGAGGAGGCTGCCGCAGACGAAGAAGCTGCGGCCGCTATTGGAAATGTAGCAGAAGAAGAAGGCGCTTGTGCTACAAGGGCTAGTGTTGAGAGAAGCGACTCCGAGTCGGCTATCAACACGACTCCAATGGAAGAGGAGTGGGAGAGAGTGGAGCGCTTCCTGGCTGCTGCTATGGCCGCATCTCGCGAGGTGTTTCAACAGGAAAACGACGCTTTTGCTGCTTTAGAAGACTTCTTAGAGTCATACGGCGAGGAGGGAGCAGCAAAGGCTGACGTCTGGATAAAGCGGGTGGCCAACAGACGCGAGGAGCATGCTGCCATCGATTCTCTTCGCTCGCAGAGGCGTCGGCGCCGTGAAGAAGAAATCCGGCGCCAACAACAGCAAGAACAGGCTCTGGCTCAAGCCAGGCTACGAAGGCAGCAGCTTGAGACCAGAGCCGCTCGAGAAGAAGAAGAGGCGCGAGCTCGAATCCAACTCGCACGTAAGCAGGTCGAGCAGGCTCGTAAAAACGAGCTCTTTGAAGAGTTGAAGTTGGAGAAGGAGAAGACTCGCGCCGCTTACAAGCGAGATCACCCTGAAGAGCCCAGATGCTATATCTGTGGCACTTTGGGTGTGAGAAAGAGTAAGCACTGCCCCAATCGTTCTAGTCATCACCGTTACCCATGAAGGAAGATACGATGGGGCGTGCTATAGGTATAACAGGAGACAGTATTGCAGATATAGATTTTTTTTTGTGTTTCAAAGTAATATTAAATTCTTCTTTTCATTCTTTTGTTTAATCATATGATATTTTACGAGTCTCACTGTTAATAAATGTCTCTTTTTGTAAAGTATTGATTTCTTTTACTCCTGGGTCAAACTTTGGATTTCAGTGCGACCAGATAGGGTAGCAGAGCTGTCAGTCAAGTCTTCCAGCGTCTGGGGAAGGGGTGTAACGAGGATGGCAGCTTATTGGTATGCTATGATATAGCTCTATCCTCGTTATAAGTCGCACGGCTCAGCGTATGCTTGATATGCAGGTGTAAGAGTGAGACGGAGAGAGTCTGTCTTGGGGACTCAGATATAGTACTGTAGAGAGAGGCGCGCGCAGGGCATGCTGGGTAGGATTAGGCAAGAGAGAGAAGCGAACGGACGGCACGGAAGAGAAGAAAGATTCTAGCAGCCATTGTGTACGTTGTGCGAGCTTGTGCGTCCGCTAAATTTTTAATAAAGGTTTTCTTTTGTGAGAGTGTTGTTGGAGCCTCGTTAGATTATTTTAAAGCTAGAGAATTTTTGCCGAACTTTGCAGAGAGAGTTGAGATATATTTCAACGAGAGCAACGAGGTTGTTGAGCTGCACCGCATATCTACGGTGCCGCTTTAGTTGTACTGGTGAACCGCCATTGCGAGAGCAATCGATTGAGAGTCCTCCGTGTTCAACGTCTGATAAAGAAATGTAAGTCTGCAGACTTTCGTATGTTTTTTATTATTGTTAAAAGCGTGTATGCGATGCATACGAAAATATCAAGACCGTCGTGTGCGCCGCGTCGTATAGATTAGGGTAGCTTAAATTAACTTTTGTTTCGATTCGTGAGTTTAACTAAATTTTATAGATAATAACTATTATTGGAAGTTTATTTTTATGTAATATATTGGTCTATTATTTTGAATAAAGTAAAGTAAAATTTAAGTTAATTTGAATTGTTGCATAAGATTATTTCTCTTAGTAGAATCGTGTTTTGCCTTTATATGATAATCTTAATACACTTGATTGCATTTGATTTACAATATTTAATAGAGTCTCAAAGTACACGCCGTGGGTTTCGTCGTACCAGACGTCCGGAAGGTAGAACTTCTAAGCGAAGTTCTGCAATAATGATATATATTGCTTAGCTGATTTTCGTTGTATGAAAAAGTCGTTTATATACGAGCATTGTCGAGATACAAGGCTGATCGTCTCTAAATAGAAAATCGGTTATTTAACGGTAAGTGCGTATGTACTTGAAGTAAGTACATACGAAACCCACAAATATATTTGATTTGTTTATTTAAATATATTCCCCGTTACAATATATATATATATATATATATATATATATATATATATATATATATATATATATATATGTATATAATTGATACGTTTAGAGAAGGCATGACGCATCGAACAAAAATATGCTATATACATTTCTTTTAATTTTAAATTAATCGTTGTTGTTCACGTTTTTAGTGCTTTATTTTAGTGTTTATATATTTTTTCGGTTATTTTATGTATTATATGTTAAAAAATGTTCAAAAATGATCGTTTAATGTGCAAATTTAATATAAATACCATGTTGAATTGTGCAAAAAAGAGAGGGATTCCTTACAATAATTTTTTTTACGGTCCAATATTAGCTTATTTAGCGTCCGCTAGATCGTCCCGAATACGCGGATTTAAGGTCCGCAGTGCTATAAAAATTTTCATTTGATTTTTAAGTTAATAAAAAAGACTCAGTTGAAGTTGGAATGGAACACTATATGCAACTCGAAAGTAAAGTCTATTTTTTCCTTGAGTATTTACTCCCCACGCTTCGCTTCGCTCACTACAGTCGCGAATTAACACTCTGGAGGAATATAAGAACTTTACACCCTCGTGACATTATATTTTATTTTATTCCTACCTTAACAAAAATGGTCACTTTATTAACTCAGAAAGTGGGTCGAAAAAAGGCATAATTTACGTCTAAAATGTAGCAGGAGAAATGTTTAGTAAAGTGGCCATTTTCATTAAGGTGGGAATAAAATAATATATAATGCAACTACAGTGAAAAGTCGTATATTTCCCCCGAGTGTGGATTCGCGACCCTAGTGAGCGAAGCGAGTGAATACCTGATAAAGAAATAAACTCTACTCCCAAGTTGCATACAGTGCTTCATTCCAACCTCAACTGTGGCCTTCTTATTAACTTGAAAAAAAGTGCTTAATTGGAAAAAATTCAAATTAAATTTTGTTTATGAAATGATTCATAAAAATTTATGAATTTTTAATTTGGCGGGGGAAAAGAACTTATTTCTCTCTAAATTTATGGGAAATAAGTACTTTTCTCCTGCAACATTTTTGACGTAAAGTATGCATTTTTTCGACCCATTTACCGAGTTAATAAAGTGGCTATTTTTGTTAAGACGGGAATAATTATCTTCTTTAAAATATATTCATGATATATTACAATTAATTTTATCGATATCAGAATTATATACTCGAATAGAATTGTAATTCTAATTAATTTTTATTCTCTTAATATATAATTTAAGAATTTCAGAATAAAAATCATATAATTAAATTATGTGATAAAACATAATGGGGTTTATTTCAACTGGATTCATACATATTCATTTTTTATTCAAACTCATTAAGTCCTTCTTATGCATAACCTTTATTTACAAATTAATTTACAATTCTCATTTTTAATTTTATTTTAAATACTATTCGCAAATTTACCAACAAGTAATTTTCAGCTTATTAAATTTATTCTTCATCAACTTTTATTTAGATCAAAGAAATATTCTTTTATATTCTAATTATCTGCCATCTATGAATAAATTAAATAATATCTCGAATTATCTTATAAACAAAAAGTTGGATTACCGATATACTATCGATAAGGCAGATAACTTTTAAAATTAACATGACCAAACCTCTAATTCAAAGCTCGCGTTCCTCTTTTTTTTTGTATCATGATACGCTTTTCTGATTGGCACTTTCCTTCAGAGCTGCCATAGTGCTCAAAGGCCGATTGTGCTCATTTTCCTAGTCTCCTTGTGGAGGTATATTATGATTTTGCAAACTTTTGTTTGTAAATATAAAAACTAACAAACAGACCTCATTTAACAAATTCTGTGTTTGTTAATTTGACAAACAAAATATGTTAAAGAGTATAGCCGAATAACCATGTAAAAATGGCCTTAAATCGGATTTCCCTGAAACTTTGCTTACTTTTTTGTCTTGTCAAAAAACTAAAATTCCTCAAAAAACGTGTTTTTCAGTTTTTTTGCTATAATTAGGTGAATTCTTAATGGATCTTCAAAATTCGAAATCGAGGTAAAAGAGGACGATAAAACGCATATATTTAATGACTATATAAAACCTTACGAGTCTCAAACATAACCTAAAAATGAATTTGAAAATTTCAAAATGTCCTGTACATTAACGGTATGAATGCATACTGATTTTTTACTTTTAGAAACTTTACTTTTCATAAAATCTATCATTCATATGTTTTGCAGATTTTTGTAGGAGTGGTGAAAATTACCTAAAATATCAAAAAACTGAAAATTTTATAGATTTATAGCATTTTAGAGGCTCTAATGCATTCTGATCATGAAAATAACAACAAATACACGTTCAGCGACCAAAAAAATCTCCTAAATATCGATAATCAGTCGGATTTATATCATATGTATCCATAAAATACGAGAATAAGCTTTAAAAAATCGTTTTTCGACCAAAAAGAGTCCTGTAATCTTCTTATTACCATCTTAAACTATAATTTCACCACGTCATCTTCAAAGTAACCTTAAACATTTATTCACTGACTAATAACTTCCTTGGTACTGATTTTTAATCTTATTCAGTACAATGTTTGGCCGAAAGATATGAAATTAACCTCAAAAAATGCGAATAGTGACTAAAAATGACCTCAACTATCATTTTTCTGACGTATTCGAAACAATTCTTTGTATGATTTCTTTGAAATAACCTCAAAAACATATTAATAGATTCTAAGATCTTCTTACTGAGATTGTTTATATTGTTCAGTGCGATGTTTTGTCGAGCACCACCAAAATATCGCCAAATAATGCGCCTAGCCAGCAAAAATATTTCATATTGTTCTACAGCATGATTTAAAAGTAATTAACATCAAAATAGTAATGTAATATTACAAAAATATTTTATTATTTTAAAGATATATTAGCGAGCCGAGCTCGTGTTGGAGTACAAGCAAGCAGGTGAGCCCCACACAGTATGAAACGTTGGAAATATTTTCGAAATATTTTAAAACATTTCATGCTGTGCGGGACAGCTTTGTAGTTTATATTTGTTAGTGTTACCGTAGAAGATGTAGTTTTCGATTATATAAAAGAAATCATGCCCTGATAAGAATCCCGTTCATTACGGTATTAACTGTTTATTAAATTCAGTTTTTAATTTTAAAAATAATTATTTAATAATAATTTCGGTGGCTCTTTCAAGATACTCCTGTCCTGCCCGTCTTAGGGAGAATCCAGATAACGGAACTTTTCAAGAGGTCGTGCTGTTCCGTGCTGTTCCGTGCCGTGCCGAATCCGTGCCGTTCTATGATGGAGTGTTCCATCTACATTATCTCGTCTTCCCTGAATAATTTGATAGTAAACATAAGACACCTTTCTATGAAATTTAACATTCGTTTACTATCAAATTCAAAGAATACGAGATAGTCTAGATGGAATTCTCCATCAACGGTACGGACACGGCACGGCACAGAACAGCACGGCCCCTTGAAAAGTTCCGTCATCTGGATTCTCCCTTACTGCTAGTATGTACTAGGGGGAGAACTGTACAAGCAACAGTGTGAGCTATTTTTGCTCCTCGACTCTGAGTTAACATCGAGTCTGCCATACCCTTATCCACGTGCACTAGGGTAAACTATGCACGTTTTCCTTTTTTCTCTATCTTTTGGGTTAGCACAAGAGTAGAGATCATACCTTACTGCACACATTAATTCACCCTCGACTAAAAATGTTATTACTTGATTATTGATGCTAGATTGTAGCGCTGCAGTTCGTGGTAGACGGAAGAAACATTTTGTCTTTACTTAACGGAGTTTCCCATCATGTGAATCTCAGTACCTGTGAACACTGTATCCACAATAACAACATTACATAAAAAGAATTTGAGAAATGTATTTTTAATGAAATTTTAAGCAAAAAGTGTTTTATTCATAAGAATTTTAAGCTTTGAAATATTTATTATTTTAATTGTTAAATAGTCGTATTACAGCATAATTATTTATTTGCTTTAAAAATCATTTGCATAAAATTTTTCCATTCATCATCAAATTACATGAATTTCTTTTTCGTGTAGATTGGTCTTAATATTTATATATTTTATTACAAAATTGTAATAAAAATTGTAAATCAAGTTGTAAGGAAGTCAATTTGTAAGTAATCTATACATTATTTTTATATAAATAAATCTTTATAAGCTATGCAGTCGTTAATTCTTCATTATTAATTTTTTCAAAACAACATATTTAGGTGACGTTTCTGTTACTTTTTTGTAACTCTTTTCAATCACTAAATAATATTTTGAGAATTAGAAAACATTCTTAACAATTAAAAATTAGTCAAAACATAATATAACTATATTTACATGTTAATATGTATAAACAAAGCGTAGCCTGTAAAGATTCATTAATATAAAAACATTTACTAACTATCGATTGAGTCATCATGATGAATATATACTATTTCACTATAACTAGAGAGAAATAATGATATACATCTCAAGCAATTAATTTGTACGCATTGATTTTAACTTATAATAAAATCTTCAAATCTGAGTATTAAATATTTATGAAAAACATGAAAAATAATTACATTTTGCAAAATATGATTATTACATTTCCATTCTATAGATATTATAATCACTCTTTTGGTTGAAACTTTTTTTGTAACTCATGAAAAAATAAATGTATTAAAAATGAATTCCCATATTGTATACAATAAGGCTAAGGTGTACGGTACTATTCATTTTTATCAGTAATTAGTATTCACAAATTAAAAGTTGAATCCTCTTGCTTTCGCATTATGAAATAGTGGATAATAACAACTAGTTGTAATTATTGTCATAAAATTTTTATGTGTACATTTATTTGAATGCATATTGTAATTTTAACTATTTAATAATAAGTTGTTGAAATATAATATTTGTGAAACAATAGTTCTTATTTCCTTCCTAGTAACTTAATAGTATATTATTGTTACAATAAATATTTGAATGTATAGATATATCAGAATTTTTAGAAAAAATTATTGAACACAGAATGTTTATAACAGATAAATGTTTTTTCATTCAATTTAATAGATCCAGTTATTATTTTCAACTGTATTACTTTATGAAATACAGATGCTGATTTCCTACATTGTATATAAAAATGAATGGTTCAATATTTCTTGGTTGTTCAGTATATCATGTGAGAATTTAATGCTTGAGTAAACAATATTTTCATAAAGTTATAACAAAATCCTTTACTTTCTAGCTAATATAAGTCTCTAAAATAGTCTTTGAAATCATAAAGATATTTTATTCTGTAAAATAAGTATTTTAAAGTTATTTATTTATTAATATATTTATATTGAGCATTTAAAAAATTATATATTTGAAATTATGATACGATATTGTTAGAATATTTCTGTTAGTTACCTTCGACCAATATTCCTTCATCATTCCATTAGGTTTTGTTGAATTTTTTTGACAAATGAATTGACAACTATCTCTTGAATTTGTATTTTAGAATTATATCAATAATTATTACTAAATCATCAATTTTATAACTTATCTCAGTTTTTGCATTAAATATTTAAAATTTTTTTTACAATTATTTTTTTTACAAGAGGGCTTCGTTTGATATATTTGATATATAAGAAAAATAAGAATCTTAAATGACAACTAAAATGTAATGTGTGCGATATTAGGTTTACTGCGTGTGCGATAAACATGTGTAGCGTGCTAATGTTAAAATAATATGAATGTTCTTAATCATATCAATAAATATAATAAAATTTCATGTTTTCAAGGTAGCCATCTAACATTGCTTGGATGTAACAAGGTTTATTCAGTGAATATAACATCAAATTGATTTAATAAAACAGTTTTTTCAAATCTCATTATTTATCAACAATAATCCCGATGAATTAATTATGATTAAAAATAATATTTTAATACTTTCAAGAAATATTTCTTTGAATCAACATCATGTAAAATAATTAAAAAAGTTAAGATTTACATCAAAAATAAAAAAAAATTTGATTAAAAAAAAAATTTATTTGAATTGAAGTTTTTAACTTTCTCATAAACATTTTTTTAGTTCTCTAAAGTGACAATTCTCTTTTGTTTAAGAAATCTCTTATGTATGTTAATAAATATTTTATTGATATTAAAAAATACATTCTCACTGAAAGAAAAAATTATTTTGATTAAAAAAAAAATTTCACTGATTGCCCGCAAAGAAACAATTTCTTTGATTCAATAAAATTTTTTTTTTTACAAAGAAATTTTTTTCTTACAAGGAGAGTGTTTCACCTTCGGGTCACTGTTTTTGCTCAAATTTTGGGAATATTTTCTAGATGCAGAAATATGAAGAAAGCCAAAATTTCAGAGGCCAACGCTCAATATTTCCCTAGTTGCAGGCCATCGAAGAAAATCACTAAAAAAGTTACTAGATTTTCAAACGCTTATAGTTTCTTAGAATTATTAGCTAGAAGCTTAAACCTTTTTTTAAATGAAAGCTGAGCTCAAATCCTTTCGAAATAGCACCTATACCATCTCAAAATATTATTTTTTCCCAAAGTTAGAGCGTAATAAAGATTGGACCTGAATTTTTTGTTTAAAACATTAATTAATAATAAAAGCTAAAATTGGGTTCAATCTTTATTATGCTATAGCTTTGGGAAAAAATAATATTTTGATATGTCATAACTACTATTTCGAAAGGATTGGAGCTCAGCTTTCATTTAAAAAAAGGTTTAAGCTTCTAGCTAATAATTCTAAGAAACTATAAGCGTTTGAAAATCTAGTAACTTTTTTAGTGATTTTCTTCGATGGCTTGTAACTAAGGAAATATTGAGCGTTGGCCTCTAAAATTTTAGCTTTCTTCATATTTCTGCATCCTGAAAACATTCCCAAAATTTAAGCAAAAACGGTGGCCTGAAGGTGAAACACTCTCCTTGTTAGTATAACTTTAAAGCTTTACTCCAATTATTTTAATTTTTTTCCAGTAAATTATTTTCTTAATATTTTAATACATTCTCAATAATAATAATAAAATAAAATTACATTGAAATTTAATTTAAAAAATATAATGAGAAATAATTTGTATTTTTCAAAATGTTATGGAAGTTGCAATGAACAAAAAGTGTCTTGTCTGTAATAAAATCTTCAAAAAAAAAGAAAAAAGGTCTATAATAAATATAAATTCGGAAGAGATGGCAAAAGAATTCACAGAAGTTTTCAAAATTGAATTCATAGTTGGTAACAAAATATGTAGATTATGTGCAAATCGTGTTTATAAAGAACGTCAAAAGAAAACGCAAAGCGAAGTTCCAACAAGTAATATTAAAGAAAATGAAGTTACCGATAGTTAGGGTTCTTCTTTTACAGTAACTAATGTTTCATCAGGGAATGATCCTATTTTTGAATCTTCTGAATCTCCGCAAGTTCAACCACCAAAAGACCTCGTAGAATTTCCAATTCAGAGAACCATTATTTCTCATTCATACTGTTGTGTATGTATTAAAATGAAAAAAAATTTAAATGTTGTGCCCGATCGAGCTCGTACTCAAGCTTTTAAAGAAAAAAGAATATATATACCAAAAGGAAATCGCTGTTGTCTTGACCATTTGATAAATAAAAGATTTTTCTATGATGAAATAAAAAAATTAAAAGTTTATTCCAATTTTATTAAAATAGAAGTTTCAGAAGTGACATTTTTACTTGAACAAATGACAATGAAAAGTAATTTTGAAATTCATGACAAAGTGGGTACTTTAGAATTATCAGAAGAAAAGATAAGGATTTTTACGGGACTGATGTATGAAAATTTAATGTACCTAAATAAACTTTTAGTATCACTCCGAAATACAGATAATAGAAATAGCATTCAAGCAATTTTTGTATTTTTATTTAAATTGAGAACTGAAACTTCAAATGAAATTGTAGCAGCTACCTTGGGTCTTCGAAATGCTCAACAAGTGTCTGAATTCTCAAGTTCAGTCATCAACTCTTTTGTAAAGGATATTTTACCCACGCATTTTGGTGTTGATGCTATGTCTAGAGAAGATTTAATAAGAAATCATACATCACCTATCGCTAAAGAGTTGTTTAATATTAAAATTATAATAATGCAGAGCACAATTTATATTAAATGAAAAGTCTTTATTTAATCCATACAAAATAATTAAATTAAATGATCTCTCTATACAATAACGAAATACAAGTTCTGGCTTTAACAGACGGACTGGAACTGAACTGAACGACGACGAGACGCAACTTGATTCTCTTCAACTGTCTACTAAATATATCAATAGGTGGCGACACCTAGTATGAGTGTGTATATTTTCAACATTTAATATTGCAGATGATCAGTTGACTTTGATATGCGATGGTTCATATTTGCGGCACCAAAAGAGTAGTAATAACGCTCACCAAAGAATTTCATATTCTGGTCAAAAAAAAGTTCATTTATGTAAACCGTTTACCATTTGTACAACAGATGGCTACGTAGTCGATGTACCTGGTCCATTCGAAGCCAATTTTAACGACGCTAAGATTTTAGAAACAGTGCTATCTGATCCGAAGGTGACATATTCATACTTGATCGGGGATTCCGAGATATAAAAAAGTGGTTAGAAGAACAAGGTTTTACTGTTTTAATGCCAGCTTTAAAGGGTAAGCGTTCTCAGCTAACTGCGAAAGAATCAAATGAATTTCGGTATGTCACAAAAGTCCGATGGCCAGTTGAAGTAGTCCATGGAATGATTGGGCAGAAGTGTCATCTTCTAAAAAAAATAGACAACAAACTTCTCCCAAAAGCTAAAGAATATTATCGAATAGCTAATTATTTACATAATACTTTTGGGAAACGTTTAAATTCAGATAAGAGTAACCAATTAGAAATTATTGCTCAAATAAAATCAAGAGAGAATGAAGTAAATACTTTGGCTCAAGAAGTAGAAGCATCAAGATGGAGTCGAAAAAAGTTACCTCTTCAACCACTTACTTCAAATGAATTATTAGATTTTCTAGAAATAACTGAGAACGATCTCAAAATATTTTTTACTGGAACTTATCAGTATTCTCACTCAATTTCATATTTAGCAGAATTAATGGGTGAAGCTGACGATTTGAATTTAGAGTATGTAAAGGAAAAGCCAAATATAATTAAAATTAAAGTTAGATCACGTCATATAAATAGGAAGGTGTATGTGTGTTATATTGAGTTCAAACCTGAAACTATTGGCTGTGGTAGCATTTCACGCTACGCATGTGACTGTGCAAATGGACTTCGTACAATAGGATGTTGTTCACATGTCGCAGCGGTGATCTATTATTTAGCATACGCACGATATTCGTCTCAAATAGTAAGACCTGCAGCAACATTAAATGATTTATTTAATGTGGAAAATACAATCCCTATAATTAATGAAGATAGTGATGAAGATTGAAGAGAAATATAAAAAGAATAAGTTATACTTTATTGTAATTTTTTATGATTGAAAATATTTTTTTTAAATATAGACGAAATTAAAAACTAAATTTAAGAATTCTTTTTCATACCATTAAATTCACTTGAAGATATCTCCTACATAGCATGAAATATTTCCTAAATATTTCATACATCATTCCGAAAGATTAATTTGAAATATTACATAATATATTCAGGAAATCTTTCAAAAATAATAATAAAATATTTCTAAGACTATATCGTGACTAAAGTCAACTACCTCGATATGGCCAACCAGGCCGACACAGGGAGGTAAAATTGTAAGTATCGACATACCCCCACCAATGAACGTTTTATTCGAATTGAGAAATAGTTTCTTACGCTCTGATTATGGCCAAGGGGTGCACTACATTCTTTGGCTTTAGATTCAGCCTACGTTTATATTCTTGTCTTCAAATCCATGTTTTTCCTATCAATAAAAGTTTAAGAAACTTGTGACCATATAGAAAATGTCGGATATGAATTCCAGGGCTCAAGAGTTAGTAGATATGGAAGGGATCAGCTTCGAGCATTGACGGAGGGGTATGGCCATTAAGAGAGCGGTCATATCGAGGTAGTTGACAGTATATTCATACAGATTTCTCGAAAGATTTATGAAATATTTCACGAAATATTCTATAAATATTATTTTACAAATTTCTGAAATATTTTATATATTTCATGGATTGTTTATAATTATTTATAAATCTTACATGAAATATTTCTAAAACTTATCTTAAAACATTTGATGAAATATTTAATAGATATTTCAAAAATTCTCAATGAAAGGTTTATAATTATTAATAAATCTTTCGCAAAATGTTTTTTTTGGTCAAAAAACGATTTTTTTAAGCTTATTCTCGTATTTCATGGATACATATAATATAAATCAGACTAATTATCGATATTTAGGAGATTTTTTTTGGCGCTAAACGTGTATTTGGTGTTATTTTCATGATCAGAATGCAATAGAGCCTCTAAAATGCTATAAATCTATAAAATTTTCAGTTTTTTTATATTTTAGGTGATTTCCACCACTCCTACAAAAATCTGCAGGACATATGAATGATAGATTTTATAAAAAGTAAAGTTTCTGAAAGAAAAAATCAGTATGCATTCATACCGTTGATGTACAGGCCATTTTGAAATTTTTAAATTTATTTTTAGGTTATGTTTGAGACTCCCAAGGTTTTATATAGTTACTTAATATATGCGTTTTATCGTCCTCTTTTACCTCGATTTCGAATTTTGAAGATCCATTAGAAATTCACCTAATTATAGCAAAAAAACTGAAAAACACGTTTTTTAAGATTATAAAGCCAATTTTGACCTAAGGGATCTGAAACTTTCAGAATTATAGTTTTTTGATAAGACAAAAAAGTAAGCAAAGTTTCAGGGAAATCCGAGTTAACATCATTTTTACATGGTTATTCGGCTATACTCTTTAAGAAACAAACTTTAACAAACGAAGAAAAATAACATACTAGTCAGAGTAATCGCAGAGCGATCACGGAGTCAGATGCTTATCTAAAATCTAAGATTAATTGGTCGCTTAGTTGGAAGTTTAATTGCTCGTTTGGTCATTTGGTAGCGTGAGGGATGGTTGCTAAAGCGTTTAGGGCACGTGGTAAAGTTGGATGTCGGTATGGCAATTGATGGTTTGGACATTTGGTGTGTTGGAAGATTGTTGTAATAGCGTTTTGAGCATGCGATTAAGGTCGATGGCGGTACGGTAATAAATGGTTTACAATGTGGAGGGAATACTGGTTTAGGAGGTGGCATTACTAAGGAGAGCTTACGATTTTTTCGTCGAATATTGCGGCGAATATTTTTACGGAAGCAGGATGTTGATTTAGCTACTGATAGCCATTGTCGTGATAGTAGAGCTGCATTCATTAATGACTAAGAGTCTAAATTGGACAGGATTTTTTGAGATATTTCTATGGGAAGGTCTTTTAGAAAGTCAACTTTTTGACTTTTGAAGCCGAGGAAGGAGAAGAGTTTCATTAGGGCGTTCATGGTGATAGATTTAGTGGCCGCAGTGTTACACAGGAGAACTGCAGAGCTAAAAGGGTTTTGACTCTCATCCTCATCACTACTTATATAGCTATCGCGCAGAGGGCGGGGTTTTCCAGTTTGGTGATTGCAGCATTGTGAAAAAAAAAGAACTTTACTTCAGGACTATGGATTTGCGCTTTATCATACGGCCATCTTTTCGTATTAATAAAATTGAAAGTTTTCAAAGTTTGCCGTTTTAATATATGATGCATATGGTACTTTTTATATTCTTGTTTTTAATAGATTAGCCTAATTCAATCGAACAATCGCAAGATTTCCCATGTTTTATCTCCTTTTATAAATAAATACTAAAAATTTTAGTTATCAGAGTCTAAATGATATACTTCATGCTTCAAGGGCGCAACGTAGTTTTTTTTTTTTTGTAATTAAGGGATTACACCCTTTACTCAAAGGAAATTCATTGGCATGCGTCTTTTAGTTACCTATCATGCTGTTCAAATAAACTCTTAGAATTCACCCCACTTCCTAATATTACATTCTATTTGAGAATGTAATTAGGAATATGGATATTCTACCTTTTTTGTAGTTTTCTTCTTATAACTAATTGGCCTCTTGAGTAGTGGATAACAATCTTAGGCCATCTATGTAGTTTCATTCATCTTTCAATTTGATTCCAATTTAATGATTCGGCCTTTTTTGCCGTTACACAAGAAAAGCTGGCAATCGTGGAATTCTTCATCTAATTCAGTTGTTTAAAACCTGCAAGCTCAAAATTCTGTATCGTAGCATACATAATTATAATCGATGAAGACACTGGAATTAAAATTCAACGTACTGAGAAGCTTGTTGTGGGAAAATTTACTAACTGAGTTGTTGTAAATCCATCAACTAGCAGTTAGTGTATCTACAAAACTTGGAAGCATCCAGAGTAAGAAATGTTGTGTTAGTAAAATTATTACATTCAATCTTAATTGTTGGACATACTTGATTTCGTATAAAATTGCAATATGTATGTACGCGCAAAATCACCATACATATAGTAAATTTCTATATAAATTAGAGAAATTTTCTTTTGTGTATATAGAAAGTTTACTATATCTAGGTGTGCATATGACCAGTTTGCTGGAAACAATTTTCACCGCATACATATTAATTTTTCACAAGTCAAGTATGTCCCACCATTAGAATAGAATATAAGAATTCAACGCTTATAATTTATTTTCCTACACATATTATGTAAACTGATTGTACAACGGATGATTTTACAGCTTTTAATCAGACAATGCTATAAACTAATCGCCTGTAATATATAAACATAATTAATTACTAAGGGTCGTTAGATCTATGCTTAATTAGACTTACGGATGTTTTTTTTATAACTATTAACATTAAAGACTAATTCTATTGATGAAACATTATAGTTTCAGTCGATCGTTAGCCTAACTAAAAATAAAATCTATAATTAATAATATATTTACTAGTAGCTAGTATAGTCAGAGTAATCGCAGAGCGATCACGGAGTCAGATGCTTATCTAAAATCTAAGATTAATTGGTCGCTTAGTTGGAAGTTTAATTGCTCGTTTGTTCATTTTGTAGGGTGAGGGATGGTTGCTAAAGCGTTTAGGGCACGTGGTGAAGTTGGATGTCGGTATGGCAATTGATGGTTTGGACATTTGGTGTGTTTGAAGATTGTTGTAATAGCGTTTTGAGCATGCGATTAAGGTCGATGGCGGTACGGTAATAAATGGTTTACAATGTGGAGGGAATACTGGTTTAGGAGGTGGCATTACTAAGGAGAGCTTACGATTCTTTCGTCGAATATTGCGGCGAATATTTTTACGGAAGCAGGATGTTGATTTAGCTACTGATAGCCATTGTCGTGATACTAGAGCTGCATTCATTAATGACTGGGAGTCTAAGTTGGAAAGGATTTTTTGAGATATTTCTATGGGAAGGTCTTTTAGAAAGTCAACTTTTTGACTTTTGAAGCCGAGGAAGGAGAAGAGTTTCATTAGGGCGTTCATGGTGATAGATTTAGTGGCCGCAGTGTTACACAGGAGAACTGCAGAGCTAAAAGGGTTTTGACTCTCATCCTCATCACTACTTATATAGCTATCGCGCAGAGGGCGGGGTTTTCCAGTTTGGTGATTGCAGCATTGTGAAAAAAAAAGAACTTTACTTCAGGACTATGGATTTGCGCTTTATCATACGGCCATCTTTTCGTATTAATAAAATTGAAAGTTTTCAAAGTTTGCCGTTTTAATATATGATGCATATGGTACTTTTTATATTCTTGTTTTTAATAGATTAGCCTAATTCAATTGAACAATCGCAAGATTTCCCATGTTTTTTCTCCTTTCATAAATAAATACTAAAAATTTTAGTTATCAGAGTCTAAATGATATACTTCATGCTTCAAGGTCGCAACGTAGTTTTTTTTTGTAATTAAGGGATTACACACTTTACTCAAAGGAAATTCATTGGCATGCGTTTTTTAGTTACCTATCATGCTGTTCAAATAAACTCTTAGAATTCACCCCACTTCCTAATATTACATTCTATTTGAGAATGTAATTAGGAATATGGATATTCTACCTTTTTTGTAGTTTTCTTCTTATAACTAATTGGCCTCTTGAGTAGTGGATAACAATCTTAGGCCATCTATGTAGTTTCATTCATCTTTCAATTTGATTCCAATTTAATGATTCGGCCTTTTTTGCCGTTACACAAGAAAAGCTGGCAATCGTGGAATTCTTCATCTAATTCAGTTGTTTAAAACCTGCAAGCTCAAAATTCTGTATCGTAGCATACATAATTATAATCGATGAAGACACTGGAATTAAAATTCAACGTACTGAGAAGCTTGTTGTGGGAAAATTTACTAACTGAGTTGTTGTGAATCCATCAACTAGCAGTTAGTGTATCTACAAAACTTGGAAGCATCCAGAGTAAGAAATGTTGTGTTAGTAAAATTATTACATTCAATCTTAATTGTTGGACATACTTGATTTCGTATAAAATTGCAATATGTATGTACGGGCAAAATCACCATACATATAGTAAATTTCTATATAAATTAGAGAAATTTTCTTTTGTGTATATAGAAAGTTTACTATATCTAGGTGTGCATATGACCAGTTTGCTGGAAACAATTTTCACTGCATACATATTAATTTTTCACAAGTCAAGTATGTCCCACCATTAGAATAGAATATAATAATTCAACGCGTATAATTTATTTTCCTACACATATTATGTAAACTGATTGTACAACGGATGATTTCACAGCTATTAATCAGACAATGCTATAAACTAATCGCCTGTAATATATAAACATAATTAATTACTAAGGGTCGTTAGATCTATGCTTAATTAGACTTACGGATGTTTTTTTTATAACTATTAACATTAAAGACTAATTCTATTGATGAAACATTATAGTTTTAGTCGATCGTTAGCCTAACTACAAATAAAATCTATAATTAATAATATATTTACTAGTAGCTAGTATAGTCAGAGTAATCGCAGAGCGATCACGGAGTCAGATGCTTATCTAAAATCTAAGATTAATTGGTCGCTTAGTTGGAAGCTTAATTGCTCGTTTGGTCATTTTGTAGGGTGAGGGATGGTTGCTAAAGCGTTTAGGGCACGTGGTGAAGTTGGATGTCGGTATGGCAATTGATGGTTTGGACATTTGGTGTGTTGGAAGATTGTTGTAATAGCGTTTTGAGCATGCGATTAAGGTCGATGGCGGTACGGTAATAAATGGTTTACAATGTGGAGGGAATACTGGTTTAGGAGGTGGCATTACTAAGGAGAGCTTACGATTTTTTCGTCGAATATTGCGGCGAATATTTTTACGGAAGCAGGATGTTGATTTAGCTACTGATAGCCATTGTCGTGATACTAGAGCTGCATTCATTAATGACTAAGAGTCTAAATTGGACAGGATTTTTTGAGATATTTCTATGGGAAGGTCTTTTAGAAAGTCAACTTTTTGACTTTTGAAGCCGAGGAAGGAGAAGAGTTTCATTAGGGCGTTCATGGTGATAGATTTAGTGGCCGCAGTGTTACACAGGAGAACTGCAGAGCTAAAAGGGTTTTGACTCTCATCCTCATCACTACTTATATAGCTATCGCGCAGAGGGCGGGGTTTTCCAGTTTGGTGATTGCAGCATTGTGAAAAAAAAAGAACTTTACTTCAGGACTATGGATTTGCGCTTTATCATACGGCCATCTTTTCGTATTAATAAAATTGAAAGTTTTCAAAGTTTGCCGTTTTAATATATGATGCATATGGTACTTTTTATATTCTTGTTTTTAATAGATTAGCCTAATTCAATTGAACAATCGCAAGATTTCCCATGTTTTTTCTCCTTTCATAAATAAATACTAAAAATTTTAGTTATCAGAGTCTAAATGATATACTTCATGCTTCAAGGTCGCAACGTAGTTTTTTTTTTGTAATTAAGGGATTACACACTTTACTCAAAGGAAATTCATTGGCATGCGTTTTTTAGTTACCTATCATGCTGTTCAAATAAACTCTTAGAATTCACCCCACTTCCTAATATTACATTCTATTTGAGAATGTAATTAGGAATATGGATATTCTACCTTTTTTGTAGTTTTCTTCTTATAACTAATTGGCCTCTTGAGTAGTGGATAACAATCTTAGGCCATCTATGTAGTTTCATTCATCTTTCAATTTGATTCCAATTTAATGATTCGGCCTTTTTTGCCGTTACACAAGAAAAGCTGGCAATCGTGGAATTCTTCATCTAATTCAGTTGTTTAAAACCTGCAAGCTCAAAATTCTGTATCGTAGCATACATAATTATAATCGATGAAGACACTGGAATTAAAATTCAACGTACTGAGAAGCTTGTTGTGGGAAAATTTACTAACTGAGTTGTTGTGAATCTATCAACTAGCAGTTAGTGTATCTACAAAACTTGGAAGTATCCAGAGTAAGAAATGTTGTGTTAGTAAAATTATTACATTCAATCTTAATTGTTGGACATACTTGATTTCGTATAAAATTGCAATATGTATGTACGGGCAAAATCACCATACATATAGTAAATTTCTATATAAATTAGAGAAATTTTCTTTTGTGTATATAGAAAGTTTACTATATCTAGGTGTGCATATGACCAGTTTGCTGGAAACAATTTTCACCGCATACATATTAATTTTTCACAAGTCAAGTATGTCCCACCATTAGAATAGAATATAATAATTCAACGCGTATAATTTATTTTCCTACACATATTATGTAAACTGATTGTACAACGGATGATTTCACAGCTATCAATCAGACAATGCTATAAACTAATCGCCTGTAATATATAAACATAATTGATTACTAAGGGTCGTTAGATCTATGCTTAATTAGACTTACGGATGTTTTTTTTATAACTATTAACATTAAAGACTAATTCTATTGATGAAACATTATAGTTTTAGTCGATCGTTAGCCTAACTACAAATAAAATCTATAATTAATAATATATTTACTAGTAGCTAGTATAGTCAGAGTAATCGCAGAGCGATCACGGAGTCAGATGCTTATCTAAAATCTAAGAATAATTGGTCGTTTAGTTGGAAGTTTAATTGCTCGTTTGGTCATTTTGTAGGGTGAGGGATGGTTGCTAAAGCGTTTAGGGCACGTGGTGAAGTTGGATGTCGGTATGGCAATTGATGGTTTGGACATTTGGTGTGTTGGAAGATTGTTGTAATAGCGTTTTGAGCATGCGATTAAGGTCGATGGCGGTACGGTAATAAATGGTTTACAATGTGGAGGGAATACTGGTTTAGGAGGTTGCATTACTAAGGAGAGCTTACGATTTTTTCGTCGAATATTGCGGCGAATATTTTTACGGAAGCAGGATGTTGATTTAGCTACTGATAGCCATTGTCGTGATACTAGAGCTGCATTCATTAATGACTGGGAGTCTAAGTTGGAAAGGATTTTTTGAGATATTTCTATGGGAAGGTCTTTTAGAAAGTCAACTTTTTGACTTTTGAAGCCGAGGAAGGAGAAGAGTTTCATTAGGGCGTTCATGGTGATAGATTTAGTGGCTGCAGTGTTACACAGGACAACTGCAGAGCTAAAAGTGTTTTGACTCTCATCCTCATCACTACTTATATAGCTATCGCGCAGAGGGCGGGGTTTTCCAGTTTGGTGATTGCAGCATTGTGAAAAAAAAAGAACTTTACTTCAGGACTATGGATTTGCGCTTTATCATACGGCCATCTTTTCGTATTAATAAAATTGAAAGTTTTCAAAGTTTGCCGTTTTAATATATGATGCATATGGTACTTTTTATATTCTTGTTTTTAATAGATTAGCCTAATTCAATTGAACAATCGCAAGATTTCCCATGTTTTTTCTCCTTTCATAAATAAATACTAAAAATTTTAGTTATCAGAGTCTAAATGATATACTTCATGCTTCAAGGTCGCAACGTAGTTTTTTTTTGTAATTAAGGGATTACACACTTTACTCAAAGGAAATTCATTGGCATGCGTTTTTAGTTACCTATCATGCTTTTCAAATAAACTCTTAGAATTCACCCCACTTCCTAATATTACATTCTATTTGAGAATGTAATTAGGAATATGGATATTCTACCTTTTTTGTAGTTTTCTTCTTATAACTAATTGGCCTCTTGAGTAGTGGATAACAATCTTAGGCCATCTATGTAGTTTCATTCATCTTTCAATTTGATTCCAATTTAATGATTCGGCCTTTTTGCCGTTACACAAGAAAAGCTGGCAATCGTGGAATTCTTCATCTAATTCAGTTGTTTAAAACCTGCAAGCTCAAAATTCTGTATCGTAGCATACATAATTATAATCGATGAAGACACTGGAATTAAAATTCAACGTACTGAGAAGCTTGTTGTGGGAAAATTTACTAACTGAGTTGTTGTGAATCTATCAACTAGCAGTTAGTGTATCTACAAAACTTGGAAGTATCCAGAGTAAGAAATGTTGTGTTAGTAAAATTATTACATTCAATCTTAATTGTTGGACATACTTGATTTCGTATAAAATTGCAATATGTATGTACGGGCAAAATCACCATACATATAGTAAATTTCTATATAAATTAGAGAAATTTTCTTTTGTGTATATAGAAAGTTTACTATATCTAGGTGTGCATATGACCAGTTTGCTGGAAACAATTTTCACCGCATACATATTAATTTTTCACAAGTCAAGTATGTCCCACCATTAGAATAGAATATAATAATTCAACGCGTATAATTTATTTTCCTACACATATTATGTAAACTGATTGTACAACGGATGATTTCACAGCTATTAATCAGACAATGCTATAAACTAATCGCCTGTAATATATAAACATAATTGATTACTAAGGGTCGTTAGATCTATGCTTAATTAGACTTACGGATGTTTTTTTTATAACTATTAACATTAAAGACTAATTCTATTGATGAAACATTATAGTTTTAGTCGATCGTTAGCCTAACTACAAATAAAATCTATAATTAATAATATATTTACTAGTAGCTAGTATAGTCAGAGTAATCGCAGAGCGATCACGGAGTCAGATGCTTATCTAAAATCTAAGAATAATTGGTCGTTTAGTTGGAAGTTTAATTGCTCGTTTGGTCATTTTGTAGGGTGAGGGATGGTTGCTAAAGCGTTTAGGGCACGTGGTGAAGTTGGATGTCGGTATGGCAATTGATGGTTTGGACATTTGGTGTGTTGGAAGATTGTTGTAATAGCGTTTTGAGCATGCGATTAAGGTCGATGGCGGTACGGTAATAAATGGTTTACAATGTGGAGGGAATACTGGTTTAGGAGGTGGCATTACTAAGGAGAGCTTACGATTTTTTCGTCGAATATTGCGGCGAATATTTTTACGGAAGCAGGATGTTGATTTAGCTACTGATAGCCATTGTCGTGATACTAGAGCTGCATTCATTAATGACTGGGAGTCTAAGTTGGAAAGGATTTTTTGAGATATTTCTATGGGAAGGTCTTTTAGAAAGTCAACTTTTTGACTTTTGAAGCCGAGGAAGGAGAAGAGTTTCATTAGGGCGTTCATGGTGATAGATTTAGTGGCTGCAGTGTTACACAGGACAACTGCAGAGCTAAAAGTGTTTTGACTCTCATCCTCATCACTACTTATATAGCTATCGCGCAGAGGGCGGGGTTTTCCAGTTTGGTGATTGCAGCATTGTGAAAAAAAACAACTTTACTTCAGGACCATGGATTTGCGCTTTATCATACGGCCATCTTTTCGTATTAATAAAATTGAAAGTTTTCAAAGTTTGCCGTTTTAATATATGATGCATATGGTACTTTTTATATTCTTGTTTTTAATAGATTAGCCTAATTCAATTGAACAATCGCAAGATTTCCCATGTTTTTTCTCCTTTCATAAATAAATACTAAAAATTTTAGTTATCAGAGTCTAAATGATATACTTCATGCTTCAAGAGCGCAACGTAGTTTTTTTTTTTTTGTAATTAAGGGATTACACACTTTACTCAAAGGAAATTCATTGGCATGCGTTTTTTAGTTACCTATCATGCTGTTCAAATAAACTCTTAGAATTCACCCCACTTCCTAATATTACATTCTATTTGAGAATGTAATTAGGAATATGGATATTCTACCTTTTTTGTAGTTTTCTTCTTATAACTAATTGGCCTCTTGAGTAGTGGATAACAATCTTAGGCCATCTATGTAGTTTCATTCATCTTTCAATTTGATTCCAATTTAATGATTCGGCCTTTTTGCCGTTACACAAGAAAAGCTGGCAATCGTGGAATTCTTCATCTAATTCAGTTGTTTAAAACCTGCAAGCTCAAAATTCTGTATCGTAGCATACATAATTATAATCGATGAAGACACTGGAATTAAAATTCAACGTACTGAGAAGCTTGTTGTGGGAAAATTTACTAACTGAGTTGTTGTGAATCCATCAACTAGCAGTTAGTGTATCTACAAAACTTGGAAGTATCCAGAGTAAGAAATGTTGTGTTAGTAAAATTATTACATTCAATCTTAATTGTTGGACATACTTGATTTCGTATAAAATTGCAATATGTATGTACGGGCAAAATCACCATACATATAGTAAATTTCTATATAAATTAGAGAAATTTTCTTTTGTGTATATAGAAAGTTTACTATATCTAGGTGTGCATATGACCAGTTTGCTGGAAACAATTTTCACCGCATACATATTAATTTTTCACAAGTCAAGTATGTCCCACCATTAGAATAGAATATAATAATTCAACGCGTATAATTTATTTTCCTACACATATTATGTAAACTGATTGTACAACGGATGATTTCACAGCTATTAATCAGACAATGCTATAAACTAATCGCCTGTAATATATAAACATAATTGATTACTAAGGGTCGTTAGATCTATGCTTAATTAGACTTACGGATGTTTTTTTTATAACTATTAACATTAAAGACTAATTCTATTGATGAAACATTATAGTTTTAGTCGATCGTTAGCCTAACTACAAATAAAATCTATAATTAATAATATATTTACTAGTAGCTAGTATAGTCAGAGTAATCGCAGAGCGATCACGGAGTCAGATGCTTATCTAAAATCTAAGAATAATTGGTCGTTTAGTTGGAAGTTTAATTGCTCGTTTGGTCATTTTGTAGGGTGAGGGATGGTTGCTAAAGCGTTTAGGGCACGTGGTGAAGTTGGATGTCGGTATGGCAATTGATGGTTTGGACATTTGGTGTGTTGGAAGATTGTTGTAATAGCGTTTTGAGCATGCGATTAAGGTCGATGGCGGTACGGTAATAAATGGTTTACAATGTGGAGGGAATACTGGTTTAGGAGGTGGCATTACTAAGGAGAGCTTACGATTTTTTCGTCGAATATTGCGGCGAATATTTTTACGGAAGCAGGATGTTGATTTAGCTACTGATAGCCATTGTCGTGATACTAGAGCTGCATTCATTAATGACTGGGAGTCTAAGTTGGAAAGGATTTTTTGAGATATTTCTATGGGAAGGTCTTTTAGAAAGTCAACTTTTTGACTTTTGAAGCCGAGGAAGGAGAAGAGTTTCATTAGGGCGTTCATGGTGATAGATTTAGTGGCTGCAGTGTTACACAGGACAACTGCAGAGCTAAAAGTGTTTTGACTCTCATCCTCATCACTACTTATATAGCTATCGCGCAGAGGGCGGGGTTTTCCAGTTTGGTGATTGCAGCATTGTGAAAAAAAACAACTTTACTTCAGGACCATGGATTTGCGCTTTATCATACGGCCATCTTTTCGTATTAATAAAATTGAAAGTTTTCAAAGTTTGCCGTTTTAATATATGATGCATATGGTACTTTTTATATTCTTGTTTTTAATAGATTAGCCTAATTCAATTGAACAATCGCAAGATTTCCCATGTTTTTTCTCCTTTCATAAATAAATACTAAAAATTTTAGTTATCAGAGTCTAAATGATATACTTCATGCTTCAAGGTCGCAACGTAGTTTTTTTTTGATTAATTAAGGGATTACACACTTTACTCAAAGGAAATTTATTGGCATGCGTTTTTTAGTTACCTATCATGCTGTTCAAATAAACTCTTAGAATTCACCCCACTTCCTAATATTACATTCTATTTGAGAATGTAATTAGGAATATGGATATTCTACCTTTTTTGTAGTTTTCTTCTTATAACTAATTGGCCTCTTGAGTAGTGGATAACAATCTTAGGCCATCTATGTAGTTTCATTCATCTTTCAATTTGATTCCAATTTAATGATTCGGCCTTTTTGCCGTTACACAAGAAAAGCTGGCAATCGTGGAATTCTTCATCTAATTCAGTTGTTTAAAACCTGCAAGCTCAAAATTCTGTATCGTAGCATACATAATTATAATCGATGAAGACACTGGAATTAAAATTCAACGTACTGAGAAGCTTGTTGTGGGAAAATTTACTAACTGAGTTGTTGTGAATCCATCAACTAGCAGTTAGTGTATCTACAAAACTTGGAAGTATCCAGAGTAAGAAATGTTGTGTTAGTAAAATTATTACATTCAATCTTAATTGTTGGACATACTTGATTTCGTATAAAATTGCAATATGTATGTACGGGCAAAATCACCATACATATAGTAAATTTCTATATAAATTAGAGAAATTTTCTTTTGTGTATATAGAAAGTTTACTATATCTAGGTGTGCATATGACCAGTTTGCTGGAAACAATTTTCACCGCATACATATTAATTTTTCACAAGTCAAGTATGTCCCACCATTAGAATAGAATATAATAATTCAACGCGTATAATTTATTTTCCTACACATATTATGTAAACTGATTGTACAACGGATGATTTCACAGCTATTAATCAGACAATGCTATAAACTAATCGCCTGTAATATATAAACATAATTGATTACTAAGGGTCGTTAGATCTATGCTTAATTAGACTTACGGATGTTTTTTTTATAACTATTAACATTAAAGACTAATTCTATTGATGAAACATTATAGTTTTAGTCGATCGTTAGCCTAACTACAAATAAAATCTATAATTAATAATATATTTACTAGTAGCTAGTATAGTCAGAGTAATCGCAGAGCGATCACGGAGTCAGATGCTTATCTAAAATCTAAGAATAATTGGTCGTTTAGTTGGAAGTTTAATTGCTCGTTTGGTCATTTTGTAGGGTGAGGGATGGTTGCTAAAGCGTTTAGGGCACGTGGTGAAGTTGGATGTCGGTATGGCAATTGATGGTTTGGACATTTGGTGTGTTGGAAGATTGTTGTAATAGCGTTTTGAGCATGCGATTAAGGTCGATGGCGGTACGGTAATAAATGGTTTACAATGTGGAGGGAATACTGGTTTAGGAGGTGGCATTACTAAGGAGAGCTTACGATTCTTTCGTCGAATATTGCGGCGAATATTTTTACGGAAGCAGGATGTTGATTTAGCTACTGATAGCCATTGTCGTGATACTAGAGCTGCATTCATTAATGACTGGGAGTCTAAGTTGGAAAGGATTTTTTGAGATATTTCTATGGGAAGGTCTTTTAGAAAGTCAACTTTTTGACTTTTGAAGCCGAGGAAGGAGAAGAGTTTCATTAGGGCGTTCATGGTGATAGATTTAGTGGCTGCAGTGTTACACAGGACAACTGCAGAGCTAAAAGTGTTTTGACTCTCATCCTCATCACTACTTATATAGCTATCGCGCAGAGGGCGGGGTTTTCCAGTTTGGTGATTGCAGCATTGTGAAAAAAAACAACTTTACTTCAGGACCATGGATTTGCGCTTTATCATACGGCCATCTTTTCGTATTAATAAAATTGAAAGTTTTCAAAGTTTGCCGTTTTAATATATGATGCATATGGTACTTTTATATTCTTGTTTTTAATAGATTAGCCTAATTCAATTGAACAATCGCAAGATTTCCCATGTTTTTTCTCCTTTCATAAATAAATACTAAAAATTTTAGTTATCAGAGTCTAAATGATATACTTCATGCTTCAAGAGCGCAACGTAGTTTTTTTTTTTGTAATTAAGGGTTATCACACTTTACTCAAAGGAAATTCATTGGCATGCGTTTTTAGTTACCTATCATGCTGTTCAAATAAACTCTTAGAATTCACCCCACTTCCTAATATTACATTCTATTTGAGAATGTAATTAGGAATATGGATATTCTACCTTTTTGTAGTTTTCTTCTTATAACTAATTGGCCTCTTGAGTAGTGGATAACAATCTTAGGCCATCTATGTAGTTTCATTCATCTTTCAATTTGATTCCAATTTAATGATTCGGCCTTTTTTGCCGTTACACAAGAAAAGCTGGCAATCGTGGAATTCTTCATCTAATTCAGTTGTTTAAAACCTGCAAGCTCAAAATTCTGTATCGTAGCATACATAATTATAATCGATGAAGACACTGGAATTAAAATTCAACGTACTGAGAAGCTTGTTGTGGGAAAATTTACTAACTGAGTTGTTGTGAATCCATCAACTAGCAGTTAGTGTATCTACAAAACTTGGAAGTATCCAGAGTAAGAAATGTTGTGTTAGTAAAATTATTACATTCAATCTTAATTGTTGGACATACTTGATTTCGTATAAAATTGCAATATGTATGTACGGGCAAAATCACCATACATATAGTAAATTTCTATATAAATTAGAGAAATTTTCTTTTGTGTATATAGAAAGTTTACTATATCTAGGTGTGCATATGACCAGTTTGCTGGAAACAATTTTCACCGCATACATATTAATTTTTCACAAGTCAAGTATGTCCCACCATTAGAATAGAATATAATAATTCAACGCGTATAATTTATTTTCCTACACATATTATGTAAACTGATTGTACAACGGATGATTTCACAGCTATTAATCAGACAATGCTATAAACTAATCGCCTGTAATATATAAACATAATTGATTACTAAGGGTCGTTAGATCTATGCTTAATTAGACTTACGGATGTTTTTTTTATAACTATTAACATTAAAGACTAATTCTATTGATGAAACATTATAGTTTTAGTCGATCGTTAGCCTAACTACAAATAAAATCTATAATTAATAATATATTTACTAGTAGCTAGTATAGTCAGAGTAATCGCAGAGCGATCACGGAGTCAGATGCTTATCTAAAATCTAAGAATAATTGGTCGTTTAGTTGGAAGTTTAATTGCTCGTTTGGTCATTTTGTAGGGTGAGGGATGGTTGCTAAAGCGTTTAGGGCACGTGGTGAAGTTGGATGTCGGTATGGCAATTGATGGTTTGGACATTTGGTGTGTTGGAAGATTGTTGTAATAGCGTTTTGAGCATGCGATTAAGGTCGATGGCGGTACGGTAATAAATGGTTTACAATGTGGAGGGAATACTGGTTTAGGAGGTGGCATTACTAAGGAGAGCTTACGATTTTTTCGTCGAATATTGCGGCGAATATTTTTACGGAAGCAGGATGTTGATTTAGCTACTGATAGCCATTGTCGTGATACTAGAGCTGCATTCATTAATGACTGGGAGTCTAAGTTGGAAAGGATTTTTTGAGATATTTCTATGGGAAGGTCTTTTAGAAAGTCAACTTTTTGACTTTTGAAGCCGAGGAAGGAGAAGAGTTTCATTAGGGCGTTCATGGTGATAGATTTAGTGGCTGCAGTGTTACACAGGACAACTGCAGAGCTAAAAGTGTTTTGACTCTCATCCTCATCACTACTTATATAGCTATCGCGCAGAGGGCGGGGTTTTCCAGTTTGGTGATTGCAGCATTGTGAAAAAAAACAACTTTACTTCAGGACCATGGATTTGCGCTTTATCATACGGCCATCTTTTCGTATTAATAAAATTGAAAGTTTTCAAAGTTTGCCGTTTTAATATATGATGCATATGGTACTTTTTATATTCTTGTTTTTAATAGATTAGCCTAATTCAATTGAACAATCGCAAGATTTCCCATGTTTTTTCTCCTTTCATAAATAAATACTAAAAATTTTAGTTATCAGAGTCTAAATGATATACTTCATGCTTCAAGGTCGCAACGTAGTTTTTTTTTTTGTAATTAAGGGATTACACACTTTACTCAAAGGAAATTCATTGGCATGCGTTTTTTAGTTACCTATCATGCTGTTCAAATAAACTCTTAGAATTCACCCCACTTCCTAATATTACATTCTATTTGAGAATGTAATTAGGAATATGGATATTCTACCTTTTTTGTAGTTTTCTTCTTATAACTAATTGGCCTCTTGAGTAGTGGATAACAATCTTAGGCCATCTATGTAGTTTCATTCATCTTTCAATTTGATTCCAATTTAATGATTCGGCCTTTTTTGCCGTTACACAAGAAAAGCTGGCAATCGTGGAATTCTTCATCTAATTCAGTTGTTTAAAACCTGCAAGCTCAAAATTCTGTATCGTAGCATACATAATTATAATCGATGAAGACACTGGAATTAAAATTCAACGTACTGAGAAGCTTGTTGTGGGAAAATTTACTAACTGAGTTGTTGTGAATCCATCAACTAGCAGTTAGTGTATCTACAAAACTTGGAAGTATCCAGAGTAAGAAATGTTGTGTTAGTAAAATTATTACATTCAATCTTAATTGTTGGACATACTTGATTTCGTATAAAATTGCAATATGTATGTACGGGCAAAATCACCATACATATAGTAAATTTCTATATAAATTAGAGAAATTTTCTTTTGTGTATATAGAAAGTTTACTATATCTAGGTGTGCATATGACCAGTTTGCTGGAAACAATTTTCACCGCATACATATTAATTTTTCACAAGTCAAGTATGTCCCACCATTAGAATAGAATATAATAATTCAACGCGTATAATTTATTTTCCTACACATATTATGTAAACTGATTGTACAACGGATGATTTCACAGCTATTAATCAGACAATGCTATAAACTAATCGCCTGTAATATATAAACATAATTGATTACTAAGGGTCGTTAGATCTATGCTTAATTAGACTTACGGATGTTTTTTTAACTATTAACATTAAAGACTAATTCTATTGATGAAACATTATAGTTTTAGTCGATCGTTAGCCTAACTACAAATAAAATCTATAATTAATAATATATTTACTAGTAGCTAGTATAGTCAGAGTAATCGCAGAGCGATCACGGAGTCAGATGCTTATCTAAAATCTAAGAATAATTGGTCGTTTAGTTGGAAGTTTAATTGCTCGTTTGGTCATTTTGTAGGGTGAGGGATGGTTGCTAAAGCGTTTAGGGCACGTGGTGAAGTTGGATGTCGGTATGGCAATTGATGGTTTGGACATTTGGTGTGTTGGAAGATTGTTGTAATAGCGTTTTGAGCATGCGATTAAGGTCGATGGCGGTACGGTAATAAATGGTTTACAATGTGGAGGGAATACTGGTTTAGGAGGTGGCATTACTAAGGAGAGCTTACGATTTTTTCGTCGAATATTGCGGCGAATATTTTTACGGAAGCAGGATGTTGATTTAGCTACTGATAGCCATTGTCGTGATACTAGAGCTGCATTCATTAATGACTGGGAGTCTAAGTTGGAAAGGATTTTTTGAGATATTTCTATGGGAAGGTCTTTTAGAAAGTCAACTTTTTGACTTTTGAAGCCGAGGAAGGAGAAGAGTTTCATTAGGGCGTTCATGGTGATAGATTTAGTGGCTGCAGTGTTACACAGGACAACTGCAGAGCTAAAAGTGTTTTGACTCTCATCCTCATCACTACTTATATAGCTATCGCGCAGAGGGCGGGGTTTTCCAGTTTGGTGATTGCAGCATTGTGAAAAAAAACAACTTTACTTCAGGACCATGGATTTGCGCTTTATCATACGGCCATCTTTTCGTATTAATAAAATTGAAAGTTTTCAAAGTTTGCCGTTTTAATATATGATGCATATGGTACTTTTTATATTCTTGTTTTTAATAGATTAGCCTAATTCAATTGAACAATCGCAAGATTTCCCATGTTTTTTCTCCTTTCATAAATAAATACTAAAAATTTTAGTTATCAGAGTCTAAATGATATACTTCATGCTTCAAGGTCGCAACGTAGTTTTTTTTTTGTAATTAAGGGATTACACACTTTACTCAAAGGAAATTTATTGGCATGCGTTTTTTAGTTACCTATCATGCTGTTCAAATAAACTCTTAGAATTCACCCCACTTCCTAATATTACATTCTATTTGAGAATGTAATTAGGAATATGGATATTCTACCTTTTTTGTAGTTTTCTTCTTATAACTAATTGGCCTCTTGAGTAGTGGATAACAATCTTAGGCCATCTATGTAGTTTCATTCATCTTTCAATTTGATTCCAATTTAATGATTCGGCCTTTTTTGCCGTTACACAAGAAAAGCTGGCAATCGTGGGATTCTTCATCTAATTCAGTTGTTTAAAACCTGCAAGCTCAAAATTCTGTATCGTAGCATACATAATTATAATCGATGAAGACACTGGAATTAAAATTCAACGTACTGAGAAGCTTGTTGTGGGAAAATTTACTAACTGAGTTGTTGTGAATCCATCAACTAGCAGTTAGTGTATCTACAAAACTTGGAAGTATCCAGAGTAAGAAATGTTGTGTTAGTAAAATTATTACATTCAATCTTAATTGTTGGACATACTTGATTTCGTATAAAATTGCAATATGTATGTACGGGCAAAATCACCATACATATAGTAAATTTCTATATAAATTAGAGAAATTTTCTTTTGTGTATATAGAAAGTTTACTATATCTAGGTGTGCATATGACCAGTTTGCTGGAAACAATTTTCACCGCATACATATTAATTTTTCACAAGTCAAGTATGTCCCACCATTAGAATAGAATATAATAATTCAACGCGTATAATTTATTTTCCTACACATATTATGTAAACTGATTGTACAACGGATGATTTCACAGCTATTAATCAGACAATGCTATAAACTAATCGCCTGTAATATATAAACATAATTGATTACTAAGGGTCGTTAGATCTATGCTTAATTAGACTTACGGATGTTTTTTTATAACTATTAACATTAAAGACTAATTCTATTGATGAAACATTATAGTTTTAGTCGATCGTTAGCCTAACTACAAATAAAATCTATAATTAATAATATATTTACTAGTAGCTAGTATAGTCAGAGTAATCGCAGAGCGATCACGGAGTCAGATGCTTATCTAAAATCTAAGAATAATTGGTCGTTTAGTTGGAAGTTTAATTGCTCGTTTGGTCATTTTGTAGGGTGAGGGATGGTTGCTAAAGCGTTTAGGGCACGTGGTGAAGTTGGATGTCGGTATGGCAATTGATGGTTTGGACATTTGGTGTGTTGGAAGATTGTTGTAATAGCGTTTTGAGCATGCGATTAAGGTCGATGGCGGTACGGTAATAAATGGTTTACAATGTGGAGGGAATACTGGTTTAGGAGGTGGCATTACTAAGGAGAGCTTACGATTTTTTCGTCGAATATTGCGGCGAATATTTTTACGGAAGCAGGATGTTGATTTAGCTACTGATAGCCATTGTCGTGATACTAGAGCTGCATTCATTAATGACTGGGAGTCTAAGTTGGAAAGGATTTTTTGAGATATTTCTATGGGAAGGTCTTTTAGAAAGTCAACTTTTTGACTTTTGAAGCCGAGGAAGGAGAAGAGTTTCATTAGGGCGTTCATGGTGATAGATTTAGTGGCTGCAGTGTTACACAGGACAACTGCAGAGCTAAAAGTGTTTTGACTCTCATCCTCATCACTACTTATATAGCTATCGCGCAGAGGGCGGGGTTTTCCAGTTTGGTGATTGCAGCATTGTGAAAAAAAACAACTTTACTTCAGGACCATGGATTTGCGCTTTATCATACGGCCATCTTTTCGTATTAATAAAATTGAAAGTTTTCAAAGTTTGCCGTTTTAATATATGATGCATATGGTACTTTTTATATTCTTGTTTTTAATAGATTAGCCTAATTCAATTGAACAATCGCAAGATTTCCCATGTTTTTTCTCCTTTCATAAATAAATACTAAAAATTTTAGTTATCAGAGTCTAAATGATATACTTCATGCTTCAAGGTCGCAACGTAGTTTTTTTTTTGTAATTAAGGGATTACACACTTTACTCAAAGGAAATTCATTGGCATGCGTTTTTAGTTACCTATCATGCTGTTCAAATAAACTCTTAGAATTCACCCCACTTCCTAATATTACATTCTATTTGAGAATGTAATTAGGAATATGGATATTCTACCTTTTTTGTAGTTTTCTTCTTATAACTAATTGGCCTCTTGAGTAGTGGATAACAATCTTAGGCCATCTATGTAGTTTCATTCATCTTTCAATTTGATTCCAATTTAATGATTCGGCCTTTTTGCCGTTACACAAGAAAAGCTGGCAATCGTGGAATTCTTCATCTAATTCAGTTGTTTAAAACCTGCAAGCTCAAAATTCTGTATCGTAGCATACATAATTATAATCGATGAAGACACTGGAATTAAAATTCAACGTACTGAGAAGCTTGTTGTGGGAAAATTTACTAACTGAGTTGTTGTGAATCCATCAACTAGCAGTTAGTGTATCTACAAAACTTGGAAGTATCCAGAGTAAGAAATGTTGTGTTAGTAAAATTATTACATTCAATCTTAATTGTTGGACATACTTGATTTCGTATAAAATTGCAATATGTATGTACGGGCAAAATCACCATACATATAGTAAATTTCTATATAAATTAGAGAAATTTTCTTTTGTGTATATAGAAAGTTTACTATATCTAGGTGTGCATATGACCAGTTTGCTGGAAACAATTTTCACCGCATACATATTAATTTTTCACAAGTCAAGTATGTCCCACCATTAGAATAGAATATAATAATTCAACGCGTATAATTTATTTTCCTACACATATTATGTAAACTGATTGTACAACGGATGATTTCACAGCTATTAATCAGACAATGCTATAAACTAATCGCCTGTAATATATAAACATAATTGATTACTAAGGGTCGTTAGATCTATGCTTAATTAGACTTACGGATGTTTTTTTATAACTATTAACATTAAAGACTAATTCTATTGATGAAACATTATAGTTTTAGTCGATCGTTAGCCTAACTACAAATAAAATCTATAATTAATAATATATTTACTAGTAGCTAGTATAGTCAGAGTAATCGCAGAGCGATCACGGAGTCAGATGCTTATCTAAAATCTAAGAATAATTGGTCGTTTAGTTGGAAGTTTAATTGCTCGTTTGGTCATTTTGTAGGGTGAGGGATGGTTGCTAAAGCGTTTAGGGCACGTGGTGAAGTTGGATGTCGGTATGGCAATTGATGGTTTGGACATTTGGTGTGTTGGAAGATTGTTGTAATAGCGTTTTGAGCATGCGATTAAGGTCGATGGCGGTACGGTAATAAATGGTTTACAATGTGGAGGGAATACTGGTTTAGGAGGTGGCATTACTAAGGAGAGCTTACGATTTTTTCGTCGAATATTGCGGCGAATATTTTTACGGAAGCAGGATGTTGATTTAGCTACTGATAGCCATTGTCGTGATACTAGAGCTGCATTCATTAATGACTGGGAGTCTAAGTTGGAAAGGATTTTTTGAGATATTTCTATGGGAAGGTCTTTTAGAAAGTCAACTTTTTGACTTTTGAAGCCGAGGAAGGAGAAGAGTTTCATTAGGGCGTTCATGGTGATAGATTTAGTGGCTGCAGTGTTACACAGGACAACTGCAGAGCTAAAAGTGTTTTGACTCTCATCCTCATCACTACTTATATAGCTATCGCGCAGAGGGCGGGGTTTTCCAGTTTGGTGATTGCAGCATTGTGAAAAAAAAGAACTTTACTTCAGGACCATGGATTTGCGCTTTATCATACGGCCATCTTTTCGTATTAATAAAATTGAAAGTTTTCAAAGTTTGCCGTTTTAATATATGATGCATATGGTACTTTTTATATTCTTGTTTTTAATAGATTAGCCTAATTCAATTGAACAATCGCAAGATTTCCCATGTTTTTTCTCCTTTCATAAATAAATACTAAAAATTTTAGTTATCAGAGTCTAAATGATATACTTCATGCTTCAAGAGCGCAACGTAGTTTTTTTTTTTGTAATTAAGGGATTACACACTTTACTCAAAGGAAATTCATTGGCATGCGTTTTTTAGTTACCTATCATGCTGTTCAAATAAACTCTTAGAATTCACCCCACTTCCTAATATTACATTCTATTTGAGAATGTAATTAGGAATATGGATATTCTACCTTTTTTGTAGTTTTCTTCTTATAACTAATTGGCCTCTTGAGTAGTGGATAACAATCTTAGGCCATCTATGTAGTTTCATTCATCTTTCAATTTGATTCCAATTTAATGATTCGGCCTTTTTGCCGTTACACAAGAAAAGCTGGCAATCGTGGAATTCTTCATCTAATTCAGTTGTTTAAAACCTGCAAGCTCAAAATTCTGTATCGTAGCATACATAATTATAATCGATGAAGACACTGGAATTAAAATTCAACGTACTGAGAAGCTTGTTGTGGGAAAATTTACTAACTGAGTTGTTGTGAATCCATCAACTAGCAGTTAGTGTATCTACAAAACTTGGAAGTATCCAGAGTAAGAAATGTTGTGTTAGTAAAATTATTACATTCAATCTTAATTGTTGGACATACTTGATTTCGTATAAAATTGCAATATGTATGTACAGGCAAAATCACCATACATATAGTAAATTTCTATATAAATTAGAGAAATTTTCTTTTGTGTATATAGAAAGTTTACTATATCTAGGTGTGCATATGACCAGTTTGCTGGAAACAATTTTCACCGCATACATATTAATTTTTCACAAGTCAAGTATGTCCCACCATTAGAATAGAATATAATAATTCAACGCGTATAATTTATTTTCCTACACATATTATGTAAACTGATTGTACAACGGATGATTTCACAGCTATTAATCAGACAATGCTATAAACTAATCGCCTGTAATATATAAACATAATTGATTACTAAGGGTCGTTAGATCTATGCTTAATTAGACTTACGGATGTTTTTTTATAACTATTAACATTAAAGACTAATTCTATTGATGAAACATTATAGTTTTAGTCGATCGTTAGCCTAACTACAAATAAAATCTATAATTAATAATATATTTACTAGTAGCTAGTATAGTCAGAGTAATCGCAGAGCGATCACGGAGTCAGATGCTTATCTAAAATCTAAGAATAATTGGTCGTTTAGTTGGAAGTTTAATTGCTCGTTTGGTCATTTTGTAGGGTGAGGGATGGTTGCTAAAGCGTTTAGGGCACGTGGTGAAGTTGGATGTCGGTATGGCAATTGATGGTTTGGACATTTGGTGTGTTGGAAGATTGTTGTAATAGCGTTTTGAGCATGCGATTAAGGTCGATGGCGGTACGGTAATAAATGGTTTACAATGTGGAGGGAATACTGGTTTAGGAGGTGGCATTACTAAGGAGAGCTTACGATTTTTTCGTCGAATATTGCGGCGAATATTTTTACGGAAGCAGGATGTTGATTTAGCTACTGATAGCCATTGTCGTGATACTAGAGCTGCATTCATTAATGACTGGGAGTCTAAGTTGGAAAGGATTTTTTGAGATATTTCTATGGGAAGGTCTTTTAGAAAGTCAACTTTTTGACTTTTGAAGCCGAGGAAGGAGAAGAGTTTCATTAGGGCGTTCATGGTGATAGATTTAGTGGCTGCAGTGTTACACAGGACAACTGCAGAGCTAAAAGTGTTTTGACTCTCATCCTCATCACTACTTATATAGCTATCGCGCAGAGGGCGGGGTTTTCCAGTTTGGTGATTGCAGCATTGTGAAAAAAAACAACTTTACTTCAGGACCATGGATTTGCGCTTTATCATACGGCCATCTTTTCGTATTAATAAAATTGAAAGTTTTCAAAGTTTGCCGTTTTAATATATGATGCATATGGTACTTTTTATATTCTTGTTTTTAATAGATTAGCCTAATTCAATTGAACAATCGCAAGATTTCCCATGTTTTTTCTCCTTTCATAAATAAATACTAAAAATTTTAGTTATCAGAGTCTAAATGATATACTTCATGCTTCAAGAGCGCAACGTAGTTTTTTTTTTGTAATTAAGGGATTACACACTTTACTCAAAGGAAATTCATTGGCATGCGTTTTTTAGTTACCTATCATGCTGTTCAAATAAACTCTTAGAATTCACCCCACTTCCTAATATTACATTCTATTTGAGAATGTAATTAGGAATATGGATATTCTACCTTTTTTGTAGTTTTCTTCTTATAACTAATTGGCCTCTTGAGTAGTGGATAACAATCTTAGGCCATCTATGTAGTTTCATTCATCTTTCAATTTGATTCCAATTTAATGATTCGGCCTTTTTTGCCGTTACACAAGAAAAGCTGGCAATCGTGGAATTCTTCATCTAATTCAGTTGTTTAAAACCTGCAAGCTCAAAATTCTGTATCGTAGCATACATAATTATAATCGATGAAGACACTGGAATTAAAATTCAACGTACTGAGAAGCTTGTTGTGGGAAAATTTACTAACTGAGTTGTTGTGAATCCATCAACTAGCAGTTAGTGTATCTACAAAACTTGGAAGTATCCAGAGTAAGAAATGTTGTGTTAGTAAAATTATTACATTCAATCTTAATTGTTGGACATACTTGATTTCGTATAAAATTGCAATATGTATGTACGGGCAAAATCACCATACATATAGTAAATTTCTATATAAATTAGAGAAATTTTCTTTTGTGTATATAGAAAGTTTACTATATCTAGGTGTGCATATGACCAGTTTGCTGGAAACAATTTTCACCGCATACATATTAATTTTCACAAGTCAAGTATGTCCCACCATTAGAATAGAATATAATAATTCAACGCGTATAATTTATTTTCCTACACATATTATGTAAACTGATTGTACAACGGATGATTTCACAGCTATTAATCAGACAATGCTATAAACTAATCGCCTGTAATATATAAACATAATTGATTACTAAGGGTCGTTAGATCTATGCTTAATTAGACTTACGGATGTTTTTTTATAACTATTAACATTAAAGACTAATTCTATTGATGAAACATTATAGTTTTAGTCGATCGTTAGCCTAACTACAAATAAAATCTATAATTAATAATATATTTACTAGTAGCTAGTATAGTCAGAGTAATCGCAGAGCGATCACGGAGTCAGATGCTTATCTAAAATCTAAGAATAATTGGTCGTTTAGTTGGAAGTTTAATTGCTCGTTTGGTCATTTTGTAGGGTGAGGGATGGTTGCTAAAGCGTTTAGGGCACGTGGTGAAGTTGGATGTCGGTATGGCAATTGATGGTTTGGACATTTGGTGTGTTGGAAGATTGTTGTAATAGCGTTTTGAGCATGCGATTAAGGTCGATGGCGGTACGGTAATAAATGGTTTACAATGTGGAGGGAATACTGGTTTAGGAGGTGGCATTACTAAGGAGAGCTTACGATTTTTTCGTCGAATATTGCGGCGAATATTTTTACGGAAGCAGGATGTTGATTTAGCTACTGATAGCCATTGTCGTGATACTAGAGCTGCATTCATTAATGACTGGGAGTCTAAGTTGGAAAGGATTTTTTGAGATATTTCTATGGGAAGGTCTTTTAGAAAGTCAACTTTTTGACTTTTGAAGCCGAGGAAGGAGAAGAGTTTCATTAGGGCGTTCATGGTGATAGATTTAGTGGCTGCAGTGTTACACAGGACAACTGCAGAGCTAAAAGTGTTTTGACTCTCATCCTCATCACTACTTATATAGCTATCGCGCAGAGGGCGGGGTTTTCCAGTTTGGTGATTGCAGCATTGTGAAAAAAAAACAACTTTACTTCAGGACCATGGATTTGCGCTTTATCATACGGCCATCTTTTCGTATTAATAAAATTGAAAGTTTTCAAAGTTTGCCGTTTTAATATATGATGCATATGGTACTTTTTATATTCTTGTTTTTAATAGATTAGCCTAATTCAATTGAACAATCACAAGATTTCCCATGTTTTTTCTCCTTTCATAAATAAATACTAAAAATTTTAGTTATCAGAGTCTAAATGATATACTTCATGCTTCAAGAGCGCAACGTAGTTTTTTTTTTTGTAATTAAGGGATTACACACTTTACTCAAAGGAAATTCATTGGCATGCGTTTTTTAGTTACCTATCATGCTGTTCAAATAAACTCTTAGAATTCACCCCACTTCCTAATATTACATTCTATTTGAGAATGTAATTAGGAATATGGATATTCTACCTTTTTGTAGTTTTCTTCTTATAACTAATTGGCCTCTTGAGTAGTGGATAACAATCTTAGGCCATCTATGTAGTTTCATTCATCTTTCAATTTGATTCCAATTTAATGATTCGGCCTTTTTGCCGTTACACAAGAAAAGCTGGCAATCGTGGAATTCTTCATCTAATTCAGTTGTTTAAAACCTGCAAGCTCAAAATTCTGTATCGTAGCATACATAATTATAATCGATGAAGACACTGGAATTAAAATTCAACGTACTGAGAAGCTTGTTGTGGGAAAATTTACTAACTGAGTTGTTGTGAATCCATCAACTAGCAGTTAGTGTATCTACAAAACTTGGAAGTATCCAGAGTAAGAAATGTTGTGTTAGTAAAATTATTACATTCAATCTTAATTGTTGGACATACTTGATTTCGTATAAAATTGCAATATGTATGTACGGGCAAAATCACCATACATATAGTAAATTTCTATATAAATTAGAGAAATTTTCTTTTGTGTATATAGAAAGTTTACTATATCTAGGTGTGCATATGACCAGTTTGCTGGAAACAATTTTCACCGCATACATATTAATTTTTCACAAGTCAAGTATGTCCCACCATTAGAATAGAATATAATAATTCAACGCGTATAATTTATTTTCCTACACATATTATGTAAACTGATTGTACAACGGATGATTTCACAGCTATTAATCAGACAATGCTATAAACTAATCGCCTGTAATATATAAACATAATTGATTACTAAGGGTCGTTAGATCTATGCTTAATTAGACTTACGGATGTTTTTTTTATAACTATTAACATTAAAGACTAATTCTATTGATGAAACATTATAGTTTTAGTCGATCGTTAGCCTAACTACAAATAAAATCTATAATTAATAATATATTTACTAGTAGCTAGTATAGTCAGAGTAATCGCAGAGCGATCACGGAGTCAGATGCTTATCTAAAATCTAAGAATAATTGGTCGTTTAGTTGGAAGTTTAATTGCTCGTTTGGTCATTTTGTAGGGTGAGGGATGGTTGCTAAAGCGTTTAGGGCACGTGGTGAAGTTGGATGTCGGTATGGCAATTGATGGTTTGGACATTTGGTGTGTTGGAAGATTGTTGTAATAGCGTTTTGAGCATGCGATTAAGGTCGATGGCGGTACGGTAATAAATGGTTTACAATGTGGAGGGAATACTGGTTTAGGAGGTGGCATTACTAAGGAGAGCTTACGATTTTTTCGTCGAATATTGCGGCGAATATTTTTACGGAAGCAGGATGTTGATTTAGCTACTGATAGCCATTGTCGTGATACTAGAGCTGCATTCATTAATGACTGGGAGTCTAAGTTGGAAAGGATTTTTTGAGATATTTCTATGGGAAGGTCTTTTAGAAAGTCAACTTTTTGACTTTTGAAGCCGAGGAAGGAGAAGAGTTTCATTAGGGCGTTCATGGTGATAGATTTAGTGGCTGCAGTGTTACACAGGACAACTGCAGAGCTAAAAGTGTTTTGACTCTCATCCTCATCACTACTTATATAGCTATCGCGCAGAGGGCGGGGTTTTCCAGTTTGGTGATTGCAGCATTGTGAAAAAAAACAACTTTACTTCAGGACCATGGATTTGCGCTTTATCATACGGCCATCTTTTCGTATTAATAAAATTGAAAGTTTTCAAAGTTTGCCGTTTTAATATATGATGCATATGGTACTTTTTATATTCTTGTTTTTAATAGATTAGCCTAATTCAATTGAACAATCGCAAGATTTCCCATGTTTTTTCTCCTTTCATAAATAAATACTAAAAATTTTAGTTATCAGAGTCTAAATGATATACTTCATGCTTCAAGAGCGCAACGTAGTTTTTTTTTTTGTAATTAAGGGATTACACACTTTACTCAAAGGAAATTCATTGGCATGCGTTTTTAGTTACCTATCATGCTGTTCAAATAAACTCTTAGAATTCACCCCACTTCCTAATATTACATTCTATTTGAGAATGTAATTAGGAATATGGATATTCTACCTTTTTTGTAGTTTTCTTCTTATAACTAATTGGCCTCTTGAGTAGTGGATAACAATCTTAGGCCATCTATGTAGTTTCATTCATCTTTCAATTTGATTCCAATTTAATGATTCGGCCTTTTTTGCCGTTACACAAGAAAAGCTGGCAATCGTGGAATTCTTCATCTAATTCAGTTGTTTAAAACCTGCAAGCTCAAAATTCTGTATCGTAGCATACATAATTATAATCGATGAAGACACTGGAATTAAAATTCAACGTACTGAGAAGCTTGTTGTGGGAAAATTTACTAACTGAGTTGTTGTGAATCCATCAACTAGCAGTTAGTGTATCTACAAAACTTGGAAGTATCCAGAGTAAGAAATGTTGTGTTAGTAAAATTATTACATTCAATCTTAATTGTTGGACATACTTGATTTCGTATAAAATTGCAATATGTATGTACGGGCAAAATCACCATACATATAGTAAATTTCTATATAAATTAGAGAAATTTTCTTTTGTGTATATAGAAAGTTTACTATATCTAGGTGTGCATATGACCAGTTTGCTGGAAACAATTTTCACCGCATACATATTAATTTTTCACAAGTCAAGTATGTCCCACCATTAGAATAGAATATAATAATTCAACGCGTATAATTTATTTTCCTACACATATTATGTAAACTGATTGTACAACGGATGATTTCACAGCTATTAATCAGACAATGCTATAAACTAATCGCCTGTAATATATAAACATAATTGATTACTAAGGGTCGTTAGATCTATGCTTAATTAGACTTACGGATGTTTTTTTATAACTATTAACATTAAAGACTAATTCTATTGATGAAACATTATAGTTTTAGTCGATCGTTAGCCTAACTACAAATAAAATCTATAATTAATAATATATTTACTAGTAGCTAGTATAGTCAGAGTAATCGCAGAGCGATCACGGAGTCAGATGCTTATCTAAAATCTAAGAATAATTGGTCGTTTAGTTGGAAGTTTAATTGCTCGTTTGGTCATTTTGTAGGGTGAGGGATGGTTGCTAAAGCGTTTAGGGCACGTGGTGAAGTTGGATGTCGGTATGGCAATTGATGGTTTGGACATTTGGTGTGTTGGAAGATTGTTGTAATAGCGTTTTGAGCATGCGATTAAGGTCGATGGCGGTACGGTAATAAATGGTTTACAATGTGGAGGGAATACTGGTTTAGGAGGTGGCATTACTAAGGAGAGCTTACGATTTTTTCGTCGAATATTGCGGCGAATATTTTTACGGAAGCAGGATGTTGATTTAGCTACTGATAGCCATTGTCGTGATACTAGAGCTGCATTCATTAATGACTGGGAGTCTAAGTTGGAAAGGATTTTTTGAGATATTTCTATGGGAAGGTCTTTTAGAAAGTCAACTTTTTGACTTTTGAAGCCGAGGAAGGAGAAGAGTTTCATTAGGGCGTTCATGGTGATAGATTTAGTGGCTGCAGTGTTACACAGGACAACTGCAGAGCTAAAAGTGTTTTGACTCTCATCCTCATCACTACTTATATAGCTATCGCGCAGAGGGCGGGGTTTTCCAGTTTGGTGATTGCAGCATTGTGAAAAAAAAACAACTTTACTTCAGGACCATGGATTTGCGCTTTATCATACGGCCATCTTTTCGTATTAATAAAATTGAAAGTTTTCAAAGTTTGCCGTTTTAATATATGATGCATATGGTACTTTTTATATTCTTGTTTTTAATAGATTAGCCTAATTCAATTGAACAATCGCAAGATTTCCCATGTTTTTTCTCCTTTCATAAATAAATACTAAAAATTTTAGTTATCAGAGTCTAAATGATATACTTCATGCTTCAAGAGCGCAACGTAGTTTTTTTTTTTTTGTAATTAAGGGATTACACACTTTACTCAAAGGAAATTCATTGGCATGCGTTTTTTAGTTACCTATCATGCTGTTCAAATAAACTCTTAGAATTCACCCCACTTCCTAATATTACATTCTATTTGAGAATGTAATTAGGAATATGGATATTCTACCTTTTTTGTAGTTTTCTTCTTATAACTAATTGGCCTCTTGAGTAGTGGATAACAATCTTAGGCCATCTATGTAGTTTCATTCATCTTTCAATTTGATTCCAATTTAATGATTCGGCCTTTTTTGCCGTTACACAAGAAAAGCTGGCAATCGTGGAATTCTTCATCTAATTCAGTTGTTTAAAACCTGCAAGCTCAAAATTCTGTATCGTAGCATACATAATTATAATCGATGAAGACACTGGAATTAAAATTCAACGTACTGAGAAGCTTGTTGTGGGAAAATTTACTAACTGAGTTGTTGTGAATCCATCAACTAGCAGTTAGTGTATCTACAAAACTTGGAAGTATCCAGAGTAAGAAATGTTGTGTTAGTAAAATTATTACATTCAATCTTAATTGTTGGACATACTTGATTTCGTATAAAATTGCAATATGTATGTACGGGCAAAATCACCATACATATAGTAAATTTCTATATAAATTAGAGAAATTTTCTTTTGTGTATATAGAAAGTTTACTATATCTAGGTGTGCATATGACCAGTTTGCTGGAAACAATTTTCACCGCATACATATTAATTTTTCACAAGTCAAGTATGTCCCACCATTAGAATAGAATATAATAATTCAACGCGTATAATTTATTTTCCTACACATATTATGTAAACTGATTGTACAACGGATGATTTCACAGCTATTAATCAGACAATGCTATAAACTAATCGCCTGTAATATATAAACATAATTGATTACTAAGGGTCGTTAGATCTATGCTTAATTAGACTTACGGATGTTTTTTTTATAACTATTAACATTAAAGACTAATTCTATTGATGAAACATTATAGTTTTAGTCGATCGTTAGCCTAACTACAAATAAAATCTATAATTAATAATATATTTACTAGTAGCTAGTATAGTCAGAGTAATCGCAGAGCGATCACGGAGTCAGATGCTTATCTAAAATCTAAGAATAATTGGTCGTTTAGTTGGAAGTTTAATTGCTCGTTTGGTCATTTTGTAGGGTGAGGGATGGTTGCTAAAGCGTTTAGGGCACGTGGTGAAGTTGGATGTCGGTATGGCAATTGATGGTTTGGACATTTGGTGTGTTGGAAGATTGTTGTAATAGCGTTTTGAGCATGCGATTAAGGTCGATGGCGGTACGGTAATAAATGGTTTACAATGTGGAGGGAATACTGGTTTAGGAGGTGGCATTACTAAGGAGAGCTTACGATTTTTTCGTCGAATATTGCGGCGAATATTTTTACGGAAGCAGGATGTTGATTTAGCTACTGATAGCCATTGTCGTGATACTAGAGCTGCATTCATTAATGACTGGGAGTCTAAGTTGGAAAGGATTTTTTGAGATATTTCTATGGGAAGGTCTTTTAGAAAGTCAACTTTTTGACTTTTGAAGCCGAGGAAGGAGAAGAGTTTCATTAGGGCGTTCATGGTGATAGATTTAGTGGCTGCAGTGTTACACAGGACAACTGCAGAGCTAAAAGTGTTTTGACTCTCATCCTCATCACTACTTATATAGCTATCGCGCAGAGGGCGGGGTTTTCCAGTTTGGTGATTGCAGCATTGTGAAAAAAAAAACTTTACTTCAGGACCATGGATTTGCGCTTTATCATACGGCCATCTTTTCGTATTAATAAAATTGAAAGTTTTCAAAGTTTGCCGTTTTAATATATGATGCATATGGTACTTTTTATATTCTTGTTTTTAATAGATTAGCCTAATTCAATTGAACAATCGCAAGATTTCCCATGTTTTTTCTCCTTTCATAAATAAATACTAAAAATTTTAGTTATCAGAGTCTAAATGATATACTTCATGCTTCAAGAGCGCAACGTAGTTTTTTTTTTTGTAATTAAGGGATTACACACTTTACTCAAAGGAAATTCATTGGCATGCGTTTTTAGTTACCTATCATGCTGTTCAAATAAACTCTTAGAATTCACCCCACTTCCTAATATTACATTCTATTTGAGAATGTAATTAGGAATATGGATATTCTACCTTTTTTGTAGTTTTCTTCTTATAACTAATTGGCCTCTTGAGTAGTGGATAACAATCTTAGGCCATCTATGTAGTTTCATTCATCTTTCAATTTGATTCCAATTTAATGATTCGGCCTTTTTTGCCGTTACACAAGAAAAGCTGGCAATCGTGGAATTCTTCATCTAATTCAGTTGTTTAAAACCTGCAAGCTCAAAATTCTGTATCGTAGCATACATAATTATAATCGATGAAGACACTGGAATTAAAATTCAACGTACTGAGAAGCTTGTTGTGGGAAAATTTACTAACTGAGTTGTTGTGAATCCATCAACTAGCAGTTAGTGTATCTACAAAACTTGGAAGTATCCAGAGTAAGAAATGTTGTGTTAGTAAAATTATTACATTCAATCTTAATTGTTGGACATACTTGATTTCGTATAAAATTGCAATATGTATGTACGGGCAAAATCACCATACATATAGTAAATTTCTATATAAATTAGAGAAATTTTCTTTTGTGTATATAGAAAGTTTACTATATCTAGGTGTGCATATGACCAGTTTGCTGGAAACAATTTTCACCGCATACATATTAATTTTTCACAAGTCAAGTATGTCCCACCATTAGAATAGAATATAATAATTCAACGCGTATAATTTATTTTCCTACACATATTATGTAAACTGATTGTACAACGGATGATTTCACAGCTATTAATCAGACAATGCTATAAACTAATCGCCTGTAATATATAAACATAATTGATTACTAAGGGTCGTTAGATCTATGCTTAATTAGACTTACGGATGTTTTTTTATAACTATTAACATTAAAGACTAATTCTATTGATGAAACATTATAGTTTTAGTCGATCGTTAGCCTAACTACAAATAAAATCTATAATTAATAATATATTTACTAGTAGCTAGTATAGTCAGAGTAATCGCAGAGCGATCACGGAGTCAGATGCTTATCTAAAATCTAAGAATAATTGGTCGTTTAGTTGGAAGTTTAATTGCTCGTTTGGTCATTTTGTAGGGTGAGGGATGGTTGCTAAAGCGTTTAGGGCACGTGGTGAAGTTGGATGTCGGTATGGCAATTGATGGTTTGGACATTTGGTGTGTTGGAAGATTGTTGTAATAGCGTTTTGAGCATGCGATTAAGGTCGATGGCGGTACGGTAATAAATGGTTTACAATGTGGAGGGAATACTGGTTTAGGAGGTGGCATTACTAAGGAGAGCTTACGATTTTTTCGTCGAATATTGCGGCGAATATTTTTACGGAAGCAGGATGTTGATTTAGCTACTGATAGCCATTGTCGTGATACTAGAGCTGCATTCATTAATGACTGGGAGTCTAAGTTGGAAAGGATTTTTTGAGATATTTCTATGGGAAGGTCTTTTAGAAAGTCAACTTTTTGACTTTTGAAGCCGAGGAAGGAGAAGAGTTTCATTAGGGCGTTCATGGTGATAGATTTAGTGGCTGCAGTGTTACACAGGACAACTGCAGAGCTAAAAGTGTTTTGACTCTCATCCTCATCACTACTTATATAGCTATCGCGCAGAGGGCGGGGTTTTCCAGTTTGGTGATTGCAGCATTGTGAAAAAAAACAACTTTACTTCAGGACCATGGATTTGCGCTTTATCATACGGCCATCTTTTCGTATTAATAAAATTGAAAGTTTTCAAAGTTTGCCGTTTTAATATATGATGCATATGGTACTTTTTATATTCTTGTTTTTAATAGATTAGCCTAATTCAATTGAACAATCGCAAGATTTCCCATGTTTTTTCTCCTTTCATAAATAAATACTAAAAATTTTAGTTATCAGAGTCTAAATGATATACTTCATGCTTCAAGAGCGCAACGTAGTTTTTTTTTTTTGTAATTAAGGGATTACACACTTTACTCAAAGGAAATTCATTGGCATGCGTTTTTTAGTTACCTATCATGCTGTTCAAATAAACTCTTAGAATTCACCCCACTTCCTAATATTACATTCTATTTGAGAATGTAATTAGGAATATGGATATTCTACCTTTTTTGTAGTTTTCTTCTTATAACTAATTGGCCTCTTGAGTAGTGGATAACAATCTTAGGCCATCTATGTAGTTTCATTCATCTTTCAATTTGATTCCAATTTAATGATTCGGCCTTTTTTGCCGTTACACAAGAAAAGCTGGCAATCGTGGAATTCTTCATCTAATTCAGTTGTTTAAAACCTGCAAGCTCAAAATTCTGTATCGTAGCATACATAATTATAATCGATGAAGACACTGGAATTAAAATTCAACGTACTGAGAAGCTTGTTGTGGGAAAATTTACTAACTGAGTTGTTGTGAATCCATCAACTAGCAGTTAGTGTATCTACAAAACTTGGAAGTATCCAGAGTAAGAAATGTTGTGTTAGTAAAATTATTACATTCAATCTTAATTGTTGGACATACTTGATTTCGTATAAAATTGCAATATGTATGTACGGGCAAAATCACCATACATATAGTAAATTTCTATATAAATTAGAGAAATTTTCTTTTGTGTATATAGAAAGTTTACTATATCTAGGTGTGCATATGACCAGTTTGCTGGAAACAATTTTCACCGCATACATATTAATTTTTCACAAGTCAAGTATGTCCCACCATTAGAATAGAATATAATAATTCAACGCGTATAATTTATTTTCCTACACATATTATGTAAACTGATTGTACAACGGATGATTTCACAGCTATTAATCAGACAATGCTATAAACTAATCGCCTGTAATATATAAACATAATTGATTACTAAGGGTCGTTAGATCTATGCTTAATTAGACTTACGGATGTTTTTTTTATAACTATTAACATTAAAGACTAATTCTATTGATGAAACATTATAGTTTTAGCCGATCGTTAGCCTAACTACAAATAAAATCTATAATTAATAATATATTTACTAGTAGCTAGTATAGTCAGAGTAATCGCAGAGCGATCACGGAGTCAGATGCTTATCTAAAATCTAAGAATAATTGGTCGTTTAGTTGGAAGTTTAATTGCTCGTTTGGTCATTTTGTAGGGTGAGGGATGGTTGCTAAAGCGTTTAGGGCACGTGGTGAAGTTGGATGTCGGTATGGCAATTGATGGTTTGGACATTTGGTGTGTTGGAAGATTGTTGTAATAGCGTTTAGAGCATGCGATTAAGGTCGATGGCGGTACGGTAATAAATGGTTTACAATGTGGAGGGAATACTGGTTTAGGAGGTGGCATTACTAAGGAGAGCTTACGATTTTTTCGTCGAATATTGCGGCGAATATTTTTACGGAAGCAGGATGTTGATTTAGCTACTGATAGCCATTGTCGTGATACTAGAGCTGCATTCATTAATGACTGGGAGTCTAAGTTGGAAAGGATTTTTTGAGATATTTCTATGGGAAGGTCTTTTAGAAAGTCAACTTTTTGACTTTTGAAGCCGAGGAAGGAGAAGAGTTTCATTAGGGCGTTCATGGTGATAGATTTAGTGGCTGCAGTGTTACACAGGACAACTGCAGAGCTAAAAGTGTTTTGACTCTCATCCTCATCACTACTTATATAGCTATCGCGCAGAGGGCGGGGTTTTCCAGTTTGGTGATTGCAGCATTGTGAAAAAAAACAACTTTACTTCAGGACCATGGATTTGCGCTTTATCATACGGCCATCTTTTCGTATTAATAAAATTGAAAGTTTTCAAAGTTTGCCGTTTTAATATATGATGCATATGGTACTTTTTATATTCTTGTTTTTAATAGATTAGCCTAATTCAATTGAACAATCGCAAGATTTCCCATGTTTTTTCTCCTTTCATAAATAAATACTAAAAATTTTAGTTATCAGAGTCTAAATGATATACTTCATGCTTCAAGAGCGCAACGTAGTTTTTTTTTTTGTAATTAAGGGATTACACACTTTACTCAAAGGAAATTCATTGGCATGCGTTTTTAGTTACCTATCATGCTGTTCAAATAAACTCTTAGAATTCACCCCACTTCCTAATATTACATTCTATTTGAGAATGTAATTAGGAATATGGATATTCTACCTTTTTTGTAGTTTTCTTCTTATAACTAATTGGCCTCTTGAGTAGTGGATAACAATCTTAGGCCATCTATGTAGTTTCATTCATCTTTCAATTTGATTCCAATTTAATGATTCGGCCTTTTTTGCCGTTACACAAGAAAAGCTGGCAATCGTGGAATTCTTCATCTAATTCAGTTGTTTAAAACCTGCAAGCTCAAAATTCTGTATCGTAGCATACATAATTATAATCGATGAAGACACTGGAATTAAAATTCAACGTACTGAGAAGCTTGTTGTGGGAAAATTTACTAACTGAGTTGTTGTGAATCCATCAACTAGCAGTTAGTGTATCTACAAAACTTGGAAGTATCCAGAGTAAGAAATGTTGTGTTAGTAAAATTATTACATTCAATCTTAATTGTTGGACATACTTGATTTCGTATAAAATTGCAATATGTATGTACGGGCAAAATCACCATACATATAGTAAATTTCTATATAAATTAGAGAAATTTTCTTTTGTGTATATAGAAAGTTTACTATATCTAGGTGTGCATATGACCAGTTTGCTGGAAACAATTTTCACCGCATACATATTAATTTTTCACAAGTCAAGTATGTCCCACCATTAGAATAGAATATAATAATTCAACGCGTATAATTTATTTTCCTACACATATTATGTAAACTGATTGTACAACGGATGATTTCACAGCTATTAATCAGACAATGCTATAAACTAATCGCCTGTAATATATAAACATAATTGATTACTAAGGGTCGTTAGATCTATGCTTAATTAGACTTACGGATGTTTTTTTATAACTATTAACATTAAAGACTAATTCTATTGATGAAACATTATAGTTTTAGTCGATCGTTAGCCTAACTACAAATAAAATCTATAATTAATAATATATTTACTAGTAGCTAGTATAGTCAGAGTAATCGCAGAGCGATCACGGAGTCAGATGCTTATCTAAAATCTAAGAATAATTGGTCTTTTAGTTGGAAGTTTAATTGCTCGTTTGGTCATTTTGTAGGGTGAGGGATGGTTGCTAAAGCGTTTAGGGCACGTGGTGAAGTTGGATGTCGGTATGGCAATTGATGGTTTGGACATTTGGTGTGTTGGAAGATTGTTGTAATAGCGTTTTGAGCATGCGATTAAGGTCGATGGCGGTACGGTAATAAATGGTTTACAATGTGGAGGGAATACTGGTTTAGGAGGTGGCATTACTAAGGAGAGCTTACGATTTTTTCGTCGAATATTGCGGCGAATATTTTTACGGAAGCAGGATGTTGATTTAGCTACTGATAGCCATTGTCGTGATACTAGAGCTGCATTCATTAATGACTGGGAGTCTAAGTTGGAAAGGATTTTTTGAGATATTTCTATGGGAAGGTCTTTTAGAAAGTCAACTTTTTGACTTTTGAAGCCGAGGAAGGAGAAGAGTTTCATTAGGGCGTTCATGGTGATAGATTTAGTGGCTGCAGTGTTACACAGGACAACTGCAGAGCTAAAAGTGTTTTGACTCTCATCCTCATCACTACTTATATAGCTATCGCGCAGAGGGCGGGGTTTTCCAGTTTGGTGATTGCAGCATTGTGAAAAAAAACAACTTTACTTCAGGACCATGGATTTGCGCTTTATCATACGGCCATCTTTTCGTATTAATAAAATTGAAAGTTTTCAAAGTTTGCCGTTTTAATATATGATGCATATGGTACTTTTTATATTCTTGTTTTTAATAGATTAGCCTAATTCAATTGAACAATCGCAAGATTTCCCATGTTTTTTCTCCTTTCATAAATAAATACTAAAAATTTTAGTTATCAGAGTCTAAATGATATACTTCATGCTTCAAGAGCGCAACGTAGTTTTTTTTTTTTTGTAATTAAGGGATTACACACTTTACTCAAAGGAAATTCATTTGCATGCGTTTTTAGTTACCTATCATGCTGTTCAAATAAACTCTTAGAATTCACCCCACTTCCTAATATTACATTCTATTTGAGAATGTAATTAGGAATATGGATATTCTACCTTTTTTGTAGTTTTCTTCTTATAACTAATTGGCCTCTTGAGTAGTGGATAACAATCTTAGGCCATCTATGTAGTTTCATTCATCTTTCAATTTGATTCCAATTTAATGATTCGGCCTTTTTTGCCGTTACACAAGAAAAGCTGGCAATCGTGGAATTCTTCATCTAATTCAGTTGTTTAAAACCTGCAAGCTCAAAATTCTGTATCGTAGCATACATAATTATAATCGATGAAGACACTGGAATTAAAATTCAACGTACTGAGAAGCTTGTTGTGGGAAAATTTACTAACTGAGTTGTTGTGAATCCATCAACTAGCAGTTAGTGTATCTACAAAACTTGGAAGTATCCAGAGTAAGAAATGTTGTGTTAGTAAAATTATTACATTCAATCTTAATTGTTGGACATACTTGATTTCGTATAAAATTGCAATATGTATGTACGGGCAAAATCACCATACATATAGTAAATTTCTATATAAATTAGAGAAATTTTCTTTTGTGTATATAGAAAGTTTACTATATCTAGGTGTGCATATGACCAGTTTGCTGGAAACAATTTTCACCGCATACATATTAATTTTTCACAAGTCAAGTATGTCCCACCATTAGAATAGAATATAATAATTCAACGCGTATAATTTATTTTCCTACACATATTATGTAAACTGATTGTACAACGGATGATTTCACAGCTATTAATCAGACAATGCTATAAACTAATCGCCTGTAATATATAAACATAATTGATTACTAAGGGTCGTTAGATCTATGCTTAATTAGACTTACGGATGTTTTTTTTATAACTATTAACATTAAAGACTAATTCTATTGATGAAACATTATAGTTTTAGTCGATCGTTAGCCTAACTACAAATAAAATCTATAATTAATAATATATTTACTAGTAGCTAGTATAGTCAGAGTAATCGCAGAGCGATCACGGAGTCAGATGCTTATCTAAAATTTAAGATTAATTGGTCGCTTAGTTGGAAGTTTAATTGCTCGTTTGGTCATTTTGTAGGGTGAGGGATGGTTGCTAAAGCGTTTAGGGCACGTGGTGAAGTTGGATGTCGGTATGGCAATTGATGGTTTGGACATTTGGTATGTTGGGAGATTGTTGTAATAGCGTTTTGAGCATGTGATGAAGGTCGATAATAACCCACCCAGCTTGGAATACTTGTAACTTTTTCGGAATATTCCTATGTTCCGCGAGAAACCCATGTAAAAACATTTGAAATATTTCATGAAATTTTTTTACTTGGGTTTTCCGAGGACATAGGAATGTTTCGGAAATATTTCAAATCTTCTATGCTGTGTGAGAAACGATTTACTGGATGGAATTGATGCAAAAATAATTGCCTAATTTATAAAATGTATGAAAATTTTAATTATTAATTAGGAGACGAAAAATTTTTTTGTCTTAGAAACTAATTTAATTAATAAGCAAAATTGTTTTCAAAATATTTTTAAGATTAATTTTTAATTTGAATTATATGTATTATCTTATTTCAATGGAATTAAATGATTAATAATTAATTATATTGTTTAACTTTTTAATTTCGATGAAAACCTCGATATCTAAATTAGAAAATGAACGTTAATTTATTTCACACACATTCACTTCTAATAAAAATTATGTGATTTTTTAATTGTTTAACTGCAATTAAATAATATTGTTATATGTAATTTAAATTTTATAACGTATATAGAAATCTTTTTATTTTGGTAAACGGGTTGAAAATTTAGATTGGTACTTCGACTATTAAACTTCTCTTCATTTTACTATTTAATTATGTAAGATTTTCTAAGAACTTTCAATCATCTCTATATGCGTTGTTTATATACATATCAAACTTTTTAACGCTAGTGTATTGATTTTTTTTGAACTAGAATTTAGTGATGGATTAACATTTTACTACAAAAATATGTAAATGACATAATTATAATAAAAAATATTGTTATTTTAATAAATAAATGTCAACTTATAGTATTATTCATATATACTGTGCATTACTATGACGCGTAGTTTCTTGTAAAAAAATTGTTTTCGAAAATACTTATCACATATATCAATCACCCTCACGTCAATTCATTTCTTTAAGAATTTCTTATAATAATAAATAATTAGCTTTTAATTATTCATATTTAACTTATCATTACTGAAGATATCAAAAGTTGACCCCGTTTGTCGCCTATTAGACAAATAGTATATTTGAAATATAGTTTAAGTTCATATCCGGAATGGTAAAAATCTATTGTATTCATCAAATTTTTCTTAAAATAAATTTTGAAATTCTAATGTAAATTGATAAAAATGTTTTTCTATCACGAATAAATCGATCGATTTATTAAAATTTTCTTTTTCATAAATTTAAAAAAAAAATAATTTTATTACATAATTTTACTTAAAAAAAACTATAACTGTATTGATATTTGTAATTTTTTTCTGAAATAAGCAGAAATAAGTTTTTTCTTTCCCTATTAATATTTTATTATTATTGCTTTTTAAACTTTTATATTATAAATATTTTATTTCGCTCAATTACGTAAATCACCCATACACTCATATATAGAGTCGTTCTTCTGTTTATTTTGTTCCCCAACCTTATACTTTAATAATATCAATTTCAACAATCGATTTATATTTCTTTTCTTAATTTTATTCATTTATAATAAATTTTATTTCTTCAAGAATAACTATCATAGAGCAAGTACTCGAAATAATACATTCACAATAATAATTTCAAAATTTTTGTAATACGATATATTTAATTTTGGAATTGCTTTGAATTCTTATTTGAAAATCATTCTTTATTTAATTAAATTAATTTTTCAAACAATTGAAACAAATAAGTTTTCGAAACATTATGATATATATCTGAATCATTAATACTTTATCTTTTAATTATAATAATAGTTTTTAGTTATATAATTCAAGTTTATTTTATCTATTGCTGTAATCAATAGATTATTTAAATACTGTTAAATTATTTTAATGTATAAATTATAAAATTTATATTGAGATCTCAGTGGCTCAGACGGTATTCCAGGTTTCGAGTTCGAATTGTACTTTTGATCGATTGATACAAGCACCACTGTATCTTACATGTGCTTTGTCCAAAAACACACTAAGAATCTCCGTCGCTAATTAGCATCGCAATTATAGCATAAATACAGCGACGTTAAATATAATTAACGAATTTATTTTTCCACATTATCAGTGTAGTAAATTGCTTGGTTTGCCTTTTTTTATATAACATTTTTAATAAATTGATAGCCATTAAAAAAAAATTAAATTATTAAATCATTGGTATCAAAAATTTTGAAGAAAAAGTTATCAAATCATTGTTTTTACGTTTTTAATATCATACAGTATTAGTAATATATCTAAAAATTGGAATTAAAATGAGACGAAATTGGCAATAAATTGTATATGAATACATTTTGTTGAGAATATTAGAATAAGAATATTTTATAAAAATTTACTGCATATGAAAAGGAAGATAACTTTTAACTTTGTTAATATTATAATGTTAAATTTAATTGTTAATTATTATTTAAAAATTGTTAAAATTTATTTAAGAATACATTATCCTCTAATGTAACAAATTTTTAATAGAGGCATCTCTTTAAGTTATATGTGCTTTATTCACAAACACTTTGACGACCTCCGTCGCTAATTAATATCGTAATGATAGCTAAATGCAGCGAAGTTAAATAAAAAAAATAGAAAAGTTGAAATTATGAAAAACCTATACTTAGGGGAAAAGAAAAATAGAAGAGAAAAATCGCTTATTAATTTTTATTTTCCCTAATTGTAGCTTTTTCATGCTCTGTATCTTTAATCCTTGTTGGTCAATATTTTCCAGATTTTAAATATTACAAATCTTTACACAAATTAGTTTTGTCTGAAATTTCAGCAGTTTAATGAGGTTATTTGGTTACAATTTTTCCAATTTTTTTTTGCTAAATATGTTGAAAAATGTTTAACTAAGGTTTAGTATAACTCATAGACTATGTGATGAAATATGCTGAAACATTCATTTTGTTGATAACTAGCTTAAAGTATTTATTCAATACTTTTTGTCTTATACAAAAAAATATTTCGTGAAAAATTAATATATACCTTGATTAATCGAGAAATCAACTTGGTTTATTAAAAATTTTAGTATATTTATTTGTAAATTTTTCCGTAAATTCTAACGTGTGTATTAAAATTTTCTACAGAATAAGAATATTTTTAATAGATAAGCTTTAGACACTCTGTAGATGGAAAATATAATAATTCATAACTAAAATTTTAACACAAAAATTTTTCCAAAAATTGATTTGAAATATTTTTTAAATAATTGATTCTCCTTTATTTATTGTGACATATGATTAATATATTCATTTAATATTCATCTATTAACAGTAAAAAAAAGGTAATAATAATCTATCATAAAAATATCTTTTCCAAAGCATAATAATGTAGAGAAAAAACGCATATATCCAAAACGAAAATACATTAATTTCGAACCGATTTTTTCATTTTAACTATTCATTTCGTTATCTATTTATATCTAGTGTCACATCAAAGCTCACAGTTATAAACAAGAAATTGATCAAACTTGTGCTTGTCCTTGCATCGAGACACAAATGTATAAAAAGAAATGGATATACCAAAGAAAAAAAAAACTAAAGAAAGAAAGAAGTGATGTGTTCGTATACATAAAAGAAGCAAGGTTCATCGTCCCAATGCCAAGCATCAAGCCAATAAAAAGGAAGACTATATTAAAATGAATTAGAAATTTAAAGAAGGTGAGGGAAAAAAGTAAAGGGAACTTGCGCAGAACCAAAAAAAACAACTAAAATATCATATATTACAAGATTGTTAGTACATTTATAGATGTAAGTTTAAAAGACAGGCCACTTGGCTGTCTATACTTGAAAAGTAAAAGACGTATACATGACTTAAAACTTAAAGCGTTTGCCGATCGAGCGTCACAAGAACAAAAAAAAAATAAAGATTCCTTTTTCGTGTATCTGTTCGGTATCACACAAATGATTCGTCAACACGCAAATCCGTGCCTGGGACGATTTTACCTTAGTGATGGCTTATATTTCAGGGAGTAAGGAATCGATTTAGTCCCTTTTGAACGGTTTGGCACAATTTGAAAAACGAAAAGATTATTACGTGTGCGCTTAGGGCGGCACACCGGTCTCTCTTTCTCTCTTTCCAATCAATCCACCTTTTATAACAAAATGATATAGTATTTCGTTTTGATTTGCCTTTTTGATGTCATTCTGACTTTTCACGGAAGAAAATAATCAGGCTTTTCTTCATTTAGTTACTATTTGAGTGTGTGATATGGTAGGACCAGCTACTGGGTAAGTACTCTTGTATTTTCATTTTAAAAAAAACTAACTTTTTGTACATCATGTAGTTAGGGAGATTGTAAATTTTCGGCGCGATATACGTCAGAGTTGAACGTAATTAGAGAAACCCTTCACCTTCATTTTTTTCCGTCATGCAATTCGATCAGCTATTGAAGATGTGGGTCAATATTACGATTTCACTTAAAAAATTTTGCTCATACTAAATTTAAAAAAATAAAATTTTAATTTCAGATAAAAGAATAGTACAATCAATCGTTTCAAATTGTATAAAAATTGAAAATTTTTTATTGAATATTAAATATAATTATTTAATTTTCAAATTTATGTGCAATATATAATTCATTACATTATGTATATTAATTATAAAATATCATGAATAACAAAATTTAATTGCAAAATATCATCAATAATACTCATTCTAATCAACAAAACGTTTATTCTCATTTTAAGAAAATTTGAGAGATTGAAAAAAGTGATTTTTCGTTTAGATTAGAGTATTAATCTTTTCATTATATTGCAAAACTTGAAAAAAATAAATGCTTTAGCTTTAGTATTTACCATGAAGATTATTCATTTAAATTTTCAAATTAATTAATTCATTAGTTTTTCAGAATTTTGGGTTCCAATATTATATATTAAAATTTTTAGATTTTGTACAAGAAATCTAAAATTTTGAGAAACTAATGAATGAATTTATTTAAAAATTTAACTGAATAATCTTCATGGTACATATTACAAGTTAAAGCATTTATTTTCTTAAAATTTTGCAATAAAATAAAAAGATAGTAAATATTTATGAGTACAGGTGTAGTATCCATTTTACATCTCCTTAAGAGTACTTTATGACGAAAAGATCTTTAATAATTAATTTAATATTTAAATTTTCATTATTATTTCAAACAGTAAATATAAAATTTATAAATTTTTAATAATAATTCTTTAATTTTTTATTTAAAGTAATTGTCTACATACCTTATATATCTATAATACTTATAGATGCCACTGTAAATATTTACATAAGATTTGTAAACATATACAAGTACGTTGTTAAACAAATCCTGAAATAAATAAAATTAAGCATAGATGTAAACTCATTTATATAATTATTAATCAGTATTTCCTCAATTATTAAAAAAATGCCAATAACATTTTATAACTATATAATTATACATTTTTAAATACATGCATAAATTTCTTATTTTTACGAATAAAATGGAATAAAATATTCATTTTTCAAATATGTATATACGTAGGCGATATTAATTAAAATGGTAGTATCGCTTTTTATTCTATAATTAATAGACCAGGTGAAATCACATAATAAATTTAAAATGTCTGTCCAAAAATTTCTGAATTAATATAAATTTATTATATTACTATCGAATTGTAATTATAAACTGGTTTTCATCTATTCCTAATTTGGCCAATTTCAAAGTTAAACGCGTATTTTTAACTTCAACATGATAAAGTATCCATTTATCAAAAAAATTAAACTCTTTGGAAATCACATGAAATATATATTAGTTTTTTATTTACGTTTTTTTATCGCCTGTAAAAATTTAATAGCTCATTTCATCAGACTACATTTAATAAAGATTTTAAAAACAAAAATGGAGTGTTTATTTTTGTCTATTTAAAAAATATTAATTACAATTTTATTAAACAAAAATATTCATTAAATATTTATTTAATAATGTATAAAAAGCTCCTAATTTTCGCTTATTATCTGTTACCAAAATTAGATATCGAACATGATTATACAGTAAGTTTAAAAAAAAAGGATTGATAAAAAGAAAATGAACTTTTCTTATAATATTTATAAATAACGTATACACTACAATAAGGATGTATATTATTTTATAATTTGTGTTAATTTTATGAAGAGATCATAAAAGGAAACAAAAAGAAATCTAAAAGACTTCAGTTTTAAAAATTTTACTTATTACAATTTCTTAATCGTATACCATATTTTTAATTGACGTAATAAAATTTTTTTATTATAGCTTATTATCTTTATTATTTTGCTTTTGTTTTCTGTTAATAAATAAAATAAAATTATCCGTTTTGGAAAATTACAATATCGTGATGGATTGATCATAAAATACATAAATCTGGTGATAATCCTCCAATCAAGTAAATATAATTATTTGAAATACAAAAAATCTTCATAAGAAGTCTTTTTACTTATTTGAAAATTTCTCTGACAAAATAATTGTTTTTTTAATCAAATTCTTTGATTCATTTGCTTCAAAGTTTAAATGTGCACTAATAGTACGTTTCACAATTCGAAATATTAGAACGTTAATTTACTAAACGTTATTAAATTGATGAAAATTGATCATAATTTGATTGCATGCAATTTCATACAAGTATAATTGTATTCTTTCTTCTAATAGAGCGTGGTGGTCAATAATTTTTGTCAACAAACTTAATTAACAGAAAAAATTTTATTTTTATATTTTGATAAAAAATGTTTATAAAGTTAGTTCGGATGAAGAAATAATTTTTTATCTTTTTATGAATTAAAAAAATCCTTTCCTTTAATTTTTTGTTTTATCTACAAAAGAATGAATGGCATTTTTAGTTCTCTTTGAAATATTGTAAGTTAAAACTTTCTATGTTTTTTTTCATCAAAATGATGTTATTTCTGAAAAAACTTTTTTAACCTTTATTTTTTTAAAAACAACAAAAGATGGAAAATCTTATGTAATAGAACAAACACTTTGAAAACAAAAATTTTTCAGAAGAATAATTTTTGTTTCAGAGATAAAACTTTTGACTTGACTTGGTTGGGAAAGGGGCAAAAGCTATTGACCACCACTATACACAGTTAATAGTTTTTAAAAAAAAGAAGTTAAAATTACAATAGTTTTTAGTACTTTAAAAAATCACCCATAATATTAGATATATAAGATTAAATTAAGTAATATAAAAAATATCATTACTAATATTTTTTCATGCATGTTTTTGAATTCTATATTACATGAATACATAATAGCTGTAGGATTAATACATACCAAATTGTACATTACCGTAGTATGTTCATATTTCAATATCCATGACTTGAATTGCAGTATTGAAGAAAAATCAGGAATAATGTATAACTATTTTATAAGAGAAAAATTTTCCATTTTTTCTGATAAAAATACTATGATTATGATATATTATAAACTTTTTTTTTCAATCATCATAATAACTTAAATGTAAATAAAAATAACTGTTTGAAAAATTTGTGAAAGCACAAAAATTGAAATTCAGCATATTAATTAATATATGAGAAATAACTTGAAATGTAATATTAATTGACTAATCATGTAAAGCATAAATCATATAATCATGAAATTTATCTTTAGTAATGAATGATAAAAAGCGGAAAAACTCTGCTTACTTTAGAAGCGTTCAAACTCTATTCGATTTCACTCGAATGGAAAATTTGAACAATTGGATCGAGCATTCGGATACGGTTAAACCAAGTGGCATGTCAAAAGCAGCATTGGTATTACAAAAGAGTCAACTTTTTCAAAGGGCCGTATTCTTTAGTCTTTATACGCCAAAGGTTAGCGGCACTGGTTACGCTGCCATTCGTACGGAAACGAACTTCGATTTAAGGGAATTCAATTACATTGTTATTAAGTGTCGAGGCCAAGGCGTTAACTTCAAATATAAAATGATTCTAAGACACAAAGGCTTGGCGGCTCGTGATGCCGCTGTTTACGGACAAATATTTTCGGTATATATACATCTTTCATTCTTTATATACTTAACTTTTTTTCTTTACAATCTTTTATTTCAATCATTAGAAAACTATCAAATATTAATACTTTATACGAGTTTTAATCTGGAATGCCTATACAATTTTAGTTTTTTTTCTCTAATAATTTATTTTATTATAATCAAAAACCTGTATGGATGAAAAAATTATTTCAAAGAAAAATCATCAAATATTAATAAAGAGAATGAAAGAGTTTTTAATCTCCTATTTGTTTTTAACTTCAAGATACTTTTCAGCATAAAATTATGAAAAAATCTGTTTATTTAGACTAATCCTTAATTTTTCAAAGTTAGAAATATTTTGTTTGTCTTTCAACGTTTTTAAAAAAAAGTTTATTATCCTTTAAAAGATTAAGGAGGATCATCCGCTAGCTATAGTTTATTGTTCATAAAAATTCAAAGTTAAAAGAATTCTTCAAAATTTTGAAAATAATTAATTTACACCAAGAAAAAAATCCCCCTATAAGATATAAAACACACAAACTTCGAGTGAGCAGATATAAAAAAATTAGTCGTTAAATTTTTTTCTTGGTATAAATTAATTATTTTCAAAATTTTCAAGAATTCTTTTAATTTTTTATTTTTATGAACAACAAACTATAGCTAGCGGATGATCCTCTTTAAAGTTATTTTAAATGAATTATCTGTAGCAAATTTTTTCTAAAGATACATGAAAATTTAGAAGAAAATTTTTTTATCAAATAAAGGATTTATAAAGTTTAATATTTAGAAAGAAACATAAGACAACGCAAAAATTAAACAAGTCTAAAAAATTAATTATCATTTCACGTTAAATTATTTCTTTGTTAACATAACTACACAACTTTTCTTCTTAGATATATTGTTTTACCGAAAAATTTTTATTTAAATTTTTTAGAAGTTTTGTTAAAAATTGTTTTTTGAAATTTGTAAAACTTTAAATTTCTAAAAAAATTTTTTAAAAAATTTGTTTTTAATGTCTTTTAAGTATTTCTTAAAAAAATTTAATCGAAAACAATAAAATCTTTATTAGTTGTTGCAAAAGGTGGATATAAAATTTCAAAATATTTAGCAAAATAAAAACTAATCTACGAAGGTATAAATGAAAGATATTTTCTATACAAAATAATTGATTTGTCAATACAAAAGCATTTAAAGCATGAATATTTGTGTATCTTTTATTTTGTGGAATTTTGGCACTTAAATCGTTAAATACCGAAGTATGATATAGGAAAAATAAATGATAATAGCAATTGATTTAATTAACGAGCTATTGTTTGTGATTTTGTAGGTAACTGAAAACGAATTTGTAACGGTTAAACTGCCATTGGAAGATTTCAAGCCCTATTATCGAGGATTGCCTTTGCCATCAGAAACGCATCCATTGGACTTATCGGCAATTACGAACATTGGAATTAAAGTCGACAATGGGCCCTATCTACCAGATAATCAGCCTGGTGTTTCAGCTTTGGAAATCGATTGGATTAAAGCCATCAAATGATACATAACAATTATTATTAAAATTTATCTTCTTTCTTTAGTTTTTGTTTTTATACTTTAATTTAAGAACGTTTTCATTGTAAATAATTTATTGGACGATATGTTAATTCGATCTACTGAACGCAAATTTTTTTGTTTCAAAATATTTTTTTCAATAATTGATTGTTCAATGACACAGTCCTGTAAATTATTATCAATATTATTTCTTTGAAATATGCTCGTAATTACTGTGAGGATAAATTTTTAATCAATGTTTATCAAATTTTATTATAGAAAGAGTTATGTAAAATAAACTTTTTAAAGTTGCTTTATTAAAGATTTTTGTTATTAACAAAATATTCAACGTTAGATGTTTATATAAATTTTATTGTTAAGTTATTTAAATTTTAAAGAAAAAAATTATCAAAATCTTTGAGTGTTATTAAAAAGTCTAATGTATGTATTTTATTTTATATATTGAAATTTGTGAAAAAATGATAATAAAATCCTAAAAATTTAAACGTAGATAAGCATTTTTGAATAATCTTTCATAAAGATATACAAATGAAAACTACCAATGAACAAAAATTACAAATAGGATAGCTTGCTAAAAAGATGTACGATCAAAATTTAGAAAAAAGTGTTCATAACTTTTTAAAAATAGAATGGTTCACTAAACAAACGAGACTTTTTTCATAATTTTATGTAAGAAAAAATATTTCGAATTTAAAAAAAAAATCGATGTTTAAATGCAAAATGTTTCGTTTATAAGTGGTTTACATGACAGGTTTTGTAGAAACTCGTTTAAATATAGTGTAGCCAAATTATCTTTGAAAAATTTTTCTAATTCATGAAAAATTAATTTTTTCTTTAAGACCCTTCTAGCAACAGTTTTATATGTTATTAAAATGTGTACCCGTGAAATAAATAGTTAAATATATGAAAAATATTTTTTTAAATCAGGCAGGCTAAAAGTGAGACATCCTTCTAGAATTAACAGATATATCAATATTAATGTTTTCTAATTTCCATCCAGCCAATATTGAAATGTATTATTTAACAAATTTATAAAGAGTTATTAAATAAATTATTAACAATTATTATTTAAGTTTCAAATTTTAAATTTTTTTTTAATTTTTAATTTTAATTTAATTCCTAGCTAACAGTGATAGCCTTTTTATTACTGGAAAAGCGATTCGAAAATAAGACATTTCTTTCCTCTAAAATTTAGCAGGAATAAAGTAATGGGAGTAAAGAACTATTTTACTTGCACTCAATTCAATTTATTAGCAAGACCAAATATTAATTTCGTTAAATTACTTAACTACCACTAAATTAGAAGTTGATGAAATTAAATAAATTTATGACTAATTATTAAATAAATTAATAAAAATGATCAATTTTTAATAACAATTATCAATATATTATAAAATTTATAAAATTTTAATTTAAATATTTTTCGGCTGGGTTCGCTTTTTTTTTAAATTAATAAAGTGTTCACTGTTGAGGTAAGAGTAAAGCGCATTATACAACTCAGAAGAAAGTCTTCTTCTTCCTCGGGTATTTACTCCCTTCGTTTCGATCAAATCCTTTTCAAATCCTTATTATAATTTTTTAGTTTTTAAAAATTATATTATATTAAAAATTAAATTAACTTTTAATTACGAAAAATGTTTGTACTTTTTTCATCATTTCAAATAATATATATATATTATAAAGAATTATTATCCATATGATTTCTCTGGATTGCAACTTTTTTTTTATTTAACGTCGCTGTATTTATGGAATCCTTTTGATATGCTAATTAGCGCCGGAGATTTCCAGAGTTTATGAATAAAGCACATGTAAAGCCAGTAATATTAACTGGCTGAGAGCAGGATTCGAACTTGGAACCTCGAGATTACGAATCCATCGCTTTACCCAATGAGCTACTGACGACCTCGGTTATAACTTTTAACTAAATTAATAATAATAAAAATTTTAAAATAATTAATAGTTGTTTAACCGAAATCATTATTCTTTAGTATTATTATGTTTTTACTACTTATACAGTAGTAAAAACAATAATAATTCATATCAATTATTTATTTTGTCGTTTCTTTTAAAGAATATTGTAAGAGTGTAAAAGGAATTTCAATAATTATAAATGATAAAAGTCTGTGAGGAAAAATTTTGAATTATCATCTGTAATATTGAATCTTTAAAAACACTTTTTTCGAGCTTACTCGAATTAATGAATCTTATTAGAGTGTATTTTTGTTTTAGGAATAGCAATACATTTCTCGAATATAAATAAACAATTTTTTTATAAAATTTAAACATCTCGTTTTTTGCAAAAAAATTATTGCATGCATTCATGCTTATTCATGAAATACAAAAAATTTCTTTGAAAATCAGTTGAGAATCTATAAAAATTATTTTTGGCAGCAAAGAATCAATTATTCACAAAGCTATTATTAGCAGAGGAGCAAAGATTTTTAAAATAAACAAATCTAAGAACTATGGATTAATATATCAGTAAAATAGTATTATTCATAAAAATTTAGAATTCTTTAAGAACTTTATAACTTTTTAAAACATTGGAAATGCGAAAATCTTACCCTGAAAGAAAATTAACTATTTTTTAGCTAAGCATGTTAAAATGACATCTAGAATTTCTGAAAACATTTCAACAGAATTTCAAGATTAGATCAGCAATTATGACCAAAAAATTATCAATTTTTCACCAGGATTTGCAATAACAAATGAAAACTCTTTTTGCTATGAACAGAATTTATTTATTGTTCTAAAATCTAAAAAATAAAAAATCTCTTTATTTTTTGTTGAATATAAAATTCGAATGAATAATTATATTTTGAAAATTCAAACGGCGTTTGAAAGATTGATAAAATATCTTCTAAAAAAGTGAATGTGCTATGAAAAACATTATTTATTATTATATTTTTGATGTTTTAATGGTCTTTAAACAAAATTTCTTTTTCCTCCTTTTTTGCCCATAAAAATAAACAAAATCTGATAACGAAACCTGATAACGGAAAACAATCATAAACGTTTTAAAATTAAAAAAAAAATTTATTTAACCACGGTGCATTTATGCTGTTATTGCGATGCTAATTAACGACTGACGTTTTCAGTGTGTTTGTGATCGAAGTACAAGTAACGAGTACAGTAGTACTTGTATCAATCGGCTGAAAGCGGGATTCAAACTCGGGTACTCAAGTTTACGAATCCTACCGAATGAAAAATTACCTAATAAAAACAATTTGTTCTTATAATTATTATAAACAAATTTTAAGGACTTTAGCACCCAGTAACGTATCAATCTTCGTTTAAGAGCATTTCACAAAGATATCTAGAGTTCAGTAATTTTTTTTATTAAAGCTCTTGATTTTACACCTTTCTGTTAAATCAAATGTCATTATTATTGACTATACAATAACAAAAGACGCGCGCATACACCAACCAATCACATACACATCTCATTATAAAATATGCGAAGCGAAAAACTTGCAAGACAGTAACATGGCGCCCGTTGATAATTCACCGGCAAGTAACATGGGTGGTTTTGAATTGATTTGTTCGCTCAAATCAAACGATATCATTCCGGTTCATAAATATAAGTCCTCGAACACAGGCCTTACAGTTTTTATTGCCGAAGTTGATGGTCCTGTTGTCTGCGGTTATTTGTGCCTCGGTTAGCATTCTTAACATAACCTAATATTTGACAAATTTTTGCTCTTTTCATTCTAACTATGCTTTATTTTTTAAGCTCTTATATTTTATACATTCAAATGTTTCAAATTTGAATAATATTTTTAAAACATTTAATCTTATATAGCAACTGAAGCATTTGATGATGATGGATTACCTCATACGTTGGAACATCTTATATTCCTTGGTAGTGAAAAGTATCCTTATAAAGGCATTTTGGATTTACTGGCTAATAGGTCTTTGGCCTCAGGAACTAATGCACAAACTGATGTTGACAATACATTTTATACCATGGAAACAGTTGGAAGTGAAGGTTTTTTGACATTATTACCAGTTTACGTTGAACATGTTCTTTATCCTACTCTTACGGTAAATTTATTTTTTTGTTATAAAATTATTTTTCTACATCATTATTATGCAAATTATCTATGATTTTAATAATATTAGGATTCAGCATTTATAACAGAAGTTCATCATATAACAGGAGAAGGTGAAGATGCAGGTGTAGTTTATTGTGAAATGCAAGGAACAGAAAATGTTGGAGAGTGTTTGGTACATAACGAATTAAGAAGAGCTATTTATCCTGGAAATTGTGGATATAAATCTAATACTGGAGGTAATAATAAATTAAATAAGCTCAAAGAAATTGAAAATATCCATTTTTAATAAATTAATTACAATAATTTTTTTTTTTTTCATTTTATCTTTTCAAAGGTGCTTTAAAAAATTTAAGAGAAAGTACAACAAATGAAAAAGTAAGAAAATATCACAAAGACTTTTATAGACCTGAAAATTTATGTGTTATTATAACTGGTCAAGTGAAACATGCCGACGTTTTCAAAGCATTGCAACCAATAGAAGAGAAAATTTTAGCAAAAGTAATATAAATAATTTAAATTTTATCTAAATTTTAAATTTCAACTGCTAAATACTGCAAATTATTTTTTCAGGGAGACAGAGGTTCTTTTTCAAGACCATGGCAAAGTCCTGTACCATCTTTTAGTGAAACTGTTGATAAAAATATATTTTATCCATGCAATGATGAAGATAATGGATTAGTTTATATTGGCTGGAGAGGACCATCCGCTGTAAATAATCGAATTGATCTATTAGGTTGTAGTTTATTATTAAAATATCTGACTGATACTTCAGCTAGCCCTTTGCAAAAAGAATTTGTTGAAATAGATGATCCTTATGCAAGTGATGTTAGGTTTTCATTAGCAGAAAATTCTGAATCAATGTTGTACCTCACATTTGAAAATGTACCAAAAGCAAAAATTCCTAAAATTCCATCTCGTTTGATGAGTGCATTAAAAGAGTTGGCTAAAAATGAGAATGGAATTGATATGCAACGAATGAATACTGTTATTCATAGACATATTCTTGAAACATTAAGTAATTTAGAAAGTAGTCCACACGATTCAGTTGCTTATATGATCATTGGAGATTTTCTATTTGGAAATAGTAAGGAAGATGTAAGTTCAAGGAATATATATTTCAAAATTAAAACATTGCAGATGTTTATTAAACATTTTTATACTTTTATAGCTTGATACAAGATTAAATGAAATAGAAAGTCTTAAAAAACTTAAAGTAAAACCAGTAACTTATTGGATTGAGTTACTGAAAAAATATTTTACGGAAGCACCTTATGCAGCCATAAAAGGCATTCCAAGCATAGATAAACAACAAGAATTGACAGATCTTGAACAAAAACGTATATCTGAACAAATTGAAAAACTAGGACCAGATGGTTTGAAACAAAAAGAAAAAGAACTTCAAGAATCTATAATTGAAAATGAGGTAATTTCAAATTGATAAAAATAATTATTATTTATAAGGAAAAAATAAATATTCATGTTTATTAATTATTAATTTTCAGACACCTATCCCAGATGAAACTTTAACATCAATACCTATACCAAATACGGATTCTATTAACTTCCATCATATTAAAAGCTACCATACAGATGGTAAAGATCAGCATCCAAGACTGATTGTTGATAAACTGCCATTTTATACTTATTTAGATCATGTTAATACTAATTTTGTATATGTAAATATCACAATTATTTTGTATATTAAGTTATTTAAAAAGTTGATTATTTTTGATTTCTCAATTTTGTTATATGAAAAATTCAAATTTTACAGATGTTTATAATAATGGATACATCTGAAGTACCCTTGGAAAGAAGACCTTACATACCTTTACTATTAGAATCAATTTTAGAATGTCCTATTTTAAGAGATGGAAAATTAATACCTTATGAAGCTGTTGTATCAGAGCTAGAAATGGATACAATTGCAGTTAGCACTAGAATAGGAATCGAGAATGTATCAAGGTTCTCATGCGGTGCTTATAGTCATAGTGCTATATTTGCTTTACAGGTAAATCCATAAAATTTTTCCGTTCTTATGTTAGTTGAAAATTTTTGAACCATAAATATTTTTTATTTTTATAATTATTTATAGCTTGAATTAGCCAAATATTCTAAAGGAGTTAAATGGATTAAGGAGCTTTTATACCGATCTCAATTAATTACTGATAGACTAAAAATTATAGCTTCTAAGATTAATAATGATGTCGCACAAATGAAACGAAAAGGAAAAAAAGTAGTTGATGATCTTATGAAGGGTTTAATATATAAAAAAGGTAATAAAAATATTTATCAAATATAACAATTATTATTATTAACATATTTCTTTTTATTTCAGAAAGTAATCATTACAATGCAAGTATGTTACGCCAACAGCAGTTCCTTACAAAAATGCTAGATCGACTGAACACGGAAAATGGCGAGAAAGAAGTTTTAGCAGAAATAGAGGAAGTGCGAAGTACTTTAACCACTACAAAAAATATGGTTTTATACATGGCTGTTAACATTGATAAATTAGCAACTCATGTTTCTGATGTTTATGTACCATGGAAAGAGTTTTCTGATTCGGATAATTCAATGAAAGCCAAGTAATTTATTATAAAATTTATTAAGTGAATTTAAAATTAAACCATTTAGAAAATTGAGCAATTCAAATTCTTTTTTTGCATTTTCAGACTTCATGTGCTTCCAGATTATGAACTAATTAAACCTTTATCACAAATTGATCTCAATGGATGCGTAACAGGCTTAGGTTGCATAGAATCTGCATTTCTTTTACAGTGTAGTCCTGGTATAAAGGATTTCCTTAGTCCAGACTTAGCTCCTCTTTTAGTGTGTTTGCAATATTTAACTCAGTTAGAGGTAAATTTTAATTTATATGTTTAAAGTTAAATATTCTATTAACATTAATAAATATTATTTAAAATTATTAACCTGACTTTCTTAGGGACCAATGTGGAGACAAATTAGAGGACAAGGTTTCGTGTATAGTTATGACATTTACACTAAACCTAATGAAGGTCTTTTGTATTTATTATTTTATAGAGCAACAAATGTTATAGCAGCTTATAAAGAAGCTAAAAATATTGTTGTATGTATTCAATATAAACCATAATAATTGAAATAATGTAAATTTTACTTTTCAAAAGTAATCATTTAATCATTTTTTAGGACACTCATTTATCCGAAAATAAATGGGAATCGTTACTTTTCGATTCGGCGAAATCATCTTTAATATATGAAATTGTGCAAGGTGAAAAGAGCGTAGGAGACATGATTGTTAAATCTATATTAAGTCGATTCAAAAATGTACCACAAGATTATAACCGACGCATGGTTCAAAATATTTCTGCTGTGACAATCAAGGACATAGAACGTGTTGCACCGATATATCTTAAACCACTTTTTGACCCAAATGCTTGTAAAACAAGCATCGTTTGTCACCCTTCAAAATCAAGTGAAGTTGTTAAAGCTTTTAAAGAGTAAGTGTATTTTTAAATGAAATTATTTTACTTGTTAAAACTGAGATCATTATTTAAAAAAATATCTTTTATAGACATAATTTGGAACTTTATAATTCTTTGGAAGAGACTTATTTGAATTCCTGGTGAATGGAGAGAAGAAAGTGTTCATAAAAAGATACTGACACAGACGTCATACAAATATGTTAATTTAATCAAATGAAGTTAATCAAGATTGCCAATGTGCCATTTGGTGAACCAATGGTGAAAATGTTTTTGTAAACTTTTGAATACAAGTGTTTTCAACTTTTTAGTGCGGATTGTGTAATGAATTTCACATTTTTGTAAAAAAAATAATTTTGCACGGTATTAATGCTTACCTACTAAGATTAATAAAAATAAAAATTTTAAAATTTATTCTTGTTTTATTCCGTCTTTAGAATGAAAATTTTTATTTTTAACACTAAAACTCTATTAAGAATGATTTCCAAGAAAACTAATTATTTGAGAACTGAGGATGAAAAAAAATTCTAATAAGCTTTTTATTTGTTGTGTCACTATTATAACCATGTTAGTTATTTATTCAATATATTCCAAATTAGATAATGCAAATCTTTAAATTTTATTTTAGGTACTATATTTCTGTTTAAATGGAATATTTTTTTTATGATAAAGCTATGAATTTTATTAATATCTTTATCATTAAGATAAGCAATATTATTTTAAATATTTCTTTTTAACAATAAATTCGAATCTTATATTTTACAACTTAAAAAAAAATTATATTTTTGTCTTAATTAAAATTTATAACATTCTTATTATTTTTAATAATATTTATTTTTTTTTAAATTTATTTTTTGGTGAAAATGTATAAGAAAAATAGAAAGTGCCGTAAGGGATAAAAAATAATTAAAACTGAGTTAATATTACAAATTGGGGATTGTGTCCTTTATATTTCATGTGATCTGTATTAAAAAAATATGATCTCATCTTAAACCCCGTACAAAAATCGTAGATAAGATCTCATCTGGTTTTTCATCTGTAAATTTAAAAAAGCAAAAATAAATTCTTGGTTGATTAAGGTCTATTTTTAACCTTCCTCCGCCCAATAAGATAACTCGTGCAGTTTTCCATTTGAATACATGCTTTTCGATTTAGTGCCGGTTGCAGAAAAGTTAAAAATAAGGATTTAGAAAATTTTTATTTACAAATTTTTAAAACCTAATTTTTTAAAAATAATCCTCAACCGACCAATAACTTATTTTATATTTTTTTTTATAAATTTATAAATGAGAAGCAGATGAGACCTCATCTGTGACTAACACGGGATCTGAGATGAAAATATTCAAAATTCCACGCGGAAATCTATAGATTCCATGAGGAATCCGATGAAATTTTATATCCTGATCTATGTGCAATAGAATTTTAATTGATTTGGAATTCTGCCTAGAAATCCATACGAAAGTCCATGGATTTCATGTGGAATCTGATGAAATTTTATTCCCTAAGCCATGTCCACATGCTCGAATTGAATTTTAATCCACCTGGATTTTTATACGAGATTTCAGTTGGAATCACACATGGAAATCCAGCTGAAATTCTATATGAAATTTCATATGAGATTTCAATGTAGACTGGAACACCATACGGAAAGTGCTAAAATTTTAAATGAAATCCTTGTTGAAAGTGCTAAAACTATGATGTAAAAAAATTAATGAAATGTTACCAAATGGAAATAATTTCTTCAAATATCTTAAAATATTTGTAAATATCAGTAAATTACTGTAAATAATTGTAAATAACTGTAAATTATTATTTATGTCTTGATTCCAATACTTTTTAACAATTATTCAGTTATTTACAGATATTCATAGAAATTATTTTTATCTGGGTATATATGTGATTTTGATCGATAGAAGTAAGTTTGTGTTCTTAAAAAGGGAATATATAATACTCTTAAAATGTCAACTGATTAAAATAAAATATGATTTGAACGAGAAATTAAAAAGATTTTTTGGTGTTATTAATCTAGCTTGTTAAATCAATAAATTTTTTATATTATAACGACCAGAAATTCTTCTATTATAAATTTCACTTACGAACATCGGTATAAGTTAATGCTCGAACAGACAAACCGTGATGTTCCTAAGGCATGCACTTTTAGCGTAAATATAAACACACGCATATGTGGACAAAGTTATGATTCAAACATGACTTTCCAAGAGTAAGATTAAAATTTTTTAAATAATAAATTTTCATTAATTATAATGATTTTCAAACTTTTATTTAGCTTATTGAATTGTTTAAATATATTTAGAATATTTGAAAAGTTATTTTAAAAATATTTAGAAACAATGGGGTTTGAAGCGTTTAATAATAATGATATAACATTTTACAAATCATAATATTATATAAATACAAATATAATATTATAATGTTTGAAATTGATAATCAATACATACAAAAATTTTATATTTGATCAAAACTTAAAAAAACAACTTATTTTTGAAATATAATAAAAAGAAAATTTATTTAATTTGTTAAAATTATTTTGTTATTTAATTGAAAATAAATATAATATCGTACTTAAATTCATTAGTATCAATTACACTTAGGTCAGAATTTAAATCTTCAGTATTAGAAATCAAAGTTCTTATAATTTTGAGCTAATTTATTTGATATGAATCATGAAAAAAAACTGCGTCTATTTAAAAATATATGGAGCTTTAATATTTTAATATTATTTTATTAGAATCTCGGAAGAAACTCCCTTTTACAAGTAAAAAATACATTAGTAGATTATGCGTTGATTGACACTGCATACATAGTAAATCATATATAAAGTATAAATAGCATAAATTTTTATAAAAAATAACATAATTAGATAATTTTAAATCAAGATGATTTTATATAATGTAAATAATCTAATTATACAGCACATATTTGTCTTATATATGATTGAGTTGTTTGATGTAACAATTACAACTGAAAATAACAATTTCTTTTAAATTAACAGTATTTTCGATTGCTGTATTTCTTACAATAAAGCGTAAAATTTTTCTTTAAACTTTTTGTATGAATTTGTTGAATAATAAAGACAAATTTGTGCTACTTCATGGGCATATGAAATAATTTTTATTTTATTTTTGGTGTTTAAACTATTAAGCAATTAAATCTGAGACGGTATGTTTTTCCATGTTTGTATTTAAATAAATATCAGACGTAATTTCATAAATCAACGATATATAAATATTTTATACATTCATAGCATAAATAAATCTTTTTATACATTCACTTAAATTTTTTTGAAATTTTGATATTTAAAATATACAAAGCAATGTTTAAACAATAAAGTCAAAGTAATTGGAACATTAAATTACACAATTTTTAGTTTTTCTTTGCAAAATCAATTTTCAAATGAATATTGCATTTGAAAACTGTCAACTTTCATCAAAAAGTTAACAGGATAATTATTGTTAAAAACTAGGCATAGAAATATTTGAATTTTTGCAAATATGCTGATATTTAAGTTTATCTGTCAGTAAAAAATTTAATTTATTTAATAGAAAACAGCTCTATTAGATTAATTTTTTTTTCTGTCACAAAGAAATAGTCCACGGTTAAAATAAAGAGAATTTGTTTTTTGCTAGATCATAAGATATACTTTTTTCTGAGAAGTATGAATTTTTAGAAAAAATTATCTATTTTTAATTGGTTGAAAATTATGCGTAAAATGTAACTATAGATTTTAAAGACGCTTGTATATCTGTACACATGTATGTATAAAAGATTAATATAGTTACATAAAGTTAATAAGTTTTTAAATATTAAAAACATTTTAGCAAAAATATGACACGCATCGCAGATTTAAAATTCTGCGCGAATAAATTCGATGCGCTGTCTTGTGAAGGTGAAATTTATAATATACTGGTTCTACAAGTAAACTTACTAGAACCGGTATAGTGAATTTAGGAAAATCAACCTACTCAAAAATAAATCACTAAAAATACGAATTTTTTAAACTTGTATTTAGAGGTTTATTTTTGAGAATATTGGTTATATAAAATTCACTAGGTCCGTTTTAGTAAGTTCACGGATTCGTCGAAGAATTTCGAGTAGTTGTAGAGGCAGCGTTATAACCAAACTTTTGCCATTCTGGTTTTGCGATTCGCGAAACAGACTGATCAGATCTTTTATACGAGACTGTTTTATATTTATTCTCTAAAGACATAATACGGAACAAATACAAGAAAAGATAAAGTTTGCAAAATTTGCAAGTCGTTAAACATGGCTCCCCTTGATAATTCATCGACAAATTACATGGGTGGTTTTGAACTTATTTGTTCGTTAAAATCAAATAATGTTGTTCCAGTGCATAAATATAAATCGACAAATACAGGTATCACAGTTTTTATTGCCGAAGTCGATGGTCCTGTTGTCTGCGGTTACTTGGGTTTAGGTAAGTATTTTCAATTTAACCTAATATTTTATTTTTTTTTATTCTTTATTTACTACTAAAATATCACCGGAATTATAACACCTTTAAATTTAGTATATTTTGTTATAAAAATAATTTTTATCACAAAACAATACTATTTTTTTTTTCCAAGTACGTGATATCAAATTTATGAAATTTATTTACGTTCGCGAGCTTTGTATCATTAATTACTTTACCGTTGTGTTTTATCTAACTCTTAAAATATGCAATCAAAGTTGGCCAATTAAGTCTCAAATAAAATGTTTACGTGCTTAAGCTCGTATTTTCGAAGAGAAATCAAAATAAACTTACTTCCAACGAATATAAACGCATATTCGTTGTTACTTCTTCAAAAAAATGTAATCTTGCAGCTGATTTTAAATTTCAATACAATCATCATTTTTTTCAAACTATTCTACAATAATTTAAAAAGATTCTTTTATACATTTAAATATTGTACCGTAAAGGACGTAATTCCTGATCAGGGCGTAATTTCTGATCATTATTTATTATAAATCATAATCTATAAGATTTTAGTAGGTAAAACTTTTTTTTAATTTATGAGAAAAAATAGATTGAGCGTAAGAAATGCTTCGTTTGTGTGAAAAAGAAATATACTTTTACTTTTTTACATTTAAATATGTGATCAGAAATACCTCTTAAGTGATCAGAAATTACGTCCTTCACGGTATATATTTTTATATAAAAAATGATTTTTTATCATAATAATAATAATATAAACCTATTTTAAATCGTTTCTATTTATATAAACATATTTACGAATTTTCTCCACAAGTTGCTGACCGATCGGAATTATTTCAACGCGAATTCGTTGAAAATAATAATAAAGGTCAACATTTGATTTTGTGAAAACAGTTGAAATTATTTTTAAATGACACCGTTTTACAATATGTTATGACTAAAAGTATATAATAAATACTGTATAAATTTTTATTTGACATAAGAAAGTAATAATATATAATATTTTTAAATAGAAAACTTCTTAAATTAATAATAATATTATTCATTAAATATTCTCTCACATAATTAACACTTAAAATTTTGAAAACATTCTTCACTAATTATGTCGTTAGCAAGTGTAAATTAATTGTATATTTCATCATACAAAAAGCAAAAATTCATATCATTAAAATAGTGAGGCATTATTGTTCCAAAAGCTAATATAATAAACAAGTTTTTAAATTTAATAAAATTCCTTCACAGCAACCGAAGCCTTTGATGATGATGGATTACCTCATACGTTGGAACATCTTATATTCCTTGGTAGTGAAAAGTATCCTTACAAAGGAATTTTGGATTTATTGGCTAACAGGTGTTTAGCTTCGGGAACCAATGCATGGACTGAAACTGATAATACATTTTATACTATGAAAACAGTTGGAGGCGAAGGCTTTTTAACGTTGTTACCAATCTATCTTGACCACATTCTTTACCCTACTCTTACCGTGAGTAATATAAAATTATTTTTTACTTTTAATAATTCATTATTATAATACAATAATTTCTGATCTTCATTACATTAGGATTCTGCATTTACAACGGAAGTTCATCATATAACAGGAGAAGGTGAAGATGCAGGTGTAGTTTATTGTGAAATGCAAGGAACGGAAAATAATGGAGAGTGGTTAGTACATAACGAATTAAGAAGAGCCATTTATCCTGGAAAATGTGGATATAAATCTAATACTGGAGGTGATATTCAATTAAATAAGTTCAAAGAAATTTAAAATATCTATTTTTAATAAATTAATTGCAATTAATTTTTTTTCATATTTACATTTTAAAAGGTGCTTTAAAGAATTTAAGAGAAAGTACTACAAATGAAAAAGTAAGAAAGTATCACAAAGACTTTTATAGACCAGAAAATTTATGTATTATTATAACTGGTCAAGTGAAACATGTTGATGTGTTCAGAGCATTACAACCAATAGAAAAGAAAATTTTAACAAAAGTAAATAATAATACACTCTTAAACTTCATCTAAACTTTCAATTTCAATTATTAAATATTAAAAACTTTTGTTTTTCAGGGTGATAGAGGCTCTTTTTCAAGACCATGGCAAAGTCCAGTGCCACCGTTTACCGAAAGTGTTGATGAAAATATATATTATCCATGTAGTGATGAAGATAATGGATTAGTTTGTATTGGATGGAGAGGACCATCCCCCATAAATAATCAAATTGATTTATTGGGTTGTAGTTTGTTATTGAAATATCTTACCGATACATCAGCAAGTCTTTTGCAAAAAGAATTTGTTGAAATAGATGATCCTTATGCAAGTGATGTTAAGTTTTCATTATCAGAATATTCTGATTCAATGATATACATCACATTTGAAAATGTTCCAAAGGTGAAAATTCCTGAAATTTCATCTCGATTGATTAGTATACTAAAAGAATTAGTTAAAAATGAGAAAGGAATTGATATGCAACGTATAAGTACTGTTATTCACAGACAAATACTCGAAATTTTAAGTAGTTTAGAAAGCAATCCACATGATACAGTTGCTTATATGATTATTGGAGATTTTCTATTTGGGAATAACAAGGAAGATGTAAGTTAAAAAAATTATATATTTCAAAATTAAAATAAATTTCTAAGGTTTTCATCAAACATTTTTATTCTTTTACAGCTTGATATAAGATTAAATGGAGTAGAAAGTCTTGAGAAACTGAAAGTAAAACCAATAACTTATTGGCTTGAGTTATTGAAAAAATATTTCACTGAAGCACCTTATGCAGCGATTAAAGGTATTCCAAGTATAGAGAAACAACAAGAATTAGCAGATCTTGAAAAAAAACGTATATCTGAACAAAATGAAAAACTAGGACCAGATGGTTTGAAACAAAAGGAAAAAGTACTTCAAGAGTCTTTAGTCGAAAATGAGGTAATTTCAAATTTATTGATAAATTTTTTTTATTTTAAATATAAAATTTATATTTATATATTTACTCATTTATATTATATTATATATATTATTATATATATTAATTAATTTGCAGACGCCTATCCCAGATGAAACTTTAACATCAGTCCATGTACCAAATACTGATTGTATCAATTTTCATCATATTAAAAGCTACCAGACAGATAGTAAAGATCAGCACCCAAGACTGATTGTTGATAAACTGCCATTTTATACTTATTTAGATCATGTTAATACTAATTTTGTACATGTAAGTAACATTAATCATATTAGCATTATTAATTTTTTCATATTATTAATTAAATCTTATTAATTAAAGACAAGTCCATTAAATAATTTGAAAATGATAGCATTTTTAAATGTTCACATACACCAAAGTAATAAATGTTAGATCTGTATAATTTAAAAATAAGAACACTTTTAAAATAATATACTATAGATGTTTCACGATAGTTGAGAAACAAACAGTTTTGCACAATAGTGTTTTAAATACATGTAGATTTTAAAATTGTAAAATTATTCGATGTTCATCGTTTTTTTTTTACTTCTATTTTAAGAAAATTGACAAAGAAACGAAATAAATTACAAGGTACTTAAACCCTGAAATTTTTAATCAATTTTTATCGTAATCAATTTTTTTCAACTAATATTTCATAGAAATTAAACCAAGCTAATAAATATTACCATTTGAGAAGAAAAAATTGTTTCTAATGGAAAAAATATTCTTTTTCTTTTGTGAAGTTTACTAATTTTTTTCTGTGTATGTAAAAGTATAAATGCATTATAAATATATGTGTAGAAAGCACAACCATTCAAAATTATTAATTTTTTTTCTTTTTCAGATGTTTATAATAATGGATACATCTGAAGTATCTCTTGAAAGAAGGCCTTACATACCTTTATTATTAGAATCAATTTTAGAATCCCCTATCTTACGAGATGGAAAAATAATACCTTATGAAGCTGTTGTATCAGAGTTAGAAAAGGATACTGTTGGAATTAACAGCAGAATAGGAATTGAGAATGTATCAAGGTTTTCATGTGGTTCTTATAGTCATCATGCTGTTTTGACCTTACAGGTATACATAAAAGATAAACTATTTCAATTTTTGTGAGATAAATTTTTTTTATTTTTTAAGTATATTATAGAAACAAAGAATATAGAAGCGAGTTATAATTTTATATTTTACATTTAATAATAATTTTTATGAAAAATTCTATAGTTTTGCAGTCTATACAGCTTTTTAATTTTTTCCAAAATTATTCAGTCTCTTTTAAAACAATATCTGAACTAATAAATTTATTTTGTCATTTGAAACAAATTGAAATGTTCAGTCCTTTAATTGTTATTATTATTATTATTATTATTATTATTATTATTATTATTATTATTATTATTATTATTATTATTATTATTATTATTTATAGCTTGAATTAGTCAAATATTCTAAAGGAGTCAAATGGATTAAAGAGCTTTTATATCGATCTCAATTGGTCGCTAATAGACTGAAAATTATAGCTTCTAAGATTATTAATGATGTTGCACAAATGAAACGAAAAGGGAACAAAATAGTTGATGATCTCGTTAAAGGCCTCATATATAAAAAAGGTAATTGAAAAATATTTATGAAACACATAGTTAATGATTATTTAAAAACATTTTTAGAATTTAATATTTAATTTCAGAAAGTAATCATTTTAACGCAAATATGTTACACCAACAGCAGTTTTTAACAAAAATGTTAGATCGATTGAATACAGAAAATGGTAAGAATGAAGTTCTAACAGAAATAGAACAGGTACGAAGTGTCTTGACTGCCGCAAAAAATATGGTTCTGTACATGGCTGTTAATATCGATGGATTAACTACTCAAGTTCCTGATGTATATGAACCGTGGAAAGAATTTTCTGATTTAGAAAATACAATGAAAGCCAAGTAATTTATTTTAATACAAAATTTATCAAATATTGTTAGATTAAAAAGTTCTATAAGTTAAATAATTTATGTTGAAATTTCAAATTTTTAGACTCCGTGTACTTCCGGATTATGAACTAATTAACCCATTAACACAAATTGATCTGAATGGATGCGTAACGGGTCTAGGTTGTGAAGAGTCTACATTTCTTTTACAGTGCGTCCCTGGTATTAAAGATTTCTTCAGTCCAGATTTAGCCCCTCTTCTAGTGTGTTTACAATATTTAACTCAATTAGAGGTAAATTTCAATTTATTTATTTCCAAAAACTTTTAATACTAATAAATGGTATTCTTAAAAATTAATATTTTAACTTTATCTTAGGGGCCAATATGGAGACAAATTAGAGGACCAGGTTTTGTATACAGTTATAGACTTCATCCAAAAGTAAACGAAGGTCTTTTATATTTAATGTTCTATAATGCAACAAATGTTATAGCTGCCTATAAAGAATTTAAAAATATCGTTGTAAGTACTTGATACAAATTATTAGTAATATGAAAAAATAAATTTTATTATCTTACGTTAATTATTTATTTATATTAATTTATAGCAAACTCATTTATCCGAAAATAAGTGGCAGACTATACTTTTTGATTCGGCAAAATCATCGCTAATCTACAAAATCGTCCAAGACGAAACGAGTGTAAAGGGTATGATTATTGAATCTCTGTTAAGCCGTTTCAAAAATGTGCCACAAGATTATAATCGACGTATGGTTGAAAATATTTCCGCTGTGACGATCAAAGACATAGAGCGCGTAGCGCCGCTGTACCTTAAATCATTTTTTGATCCTAAAGTTTGTAAAACGAGCATTGTTTGCAATCCTTCAAAATGCAGTGAAATTGTCAAAGCTTTTGAAAGGTAAGTGTGTCAGAATCAGACAACATATAAAACTTGAATGTTTATTAAAAAAAAAATATTTTTTACAGCCTCAATCTGGAACTTTATAATTCGCTCGAAGAGACTTATTTAAATTCCTGGTGAATAAAGAAGCGAAAGTATTATTGAAAAATAATTGCCACGTCTTATTGTTAAATATAAATTAATTTAATTTAATTAAGATTTTATTTTTATTATTTTAATGTCACTCTAATGAAGGTTGCCTAAATGTCATTTAATACAGCCAGCCTAAAGTTCATTTATTTTTATACTTTACGATTTACTCTGTGCAATAAATGTCCGAATTTTTGTAAAGAAAATAATATGGCACAGTATTAAGGCTTCCCTATGTTAATATTAATAAATAAAAATTATACTTTGAATATCTGTTTTTATTATTTGATATCTTCGATATAAAAATTTTCATTTCTATACCTAAAATCATATTAGAAAAATGTGAGTAACCAACATTAACGTTTTTTCAATTTTTACATCTGATTTTGAAATTTTTAAGATTTTTTCATTGCTTATTCATTTGATCTCATAAAAATCAAAATATATTTTCAAAAATTTTGCAACAAAATTTAAAAACCTGCGAATAACAGTAACATGAAAACGAACATAAGACTAACGTTTTCTAATTTTTTTTCGACAAAGTACTTACTTCACGTTTTCTAAGTTTTTAAGTTCAAGGAATTTTAACAAAAAAACCTCAAAATTTTAAAGTCTAAAATATTAAAATTATTCATGAAACATAGAAAAAAAATAAATAGTGAAAAATATTTGCCAAAAAGATTAACGTACGAAGAAATCAATGGTCAATCGATTTGGAGGAGCGATGCAAGCTTTTAACCAAGAATTAATAAATTGTTCGTATAAATTTTAAAAATATGAAAAATTTTACTTAAATTTTGCAATGAACAAGCAAAAAATAGTGTATTAAAGGATTTAATCATTGAAAAAAAATTTAACTCGCATTTTTAGATATTATTTGTCTTGAAGTAATAAAATTATTAAAAAAATGTTGAATAAACCTTTTGCCACGATGCGTAATGCTTACATCAATCATTGCATACGTAATTAAAATGTGTGATTGCAAACCTAAGCAAATGTTAGCGTTACGTAAAACTCTTAAGCTTCTGTTATTGTGGTTATTGAACTTAAAATAAATTATGTTTGTTTAGCATGAAAAAATTATCAATTAAATTCAGTTAATGCAAGTAATTTCCATGTGTTCGGAATTGTATTGTATTTAAAAAAAAATAAATCTTGTTAGTTTTTACATATTTACATATAATTACCAAAAAAAAATATTAATATTTATTATTTTAAATAACTCTTGCAATCATCGTTTAAAATATTTATTAATAAAAATTCGACAAAAATAATTAAAAAAGGAGATTGAACTTTGTCGTTAAAGGTATAGAGGAGTTAAAAGCAACAAAAACAACTCTAGAATCTCAAATTGATGCTGAAGAAGCTGAAAAGACTCGTTTGCAGCGTGAAGTTGAACGTATGAGTAGTAAAATTAGTCAGTTAAATGAAAGTTTAGGAAAAAAATCAGCTGCAAGAACAGACTACGAGCGTACAATACAAGAAACTGAATCAGCTTATCTTAAGGTTCATAAAATTAAAATTTTTTTAATTTTCTCTTGGTTATTTAAAATTAATTACATATTTAATAATATAATTTCAACCCTAATATAAAATTGAGCATGTTCTGGGCAGAATTCCTGGTCAATGTAAGTTACAATGAGACTTATCTAGAAATTCTTTGAATACAATTTTTAGACAAGTGCCATTTTAACTTAAATTGACAAAAAATCCTGCCCAGAACATGCTCAATTTTCTACCGAGGAAATTATTTCACTAATACGTCACTCATGAATTAATAAATATTTATTAAAAGTTGGTTGAAAAAAATAATTATTAAATAATAATTTATTATAAGATAAGATTAGTTAAATTTTCCATAAATAAATTTTATATAAAAAGTCGTTAATATTATCTTGAACAGATCCTCGAGAGTTCTCAATTACTGCTAAACATGGTTAAAAGGGAAGCCGCTTGCCTTGATCAAACTCTTGGTACTTCTTCGAGCGGTGATGGTGCAGATCATGATGTACAAAAATCTAAAAATCGGCGTGAATCAGCTGATTGTCATGATGACGTTTGTCACAGATCCGTTAATAGCACTACAAATGATTATGAGCGCAGTAAAAAGAAGAGGTCCGGTGACAATGCTGCAAAAACATGAAAAAAATCAATTAAATCTGTTTTTTAATTTTAAACACGGTACAAGGGAAGAAAATGATCTGTGCATTTAGTATGATAATTTAGTAAGTGTTAAATTAACTGTTTTTCAATAAGAAAATTTAAAAAAAGAACATATGGGATCAGATAAAAAAATTTGATATAAGTATCCTTTATGTGAAGAAAAAATTTTTAAAGTAATTAATCCTCAAGTACTTCAAGATTTATTAGTTAACCAAATTCCCTAAACGTAACATTCCTCTGCTACATGCGAAGATTAAAATTTTATTCACCTCTTTATGATGTCAATAAAATAAAATTATTTGGGAATGAAAAAATACTAATTGCCTTATTAATTGTTTACAACTACCATTCATCAATTATTTATTATGTAACAAGAAAAGTGAATCATGTTTGGATCTTGAATTTTTTCCTAAGTTTTAGATATATTTTGTTATGTAAAATCATGGAAAATTTATTGACCGTTTAATTTAAACACTTTAATTTTTTCAAAGTTATCAGCCATTTTGTCTGGATTTTAATGCTTTTTAAAAAAATTAATACTTCTTGTAAGATGAAATTTTGTTTTTGTTTCTATGAAATAAAATAATGTCATAAAATTTGTTACCGCGTATCCTGTACTATAAATACTTCACTCTATGAATTTTAAAGTTCAAGTTAGAATATCAATATAATATTGTTTATCAAATAAATTTTAAAATGAACATTTTTTATCAGCTCGCGTGAATAAAACAAAAAAATTTGCTTATTATATAACTACTTTTAACGAGATTAAAAAAAAAATTAAGTAGAAAAAGACAAGTTTAGACTGCCAAGTTTTAAAATTTAATATTTTACATAAAAAGATATTTACAATAACAAATCAAATGAGTCATATGAAATTATACATTTATTCATCATTCTACATACGTTTTTCAGAGCAAAAAATTTCAGTTTTATAGAAATAACAAAAAATACAAGGAAAAAACACTGTATAGTTGGGAAATCCAGATCTTTGATTGCTGTAAATAAAAAATTAAATTAGATTTCGATTGCCAATAATTGAGAAAACTTTATACTTATGTTCACCAAAACTTTGGTCGCTACAGTCATAAGAAATTTTATACATCTTTTATATGATAATCCACTTGAGCTGTAGCAAAAGAATATTTTATTATTGTAACTAAAGCCTAACAACTCCAACTTTTGGTGTGACATCTAAAATGTTTTTTTCCTCCAAGCAAATATTTTGGATTCCGCAATTAAATAATTTGATTTTGACAACTAACAGCAAGCCAACCACATACTTTGATCATCAAAATTATTTTTTTTCTGTTCATTCAATCCTAACACTAAATAATCATATAAACTTTTTTTCTCTTTTTTGACCTTTGAAAAAAATATTTCTATACATCAATTCCATTTAAAGAATAAACGACACCTTTTTATTTCATTGTAATACTTTCCTTGTAGGAAAAGTTGTCTATCTGACGTATATAAACACGTCAGGGGAAGGAAATCATTGGTCGTATAGACGATTATGTACGACCTGATTTTCTTTATCTAAATGTACGTATAGAACGCGAAAGATCGCGAAAATCCTTTTACTCTAAATCCTACATTCGAACGTATATACTATAAAATGCTAACGGGTCGTTCAACTTTAGCGCATGAAAAAGAAAAAAAAAGGGAGAGAGAGAGAGAAAGAGACTGGCTGGCCCTGATGTTCCTCGGGCATGCATTTTCTTGTATGTATGTATAAATACACGTGAACGAAGCTATTGACCAAACATCATTTTTCACAAGTGCGAAATGCATTTTTTTTATTAAAAATGAGTTTTTCTTAATCGATAGTTTTTAGTCTGTTTAATAATTGCAACATAATCTTTGAAAATGTATTTTTTAAAATAATTATGAAATCCATAGACATTTAACAGTCAATACTATCACATGCGATAAATTTACATTACCATAATATATGCAGTCTATAATTGCACAAAGTTAGAAGTTTGAAATTGTTGGGAAATTATATACAACGATTTTATATACATCGTAAAAGCTTGTTGCAAAACAATTTATTTTTTACTTATTTTCGTGATTTATTAAGACAAAAACTTGACGTATTGAAAGGTTCCAATATTATTTTGCTATTTTACTAAGTTCTAATAAAAAACTGCTTTGGATTAACGCTTAGCAAATTTTCAAACACATTAAAAACTTTCTAGAAAGCTTGATAATACTCATTTGACTTTTAAAGACTTTCAAATACATTTTCGTGTATGATAAAACTCTATATTAAGTACAATAGTAATACCTTATTATATCTTGACTTAATTTATCTATTCCTCTAATAAACTCAAAATCAAAATATAGTAAAGTTGATGAAATGAAGCAATTTCTTTACATATAGTACAATTAACTTTTCTTATAAAAAATAAATCGGAAAAGTAAAATTACGAAAATTACCTTTAATAAAGTATTCGTGAAACTGTTATAACTGATAGCACACGACAAATTACACATCAACCAGAAAAACATAAACCTATAGAATTTGTCATTTTCCTTTTTTTCGCGTAAACATATATCTATATAGCTGTAAATTTTCCAAGTCGCGGTCAGTAGGACAAAACACTTGCTGGCAACTGATATTTATATATTAAGCTGTGCGTTTACCATCGCGTGCACACGTGTATGTTTACACGTACAAAAGAAGCTTTAAACTCTAATCAAAATAGGTAAAATACCAGATCTCGATTGTAAATTTGCTGCTTAATATCAGACATTATTTTGTTTGTACACGAGTCCACGTGTACTACGATTTGCGATATAGTTTTGGTTTTTCCTTGCAACGTTTGCACTTGATTGCTTTGTTATGACATGTGAGTATATGACTATAATGACATTTTTTTCTCTAAAGTTTTTTTTTTGTTTAAAATCTATAGATGAATAATTCTATTGTTATTTGCAAATAAATTTCTGGTCAATTATTAAATAAAGTACATATAAAGTAAATAAATTTTATAGAAAAACTTGTTATTTTTAATAAGTATAAAATATGATTTCGAATAATAAAATTGAATAGAAGATTAATAATTATAAGGATTAAAAATACGTAAATTAACCAAAAAAGATGGTTTTGTGTAACAAAAATAATTTATTTCATAGCAGTCTGAACAAAATGTCATTAAACTTATAAAAATTGTACGTAAGACAAAAAATTGAATAAATTATTTTCTTATCCATGTACATCTAATACTATTTATAACTTTTACATTCTAAAAACCTTCTACATTACAGTAGTTAGCACCTTCTCTATACGGATGTTTGAATGGGTTCGAGCAATTAAAATATGAGATCTCAATTTCGCAGTGTTTCCGTGTTTCGTAACGCGCTTACTTCTCAAAATCATTAAAATTGTCATTCGAACGATATACTTCATTTCTTAACATATTAGATCAGTGCTCTTTCACACGTACGTAATTATTTTGCAGCTCAATAAAATACGAATGACGTGCAGTTGAGTTGAAAATTTTTTTTTTCTTTTTTTTTATCGCATTGTAATTTTAATAACACACGTAACATAAGACACCTTTTTTTTATTTAATTTACTTTATAAGCTAGTCAAAACACTTAAACTTTTTGTTTGATAAACCTTACATAATACCAGAATGAGATACATAAAAAGAAACGTGTTTTTCTTTTTTTTTTTTCGTATAAGAATGATATTTTTACATTGTCACCTGATTACTTTCACACGATACAAATTAACATTCGATTACCATTGATGTCATGCGTACGCATTTCTAAGTTTTCCGTAAAATCAGCATTTGACCCTATACATCGGCACGTTCATAAGCACCATTATCGAAATTAACCGAGTACACTTTAAATGTAACAAAATTTATCGTTAATTTGCTTATTTTTGTCGAATCAATCAAATATTTTTTTCCCCGGTATACGCGTATATACAAAAAATTTAGATGTTATTTCGAGAACGGGCTATTTAATGTTTTATTTTACGTTTTTTAAATATAAGTTTATTTCCACTCTAATGTTCCAAATAAAAAGTAATGGAGGTATAATTAATATTCAATGTTATTCGTTGACATTCTAAAATTTTCATATTTTTAGATAAATCTTGATAAGTTGAAGGAAGAATACGAAATATATTTATGATACATAATTAAAAGTTTTATATTCTTATAGAAAAAAGCCTATGAATATTAAATTATATAAATTTGTTAGATTCTCAAAATGAAAAAAACTAATTTATACAATTTTCATTAGTTTGGTAAAATAATTTATTAATATACAAGTTTTCAAAGTCAATTTTAAGGTATGAAAAAAATGTTTGACTATACTGTTTATTCCGAAAAAAGAAGCGAGTCTTCGAGCTTAGTCATCATTACCTTCTAGTATGTTAATTTCAAAATAATTAACAAAGGGCTTCTTGTATATGAATTATTTTTTTTCTTTTCATTAACATAAAATGACGTTCGATCTGATGTAATTTTAAAATTTAGGTCTTGAAATAATATTTCATGCCATATGCTTTGTTAAAAAAAAAATTAAACTATTACGAACAGTAATGATAAGTAAATCTTTTGCATGTCTGTCAAGTCAAAACACAAAAAAAATAACTAGTATTTATTAAATTACTTATTTTTTTGTCACTCTAAATGTTTTTTTCTTTTTTTTAAATGGAGCTATTAAAGTCATTACAAAAGAATCATTTGACATCGACAACTGTGACGAAAGCCAAAAAAATGACTATTAGGTGGAATATTTTTACCTTAAGAAAGTCTAACCATTGATATTTAACTTGCTAATTCGATAAATGAAACAAAGTCAAAAGAAATATAGTGTTAATGGAGTTTTAAATAGATGTTAAAGAAAATATGTTTAAAATATATTATGTAATTTTGAGTGCATAGAAAACTTTAAATAAACTCGTTATTTTTGAGGTCGTCAGTGGCTCACTCGGTAGAGCGATGGACTTGTAATCTCGAGAATCCGAGTTCGAATCCCGCTCTCGGCTGATTTATACAGGCACCACTGTACGTTACGTGTGCTTTGTTCACGAACACACTGACTACTTTCGTCCCTAATTAGCATCGCTATAATAGCATAAATAAAGCGACGTTAAATAAGTAAAATAAAAAATCGTTACTTATTTATCGAAAATTTTATAATTCTCTTATTTTTTTAAAGATTTAATCAATAAGAATGAAAAAAATTTTAACTATGTTAATTTACATTAAAAATTAAAGAAATAAGCAGATTATAATTTAAGACAATAAATAAGACATAAAATAAAACTTCTTATTAGATGTGATTAATTATTATTAAAAATTAAAGCAATACTAATGTATAAAACATAAAAATAATGAAAAAAAAAGCAAAAAGATAGTCGAAGTCGCTTCTACAGTGTTGATACTTTAGCGGCACGGCACGCGCCAGTCCACTTTTTAGGCGATAGGCGATAGGCGATATTGACGATAATCGAGAACCTCCTTAAGAAACGATACTTGAGTAAACTTTTACTGAGAAGCATCGGACTACCATGCTAAAGTTCAATCCAACTCTCGCTTATATATGAAATGCAACCTCCTCTTTGCAATTGCGAGAATTGTATAAGCCATCTGTTGAAGGACACTATTAACCTTCGAATTTGCGCGTTTTCGCAACTATGTTAATGTCATATTCTTTGGCTAAAATGCAGTTTTATACACTATATGAGAGAAAATGTTAAAAGACCCTAGGACTGCTTGCTATAACTGCAGCTCCAAGATTTACGCATGCGTAAGCTAAAATCTGCATATGCTGAGAGTTGGTCGCATTGAAACTCTGCCAAAGCGGTTTTAGTTTGAACAGTTAAATTTTGCAAATTAAATTTTACAGTAATATGTTACTGTAAAATGAAAAAATAAATTTAATATAAATAATAATTAATCATTTTATTCAATTTTAAATTATAAAAATGAAATTTTTTTAAAAATATATTTTGCAATAAAAGTTATTATAATGAAAAAGTAAGAAAAATATTTTCACCTACTTTATTCAATTACTATTAATTTCTAACTTTATTGTTCAACTTACAATTTTTAAAAGAATGAGTAGCTAAATTTTCAACAAAATTACAGAACAAAAATTTTTTTTAAAACTTTTTTAATGAAAATTTAATGAAAAGAATAAATTTCATAAGAATATTAATAAAAAATTAAGCAAGACTCAAAATGTAAAAATAAAAATGGAAAAAAGGTAGTCGAAGTCGCTTCTACGGTAAACTGAAAATTATTTTGTCGCATCGAATCCACAGCATGTAGTTAGTTACAACGGCACGTATGGATGTCAATAAATTGTTTCCCGAGAAGCATCGGACTACCGGCTCGTATCGATTGTTAAGTCAGCTTATATAGTGAACAAGAACTCGCGCCTGCACTTGCGAGTATCTTTAAAATACATTTTAGCCATCTGTCGACTTTAACTGGACATTAAATTTTGTCAATAATGAATTAATCAATAAATTTTTATAAATAAATATTAAAAAATAGCAATTTTTTAAAATCTTATAATTAAAAATTTGAATTAAGAAAAATCAACTTCTTAATTTTCATGAAAATCAGTGATACAATGAGCCAAATATCAAAGACTCTAATGTCTGATCTATTTTATCCGTTTCTACTAAGAGGACAAATACTACTACTACTCAGCCGATAAAAGGTTCATTTGGTCATCCTCGTTGCTGTGGTACATTACTTTATAGCGGTATTTTTACCTGTTTTTCATAGCCCTTGTATATATAGTTGCGCAGATAAATTGCGCACGAATAATGTAACGCTGTAAGTACGAAAAAACCCGTTAGAGAACAAATTAGACTCACCCAATCGTTCAAATGAAATATCAAATTACACTGATTTTTTATAAAAAGACAGTATGATGTATATTACGTTATCTCTCGTTTTATTTTTTTTTTAATCTGTTCAAAAATAAATTTTATAATTCGTTTATTGAATTTTTTTTAAATACTACCATTATTTATTGAATAAATTACAATATTAAAAAAATTGAAACAAAAATTGCAAATTTTTCCTTCATCTCTGTATTATGACACTATCTTAGCAAATTTTTTTAAGAATATTTTTTCCGGCACAATATATATGATTTAAATTAATTATTATTTAGTAGTTGAATACAAATTAAGTTATATTTTTATTTGCTATTCAATTTGACGTGAAAAATTAATGTTAGACATAAAACGTCCCAAAAAAAAGAAGATTAATGTTGACAAAAATAAGGTGAAAAAACTACTGTTTATTGCACGTAAATGACAAATAATTAATGGGTCATTCTAATGACACTCGTTTTACAAGGTTATTTTTCTCAAAATTTAATTACGTGCAAGAAATTATAAAAGTATTGAATTTTTCTCATTTGGCTTGTACTTGTTTTTTTTACTAATTGTAAGTGAATCTTGTTCTTAACGATATGTTTTTGGCTCCGTTTTATACAGCACTTCAGTAAAAATCACTTGAATTTTATCAAGATTATCAAGCACTTCAACGTTTCGGCTTTTTTTTTTGAATGACCTAATCTTCGAATATATAAATATAGTCCGGATTTTCATTCTCTATTTCCTTTTCCTTTATTATAAAAACGTACGTCAACTTCTCGCATTATTTATTTTAATTTTATTCTCGGATTAAAATCTCGTCGATATATTTTTCAATTTTTTATTTTCAACCAAATTTTTGTCATAATCTTAATATATAGTTCATATATTTGATGAATAACAGACTACACTTATGTCATAAAAAAATCGTGAATGTAACACGAGGACGAAAAACTCTCGGGTTACGCAACAGCAAAAATTACTTGTACATTTTATTATTTTTTTTTATAGAAACCACTAGCAGATATATATACACGTTGATATATGTATATAAGTGTAGTGCACCAAAGAAAGAGAAAACTTCTTTCTAGTTTTTTATAATGTATAGATGTATACATATATTTATGCGGTGGCATAGATTGAGAATTTTTTTTTAGTAGTTTAAAGAAAGTGGTTACGCTGCTCTGGTGCCGTTCGTTAGGTAGTTATGTTTCTTGCAAATTTAACCATTAAATTTAGCTCACGATATAAATTGCCATCCGATGACCCCTTGCCTTTAAAAAGCCTTTCAGCACATTCGTACGTTATATACACACGCTATATATCTTATGAATATTCTTTAGGACATTAAAACTTGATTTAAATGTCAGGGTATTTAAATACAATTCAAAAAAGAACAAAAAAGTTCTTAAGTTAGTTCGAGACATATTGTTGACGATTTTTGTAAATATGTTTTATATCAAATTGTTCGGGTATAATTTCACAGTTGAAATTAATTTGAAATTAATCTTATAAGAAGAACAAATAAATTCAAATAAATATAACTTATTATAAACTATAATTTTCTATTTCTTTTTTATTCAATTTACTCAATTCATAAACATTTTGCATAATTTTGTGTCGAAATTTAAATAACATAGATTATAATAAGATGATTCATCGAAAACTTGTCTCTTTCAAGTATATCCCGCCGACCTGCTCGTACACAATATATAGAGATCACATAATGTATACATTAACAAATCTATATTTAAAAGTAGCCAGCTTTAAATTAAATCTTATTTATGTACACCGTAACAGGAAAATAGAATATATTATTATAAATTATTATGTAACTTCGTAATTACGACTTCAAAGCTATTATTTTACTATAAAATTAATGTTTTTTATTATAATTAAAAAAGTTTATAATAATTACATTAACCTGGTAGAAAATTGACCATCATACGGCCATAAGATAGTAAATCGGCGTGTTAATTACCATTTTATGGCCACATCATGGTCAATTTTCTATCAGGTTAATGCAATTTATAATAAATTAATAAAATCAAGTCTATGTCATAATAATGTATACGAAATGTATATTTATATATATTCGAAACGAAATTTATTTACATATATGAAATATGCTTTAAAATTTTCAACAAGATTGTAAAGAAACCTACGTATATTAACCAATATAGTTTATTAGCTGATAATCATGAAAATATATTTATTTATTAAATAAACTTTTTGTGTAATAAATGTTAATTATGTACATTTAATCAATTTTACAAAGAATACATGATTCTCCATAGCACTATAACTTACTCCCTTATTTACTTTATTATAAGACCATCGCCGAGCATTCATCAACGCCCATTTGTCTATACATACGTGCATAGCATTGTATAGAAAAATATGAAACTTTTTATTTGATATTAAAAAATTTAATTTCCGGGAAACGCAAGGAGAAAAAAAAGTGTTACGCGATGATTCAAAAGATGGTTATATGCAATGAAGAAATTAGAAAAAGGAAATGCAATAAACGCCTTGTTGTACATATTGCACATGTAATATTTTCCTAAATTTCCTAAATCAGCAACTGATGCATTAATGGCTTCGCCTACGTTATACACACCGTTTTTTGTTATTTTTATTTCATTTTCTTTCTTGACTTCGTAATAAAGTAAGCCTATACGTGCAACTTACGGTCAATGGCTTAAGGCTGTAAGACGTCATTACAATGACTGCGTAATGACGTTCGTGTAATAATGACATGTATACATATTTTTTTCAGCAGAGAAGAACCATCGGTTTGTTTAGACGAAAGAATATAAAGTATTGCTTAGAATATGAGGAGTGTTGAATAAAAAAAAAGAGATGACATGGAAATTGGTACAAGAAATAATTGATTGAATGTGCTGCAAGATTTGTTGCGTGTTCAAGTGAAGGTTCCATTTTTCTAACACGAACATCTCTCTATATAGAATACGTATGGATAATAATCTTTATTATTATTATTTTTTTTTTTCAAGAAACTTCTATACAAATTATATAAAGATTTCTTTCTTTTCACTACCAACTCAACAAGTACCATGTAAATTTTTAATAAATACAAATATAAAATTCATTCTTATATTACATGCGTACATTATAATCTTTTTTATACTTTGTTAATTTTATGTCATCAGTATATGACAATTGCATAATCCTTGCGTTTAATTTTTTTTTCTGTAAGCACTTGTGTGTATACTTAGAAATAAAAAAGAGGCAAGAGTTAAGCAAAAATATGCTTGTAATTTGACAAGCACAAGATACGTACGTATTAAAGAAAGATCTTTGAGGACAACGTAACCGAGTAATTATGCTTTATACTTGTAAAAAGGTTTATTACATCAGACTTAACTGTATATACGTTATTATTTTTTTAGAATAAATTAGATTTTCTTTTTAGAAATATTATATTTAATTAATTTTTTAAATTCTTTTTTTCTCTACAGAGGAAACGGAAATTAAAAAGGAAACAATTTATATCGATAAATTAATGATAAGTTACAGAAATAATTAGAAATTTCCATCTAAACTAGAACACAAAATCAAAGAAAGTTAATCATGTAAACTTTTTGAAAATAAATATAATTGTCAACTAAATAAGTTTTTTATTTTAGAAAAAACTTTAATTGAAACATTAAGAAGTTTTCCATTAAGTTAGATAACGACTAGATCAAAAATGTTTATCATCTTAAAAAATTGTTCAATCTTTGTAATTTTGTTGAAGAATTAATAAAATACAAAGTTTCAAGAGTCTGAACTCATGAAGAAATATTGTATTAACTAATTCAATGAAAAAATACTACATTTTAATATGATTAAAAAAAGGCTGTATAAATTAAAAAATTGTCACGATATAAAAATAATTTCGTCACAACCTTTTGAAAGCCATAAAATACGTCCCATTCAATGATTAATCGTTACATTCGCATAAATTTTCTCCTAGTGTATATGCAATTCCCGCAAAAAGATTCTCATTCGCCTTCTCCATTTCTCCTTTATGCACGCGAGAAAGTAGGATGGACTTTGTGGTGTATATAGGCTCGGGCAACAGCGCAATAATGAAACGGTCCGTGCAAGCGAGAGCTTATGCTATGGGTTTATTGTACGATCAAGATGTGTATGTCTAAAATAAAGAAATGAAAATACGCACTTTGCACTAATATTTTAAACAAATATTTATGTAAGAAATGTTTAATTTTTACATTTTGAGAAATGTTAGAAAATAAAAAAAGAAAGAAAATTTATGAATTTTTCAAGTTAAGAGTTTAACGCGTTCAAGGTTGGTTACGAAAGGCAAATATTTGAAGATTTTTTCAATGGTTTTTAGAATATTATCAATGAATCCATTATATTTTAAACGGAATAATAAGTAAAGCAAACTTTCTTTACTTATAATTCAGCAAAAGTGTAAAAAGTACTAAAAGATTTAGACATTTGATTTTTTAGGAAATATTTTCTACAATTGAGTATTTTATTAATAATGATTTTGAAGAGCAACATTCAAGTTTGTTATTGCATTAAGCACTTATCTTATTAAACTATAAAACTAAAGTACATTCGTATTATGATAAAATCATAAAGTTGATAACACGCAATGTGTAGTTTGTGTTACAAAATAATTACAAATTGCATTAAACAGAATGTTAAATTAAAACGTTTGCAATAATTCAATGATGGAGCAGATTTAATGATAAATGACTTTCATTCGTACTTTTTTTTTATTCTCATCAGTATAAAAAAAATGACATTTAATTTGTTATTGTTTAAAGTGTCTTTAGAAATTTTGCATCAAGAGAAAAAAGAAACACAATCCTTCGTGGCAAATAGCTTGCGTCAAAAAGCATTGAGCTATATACAGCTTACATTTAGTACCTTTCATCGGTATTACTATAAACATAAGTATCTTGATCAACAACTTTTTTTTTTCTTTTTGCGCCATCATAGGTATATACGAGCCGAGCGCAGGAACGTTTATACAACAACTATTTGACCCGTGTCAATTAAAATAAATATGCGTTTTAAAATAGACACTTGTAGTAAACTCGAAATCTTTATAATTGCTTTCTCATAGAGAAAGCATTGTATCGGTAAAAAAAATTTTTTTCTATTTTTTCATTAATTTGTACATATTTGAACTCAGTGAGTCGAAAAAAGTGGTTTCCAGAAAATGTCTGTATGTATGTGTGTGTGTGTGTGTGTGTGTGTGGATGTATGAATTCAGTTAGTAAGCTGTATCTCGAGAACTACTCGATGGATTTGCTTCTAATTTTGCATGGAATTTAGTTTTGTGATTAACTTGCTGGGAAGCTATTGATAATTTGGTTCTTCCACCGTAGTTTTCATTTTAAAGTTTTTTTAAAAAATAAAAAAAAAATTCGATTTTTCGTTTTTTGATTTTTTTTTGTTTACTACTCGATGAATTTGCTTCAAAATTTGCATGGAATTTATTTCTGATTGCCCGGATAAAATAAATTTTTAAAAACTGATTTTCTTAGCTCAGTTTTAATTTTAGAGCATTTTGAAATTTTTGAAAAAAATGTTTCTATTTATTAAGCCAATAAAATCTTAAAAACTACTCGATGGATTTACTTCAAATTTTCCATACAATTTAATTTTTTGATGAACTGGTGCGGAAGCTATTGGGAATTGGTTTTCTTAGCGCAGTTTTTTTTTTAGAATCATTTTAAGAATTTTTAAAAAATTTCGATTTTTCATTTTTTTTTGTATTTTACGTAAACTACTCGAAGAATTTGTTCGAAAATTTGTATGGAACTTAATTTCGACTGCCAAAAGTATAAAAAATTTTGTACACTAATTTTCTTAGCGCACTTTTAATTTTAGAGCATTTTTAAAATTTTTAAAAAATTTTTATTTTTAATTTTTTTCTATTTTACGAAAACCATTTGATAGATTTGCTCCAAAATTTGTATGCAATTTATTCGCTACTGTCTGAAGAAAACAAGCTTTGGAAAATTAATTTTCTCAGTGCAGTTTTAATTTTAGAGCACTTTGAAAATTTTCAAAAAAATTTTTATTTTTCATTTATTTTCTATTTTGCGTAAACCATACTATAAATTTTCTCCAAAATTTTTATACAATTAATTCGCTGTTGTCTGAAAAACATAAGCTTTTGAAAACTAATTTTTTTAGCGTGGTTGCAATTTTAGAGAATTTTAAAGATTTAAAAAAAAATTCGATTTTTCCTTTCTTATTTTTTTTTATTCTACGTAAAGTACTCGATAGATTTGTTCTAAAAATTGCAGGGAAATTATTTGCGACTGCCAAAAGAAGGGAAATTTTCAAAAATTGATTTTCATAGCGTAGTTTTAATTTTAGAGAATTTTTAAAATTTTGAAAAAGAAATTTTGAAAAGAAAATGTTATTTATTTAACCAGTTAGATCTCGAAAATTACTCGATGGATTTGCTTCAAATTTTGTATACCATCTATGTTTTTGTATAACTAGACGGGAAGCTATTGAAAATTGGTATTCATAGAGTAGTTTTTTTTATAGAGCCATAAACATGAACTGTATTTATATATAAATATGATTGCATTTTATAAAGATTAGAAATTTTGTTGTCATCATTCTTTTTATTACTACATTATATCATTTTTCAATAGAACAAATTTTTTTGTATTATTTAATGATTTAAAATAAATTATAAATGTTGAAAAAGCAAACAGCTAGCATATGTGTTCGAAATTTATAAAGCACAATATGAGTAAATATTAATGTTAGACAATTTTTTAATATTAAAATCACATATAAATAAATATAAAAAAATTAATGAAACTCAAAGAACTCTATGAGTAAGCATTCCGCCAAAGCACTTGGCAGCGTTTTTTTTTTCTAATATGCTAATAATCCTAAACAAATAAGACAACGAAACGTGCTAGATGAAAAAATTTTTCCTCGTATGAAGAAAAAAATGTTTTTTCTATTAATAAAAATGAAAATGTAATATAAATAAGTTCAACTGAGTCGTTTGAATTAACGTCTGATTTGAAGATTGATTGAAATATTGATTTTTTTTTTCAATGAAATGAAGTAATCTGCTTGCATATTTGATATTTAAAATGCGAATAAAAGCCAAAGTCTATTATTATTGCTTTACGCTTGTTAATTGTTATTAACAACGCGTCATGTTTACTTCATCTTATGTAAACGATCCTCTTATCAAACGAAAAATTATTATTTAAAGATCATTTGATTCAATAATGAAAAGAATTAAAACTTTAAAATATGAAACGAAAAATTTTTCAAACTATAAATTTTTTACACATTTTTCATAAATCAAAACTTTTTCTTGAAATTCATTAATAATTGTATATCGCAAGATTAATTAAGGATCACTTTTTAGAATGAAAATAATAAAGAAAATATTTTTTTAATAATAAAAATAAAGAAAAAACTTTTTTCCTTCATCCAAAAATCTTAGCGTAAATGATAATAAATAAAACAGCTGGCCAGCAGCAAACCCATCTAACAAGCTTTTCTAACCATCAGAGTTTCAAAGACTCCCATTGGTGGATTGTGCGTGTATATGTCCAGAGAGCTCGATGTATACATATACATATATTTATACAAAGTCAAACCCATACATGCACAATCTACCTGTACATATAGAAAGAGCAAAGCCACGAGGAAATCGGAGATATGGAGGGAGACACGGGTTTCTGTGTGGTGTAAAAACGTTGATACGTTTACTGGTTCGGCTTCTAGCTTATAGCTTTTAGTACTTGCAGTCTTGGCCGCTGGTCTGCCGGCAAGTCAACTTTCGCGCGATTATAAAAAGGTTCCTTTGCGTTTATAAATATAAGTGTATACCAAACTTTGGAGGAAAAATCGCGTGTCGTGTACGCGTTTTTTTTTCTTTAAAACTAAAAAATTATTTATTTATAAAATCTGTATATTGGTACATTTTTTTAGCATATAACGTACAAAGAAGTGATTGAATTTGCGTATACAAAGAAATTTGTATACATAAAGTGAGGTGCTAAGTGTTGAATGTAAGAAAGGAATTTTTAAAAGTTGGAACCGATGAACGACGAGCAAGAAGCTGAAGATATTTTAAATTCTGTGATTCTTTAATTATTTTATTTAATTTTTTGTTTTTTTTACAAGGTCTTTAAATTTATATTAAATTTAACGTTCTACGTTTTTTTATTTATTAATTTTGAATGTTCGTTTTATTTTTAAAAAAGTTTATTTATGTTTGAGTGTTTGATAAATCATTGCAAAAATGACAGATACAATGGAAAAGAATGTGATTAATGTTATTGGAAATGGAAGTAGCAAGTCGCCTAGTTCGATCATTTTAAACACAAGCAACAACAAAAATACTGTAAGTATTTAGATTTTGATTGAATTTATGTCAAACTTTGTTTACGATGAGATATATAGCATTAGAAATAAAAGTTTACAAAAGTATTGTCAAACGTATTTTCGTCAGTGAAATAAATTAATTTTAGGATTTGTTTATTAAATATTTTATCATAATTTTTTACAATCTATTAAATACATTTATTAAAAATTTTTTATAATCAAACAATAAAATTTAACTTAAATTATAAATTTTAAAACAACAGTTCAATAAAGTTTGTATGTTAAAAATTATGATAGAAAATATAATAGTCATATAATACATTCTACCAATCAATAACGTTTTAAAAACTAATTTTTAACCAAACAAAAGTAGAATATACAAGTTTGAACTTTGACCCAAATTTTAAATATTAAAACCCTTCATATTTTAATTATTTTTTTTAATGAAATATTTTCTAGAACCGGTAGTTAACAAGTTTTATGAAAAGTAAATGCAAGACAAACTCGTACCCGGCGCCGATTTCTTAAGAGTCATTTACGTATACCTAATCTAAAGAAGCAAGTAAAGCGCGCGCGCTCGGGTTCACGTGTCTACACGCGTAATTTTTCGTAAGACGATTGTGAAAGACTGTCGTTTTCGTTTAAGTTTAAAAGGTCTGTTTGTCTTTTATGCTTTTGCAAAACTTTAAATCTTCAAAATCTTAAACACGTATATATACACTAGATTAAAAATAAAGAAAAAATATGAAAAAGGTACAAATGCACAAAAGCCATTAGACTGTGAAATAAAATTGCGACATCAGCTCATGTTTCTACGCGTACAACTGACATTTTCATTTGCTGGTATTTTTTTTTTCTTAAATAAATAAATCTGGTGTTTTTCTATTAAATTGAATTAAAATTTTATTTCAAAATTCAACACATGAATAAAATGCAATTTTTTCTTTTTAAATCAAGTTTTTGATTTTACATATTTTATAACCGTCAATAATTGATGTAAATATACGATGTAACATAAAATTGATTTAAAAGTTTATTTCGTTATGCTAATGCAATTACTTATAAATAAATCTTGTTTTATACATTGTATATTTAAGGTTTTCGGTGGCTAATGGACTCGTAACTCGAGAGCTCGAGTTCGATTCCCAGTTTCAGCCGATTCATACAGGCACCACTGTACGTTTCGTGTTTGCAACGATAGCATAAATACAGCGACGTTAAATAAAATGGAAAAAAAATTAAAATTCATCGTTAAAATTCAACAGTTATTAGTTCTTTTCAAAATCTATGTAAAAATATAGATCTAAAATATTTTTTTTTATTCAAAAAAATATAATTTCATTCAAAATGGAATTTTTAGTTTCAATAAGATGTTAAAGGGAAAAGAAAAAATGGAAAATCCAAAACTAAAATTTTAAATTTACAGTTGACAAACATAATGACATATACGATGAATAAGACGCATTAAAAAGGATTTTTTTACGTAAACCTGCGGTTTTAAGATGTAATGAATGATTAATGGAAAACGTAGTTTAATAATTAATAACCGACCAACAAAAAAGAAGTTATAAAAATTAAGAATAATTTTTTTCATTTTTATTCTCATGTTATTAAATTTTTTTCTTCCAAAAAATAAATGTTATTTTTCTATGAAATATAGGCGACATCAGTGGTAGAAAGAATTCGTTCCAAAATAAGATGTAGCGTAAATGGCGTCTACTTTGGAAAATCCTCAAGGGTATTTTATTATTCAAAGAAGCATGAGGAATCTTAAATTGAAAAAAATATTAACTGTCAAGTATTTGCAGTTAATAAAGAATTTAAATACACAATGACTATAGAATCTCCGAGATGACTAAATTGAATTAACAAAGTCAATATCTTAATAATTGATAAACAATGACATGTCTCTAATTATTCGCGAAGCCAATTTTACGGATGATTTTTATTAGATTTTCATATTTTGTTATTGATTCATTAAATTAAATTTATTAAATTTATTTAAGCACTGAACGAATTTTTTTAATTTATCACATCTATGATAGATTTATTAGAAAAATTTATATAATGAACAATTTTACTGTTTTTTATAATTCATGACAAACAATTGTGAACAAAATTTGTTATAAAGTTAAATATAATTAGAACAAACTATACAATAAAGATAAATAACAGATTATCAAATTTAATATTCATAATTAGATATAAAAATTTTTCCATGTATGTAAGTTCGAAAACAAAATAATTAGATAAATAAATTTTTATCAAACCATTTGGTTGCCGTAATAGTTCAGGAAAGTTACAATGTCGTCGCATTTGTTTATAATGAACGACGCGAAGATAAAAGATTTATGTCAATTTATGTTAAACATAATTAATATATAATCAATATTTATGTTTGTGATACGAAATACGTAAATTATATTAATTTTGATAACGTATTTGTTGCAACGTATTACTTAATATTCACTAATAAATATTTTTTGTATAGAAATTGTGATACATTTTTAAAAATTATTGAATCATTGGTGTATAATAACCACTTTAAAATCACATAACTGTTGTCAAATTCAAAAGCGTTAATAAAAAATGATCGAGATGTGTTATATACGATGCTGTTAATCTTAATCAGTGCTCATTTTGATTCGCGAAATAAAAATCTTGCATGTTCGTATAAATTACTAATTATAATCGTAGCATCCTTGCAATTTTTTGTTCAACAAGCTAATAACAGCCTTCTGTGGCTTGTTAACATTGTTCTTCCCGTAAATAATCAATAGCTCTCAATGCATAATACGTGTTTTTTTTTAATTATTTTTCAGCAATCAGGGTAAATTTATTTCTTTACAATCTAACGTTAAAAACATTAAATGAGGCTATGATTATTTCAAAGTGATAATTAAACGTGTATTTTATTACATATAAATAAAGTGTTTTATATTTATATCATAATTATTGGTTAACATAACATTTTGCTTTTTTATTTTTGGTCTATTAAAATGTTGATGCTTTAATAATTAAATACCTTTGAATAATAATTATATGTAATACTTCGTTTGAAAAATGTTTAATTAATGACAGTTAAAAAGAGCCTTTACTATGTTTCAAGATATACTTTTTAATATATTTATTATTACAGTACAGTTATAATATTTTAATTGATATAAAATTATAATTATAATTTTGTATATAAAGTATAAAATTATTCTAAAAAAAATTTCTTATTGAATTTTTCTCTAACTTTATAGAATGTAAAATATAAATAATAATAAAGATCTTATTTATTTGAATAATCAAGACTTTATAGAAAAACAAATTATTTATTGTAAAATATATAATTGTATCATTAATTTAATTTAATTGTTTGATCGAGAATATTAATAGTAATCTGCACCAGAACGTGACGTTTCATAAAAAAATTTAAATTTTAAAAATTTATCTACGTAATCTTATGAAATAAATTATTATAAAAATAAAAACAATGCTGTTTTAAAATTCAATTATTCGATACAAAAAAGGAATGATATTATTGATACTCGAGGCGTAAAATTCAATGTTTTATGTCTAAAAATTGCATTATTTTTCTTTTCACGAGCCTCGTGTGAAAAGAGAAAAATATGTGCAACACGGGAGTTAGATATACATGTCTCTTGCCCTCGGCTCTATTGTCGTCCGAGCAAAAGTGAACGAACTCAAACGAAAGATACACGCCTATTTTAACCCCTCGTTTAACAATCTGTCTATTTTTAATTCATATGTCTGACTTATGATTCATTTTTTCTACTTAAATATTCAAAATGATAATAAATAGAGTAAAATAAATTCTAGAGCAAAAACAGGCTATAATAATTGTTACTGTATCGAATATGAAAAGAAAACTGTATTTATAAGTACGGTAAAACCTAAAAAAATCGCATTGAATCTATACTCATTAAACTGGATACTATGATAAAAGAATATGTGAAATAAAATGGTAAATAAAAAAAATAGAAAGAAAGAGAGAGCTTAACTATAATGCGTGCCAGTTTTTACAATTCGAAAACTAGCACGTACACAGTTTAATTTATCATTTATTTACAAGTAAAGTACTTTATAAAAGTGAACAAGTATGTTAAAAGTCTTAACGTCATTTAGACTAATGTACTTATATTTTGTTAACTTTAGATAAAAATTATTCATTTTTCTGTAACATGGGTGTATGAAAAGTTTTTAAACTTTTTTTATAATAAAAATAATTATTTAATTATCAAGTTGCCAACAAATGATAACTTTGCAGTAGAGCTTATTTACGTTTTCTAAACCAGTTCAATTAATTAATATTTCATTTTTTTTCTTTTAAACATTCTTATTTTATCAATTTTCCTTATTTTTCTGATTTTTATGGAATTTACAATTAGTTACACGGAGAAAAATGTTTTAGTAAACATTACAATACTTCAAAGTAAAGTTATTATAGACTGCCATCATAGCAAAAGTTGCTATAGTTTATGGTGAAATTTACTAAAAATACAGGAATTTTTATTATACTCCTTGTCAATTTTACCAGAAATTATGGTAATTTTTTGCTATGATGGCAGACTGTGACAATATTACTTTAAACAATTATAATTTTTGCTAGAATATTTTTCTCCGTGCATTAAAAAAGAAAAAGAAATGAAAGCACAGAAAATTTCTATCTTAAGAAAAACAATTAAAGTTCATAACTCCAACATGAGCCTTCGCCTATATATACACCGCAATATATTACACTAGTGTGCCAACGGATGCACATTCGTTCCTGTACACACGTTCTAAGAACTTGACACCTTGTAATTATAAAAATACCAGTATGCGTAACACGCGAATTAAACAAAACAATAAATATTAACTTTTTTTTTTAGATTAATATCTACGTCTTAACTCTTTTTCTTTGTTGTTCTTAAATTCGTAAAAAGAAAATTATCTAATACGATATATACTACAGTCTACTTACTAAGCACAGTAGTGAATAGCAGGTGAACTTGAAACACTGCAATTTAAGAGCAAAGAGTTTCAATAAAAAGGATAATATTAAATTGCAGTTTGACTTTGAAACCTACTTATAAAAGTATAATTTCAGAGATAAAATAAAAAAATCGATAAATATGTATACACATATCCTTGTTTTATTGCATTCAAAATCCCAATTGCTGTTATTAAAGCCATGAGCGATGATATTGAGATTTTAGTAATACTTTTGACTATATGCATACTGCCAAACTAAATACTTAGTTTTATAAATCTAAGAATCAAACTGTCTTCATTTTATAGAGATATTAATTAAATGGTATTCGTAAAAAAAGTAACATTTTAAACAAATAGAACATAAAAGGAAAGCGCATAATGTTTCACATAAACTTTCCACGATGCGTAAAAAAAATTTTTTATTTTCTCCATAAATAAAAAATACTATTTTAAATTGAATTAGATTTGGCGCTTCGGTTAAAAAAAGAGCCTACTCTATACCGGGACAATCTAGTTTACCCTATACGTAAACGTAACCGTTTTTTTTAAATTTTTTTTCTCCTCTGCGTTTGTACAAATCGCGTGGCACGCGATATTCAAAAGTGTCCTATTCTCCATCTTTATCTCGCACTATATGAATAGTAGTTTTAGTGTACGCTCACTTGGTAGCAGCACTGTTGTACTATTGATTTTAACTGCAAGGGGGGCAAAGGGTGAAGGGGTAATAAACACGCGCAGCCACCCTCCATAGCCCGAGACACAGTCGGCAGCTTAGGCGCCCTTAAAAAACATCGCTATAAGAGCAAAAAATTAAAAAAAAAAAAAAAAAAAGGGAACGCCTAATTTATTTATTTTTTATTTTATTTTTTGACATACCCACGTTTTGTCAGAAGAGAGAAAAAATCAAACTATTTTTATGTAAAATTTAAGTAGATAAAAGTAAAGTAATAGTAAAATTCGAAGAGAAAAAAGACACGGTGTTAGGTATACGTCTGAGTAGAAGATTTCCAAGTGCAAGGCAACTACGAATAGTCCTGCAGTCATGCACGCGGATTGTTTATCGAGCCGCTGACCACGTCTCCGCTATCGGAGTGAGTACATCTTTTCAACATTATTTTACCCAACGCAACTTTAATAAAACTCTCTACGCGGGATTATACAAGCTGCTTTACTGAAAAATAATATATCCTCCGAGAGCTGGAGATTTTAATCTCTCTGTTGGCGAAAAAAGAAATTGCAAATCGCCATGCTTTATGTAACGAAATTCTACGATTTTATTTCTCCTGCTATCTCTCGCTGGAATAAAGTATTATTTTATTATTGTTGCACGTCAGTGAAAATAACTTATTTTTTGCACTATTGAATAATTTAGCAGTGTTGATAACCCTTTGCGGAAGCGTTAGGGTTGTAAGTATATAAAACGTTTATTTTTAACACGTGTTGTAATAAGCTGCATCGATAAAATTTTAGTCCTAAAATTAAAAATTCATTGTTAAAAATTTACGTAATTTAAGGGGGTCTTTAGTCGGTATTAATACTCACTTCAATATTTATCATATCTTTAATATCTACGTTGAAACGTATCTTGTGCGTGGTCGTGCTTACATTTTAGATAATATTTCGGGATTAAATTTTAATAACGAGCCAAAAAAGAAAAAAATTTTTTTTTGTTAAATAAAATATTTTGTTTGCACAAGATAAGATTCGTTTAGTTTATTAGCTATGCGCAAAAATTTAATAAAACATTGGTCAAGAAACAGGTCAAACAGCGTTTGATTTTTATCTTTGCATTATTACGTGTTTAGACATTGAAATATTTTTTCTATGATTCTAAGCTAAGCCGAATAGTTTTATTCGCTCGTTAGAAAAAGGTTCGATTGATTCGTTCTGCTTTAATATCGATTTAATGCTATTAAGTTGATACAACAATTCTTTTTATGGATTGATTTTTACTTAAAGAGTTTCAGTGTACGATGTACACGCTCGTTAATTACGGACTATGGATTAATAGATGTATTCGCAAAGAGGATATTATAAAGCGATATTATAAATCAATGTTTTGTCGTTAACTTCAATTTATTTTTCGTAATTTATTAATCTAAAATTATTATCGTGTTTTAAATTCTTATATAATTTTTTTTTTTAAATTTTTCTCTTCAAAATCTTTTATTTTCAACCACTTATTTTAATTAATACGCATTGTACTTTTTTAAACTTTTTTATATTTTCATAATACAAAATCCAACTCTTTTGAAAATCATAATCTCGACCTATACTTTTTTAAACAAAGTAAAAGTATTTTCGGACTGCAAAGTGTTATGTGTATTAGATATGTAACATATAAATCAATATCTTTTACATGTTTTGTTATCTTTTAAAACATAAATTCAAGGAAAATTTTATTTGATAAAATAAAAATTTTATAAAACTAAAAAAGATAAATATGAAATTCCAATAGCTGATATTTCGATATTGAATTTAGAATAATTTATAAAAGTTTAATAAATTAAAATATTTTAATATAATTTAATTGATGTTAAATTAAATTTTAATATCTTACAAGATAAATTTCTCGAAAAATAATAAGCAATTAAAATTTTTTTCAAATTTTTAGAGAATTTTATCCTTTTAGTAAATTAACTTTTTATCAAATTTGATCTAACGATTAAACTAATTTACACTCCATCTTAAAGCGGAACATAAAAAATCAATAATATTTTCTTATTCATTTTATTTTTTTGCACAATACTGAAATATTATTTTTTTAAAAAAACTAAAATGAGTATAATATTATATTTAAAAATATGTAATTAAATTATAATTTATAAATAAAACTAAAGTTTAACAAACTAATTTATTTGAGCTTATAAAATTAGCTTTGCATTTAAAATAAACCTAATTATACAACTTCAATAAAGAATTACATAAAAGAACTTTGTACAAAGTTAAAAACATAAATATTATAATCTTTTTCAAAATTGCATAAATATTTTTTAAAGGCATTGTTACATGAATAATACGAAATGCTAACAAAAACATTTAAACAACAAAGTAAAGAAAAGTTCGTTGACCTATATTTTCACCAAAGGCTTAATAAAATTCTAAATAAATAATGGTACAACGGTCGTATTTGAAAAATACTTGAAAAAAAAAGATCGTACTTTCTCTTCCTATACCACCGATCGAAGTCGGCCGCCACTTGCGTGCAGCGAGAGCAAGTTCTACAATAAGTAGAAGGATGAAGCGCCTATCTATTTCGTTGAAAACTGCAACATGCGCTTAATTTATATCCGTTCTATTCGAAGCTAAAAGTCTGAAGAAAAAAAAAATTTTCTTTACATATTTACAGCTGGTCTGTAAGTTTTGATTCAAGTGTTTGCTGTGTTTGAAAATTTATAAAATAAAAAATCTTATATTCTTTCTCGGTACGTTAGGAGAAAGGTTAGAAAAGATTTTGTTACGTAAATACAGTATTTGCAGTATATGCATTTGAACATAGTACGTACATGAAATCTTGAATAAAAAAAAAGTTTATAATTAATGAAAGCTTCGAAACAATGTCTTACCATTTCCTACACTTTTCTACTTAAAAATATTATTTTCCTTAATTTTTATAATTCGCTTCTTGTATAACACACCGCTCGTTACCGACTGCCAGAATAATTTGAATTTTGTAATGAATAAATGATTACGCTAAGATACTTGTAAATAAGAACCTTCAAAAAATTTTATTTAAATCATCAATTTCTGACAGGTGTTTTCAGGAAAAATTTTGATAATTAAATTTTATTCATGCTATTAAGAGCTAATTAAAATCTCAATGATATATATTAAAAATCTGTAATCTTAATATTAGTTAATAGACTGATAATCGCTGAAATATAAAAATTCAAAATTTCTTAATTTATATTACATAATGAGTCTGTTTTGTAACAGAAGAAATCAATATTTGCTTATATGAGAAATAACTATACAGTGAGTTTGATGAAAAAAATTTTGATTTCATTCAAAATCTCTATATAAATATTTCAAGTATTGTTTACTTTTGCAAATGATATTTTTTTTAGTTTAATTTTTACAATATTTATTAATTCTAAATTTTAAAATATTGAAAAAATATTTAAATATATTCAAAACCGTAAATAAAAAAGATCATTTAATGACTATAAAATAAAATTTAGCATCTGTTGTACAAAGTACGTTAAATAAGATACTGAATGAAAGTAATATTATTTTTTTATGCAAAGTTTTGGTTAAAAATATATTTTTTCAATCAAGATTTGTAGTGATGAAGCAGGTTTCTCTATTTTATAGTGGAGAAATTACATGCAAAAACTACTTTCTTCTTTAACATAATAAAAAAATAGAGCAAAATTTTCACTAAGAAAAAAAATATAAAATTATTTTAGAGAGTTTAAGTGATACAATATTTTTAAAAAATCCATCTATTTCTTACGGCAATGTTATTGAATAATTCAAAATTTTTTGCTACAATAATTATTTCATAATTATTTGTAATTCATCTAATTATCGTTTATTAAAAAAAATTGATGAATCACCACATGATCGATATAAAAAAGATAAATTACAATTAAATAAAGTTATAAGCTTCAATTAACTTTAAATATTTTTAAATTATACAAAGTAAAATATTGAAAAATTTATTAAGAATTAAATCATCGTGTATTTTTGGTCAAAAATTTGAAATCAAACGCATTTTATTTTTTTCATATAAGGAAACTTTCATTCAAATAAACAGAAAAAAAGTTTGAATACATTACTAATGTTTTTGAACCTTAAAACCAGATACTCAAAAATTGTATACACGTGTCCGTAAAAACTTGTTTTGAAAAAAGTGCAAGTGATTCAAAGAATTCATATAGGAATAAAAGAAACATTTTTTATCAGCTAGTTTTTTTAATCCATGATTCATTTTTCTCAATATAAAATATCATCAGCTTGTTAATGATAACAATCGACTTAGAATAAAAACTAATTTATAATGAAAAAAACGTTTACTTAAATCCAAAGGAATCTTTGCCCGCTTAATCTAAAATTACAAATTAAAAGTCGTAGAAATTCTGCCAAACCAAATAAATTTATGAAAATATGAAATTTTTTTTCGTAATTTGAAATACGTAAAAAAAGAGATATGACCTTGTCACGAAAAAAAAATCGGCAATTTCACAAAATCGTTACATAACACGAGAACACATGATATTTCTCGATCAAATAAATGCTAAGTGGGTTAAGTCCGATGACTTTGAACCATGTGCAAAGGGAAAATGTTTAGAATCACGAAGATGATCATATAAGCCCATCGAATATAAAAGGTACCGCCATATTGTTAGAAGGACGTAAGATTAATTTTTTCTGCACGCAATGCCAATTAGAATTATAAGACAATTATTATTCCATTTATTGCAATTTTAAAATTGTAACGGATGTTCAAATGTTTTATTTTTTAATAAAGCTTGATTCAGTAAAAATAGAATATAACATTTGACAATGAAAGACAAATGCAGACTATTTTGTGACTTTTTAAGATTTTTCAAGTATTGATAATTTTAACGAAAAAAGGCCAAAGTGCGAAAATAAATTTGAAGAAAATATCATACAATTTGAAAGCCATTATCGTTTGAAATTTTAATAATTCTTATCATAAATAGATATCTTTGACCTGTGACATTTTTGTAAAAACATTATCACATATTTATTAATTTTAAATTGTTTATTTATAAATTAAAATTACAAACTAGCAATCATATTTGAAATAATTTACTCATTGGTTTTATAATTCTTAAAATTTTAAAGCAATAAATAAATGATCATTTATGTGAATTAATAATTTGGAATTTGAAATATTAAACAATGAAATATCATTCATCGTTCTTCAATGCTTAAGTCAAAATGCTAAAAATTTTCATTAGTTGATTTATTTATATACAACACAATTATGCCTTTGCAATAACTACATTTTACATATGTGAAATTTTATTTTTTATCTAAGCTACGAATTCATAATTATTGATCTAATACAACCAAATTTAATATCATATTATATTAATTAAAAAACACAATGTTAAATAAATTAAATAAAATGGAACATATTAAAATATGTTAAACTGAAAACTACTTGAATATCAAAGAAAATAAAATGATTTGATCTTCCACTTAAATTCTTAAAATAATGCTAACTATTAAAAGTTGTCAAAAGAAGCGCTCACACATAGTAATAAAAAATGAGATTGAAAAAAAATATGTACCGAACAGGTCGGTTGACTTAACTATTCAAGGTTTTAAAGCTTTCAAGTTCGTTGTGATATGATAAGCGTGTGATACCAAAGCCTCCGGTGCTTTTGTCGCATGGTATTAATGCATTATGTATTGAGGTGGGATCAAAGTTGCTTGTTAATCGAATTTTTGGCGGTTTTATTTCTCATTTTTTTCCATTATTATGAATAAACTTTTAATAGTTATTTTGTATAAATATAAACTTTTGATAGCATAATTAATAATGAACATGTCATAATTTTTGCATTGCTTTTTAGAGGTGGTTATAACTTTTTTTTATTTTTTGTTCTTTAAAGTATACTACGATTTGTAATGAATTTACAATTTAACTTGAATGAAATTACAAAGTATAATTTACAATAGCAAGAGATTAAACGTAACGTTACTTGGTAATAAATTTCCTTCGTATGAACAATATATACAGATTGCAAAAAATTACTTAAAAATTTAAAAAAAATTAATTTACAGAACTCAAAAATGATTTGAAATATAAGCTAATATGTACGTCTTATGAAATTTACTCCTATTTAAATAAAATCATTTGATGTTTTTAGATGAAGTCAAATTTGATATTTATTTTTTTACAATATAACATTTTTTTTAATTACAATATCAGTTATCTGAAAATGATTAAACAAACAAATTATATAATAATAAAATCGATGGTAATGTAATTATTAAACTTTAAATATTATTTTATGTAAACAAGTTCATATACAGCATTTAATTTATGAAGAATAGTTATTTCTGTATATCATCTTTAAAAAATCACTTAAGAATATTACCTAATTTAATTATTTTTGATAAAAATATTCATAAAAATTTATTATCATTATTGTTTTCATGCTTTATAAATTTAAAAATAGTTCTAAAATGATACATGTAACAGAAAAAAATGATCATTGCAACATTAAAAGGAATGAAAAGTTGAAATAAATAAAAATGTATATGAGAAAAAGGCCCACATTTTGAAGAATTTTTCATCACGTTTTAATTACGCGTTGATATTATAAACATTGATCAAGATAAAAGAAGTTGCACTTGCAAATTCACGATCGAATAATTAAAGAATTTTCTTTTTCTTTTTTGCCCTCATATATATCGCATTTAATGACATTGGCTTGGCTATAATATCTTAGTGTGTTAGTAGCAGTTTTACAAGTTTATATTCTGAAATTCAAGCACGTTCAGTTAACTTATAGCTATCGAAAGTGAGAGGAAGTGTCAAAAGCAAAGTTTTGCTTGAGATATTTGCAATTTCGATTTATTTTATATATCCCCTTGCATATAATTTCATTTCTTATACGTCTAGTAGTCTATAAAAGAAAAACATAAATTAAGAATTTAACAATCATGCAAGATCATCCAAGTGAATCAGAGCCACTATTTAAAGTAATTCTAATGCATTTTTTTAAATTTTAAGTTCGACGAATTATGTTTTACATAGAGCTGTTTAATTAGTTGTACGTGTTAAATTAAGAGATAAAAAATAAAATTTAAATATTTTTCTTCTACAGTTTTTCCAATGTTTTCAGCGTAAGTAATTAATGAATAAACGAGTTTAGTTTTTGCATATAGTGCATATAAAATTAATGATTTGTTAAATAATTTAAAAATAGTAAAATAAAATAAATTTATTTGAAGATGCAGTTGATAAAGATGCGTATATTTTTATAATGAGTTTTTGTTTGACTTTTTTTTATAATTAATAAAAGACAATATTCATATTACAATGAGTGTTAAATATTCCTTTTTGTTGATAATTAAATTTTTAAAGACTAATAAATAATGAAATAATTGAAAAAATTTTTGGAATTTTTGTTTTTTGTATTTAGCCAACGTTGTATTTATGTAATATGATAATGCTTCGGCATTTACGGATTTGTAATACATAGTGGATCCATCTACGTTACACAAACGGAACTATGAGCTTTTCACATTTTCCTTCTTTATCAAGAAAGTTAATATATTCATAAAAACACGTCACAAATAATTTTCATTTTATAAACATAATTGTTGATTACATTTTACGAGTTGATTGCAAATAAATTCAATATTTTAGAATAGATAAATCAAAAAATATAATTATTAGTATCAACGTTTTAAAAAAAATTTTATGATATTTTACTTTTGCAACATCAATTAAATCAATGATTTTTTAATTTGCATTTAAAATAAATATTAAAATGTACGAACTTTTTTTTCTGTAATCAAAAATGGTTTGCTTATAAAATATTAATTTACAAACATTCATAAAATTAAAGAAAAAAAAATTTATTGGTTTGAAATAAAAATTTATTGAAACCTCCAAAGTTTATAATGAAATAAAAATAAAAAAATATGCAAGTAACGTATTTTAAATAATTCATTTAACATTTTGATTGATATGTGATGTCAAACATGTAAATTTTCTTTTTTTCTTAAATCTCTTGTCAATGTCAAAAATTATTTACACCGTTCTTTTCTTATTGTCAAGAATTATTTACACCATTTTTTTCTTATTGTCAAGAATTATTTACACCATTTTCTTGTAAGTTTTTAACAAAACTCATCCTCTAATTTTTCTGGTAGAAAACATTTACGTAAAATTAAATTTTTGAACTTGAGGGAGTTTCTAAAAATTTGTTTACTTCATGCACTTTACCTCAATTTATTTTTACTATTTGATAATTTAAATTTGTATGCCTTTTTTATCTAAAAAAAATGGAAAAAAGTAGAAAAATAATTTAAAAGTACAGTTTTAATTTTATACTTTCAAACAATTTCTATTTATTTTTATTTAATATAAATATAAAAGTACACTACTTGTTATTAATGAGTAAACGAATAAAAATAAATATGAACCCTATTCAATTGGTTCATTATAATGCATATGTTACATAATTAAAAATTAATTTCTAAAAAAATAACAAGTATGCAGAGAGGACCTTTTTGAAATTAATTTTCTTTCAAATGAATTTCATGATATATGCAAAAAATGATATATCCAAAAATAATTTCTGATTTATTTTGAAAAAAAAATTTTTATGTTAAAAAAATTAATGTTTACTTTTTATAAATAAAAATTTTTGTAATTTTAAATAATTTTATATCATTGTGGCCATTACATATACTATACAGCTCCATTATGCTGCGTTATTATTCAAAACAATCGATATCATCCTGTAATGACATTATTTATAACTTACACGTCTATTTAAAAATTATGTGATATTCGTAAAATTTTTAATTTATGATAATAAATAGCAGTGTAATGAGCAAGAGGAAAATAGGGAGTCACGTTAAAATAGATATTTCAAATGAGTACGTTTTCGTGTTTCAAATGAATATTATTGTTATTTATAAATATTTTTAACAGGTAATTTCCTGAATTATTTTAATTCCCGAGCAAATTTCTCTCATAATTAAAATTTTTAACAATAGAATTTCAAAATTGATTGTATAAAAAATCAGAATGGAAATATTTTGACGTATTTACGTTAAGAATTTAAGCCGAAATACCGATTATGTTTATGCGAAAACATTAATAACATTTAAATTGTATGTGTAAAACATTTAAAGACAATCATATTTATAGCTTATTAAACTATGCTAATGAAATTTTAATTACTCCAGCGAAATAATTGTGAATAATTATAAATCAATAAAAAAAACAGTAACTGCATATAATTCCGGAAAATAACTGAGAAATTACTATGCAATTTTAATTATTTTTAATTCGCAAACGCGTCGTTTGATGAAAACAGTGTGATAATAATCTATCGCTCGTTAAATTATAAGTTAAGATGTAGAAAAATTGATCCGCAAAACCCTGGTAGAAAATTCACCATCTCAAATGGTGAAAAAATTAACGATTGGCCAACTTTCTTAGTCAATTTTTAGCCAGTCACTGGTAAAAAGTTGTCGAAAAAATGGTGAATGATTTAATTTTAAAGTTGAAAAAATTGGAACTTAATTATTAAAATTTACATATATTTATTATATATATATATCTTATTTTAACTAATGTTCGATTTTCTTTTAATGTAACTATATATATTATTAATTGTTTCATAAATATGTTATTTGATTTATCACGCGTAAGCAGATAGTATAGTGCTGCAAACATTTTGCGTGGAGTATAGCTGTTAGGTTATGTATCTATATAGCGACAGCAGATGATAGCAGAAAAGCGTGATCATAACCTTCAAATAAAATATTATAATTTTTTTTTTTTTTTTTTTTTTTTTTAAAAAGATTAATATATAAAGGATATTGTCCTCTATATGATTAACCTTTTATATATGGTGAAGTCGAGGAAGTCCCCCGCCCGGCATCTGTTTAACACATTACATCAGACTAGGACTGTCAGACCCACCATACCGAAAACTTTGACTACCGATGGATGGTCAGCCACTTTTGTAACCAACAATCAACCGATACCCAATGAGGTCGGATTTTTTAAAGAGTCGCGATATAAATGGCACATACACTTATTTTCTTTCGAAAAAAAAGTTAGAGGTACCTGGCCAGGATTCGAACCCATGCCCTCCGCGTTGAAGGCAAGAGCTCTATCCATTACGCCACCGCGCTCTTACCGCCACCGCGCTCTTACTAAAATATTATAATAAAATTAAATATATTCACCATTATTTTGTCAACTTTTCACCATGAAAGGTCGCTAGATAGCAGGGTATTTGGCCATGATTTTTAGCATTTTTTGGTCAAATTGATAAAAAATGGCCTATGCTTAGCCAAAAGATGCTGAAAATTTCTACCAGGTAGCCATTGCTTATAAATTGATTTATTAAAATTTCCGACATTTCGGAAGCAGTAAAACTCCCCTCTTCAGAAGGATCACAATTTAAGAGCTTATAATTTCAAGTAACACCAACATTATCATCATCACACACAATCTTGTAGACAAAGATATCGAGCTGATTATTTCATGCTGATAATCTCAAAATCATAAAATCCAATTTCATTAATAATGACTTTTCAATTAACTTCTTTGATAAATATGTTAAGGAAAGACACATGCAGATTTCCAATTTTAACTATTTTAAAAATCAGATGATTAATAAGAGAAGGTTTATTAGTTCCGAAATCATTGTTTTACTATGCATAAAAAATTTTTGCCAGAAACTTGATAAAATTTAAAATGAATATCAAATAGTACAAATTAACAAAAATTTTAATAAACTCGGTTTCGTGGCATCTGAAGAAGGACAAAGTCATTGCATTTGATGCAAAAATTGTAGCTTTATAAACAGACCTTTAAATCTCATCTATATTACAGAAAATCTTACATTTTATACCTTAAATCGTATTGAGGACAAAAATAATTTAAAAAGTATTTATAAAAACTCGATTTTTAGTTTTAAAAAATTTTTTATTTAATTTTTCTATTTCGAATAATTAACTTTTTGATAATTTCTGTCCATTTCACTAGTCATCTTTGTTCTGCGATCTTGCAGAAGTATTTGTTATTAATTTGATCTTATTTGTGTACATATTTCCATATACACATAGTAATGCATTAACGCAATGTTCTTTTTTCTTATCTTTTTCTTTGATTTTAAACGGATTTTTTTCTGTATACTCTAATTTTTTACCTGCAGTTCGTGGTGAAGGTTTAACATCTACCTTATAGTCCATCATCACCAGATCTTTCTATATTTTTCTTATTTCTTTAACTTGAGTTTTATAATATAGTTTATTTTAGTTTCATATTTGCGTTAATTTTTTTATAATCATTCATTATCTTTTAATAACTCCACTTTTTGTTCGTTTTTAGATTAATTTAGCCAATTTATTTTATTTTTTAAGAGTACAATTTTAAATTCATCTATATATATTTTTGTTTATAATATAATTTTGCCTTGAAGAAAAGATTTTGACTGCTCTCACTAGAAATGTTCGACAATTTAATAAAATAATTTTTAATTAGTTTTCAATATACTTTAAAGAAATTTAATAAAAAATTGATTTTACTCCTGGAAGAAAGAACTACTTTAAGTGTTTTTCGTAATTGCTTGCACTTATTAACAGTTAATAACAGATATTGGCTTTATCTAGAAATTATCAAAAAAAAATTTTACAAAAAAGATAATAGATAATAATGGAAAGAAATTTTTATTCGTTAATTTAAAAAATTTTACGATGATTAAATTTATTTTTAAATTGATAATGGCTTCTTAAGATCGATTAAGTTCTTATAACATTTCTAAAATTTTTTAAATTAATATTTTTATGGACTTATTAACTGCCGTTTTCAATATTACTTGAGTAAATCTGTTCTTTTTTTAAATTAGGAAATGAAATTTGAAAAAAATTATAATTTTATATTCCTAGAATATATAATAAATGATCCATTAAATGACTTTTTATTCACATAATGAATGAAAAGTTTTAGCTAAACTCAAAAACTTAACAGCATATTAAAAAAATAAATTTACAAACTGCTTAAGACTTTGTTACAATACATTAATTGTTTAATCTTTTGTTATGTTTTATTTGCATAGGACGTGGAAAGAGGAGAGCTCCATAACGGCACAAGCGAATCAGATAATCCATCCTCAAGATTAGTAGGAAATAACATATTATCTGAAAGATCGAACAACAATAACAATAGCAACAGCAACAACAACATCAATAATAACAACAGCAACAGTAACGGTAACAGTAATTCAACAACAGTATCAAGTTCAACGACAAGCGGGGTCGCTAGTGTCGTTACAACAGAAAGTGCCTCATCTCTAGAGCTTGGCTTAGCCGGAGCAGTTGATACGCAAACGCATGGAGTAACTGGTGGTGGCGCCTGTGGCGCTCTTAGCAATAATAATAATCGTCGAGCTGGCTTGTCGGCTGGTAGCCGTTGGGCCGCAGTCGCTCGTCTACTGCGGCGCCTGCTCGTGGCAATGTTACTACTGGCCGGCCTTGCGGCCGTTCTAGCTGCGTTATGGCTCTACATGGGCCCGTTATTTATAATACAACTTTGCGTTGTTGCTATCGTTGCTTACTTTGTTGCTGGCGGTAGATTAAGGTGGTTCTATGTCGCTATTAAAACGGCACCTCGTGATATCAAGTGAGTATCAGAAACAATAAATTATAAACAAAAAACTTTATCTCTTTTTTTTCTTAATCGTCTTTTATAAACGCTCAATGCTAATGTTTTCCTCCTGCATTCTAATTAATGCTTGTTTTGTTTATGATTTAAAGTTTTTAGCGAGCGCTTTGGAATGGATAATTTTTTGTTCCAAGTGATAACGTCAATTAAAAACTATTCCACTTTTGCTAGGTATTTATAGCGCGCGCGTTAAATTTAAGATAAATGTTATTTTTTACATAAGAACAAATAAAAATTTAACGTTTATGTTTAATTTTGCTTTTTTCACATGTTTTTATTAAGTTTTATTAAGTTATTATTATTTTTATAAAATATTTTCCTAACAGTGTGAAGAGGTTCAAATATTTCAAACATTTTTATTCAATAACTTTAAATACTGACTGAAAACTTTGTACTTTCTTTATTTATATTAATTGCAAGTGAAAACAATAATTTTATAAATCATTTATCATACGAGCCATCATTTAAATTTCTCTAAAAAATTATTTTTTCAAAAATTCTCATAAATTCGAGTTTCTAGAAGCGTTGCACATTTTCTAAGAAAGGTGCAGTGCATTTAAGAGAGCCACGTTTCCCGCTTTCTCCTTGGCTCTTTGGAAAACGGGTTCTTTCTTTTTTTTTTCTTTCTTCAAACTCTTTCTCCTGTGGTACGAATTTACAGGTTTACCTCTATATATATACTTTCTCTAACGCAAAGTAGGCTCTCTCGAGGCATTTTATAAAAGCAAATTTTTTTCTTTTTTATTTCACATTAGTCAATCGTCATAGCGCTTAATTTTCTTTTTTATCTTTCTTTCAAGCTTCTTTTTTTTTGTATTTTGATGCGATGAATCGCGTGAATAAATTTCCTATGACGAAGGTCGACCGGAGTTGAAGTTGATTTTTTTTTTTTCGTGTCTTTTAAAGTTCTTACGTAAATGCACGCGCGTTTCTACTTTGATCGAACGAGCACGTTGAACTAAAAAGCTCGTTATGTACATAATTTTAATTTTGATATAATATTTCCTTTTTATAATTGTAGTTAAATATGAAAATATTTTTGAAAGTATTAATTATAGTTGTGTATTTAGAATCAATGTCAAAATATAATTAACAGGTTGAATGAATACTTTTTTAAAAAAATACTCGTTAGGCGATTACGAAATCAATTTTAAATTTACATTGTTTTCTCATATTTGTTTACATGCCGACTTTAATTGAAAATTTTCAGTAATTTTACATGACTTAGGTTTTTCGATCTAATTCATCTAATTAATAGCGCATTTTTGTATGATTTCCGTAGTCAATAGCTCGTTATTAAGTGAAACTCGGTAACGTGGTATTTTCTCGTTAAAAGAATTAATTTTTTCAGACAGTATATACATATATATTTGAAAATTTTCTTGATATCGATAAAAATTTAGCCTTTGTGAAAAAAATCCGCATAATAAGTGTACTTGAGAGCGTGATCTGTTCGTGCTTTTTTTTTTAATAAACGACTTATATATACTTGTAGAACTCATTTGAATATACGTATACAACTGATTTACATTGGATATAATGATTAAGCGCGTATACTTGTTATAGATACATTAAATTATTGAAAAAATATATCCCAAGTTGAACTATTTTTTCGAATTTATATATAGCTCTTTAATATATATAATTTGTATGTAAAAATTATTAAAACCTAATTTTTATGCAATTTATTAAAAATCAATAAAAAATACAATAACAATATTCTACTTTAAAATTAGATAGAGATTAGATACTTTTAATTAAAAAAAAATAAAAAAGTAAAAAAATTTTAATCAATAATTTTAGTTAATAATTTTGATTTATACGAGCAGAGAATTATTTATATAAACGCAAATCAATGCAGCTTATTGATTAGAGAATATGTTTGATTAATTTTTTATTTAAATTTTGATAAAGATTATGTCATTCTACACATAATTTATATCTAATAATGACTCCTCTAATAACGATAAATTTTTATGAAGTCTTTAACAAAATTAAAATTATAAATGAATCAAACATCCCATGTAATAAAATAATTGATAGATCATAGTAAGATGTCTAATGCATAGTACCAAAAAGTATCTAATTTCTATCTAATTTTTAAATAGAATATTGTCACTATATTTTTCATTGATTTTTATTAAACTGTATAAAAATTAGGTATAATCATTTTTATATACAAATCATATTGAAAGAGCTATATATAAACTTGAAACAGTAATCGTCTTGAATATACTCCAAGACAATGTTTCATTAAAGTACGCGGTACGATATAGATATACATGGATTTTTTTAATGATAATAAAAAAGTTACATTCTTGATTTTTAACTAATGCATTAATGCGAAAGTATATTTTTAAAAATTAAAAACAAAATTAATGTTATAGAAATTTAATTAAATAGAAAGTCTCGATTAAAATAGTGAAATTTATCTAGTAACTTAATATATATTCATATAGTTTTCTTTATTGAACAAAATCCAGTCAGATATAAAATTATGTACATCAATAAAATTTACTTGAATTCACGTCGATTAAAGTCAAATTGACAATGTAAATAACGATCATAAAATAAAGAGAAAAACTTGAAAATAGCGAATTACATAACGAACGTGATTCTTTGAATTTAAAAAACGAAACACAACAATATCAATAAATCCTTAATTCAACGATATGCACGCAATGTTTAATAAAAAAAAATTTAACGAAAAATCACGCTTACGATTTTATTAAAACCATGCGCAACATCGAGTCTTAAATACCAATTTATTTAATGGTACTCGTACACTTTTAATTGTTTTAAAATCACAAACATTTCCGTAACTGCAGCTTTACACGAGCTTGGCACGCTTGTTAAATAAATATACATCAGCGTCATTGAGCAGTACAAAAATTACTTGTCATAATTCAATTAAATATTTTTTCTTTTAATTTCTTAATATGATCACATTTTATTATTTTATTAACAATCACTAGATCAATCAATTTTTCTAATTTCTTTTTATGGAAATTATTTATAGTGTAAAAAATAAAATATTCACGCGCTTCCTCATTATTATAATATTTTTGTATTCAATCAAGGAAAACAAACGAAATCTTTCCTTAAATCATTACGAAAATTAGCATAAATTCCTTAAATACCTACGAAAAACATAAAATAATTTAAGCACAATTAAACTTTGAACTCATATAAAACTTTCCTCATATAAAACACCGAATATACTCATTTCGTATTAAACGATTTTAGTTGAGGAATAGAGAATGAGCACGTTGGCCTGTACAAAAAGACAGTAAAAAAAAAGAAAAATAGAAGTAAAAAAGAAAAAAAAAAGAAACCAGATGAGAGGATATGAAGAAACGTGCGTGCGTCGAGAGCACGACCGGTTCTCGCGCTTGAATGTAATATATTTTGCACGATACTGCTTATAATATTACGCACACTCGTTATACGCTTGTATATATGATTAAATTTAAAAAAAAAAGAATTTCAAAGCAGCTGTCCTTATGAAGAATCAAAAATCAATGCTGAGTGTATGGGAAAACGCAAAATTGATGTGTTGGTTCCAATGATTCACTTCAATTTTTAGTACAATTATTAGTACACATTTATAATGATATTATAATATTTAATTAATGATAAACCTTGGTAGAAAATTGACTATATGATAGAATTTTTGCTTGACTTAATTTAAAATGACACTTACCTAGAAATTCTTTGAACAAAATTTTAAGGTAAGTGTCCCTTTAAGTTTATGTTTATCAGAAATGTTGCCCAAAATAGGGTCAGTTTTTTCTCAGCAGAACCCCTTAAAATGAATATAAATAGATAAACTTATTAATGATTAAAATAATATAATTTTCATTCAAAATGACATATTTTCCTAGTTTATTGAATAGACTTGCTTAAAATAAAAATATAGTTCATTTGTTTTATAAAAGAAAACGTGAAATAAAATTTGTGACTAATGCGACATTTCGTTAAAGAAAAAAAAAGTTGGAACATAAATATTTATGAATTCATACTTTTTACAACGATATAAATTTAAAACTACTTACTAATGTTAAATATTAATGCTGCATTACTAAGTAACATCGATATGCACATTTCTAATATTTAAGAAAGCCCCTAAGTGACATTCTTTCCCATGATACAAAACTTAGATAATCAATGTTAATCCTATGTATGCACAGATAAAAAAAAGTGATAACATTGTCATTATCTGTTTCAAGAAATATACTGTCTCGAAACTTCAACGTTTTTGATTTGTAATCTAACGAACGATGTTAATCGATAATAAAGACCGGATAACCTTTTGGACTATTTTGTTCACGTGCGATCGTTTTACACATAGATAATTAATGGCTAATTAAAGATTTTCAATCCTTGATTGCATCGCGCTTGATATCAACGAGATATAAAAGTAGCGCTTTTCAATAGTCATGATTTTATTATTTACTACTTCGTAGTTGTACAACCTGTTGATTCGCGTGTAAAGGCATATAGATAAAATTACGCATTATATACCTTTACTTTATAACCAATACACAATCTCTTTTTTTTCAAAATTTCTGATTCATTAGTTTCTGTTCGTCAAAAATATATTTCATTACAAGTTTTTTTTAATATAAATTTCATTGATTCACTATGAAAAAAAAATTTGAAGCCCCTCATATGTTCCCCATGAGGATTATTTCATAATGTTTTTATTCTTGCCACACTCTGGCATCCTCCGTTCTCAAGGAAACATAACGGAATAATTTATACGAACAGAGGCTATATACTGTATATGTTTGCCTATATACATGTGCCATTAGCGTATTCAAGTGAATTTTTAAATTATCAATTTCTTTTTATTTTCTGAAGTAAGAGAGAAAAAAAATTGATGAAAATTTTTTCTTTTAATTATTATGATAATTTAATCATGGATAGAATATAGATGATAATTAATGAAATTTAAATATTACAGAGCAATCAGCCGTTATATACGTCTACTCCTGACAATAAAGGGTCATGAAAGGAAGGACAGAAGTGTTGCCGATGTATTTCGACAGCATGTCACTAAGAATCCCCATAAACCGTGTCTTATTTACGAGGACCAAGAGTGGACCTTTCAGCAGGTATTAATTAAAGCATATTTTTATCCTCGTTTTATTTTATAAATAGAATATTGTCCTGTCTTAAAACGATGAGGTATCAAAATTTTTCTTATCATTTAATTTTTACAATAGAGTTTAATTTTAAAAAAAAGAACAAGTTCTGAATTAAAAATTTATAAAATTTCGAAATTTACAAATGACTAATCAAGACGCTTATAATTTTACCGTTATCGTAAGTTAATCACGTTAAGTAATATCCTTAAAAATAAGGTCTTGGAGTACAATATAAGAGAATAGTTACCTATGAATAATTTTATTCATTAGGTCTAATAATTATAACTTAAATATTTCATTTGGCAATTATTTGGCCCAGAGTTTTTAGCAACATAACAAGATAAAATAAACTTTAATTTCGTGTAAGATTTCATAGCTTTATTCATTTAAAACTTAAGTGTAATTAAAAATAAAAATAATTTAAAAATTAAAATATTTATTTACAATTACTAGATAATTTAACCGAAACATATTAATTTTATGTCTTATAATTTTGAATTACAAATAAATCTTATTAATAAAAAATCAAAAAAGTCAAGTTTAGTTATCGTTATTTTTATTTTCTACGTTAATGAATATTCATGATTTAATGATTACCAAAATATATGCTTTCAAAATCACGTATGAAATTTCGTATCAATTCTGATACTTCGATTATTACAAAAAAGGGTCTAAATGATAAGGCTATAGGTGTTTATCGTTCATCATTTAATTTTAGAAAATCCTTGATGCTTTTCTCATTCAATAGTAAAATATACTTTGTGTTTCATTACCAATTGTTTTGTTTTAGATAATAACATATATTAAAAGTAAATTATGTCTGCTGGTCAGAGATAAATAATGTAAATAGAAATTAAAAGTATAACGAGATAAGTCTGGTATTATTATATTAATCGGTCAAATTTTGGATAATATGTCGTGTGGCAATTAAATGCGAGATAAAATTTAACTTTTTTATTACACCCATAAGTGGACATACAAAGTATTTGAAAGCAAAAGATGAATCAGTTTTTTTATAATATGTAATTTTATTTGAATTATTGAGTTCGTTAACTTTTAATCATCTCGAACGTTTTATGGATTATTCAGTGGCGATAAAATTTGTTTATTACACAACATTGTTCAGTCGATTATTAATTAATCAAACTATTAATAGTTGCCCAATGTTTCACTATTTAACTGTAATAATAATTTCTGTATAAAAATATAATACTATTAGTATTAGGAAATAAGTAAAGTCGGAAACTGATTTGAAATAATGAAATAACCAATTTAAATAATGAATAATTGATGAAAATTTCTAAAACAAAAGAAAAATGCAACAAATGATTTAAATAAACAGACGTTATTCAATTTTATAAAAAAAATATTAGTTTATTTTTTTAGAAAATTGAATTAGTAAAAAAATATTTTTCAGGTTGAGGATTACAGCAATAAAGTTGCCTCAGTATTCAAGGCCCATGGTTACAAAAAGGGCGACGCGGTTGCCCTTTTATTGGAGAACCGACCAGAATTCGTGGCCATTTGGCTTGGCCTTAGTAAACTCGGCGTAATTACTCCGCTTATAAATACTAATTTAAGAAAAAGTTCGCTTCTTCATAGCATTACCGTAGCAAGCTGTCAAGCGCTAATTTACGGCGCTGATTTAGCAGAAGGTAAATTGAAAAAAATCATTTTTATTTCTTCGACATCAGATATCGCAATTTCTAATGCACAAGTGTAATCAACGTAATATTTTTTTTTCATTAAATTTCTCATCATCTAAATTCGCAATAAGAAAAATTTCAATTTGTTTTTAATTTTTTTATTATAGACGTAAAGAATTATGTCAATGAAAATGTTTCATTGAACTAAGCAAAAAATATAATATTCAAAGAAATGAAATAAAATAAAAATCATAAAGGATTATCAGAAAAAAAAAAAAATAAAAAATCGATTACTATTTGCTCACTAAATATGGAGAAGACTATAAAACTCACGTATATGTACATAAATGTATGTATAAATGACATAGCAAAAAAAACTTGGCAATTCTCTGTTTGAACTTATATTACACGCGTGCCGCTTTGTAATAATGAAGTACGTGTATGTATGAATCGTAGGAATGAATGAGTCGTGTTAACCGATCGCGTGTTTCTGCAAATTTTAAGCTTTTCTAAACTCATGAGCTCAAGCGTTTTTAAGTAATTACTAATTGAATCACAATGGCTAAAAAAAGATCTTTTAAAACTTAATTTTACACGGATGTTTAATTGGATGTATAATTATTATTGTAGATATGACATAAAGGTGATATGAAATATTTTTAAATGTTTGAAATTTTTGTAAATGTGGAATATTAAATATATGTTAAATTAAAAGTTTAAAATATTTCATAACAAGGAATTCTTTATGCGTTATTCGATTTATCTATTTGACATACTACAATGAGTAATTAGTTCTGGTTAATGTACAAGCACTCTTATCACAACGTTGTTGAACGTTATAGCATTAATTATCACAATAAACAGAAACAAAATTATAATAAAGTCGGTCGATTAATAAAGTGATAAATTAAAAATTCCAGCTGTAAAGGATATTTCTTCGTCATTGGACGCAAAATTAGCCTTATATCGTCTGTCAGATGATCCTAACATTCCGACAGATGGTTTAAAAGAAAAGGAACTCGGTAACTTCCTCGCGGACGCGCCGAGTACACCGCCAGTCATTCAAGACAAGGGATCTTACAGCGACAAGTTAATGTACATCTATACAAGTGGCACGACGGGTTTGCCGAAAGCTGCTGTCATTACAAATTCCAGGTACAGAAGTGTAACCAGTTCGATTAGATAAATAGTTGAAATTATGTTTCATTTTTAATGAACGTAAACGTAACTAAACATACAATGTAGGTAGATTCGCGTAATTGATTTCTATTTTAAATTAGGTGTCAGAGACGTTTTAAAAGGTTAATTATTTTTAGCAGTTCCTTAACATATACAGTAACTTTTTTGAGATTTATCTCAATTTTTAGTTTACTAAATTTTAGCTCAAATCATTAAAAAAATGGATAAACTATTTTATGTAAGTAAAGTATGATAACCACATAATTGTTAATTATTGTTAAGTTCATTATCACGTAAAAATTTTTTAACCCTTTCAGAACCAATTTACATTACAATGTACATTGACATTTTTTGGTTTTTTTGAAATTGTGCAAAAGTGGCTTCAAATTTTGTAAAAAAAATATGTGTATTAGATTGAAGTGGACTATTTCCGATCTCAAACTGAGGGCCTAAGTTATTATATCTTTGATAGAAACTGAGAAAACTTGAAAAGAAAAAAAAAAAAAAAATTTTTTTATCGCAAAAATTGCTTAATAAATGAACACTTATCATCGCTAAATGGTTATCAGAACTTTTCATGATGAAATAATAATTCCGTTCTGAAAGGGTTAAATTATAACAATCAGTAATAACTATATGTCAATATTATATTAGACATAAACTATTGATTTTATTAAATTTACAATGATGAGTCATCATTCTTCGAGTTATAAAAAGAATTTTGAAAACCCTATCGAAATATTGGCTTAACATTATGATTTTCTGAGATCTGTTAAGTAAATGTATGAACAAGTAGAAAAAAGAATGTAAATAACTCGTATGTTTTCATTAGGCTTCCAAGTCAAAAAAGAACTTATATTAATATTCGACGATTATTAATTTTTGTTTTTATAAAATATTTACGATTATCATTTTCAGATTCATGTTCATTGCCAGTGGTATACACTACTTGGCAACATTCCGTACCTCCGACAGATTCTACACACCTTTGCCACTCTATCATACTGCAGGTGGTGTTATGACTATAGGTCAAGCTCTATTGCACGGTGCCACGGTTATCATTAGAAAAAAATTCTCTGCAAGTGCATACTTTAGTGATTGCATCAAGTATAATTGCACGGTAAGATATTTTAGCACTTGTCAATCATAACTAATTTTTTATGTCAATCTAGTTAAATTAAATTTGTTTTAAATCTTAAAAAGGATTAATTAAAAAATTAAAATCAACTGATTTATTTTATTCACAACTAAGCAATTAGCTATTTAAAGGACAAAATTAATAATAATTCTTGCACATCTTTTTATATGTGAGCATAGCTCCTGGATGTAAATTAATTACATTGAAAAATATTAATTCAATAAATTTTGCAATTATTGCAATTATCATTAATATTATATGATTCTAAAAAATGACCAAGTCCATTGTCTACCTATACAAATTTTATTCTGAAGCAAAAGATTTTTCTGTTCTATTAACAATATCAAAGTTACTTTCATTTTTTAAAGTCAAAATATTTATATAAGATTATTTGAAAGAAATTACTAACATAAAAATATCATGTCATAGGTTTCGCAGTACATTGGGGAAATGTGTCGGTACATATTAGCAGTACCACCAAAACCAGAAGATAAAAAACATAACATCCGTGTAATATTTGGAAATGGGCTTAGGCCTCAAATTTGGCGTGAATTTGTTGCACGATTTGAAATTCCTCAAGTATGCGAATTTTATGGCGCCACAGAAGGCAATGCAAATATCGGTAAGTGACATATACTTTAATCAAAATTCGTTTATTACAATTATATTACTTGAATAATTAATTTTTTTCTAATAAAATAATTATTTATTCAATCTTATTTTTATAGTGAACGTTGATAATACAGTCGGAGCAATCGGTTTTGTATCGCGTATATTACCGGCAGTATACCCTATTTCAATTATTAAAGTTGACGCTGATGGAGAACCAATTAGAAATTCTAAAGGATTATGTCAAGCGTGTGAGCCAAGTATGTATACCCATTTATTTACAAAATACATAAAGTTTTCGAACCAAGTTGTGTTAATTTAAATATTTAAAATTTTAGAAATTCTATACTGACTATTAAATTACTATTAAGTTTATCTTTACATAGAATTAAAAAATATTTTATTAAGGTGATGTAGTCGGGCATATGATTTATAGTTACCGACACTGCAGTTTCCCGAATGTTTAATCTTAATTTTAAAAATTTTCGAAATATCTCTATATTATGTTTTTTTATTAATTAAAATAGAAAGCTATAATATAGATATATTTTTTTTTAAATTTTTGGATTAAGGATAAAAAATTTGGAAGACTGTAATGACGGTATTTTACATTTCCTTAATATATTCATGTAAACTTGAACAAAAATGGCAATTTGATAAATTAATAATTTTAATGGTATCAAAGAAGATTTTTATATATCTTGAAATTAAATTTAATCTTTTACTTTTATTTATTTATTGTATAAAAATAAATATTATTAAAATTTGCATTGAATTATTTTTAATAAAATTAAGTTAACAAATAGAATTATTTTAAGCGGTTTACGGGATTTTTCTTCCGTCATGAAAAAACCATTCAGTTTTAGATACATTCCGTATTTGAATAGGATTGTCGAATGTTATTTTTAACACTTGCATCAAGCTAAAAATTTCATTAGGTGCAAAAAATAACACTTACTGTGTGATTATTTGTAAAGACTTGACTGAATCATTCCATAACTTGAATGCACTTATTTAATACATATCTTATATTTTAATTTGCAGACGAGCCAGGTGTATTTATTGGTAAAATCATTCCAAATAACCCGTCCAGGGCATTTTTAGGATACGTAGATAAAAAAGCATCTAAAACTAAAGTTGTTCATGATGTATTTTCCAAAGGGGATTCCGCATTTTTGTCAGGTAAAATAAAAAATTCTAACAATTTATTTACATAAAATTATTTAAAATGATAGCATAACTCATAAAACAAATTATTTACTTTTAGGTGACATTCTCGTAGCAGACGAGTTTGGTAATTTATTTTTCAGAGATAGAACTGGAGATACTTTCCGTTGGAAAGGAGAAAATGTTTCGACATCCGAAATTGAGGCTATTGTTAGCAATCTCATTAATTATAGAGACTGCGTTGTTTACGGTGTCGAGGTAAATCATCGTTAACAATTCTTTCAAAATTTTTTTAATAATTGCATATGAGTTTTTTAAATCAATACATTTTTTCATTTCAGGTACATGGCGCAGAAGGTAGGGCAGGAATGGCAGCAATTTATGATGAAAACGGCTCTTTAAACATTGATAAATTAACAACTGACATAAAAGAACAGTTGCCAGCATATGCCAGGCCGCAATTTATTAGGATATTAACAAAAATAGATCTCACTGGTAATTGTATTTTCATTTATTGAATTTCACAGATTTTGTGTTGAAAATAATTACATTATTAATAATCTTAAATGAGACAATATACGGCTTTTTAGTATTTTTTGTGTAAAAAATTAAATTATTATAAAGTTTAAAAACATCAATACTGAAATATGCAATATACACAAATATATGTGATTCATGAAATTTCAAACAAAATTTCAAATTTTATATTTATTTCATTTTTTATTAATATAACAAAATTAGAAAACTTATAAACGTATTTTTTAAATTATAAATTTATTGACAAGTTTTAATTATAAGCAATATCAATATTAGGGTATGTTTACATTTAGTTAATTAATATTTCTTAAACAAAATATTTAAAATTTAGTAAAGGTTTAGAATTAATATTAAATAAAAGTGGCAATAACTCAATAATTATAATCTTACAACTATTACAATTATAAAAGTCAGGGTATAAATTATATTTATAAATTATTATTTTTGTCTCATAACATATATATTTTAAAAGCGCGTACATTATAAAAAAAACAAATATACATATTTTTTAAACTTTTCAAGTAAGAAATATGCACTTATTGCTACACTTGTATTTAAATATGTGCTCTGTTATGTATATTTTAAATTACAGAATTAGATTTAGATATACTGAAAGAGACGCATAATTTATAGTAAATAATGAATTTTTTAAACACTGTTTTGTAAAAAATACTAAATAAAATTGAGGTTGTCAGTGGCTCACTCTATAAAGTGATGGATTCATAATTTTCAAGTCTCGATTTTAAATCCCAGTTTTGGCTGCTTGAAAAAAGCACCACTGTACGTTGCATGTGCTTTGTTCACAAACACACTAACGATCTCCGTCACTAATTAGCATCGCAATCATAGCATAAATACAGCGACGTTAAAAAAAATATAAAAAAAATATTCAAATAAGTTAAAATTTTTTAGCAATTCTTAGATTAAATAATTTATCTTTCTTTTTTTACAAAAAAATTTTAATAAGTAATGATTTTATTTTTTAGGTACATTTAAGTTAAAAAAGAAAGATCTTCAAGCTGAGGGTTACGATCCTAAAAAAGTACATGACAAATTATACTACATGGACCCTAAAGCAGGCTATCAGCTTCTAACGCAGGATGTATACGATCAAATAGTAAGCGGTAAAATTCGCTTTTGAAGAAACAGCAGCACAAATATGCAAAGAAATGAACTTCTCAAATGCCTCTTCTCAATAATGACTCAACGTACAAAAAGAATTAATAACAGAGATAGAAAAAAGAAAAAAACTTTTCTGATCACAAATAAATTATGATTAATTATAAAAATGATATAGAGTGAATGTGCGCATTTAAATGCCAGAGAATTACTCATGATAGTTTGGTGCGTCGCGTCCGCCGTGCAAATTTTTTGCGCTCGCAATTCTTCCTTTTGTAAATATATATATGTTTGCAGCAAAAAAGAAAAAAACTGTTGCAAATCATACACCAAACACGCACATATACATAGACGCACACACTTATACATGCACACATATACACTCTGAGATACACACAAATACACATGTAAAAAAATACAAAGCGCGATTAAAGAACGAATACGCGTGAGCCCAATTTGCAAAGATTGGCGCTTCAAAGACACTTTGAATACACGACTACTCGACGATCTTTTAATGTATGATATAATAATATATTATATATTTTCTTATAAACATTGCAGTTCAATATTGTGGAACAAACTTAAGAAATAACTCTGTCCCTATTTGCATTGAAACGTTCAAGATTTGAATTGTTTTTATTTAAAAAAGCAAATTATGTATTCGTAAATGGCTTCCACTTACTTTGGTGACATAATTTTTGTTAATCTTAGATAATCTACAAATGTCAATATTATTTGTTTGAAAAAATGCATAAATTATTCAAAACTTTGAACGGTATTTCAATGAAAAAAGAACATTGTGTGAAATTTGTTGATAAAAGAATCCGAATTTCATGTATAGTTAGAAGAGAATCGTCGTGCTACAGTTTTGGCTCTTACCTAAAGCATTTCAGTTTGTGGTAGATAGTCACGTAGGTTGTTTTTATAAATTTAGTTTTTTTTAATGCTAGAATTGAAAGTTTTAAACAGATTTATATATTTATGCGTATGTAATTTTTTAAATCATTATTTATTTCATTTAGGAAAACTTTAATAAATTCGCCGTTTTATCTTCCATGTTGTAAGATTTTATTTTACGCACACAACGTATTTTTAATTCTATTCTATTGCAAATTCTGATACGTCAAATACGCTCAAAAGATATTAAAAAAATTTAAACACCAAGCTTTTTATTCAGTCTTTATACGTAACTGTGATACGCCTACATCTTGCTCAATAAGTGGCATCTCCTTTGGTAATTTTTAATTTACCATTCTCCAAACTGTCCATTTCACTAAAAAATTTATAAAAGTTTACTCAATAAATTTTCTAGTTATAGAATGTCATTTTATTTTACATTTTTTTTTGTCAAAATATATCCAGTTGTACATTCGTGCGAAGTACTGCTCTGTAATTTAAAAGCAAGTTGAAAACAACAATTAGCGTATAAATGTATAAAAAAATTAGATAGGAAACAAGCAATATATGATAAAGAAAGTAATTTTTTTTCTTATAAATAATTGCTTAATTTAAATAGCTGGGATGCAAGTGTAAGAAGCTCAAATAGTGCTAAAATAGAAAAAGTAAAAAAAAAAACATTGTAATATTTAATGATTTACGAATTTTCATTGAAACTTCAATTAAAAATAATCTAGAAAAGACTGGTTTTAACGAAAAAACATTTAAAAAAATTTTCTTATAACAGTGCATGCAATCTTTTTTTATGATTAACAACAAAGTATAAGTGATTCATTTAATACACATGGTCACATAAAATAAGAATTTATTATTTTAGACTTTATGTAATAAAATAAGGAGATATGCAATTTAACTTAAATACACCTGCAATGAAAATTGTAAAATAGAGTGCGTATGTAACGTTAGATTGCAACGATTAAAAATCGATTTTTTTTTATTTCTTACTTTTGATTAATTGTAATTTTAAATGTCAATAAGTGGTGTTCTATAATATGTTTTATAATCTTAAAATGGCGTTGTAGTTGATGCAGGAAGGATCTCTGAATGAAGAGTTTAATTTTTTTATGACAAGTGGGGGTATATGTGTGCAGCTTACTGTTGCGATTATTTAGAATATATTGTTGCTTGTTATCTTTTTAGAATAAAAATTTTACCGTTTTTTAATTGCGTTTCTTTTTTTTGTATCTTTATTGTTTCCAATTTATTCGTGATTTATTGACGAACATGAAAGTATGAACAAGGTGCGGCATATTGTAATGAAATTAAAAAAAAAAATTTCAAATACAACATAATTTTACGTACTTACCATGCATACACATTAATTATCAAATAAAGTTGATATATTTTACAAGGTTCTTGTTTATTTAAAATTAACTTAAATTCTTTGTGTTTAGTGAATTCATGTTTTAAATTTTATTTCATGTTTTTTCTTTATTTTTGCAAATTTTATTTATAATTAGATATATTTGTTATGCAAGCTTTAAAACTTTATTTTTATGTAGATATTGTAGAAAGCAATAAATTAAATAATTGCTTGCACAATTATTTTTAAAATCTTATTTTCTACCAGGGGTCATTATATCATATTTTAGTTTATATAAAAAAGGATTACTATCAATTCAATCATATAAAATAAAATAAAAATATTTAATAAGTAATATTTAATTTGGCCAAGCATATTTTGTAAAATCAATTGTTTATTTTTTCAGCGTATGTCTATTAAATATTTTCTGAAAATTCTTTTAACATAAATGCTTGGGAACAGTGTCCTTTCTTCAAATATCTCAATTTATGCTTGAAGCAAGCTTAATATCAGAATGTAAGCCCAACGCTTTTAACAGGTATGCAGTTACATTATTTATTAAAATAATTAAAATTTATATAAATACGTTAAAATAAATATGACAACAAATAATATTAAAATTGAAAAGTCCCGTATAGTAAGTGGATCGAAAAATTTATCGACCTCACCCAGAGTTAATCTTTAAATTCGAAATGGATAAAATTTTTTTAAAACAAAAACTATTTCTGAATTATTTATTTTTTATAAAGCAAGCAAAAAGGATTTATCTAAAAAATGTATTTTTTCTTTTTAAAATTTTAAAATATTTGACGAATGCAAAGTATTAACTTTTCTCATAATCCGGAACAGACTATTTTTTTTAAATTAATTTTTAATATTTTATTATATTTTTTTCAGTTGCAAAAAATCTAATGTCATTTTTCGAAAAATGATACCCTTCAACGAGTAGTTTCTTTTATTATTCATGAATGCATTGATAAGATGAATTTTGATTTTCAAAACAATTATAGGGTTTGAAAATAGATTGAATTCCTAATATTGAAAAATAAATGTTTTCAATTCCAAATAATTCTCGCTCTATTAATTTTTGGTTTCTCAGATCTTGGTTTTTTAATATTAACAATTTAATTTAATTTTGGAATTCGTAATTATTTATAAAAATTTATCGTACTGAGTTATTCACGAGTAATAGAAAAGAGAGTAATTTTATAAAAAATATAATATATATTCTTTAAGGATCCCAATTTTTAAATGGCACGAACTGTATCAATTTTTTACCTGACGAAATGTTTTTTTCAAGGGAATGTAGAATACCAACATTGCAGTTTTTCTAATTTTTTATTTTCAATTCAGAAATTTAAAAATACCTCTATATTACTGCCCTTCATTTTTACTAATAAAAATCCTAATACAGAGATATTTCGAAAAATTTTTGAATAAGGATTAAAAATTTGGAAAACTGCAATGTCGGTAACTATATAGAAATCATGCACTTTATTTCATCCTTTCTAGTCTAGTGTTATACCTTGTGACTTTTTTTATATGAAACTTATATTTTCACCTTTCTTAAAAAATGTCTTCAAACTCTATAATTTAAATTAGAAAAATTTTAATACTGAGGTTCAGTATTCTTCATATTAATTTCAAAGCATTTCTTCCAATTCATATTAGAACATGTAAGTTCTAAACAGATTCGATAAAAGATGATCTACATAAAACAAACTAGTTTTATTTTTTAAAGTATAAAAAGATTATTAACATCATCTGATTCTAATATAGTAAAAGAATATTTCTTGCAAATGCAAGATATAATTTAAATTTTAAAATACAACTAAATTATAAAAAATAATTTTATAAAGGTGATGTAATGGGACATATAATTTATTAGTTACCAATATTGTAGTTTTCTGGATTTATTATCTTTATTAAAATATTTTTTAAATATCTATTTCATGCTTTTTATTAATTAGAATGAAGGGTACGTATAAATATATTTTAAAAATTTTTGGATTAAGAATTAAAAATTCAGAAAACTGTAATATTAGTATTTCACATCACTTTAATACATTTGTTTAAGAATTATTTCAAGATATGTAATTAAAGAAATTAAATTTAAAATTTTACGAGATCAGGATTTTAAAATTTGGGTTTAATTGTCGTGACATAAAAGTTTTATAGATGAAGGTCAAGAGTTGACATCATAAAAGTGAAGCATTTTAGGTTAATGTTAGAGGTTTCGGAGTTTAAAATTAAGAAGGGATAAGGCTGATGAATTTCTCTGTTACTTACTGATGAACAATTTAATTATTTGTAACTTATAATATTTTAATGAATATATAATTTTCACTCTGACAATTTTTTCTTCATTTAAGCATTAAATTTCAGATTTATTCGCTATTAATCACATATATTTTATCGCAGAAACTTTGAAAAATACAATGACATTGAATAAGTTACACAAATTTCGTGAATGCATTATCGTTTTGTGATTATTATAATTTAATATTACATTCATCTAGAAAATCCCATACACGTTGACAGGCTGGTATATTAGTTGAATTGACAATATTTGAAAGTAAAGTGGCAGTTGCATTTTAAGTTTGAAGAATCGTCGGAGGAATACGGACTTTTGGACGTCATATAAAGAAGATTGTCATATAATGTGTTTATAATCTTGATATTCGAGGGAACATTGACACTGAAATTTTCTACTATTTGAACTTCGGTGAAAGATGCTTTGAAGATGTTGTGTCCTGCTCAATTCTTTTATCCTTAATCTAAAAATAACTCTATATCCCTCTCACTTCAACTAATATAAAGCATGATATAGAGATATTTAAAAAAATTTTTAAATAAATGTAACAAATCCGGAAAACCATAGTTGGCAACTATTTTGTAATCATCTACTCAATTACATCACCTTAATTTTGCGATTCTTGATAAATTTCAGAGAAACAGATATATAATATTATTACACTCCAAGTTGGTAAAGATAAAAAGCTTGGAATTTATTTGTATAATTTGAAAAAAAAAAATTTATTCTTATATTCCATTCTATCTTTTTAAAAATAAAATTAACATTGCTAATTCTCTGTTATTAATACTTATTTCTTCTTCTTTTAATTTTTCCTCTGTTTTTAATCTGGATATTACTACAGTGATTTCATTATGATGACAAGTGTTTACAAAATGAAAAAAATTATTGATCTGATAAAGCGTGCAATTTTCAATTCTCATAAATTGGTGTACTTACGAGATCTCGTAGTGACTCACCCGATAGAGCGATCGATTCATAATCTCGAGGACCCAAGTTCGAATTCTAGTCTCAGCCGATTGATACAAGCACCGTTGTAGGTTACAAGTGCGTTGTTTACAAACACACTGAAACGACCTCGCTAATTAACATTATAATGATATAATTATAGCAAGGTTAAATAAAATTGAAAAAAGATTGAGAATTAAATAATAATCTTCTTAGTTATTCATGGTATTTTTTTTATACACTTGTGACCAGATCTTCTATATTATGTACTCCTTGACTCACAAGAAGTGTCACTTGTTTGAGTACGGATCTTCCTCTAACTATAGGATGTTTTTATACATAAAATAATGAAGTATGAAAAAAGCCGTGAGAATTCGGTCTAACGCTCCATTATTCTGAAATCATGAAAAATTATTGTTTATATTAAGGTAATGTAATAAGGTGTATAATTTATACATAGTTACCGACATTCCAGTTTCCTGGATTTATCTTTATTCAAAATTTTTTTTAATATCTTTATGTTATGCTTATGCTTTTTATTAGTTACAGTAAAAGAAAATAATATAGAGATATTTTTAAAACTTTGGGATAGAATGAAAAATTTGGAAAACCATAATGTCGGTATTTTACATTCCCTACAAATATAACTTTCCGATTAAAGCCTAATATAAGTTAATTCTGTAACATTCTTGTAAAAGTTAAGATTAAATCCTTTCAATTAGAAACAAGCTGTAGCCAGAAAGCTCAATCTTTTCAAAAGTTATAAGAAAATAAAAAATATGAAGAAATCCAGTATAATATTTACGATTAAAGTTGAAGGGGCAGTGGGAACTATCTTTTCCCCTATTTTATTTATTTCTTTTTTATTTCTTCGATTTTTCATGGTTTTATCTTAGACTGAAGCATTTTTAGACTATTAAGAATTTAAATAGTGTAACCAATATGAAAAATTAAAGATGAACTTATTTTTTTATTATAAACAATGATTTTTTAAAAAAATCCATTTTTTCTGGAAAATATCTGTCCCGCCAAGTATTAATTTCATGTTAATTGTTATAACAATTTTTATTCCCCTATAACTTTTGGACGGATTAAGCTTTTTAAATATAACTTTTTTTTAATCAAAAGAGTATAATCTTAACTTTTAGGAGAATATTGCATAATAAACTTAGAAGCTTTCATGAAAAAATTACATAGGTTAATGAAAACAAAGAAATCCTTGAAAAACGAACAAAATAGCTCATAATTTTGGAATGATTGATCCATAGACCGAAAATTCGTGTCTTTTTTTATAATTTTATGTACAGAAAAAATCTGAAAATTACAGGAAGATCCATGTTTAAAACAAGTAAATCTCCTAGTCCGTAAATAAAGACATTATTTTGGATTAAAACGTTTAAAACTATCGTTGTATGACTTAGCATGACAATATACACGTACACATATATATCTTATTGAGCTTTTGAAGCTCTTCAGATTCTTTGGTTTTATTATTATTTTTTTTAATATCAATCTCTTTACACTATATTCCGCTTCTCTTTTTTTTATTCGATAATATTGTTGATAACTTGTTAAAGAGCACGTGTCCACCAATCAGATTTACAACTTTTCAGCTAATCAAAATCATGAATAGCGGTTGCACAACTTTCTTAAATTAGGATTAATGTTACTCATAATTTCTAAAATTATTTGGATTCTAAAAAAATTAATTACATAAGGAACATTTTTTGTTTATTTTAATAACTGATTTTTTAAATTAATCGTTATTTCATGAACTTAAATTTTATACATTCTTTCTTTGGACTAATTTTCATCTATAATGTAATGCGATTTAATTTAAAACTCATTTTTATTCTGTTTTTTTTACCATTTCAATAAAATATACAATATTTGAATAATGAAACCATTGAAGAAGCTCGATGTTTCAAACCGAGCTAGTACTGATGATCAGTCTGAAATAGCCGAATTGCAACTCCAAATTAATTAATCCATACGTGTGTATTCCGAAGTTTATCTCGATGAAATCAGACCATATAAGGCTCTTAGTTAATTTTACTTGATACGTGTAATCCAAAGTTCAACTAGACAGATTTAGACGAAATCAGATTGATGATCGAACTGATTTAACTTGAGTCACACGAGACAAAATTAAATATATTTTAATATTTATTTTTATTAGATAGGACTGGGTTAGAATTGTCATAAACAACACCAAGTAGGTTTGAAATTTCTTTCCATATAAACAAGTTTAAGATTGTTGCAAAACTGAATAATAGATTACATAAGGGGTACAACGTTTATTTACGAAACTGTTCGTTTTACAAGTTCCCAAAACGCCTAAGAAATACTCTTATCGGTACATAATTTTTTTGAAGTCTAGCTTCAGATTAGATTATAATCATTAGGAAAAATACATTATATTACAGAACAAATTAATTTTTTCGAGTCTAAATAAATAACTGATAAACCTTCTTCAATGACATCTAACTAAATGTTATCATTTCTCGACTTGGTGAATCTTTTCGATTAACATAGAAACCAAACCTTTGATCTTTTCTTTCTTTTAATAATCTTCACTATAATATACAAATGGAAATGTACCCATCAAAGTTCTAATTTTAATTGTTTTTTGAACAATCAAATTTTCAACTGATTTTCACTTATTCTAACTTTTATTTTAATTTTGTACTTAAATTATGATTGCAACTATTTGAGAAGCGTTATAACACCTTCACTGAAAAAAATTTAAGTGAGCTGCTTACCTAATATGCAAAAGCATTACATTAAATTCATTGAGACCGACACATATATGTTTTACAATTTTTTTGTTTTGCGAAAAATTATGTCCTGCCGTTGTGAAAAGTTTGGTTTGAAGTTCGTTTGACATCGCAGTCAACAAATTTACGATTTCCCCAAAATATTTTAGTTTCTATACATTCATCGTGTATAAATATTGAGTCAAACATTAAACTTTCAAAAAATAGTGGCATTATACTTTTTCTTTCATAAACATCACTTTATTATATACTAAAATAATCAGAAAAAATAAGTTTATTTATTAAAAACATTTTATAAGAACAATTTATGTTATTTACATTTCAACAACATCTTCTGATGAATATTTGGAAAATATCTATTTTCAAAGACGTTTTTTTAAATAATATACAGTACCGGTCAATTGCTTTTGCCTCGACTTTTGCCCACCCTAGACTAAAATTAATCAAAATAAAAAGTTTTATATCTTCGGAACTAATAATCGTATCTTCAGAATCCAAACGGCATTTGAAAGTTTGGTAAAAAATCTTCAAAATAAAGTAAGTCTAGTGTAAAAGAAATCGTTTCCTAATTACTTATATATAAACCGAATGGGTTTAAAAACTCTAATAGTTCTCTTTTAAATGAGCTAAGTAAAATGTTTCTATGAACTTTTTTACCAGTTATGATGATTTTTTTAATTATGATTATCTCATAAACTAATAAAGTTAAAAAATTTTATATAAAAGAAAAAATTTTTTATTTTTAGTCTAGAATATATATATATTTAGTAACAATAAGTTTTACAGACGTCTATTAGTTTATGAGATAATTATAATTGAAAAAAAAGGTCTTTTTTTACACACTGCGCGAAAAGCGGGTACTTCTCTCCCTGCCAGCAGAAAAGGAAGCACCCACTATTCGCGCCTCGTGTAAAAAAATCGTATATTTACCACAAGAGTAAATGAAAAGTGCCTTAAATCGTATGTTTGTCACAATTTACATATGATTTGAGACATTTTTCATTTTTACTCTCTAGGTGAATAATATATTATTTTGCCGAAAAATTATCATGACCGTGATAAAAAAAAGTCATAGAAACATTTTACTTAGCTCATTTAAAAGAGGACTATTAGAGTTTTAAAACCCATTCGGTTTTTTCCAATAACATAATTTCCATAAAAATGCCATCCGTTTTTATGTGAGCAAAAAAAATTAGTAAAAAATTTTTTTTCATCTGCTATAAGTAAATAGGAAACGATTGTTTTTACACTAGACTTACTTTATTTTGAAGATTTTTGACTAATCTTTCAAATACCGTTTGGATTTTGAAGATACGATTATTATTTCCGAAGATATAAAATTTTTAATTTTGATCGCAAATAAAGCAATTGACCGGTACTGAATCTTCAAAATTTAATTGATAATACTTATCATTAATGATAAACTATTTAAGTGTTATCAATTTGTATTATATTGATCCAGAATCACAATACTTAATAAAAGAATGATAGCTATCTAAAAATTTCTTGTGATACTAAAAAAAATTATTCATGTATTTGAGTGTGTTAAATAGATGTTAAAATAAAAAAAACTGATTTTAAAAATCGAAAAATTGATATAAAATAATAGTGCATCTAAATTAAAAAACTAAGATTCATTTCTAATCCACGTAAAAAACAAAAAAAATAAACTACCTTTTTTCCATGGCTAGATCAAATCAATCAATCTGTGCTCAAAATTTAAAGGTGCAAATACAGATAAGCGTATGTTCATACACGCATACATACACAAACATATAGAGAACATTTCCTAAAAATAATATATTTTGATTTTTATTACTTCAAAATATATTTAATATTTTTAGAAAATAATAACTTTTTCACCATTTCCATTAGAAGCAAAACAGAAGAATAAAAAGTTCCATAAAAATCATTGAACACTAGATGGTAATATTTTCATTTACATTTTAATTGAATATTTTGAAAAAAGCGGTATAATTTTCGAACATTGAGCTTATTTTTATATTTTTCAAAGTTTGTAATTATTTTTTATTTCTAAAAGCCACAAAGAAAAGTTATATAGAAATTGAATCTTATGTTTTTTGTAACCGTTAGGAAGACAAAATAGTCAGGAACGCAAAACAATAAGACGGTTGAATTCCATGAGCAAAAATATTGCTGTTTTTTTGAAAACTTAATAATTGTATAATTCTAATAAAAAATTTCAAATTTATAATTAAAAAGCTCTTATATTTTCATTTTTATAGCAATTTGTGCATCGGATTCTTTAAAATTTAATTTATTTTCATTTATTTACGTTAGTAATTTAGATATAAAAACTTTTCGACATTTAATCATTGCTCTAGTTTCTTTAAAAGCCACTTTCTTATATTGAATTATTAGTTTTCTTCAATTTAGCGCAGCAGCTCTTTTTATGAGCTTCTGTTTGCGCGCTTTTGGAAAAAATTTAATCCAAATGAAATAACTGCTGTTGAGTTGAGTTTGTCGTAATTCAGCATGTTCTGCGTCTTGGTAAAGCCACTCGTCTATACTTTTTTCAGTATCGTAATCTTGAGAATTAAAAGTTTTTTATTTTATGAAATTTATAAATTTTTAAAATCGAGATTATACATAATATTTTCTATGCTAAAGAAATAACCAATACATCTTTTACCATAAAGGGCTGTGAACCGAATAAGTCAAGATTGATTTATTACTTTATTCAAATAATTTTATGTACGGAATTTTTAAACATCTTAAACGACTTAAAACATACTGAAAATTTTTTAATAAATAACAAGCTTTGAAATACAACCTTTTGTTAAAATTAAAATTGTATTCTGTGATAGAAATATGAAAATAAAAAATTCAGTTTTCAAACATGATGTGAATAAAGCTATTAAATCATGTTTATTCCGTCTAACATATAAGGAATATCTAAAGATAATAAAATTTTAAATCAATCAAAGCATCATCAAAAGTTTATATTATTATTATATTAAATTAAAACTACTTGCTAATATATAATGTAACCATGGTGAGTCTGTTAGCCACGATAACTGCTTATTTCCGTTTCCCCTGATTTCGCACAGCTATTTGTGACAATACGAAAAAAAAATTCTCCAAACTTGTACTTTCTCCAATTCCTCAAAACTCCAAAAGGTAAAAATATTATTTTTCCTTTTCCTTAGAAATTAAAATACGCTGGGTGTTAAAGCGCTTCTGCAATCGTACAAAAGTTCGGCTGCTACACATCGCTCATCGTAGCATATATATATACATACTGTTTTCACTGTTGCTTACAGCCGTTATGGGATTTCTATTTCAGTGCCCCGGTATATATCGGAGTGCGGAAGCCCCTCAAACATTAAACGTATAGTTAGTCCAGTCATCTTTGCATCGGCTGCTGCTGCTACTACTACACAGTTTGTTTTTGTACGTCGTTGTTAGAGGTGCGTGTTCTCTCTGTATTTTTCATTCTTTAATTAGAAATTTAACATTTTTTTTTGCATTTTCTTTTAAGTTTTCTTTGTTACTCGCACGTTGGCAGTATACGTGAAATATTTAAAAAAACAATCATAGAATTCTGATTGAAAGTAGTTTAAAATTTTCAAACAAGAGTAAGATCTTTACTTTTATGTGTTTTTAGTGTACTCGTACTTTTTTTTAAATCATCTTTTCTTTTTATCATTGCGCGTTGGAAAAGTAGTGCGCAGAAAAAGAAAAGTAATCTAAAAGTAATCTCCGTGGACTTTGTTCTCATTGAACATTAAGAAACGTTGAGTCTTCGCGCTCTTACAGAAACTTTTAACGATAAGTTTTAACCTTTATTTATTTAGTTTTTATATGTCTACTAGGAATCTTTGTTCTTCCAAGTTCTAGAGTACCGGCTCTCGATAACTCCTCTCCAGAACGCACTTTTTTATCGCTATTTTATCGCCCTTTTTTTGCATATATCTTGCAACTCGAAGCGTATTCTTTATGTACGATTCTGAATTTATTATTATATTGTTTCTTTTAACAAACGTATAACGGAGCATTCCGATACTTGAGTGCAGTCGAGTGTTGAGAAAATTATTATTTATATTCTGGAATTTTGAAGCTTTAATAATTTAACGACTTTGGTTGTTCTTTTTTTAAATTTAGTATAATAATAAAGTTTTATGGTAAGTTTTTAAAAGCTCTTAAGCGTAACTAATAGCTGCTAAAATAAGTACAATAATCTCCATTGAACTCCGTTTCTTCTCTATGTAGCGTTTGTTGATTTACGTTACATAATTATAAGCTTGCAAATTTTATCAATAGTTATCAATCTATTTTTATCATTCTCATCGCATTCCTTTTATTTTTTATTATCTAATTATTATAGGAAATTTTTTATAATTAATCTATTTAAAATTTTTATTAACAAAAGTTGTCATAAATACTTTGTTTCACAACTGACTCATGGACGCAAAAAAATAATAAATTCATATCCTTTGTTTTATCATTTTATCAACTTGACGCATAAAAAATTATGCTTGACATGTGAATTTTTTTCGATTTTATGCACGAAATTGTTCAGATATTTATTATTGTTTATTATTTGCAATATAAGATTCTTTTTCCAAAAAATTTCTTCTTTTTTAAATAAAAGAAATATTTTATATAAAAAATGTGTATATTACAAATTGTTAAAAAATAAGCACATTATTTTTAGTTTTTCATTGAAATAATCAATAATTCTCATTCATTCTGTCTTGTAATAACATTAATTATTTAAAGTTTTAGTAAATAGTAAAATTTTATATAACCATGTCTAATAAAATACAATAATATGCATAAAAAATATTTTTCAACATCCCGTTGTTCCGTTACATATTTAACCAAAACTTTATTTTTTAATAATATGTGATTCTTGTAAAAAGAAAAAAAAAGAACTTACGATAGGTCAGCTAAAAAATTAAAATGCGACACTCGTTCTTTAAACCTATTAAATATATGATGCTTGCTGGTTATAATAAAAAAAAAGGCGCGTGTATGTAAATATATCACGATTAATGGTATATGAAACGTGCGATCATGCGCGGTAGTAACTGTTAGACGGATGAAGGGGGATAAAAAAAGAGAGAAAGACAGAGAGAGTCTATATACACAAGCGAGATGGAAAAGGAAACGGAGGGTTATATAGTAGCAGCACAGTCGCCCGAAAGAGGAGGCCAGGATATGGGCTTGTAACGTACTATATATTTATGTTATAGTATGTCGTATTCGGTAGAATACCCGTGGAGCTAGATAAATGGGTATTGGGGTGTCATACCGCCCTGCTCGTAGCTAAAGTATATTCAATTAGCAATACATTATACAATGGAGTATACGACTTTAAAATACTTTATAGTATGGAATATTATTGCATACGTCACACTATATTGAAGTGTATTGGCAAATATTCTACAGTCTTGTTGAAGAACGTTCGGAGCAAAACACTAAAATATGTTTTTAAAAGGGTAGTAGAGTCAGCGCGCTGCTACAAGTAAAACAAAGGCAGATAAAGAAGAGCGCAGTTAAGAGTAAGCTATAGTTCTCCGTCGGCGTCGTTCGGTCGTTTCCGTAATTCCTCGTCGGCTCTCTCTGTCGCATAGGCAGAAGTATACCGGCACCGCTCAGTTGTTTGCTCGCATTCTTCAAATAAATAGAATTTCAAATTCTTCAATTAAATAGTCTGAAAATTTATATTTTATTATTATGTTTTTTTATTTGTATTTAATTTTAATCTTTTTATAGTCCCTCATACGACCTACGATAACATAAAATCATCTACCCAACTTGGGCTAACGAAGGATACATATGATCTCGACTAATGTTTTATAGCTTGAACAGCAGTCAGTCTCGGGCTAAAGCCCTCGACCGACTACTGCTCAAGCCAAAAACATTAGTCTCGCTCATATAAATCCTTCGTACGCCCAAGTTGGGTATATAACTAATATAGATTGCATACACAAACGAATCGACAATCGCGCGCGCACACAAAAGAGGGGGTTGAAAAAAATCGTCTGATGGGCTCTAGCATGCATGCGACGACGCAGCAGCAGCAGCAGTACACACAACATGTATATAACTTTTTAGTGGCAGATCAGTTGTTAGACGAATAGGAAGTTTTTTCAAACGGAAGTTCATTGCTACACGTTTGTAATAAAATAATATAAGTAAAAAACTTTAATGTTTATATATTATAGAGAAATAAAAGATAGTTGAAACAAAATAAGTTGACTAATAAAAGTGTATCTTAAGAGTGTAGTGAAAATAAAATAAAGAAGCGCCTTTTCCTCTTTTGGAGGCGCTTCGGTGTTGCCAAAGGGTGCATTTAAAGAAAATTTTACAGTACGCCGAACTTTATTCGTAAGTGTCTGAATTTCTAACAGTCAACCCTAAACTCCAATATCAACAACTGTATATCGATGTCGATAAAGCAAGATTTCAGTTTGCCAGTGCATTTTTATGTTTCTTAAATTATAAATCACGTATATTTTGAAAATTTCCAGATAGTTTCGAAAATCAATGATAAAAAAGATGAAATATTAAAAACAGGCCATTTTATGTGTATCTGTGTGTGTGCGTGTATTGCATATGTATTTGTCTATCGTTATCGTTTGAGTGTGTTACACACAGGTCTTCTTCAGGGTTCTTATTTGGCATGGTTTTACGATCGATAGGCTAGTCCGTAGAAGAGTACATATGTATAACCGCACAATCGGCTCTTACGTATAGAGAAGGGAAAATATATGAAGAAGAAAAAAAAAAGCTTCGATTTGTACACTTTTGTGTGACGTCAGTGTGTATATTATATGCGAGAAAGGGAGGGTTGGCAGTTGCAAAAAAATATCTATGTATATATATGTACATTGTATGCTCTGCTCCAGTTTTTGGCACTTGCGCGATAATTGTAAATCTATTCTTTGATTTTTCTCAAAATTATACTTTTCCAACTCGCTTATCCATAGATATTAACGTACAAATCGGTGATTGCTTGATTAATCAAATTATATAAATGCAAATACATATTTACATAAATTATCGCTCTGTCATTATTTTACATTTAATAATTCGGTCACTTTTTCAGAGGTTAAGGTTTTTGTTCATTTATTCAAGTTACATTTCTTTTCAAAGCTAAAAACGATTAGTCTAAGGGTGTATCGGGAAAATTTATTGATCCACAGAAACTTGTGTAATTTAGAGTTACGAATTAACTTGGTCTTTATATTTTGTTCTCACGAACTCATTACAAGGCTCAAACGAAATTTTCAATATATTGAAAATAAATAATTAGGAAAGAATAAATAAAATTAGAAATAATTTAATATTACGAATGAAAAAAAGTTACGTGAGAAGTTAGTTTTTTAGCTTATTGAAATCGTGAATGTTTCAAATCATAATAATAAACTATTTTTTTAATGTTTTTCTATTATTAAACTCAAATTCATTTGAAGAAAGATAAATATCAAAATTATTATAGATTCCTAACTACTGATAAACATCAAAATATAATTTTGGAGCAAGAATTTGTATGTACTTAAAGTACTTAAGTATTGATAATACATACATTTTTTCTTCAATATTTAAGTGCATTGTGTCCCAAATTTAAATTCGATATCAACTGTTTTATCATAGAATCAAATTATTAAAAATGCTTTATATACAGTCGATAACCAATTTATTACAGGCAAGTATTTTCGAATTTTATTTCAAATATCGAATTTTAATTTAGAACAAAGTTATATTAGTTATATATGTCCTTTGGCCGTATTCAGGTGGAATATGAATCGAGGACAATGTTTGTCGCTTGAGCTGAAATTGCCGAGGGCGCGCGAAGCGCGCCCGAGGTAGATTTCTGCTCAAGCGGCAAACATTGTTCGAGATTCAGATTCCACCTGAATAAACGGCCAAAGGACATAGATGATTTTATGTCCGAAGTAGGCCGTATGAGGAAATATAACTTATTAGTTGAAAATATTAATCTTTTTTTCAATACTTTTAAAATTAAATTTTAGTTCTATTGATTTTTTCTTTTGTTTCTTAGATTGACATTTTGTAATGAGTATAGCTGCTGTCGAAGCGCGAGTCATTTTTTTTTCACTAACCTACGTTCAATATGATTGCTCTTTGACATATTGAACGAAACATAGTAGGATCGGTGATGCCATATTGATTTCTCCTGAGACATATTGAGTCTCAATATGTCTCAGGAAGACATATAATTCTTGCAATAAGTCGAGGAGCGCGTCTGAGACATATGGGATGCCAATACAAATTTAGCATGCTCTTTACATACTGACACGAATACGGCCTTCGAGGACATAAATATATATATATATATATATATATATATATATATACATATATATATACACACATACATACAAGTTTCAAAAAAGGTTTACAATGCATTACTTAAATTACTGAATTCCATAAATTATTGTCACCTCTATAAATTTTGGGTGATAATGTGATTGTAATTAAGATTACGATCCAATAAATATGAAAAAATACATTGGATTGTGATCGTAGTGACGATTATATTATTGAATATATTTTTAGCTAAAATATCTTCCAAAATCCCGTTTGATTGATTAAAATAGCGAATAGGAATAGAAGAGCGAGAAAAATTGATTAAATTCAATACTCGAAGTCGTGTATCAAAAACATTTTTTTTATAAGTTTTACCTTACTAGTTTTACATAAATAATAATTACAATAATATACCGAAAATTTATTTCAACTATCAATCGTTACTTTGACATAAAAAAAGCAAAGAAATAGTGCCAGAAACGTAAATAAAAGACTAATGAAAAGTAAAAATGAACTTTATAAAAGAATCAATAATTTCATTATTTCATTATTCTTTAAATAATAAAAGTCTGAAAAATATATGACGACCCTCGGTCAATTAAAGTTTATACTGTCCCCTTGCTTGGACTGCTCAAGTGCGCATTAGACGTCAGTTTACGTCCGCTTCTTTACATGCCTCCAGAGCGGGGGTGTATATTGAAATATTTAAATACTAAATCTTCATTTGCATTAAAATTATTAATAATTTATATCTATTTTAACTAAAGAAAAAAAAATTTTTATATTTTATATTTTTGCACAAAACATTGCTTTACAATGTTCGAAATAATAATAACAATGATTTTATATATTTTGTAAATAAAATAAGAAAATACAATTTTTTTTGTGGAAACTTTATTAATTTTAGTTTTGAAAATTTAATCATCTATTATTTATCTTAAATTCAAGTTAAAATAATAATTTTAAAATGAAATAGTAAACTATTTTTCGTAGATAAACATATTTGTAGAATAATGTGTGTACAGCGCAATAAAGAATATGCAATATTTTAAAACCGTAAAACTTTTAAAAATAAATTTATTACTTTTTCTTAACTAAATCAAAAAAATTGTATCAATTGTTTAAATATGCAAATGTTTTAATAATAACAATAAAATAGGGTATTTTTAAAAATATTTAAACTTTTTTTTTAATATAAAATATATAACTAATCAAGCATCATAATTTTTTTAAACTATCAATTTCAATACTTTAACGCGAAAAAAATTCGTTTTAAATAAAAAAAATAATAAATGTATATCCATACGAAATCGGAAAAACCAGAACCTAATTAAACTTTTATTCGTGATAAATATAGCAACATATGACAAACGTGAATTTGCGTATTACATACCTTAAATGAAGTAATACACATGAAAAATTAAAATTTAACATGCTCTAACATTCGTTGATTCCCTTGGTTATACATAAATATCTGATTAAATATGAGTCTGAAGTTTGCAACGTTAGTTTCAAACGAAAACATGATTTTTTGAAAAATCAATATCTAAGATTAAAAATCGTTTAAACTCTTCAAATTATGATTAAATAATTAAAAAAAACCAATTGCAATATAAAAATACCCGTAAATCAACCCCCAAAGGACATTCCAATACTTGGCTATTACGATAACAACAGAAATTTCCAGTTTTCAATCTTCTTAGCAACCATTTGATAATTTCTTTGTTACAAAAAGGTTAAAATATTAAAATATACTTCAAAATACATAACCCTGATCAACGCCGATTACCGGAAACGAATACTACCCTAGCTATAAGGGGATGAAACACATACTTTTCACAAAAAATTTACGTTTTTATTTTTTTTAACAACCTTTTGATAAATTCATTGTTACAAAACAATGTAAATATTAAAATATACTTCAAAATACATAACCCTGATCAACGCCGATTACCGGAAACGAATACTACCCTAGCTATAAGGGGATGAAACACATACTTTTCACAAAAAATTGACGTTTTTATTTTTTTAACAACCTTTTGATAAATTTATTAGTACTATACAACGTAAATATTAAAATATACTTTGAAATGAATAATCCTAATCAACGCTGACTACCGGAAACGAAAACTACCCTAGCTATAAGGGGATGAAAAACGTACTTTTCACAAAAAATTGACGTTTTTATTTTTTTTAACAACCTTTTGATAAATTTATTGTTACAAAACAATGTAAATATTAAAATATACTTCAAAATACATAACCCTGATCTACGCCGATTACCGGAAACGAATACTACCCTAGCTATAAGGGGATGAAACACATACTTTTCACAAAAAATTGACGTTTTTATTTTTTTTATCAACCTTTTGATAGATTTATTGGTACTATACCGCGTAAATATTAAAATATACTTTGAAATGAATAACCCTAATTAACGCTGACTACCGGAAACGAAAACTACCCTAGCTATAAGAGGATGAAAAACGTACTTTTCACAAAATATTTACGTTTTTATTTTTTTTAAGAACCTTTTGATAAATTTATTGGTACGAAACAACGTAAATATTAAAATATACTTCAAAACAAATATCTCTGATCACCGCCGATTACCGGAAACGAATACTACCCTAGCTATAAGGGGATGAAACACATACTTTTCACGAAAAATTTACGTTTTTATTTTTTTTAAGAACCTTTTGATAAATTTATTGTTACAAAACAATGTAAATATTGAAATATACTTTAAAATACATAACCCTGATCAACGCCGATTACCGGAAACGAATACTACCCTAGCTATAAGGGGATGAAACACATACTTTTTACAAAAAATTGACGTTTTTATTTTTTTTCACAACCTTTTAATAGATTTATTGGTACTATACCACGTAAATATTAAAATATACTTTGAAATGAATAACCCTAATCAACGCTGACTACCGGAAACGAAAACTACCTTAGCTATAAGGGGATGAAAAACGTACTTTTCACAAAAAATTTACGTTTTTATTTTTTTTAATAATCTTTTGATAAATTCATTGTTACAAAAGAATGTAAATATTAAAATATACTTCAAAATACATAACCCTGATCAGCGCCGATTACCGGAAACAAATACTACCCTAGCTATAAGGGGATGAAACACATACTTTTCACAAAAAATTGACGTTTTTATTTTTTTAACAACCTTTTAATAAATTTATTGGTACTATACAACGTAAATATTGAAATATACTTTGAAATGAATAACCCTAATCAACGCTGACTACCGGAAACGAAAACTACCCTAGCTATAAGGGGATGAAAAACGTACTTTTCACAAAAAATTGACGTTTTTATTTTTTTTAACAACCTTTTGATAAATTTATTGGTACTATACCACGTAAATATTAAAATATACTCCAAAATACATAACCCTAATCAACGCGGACTACCGGAAACGAAAACTACCCTAGCTATAAGGGGATGAAAAACGTACTTTTCACAAAATATTTACGTTTTTATTTTTTTTAACAATCTTTTGATAAATTTATTGGTACTATACAATGTAAATATTAAAATATACCTTGAAATGAATAACCCTTATCAACGCGGACTACCGGAAACGAAAACTACCCTAGCTATAAGGGGATGAAAAACGTACTTTTCACAAAAAATTTACGTTTTTATTTTTTTTAAGAACCTTTCGATAAATTTATTGGTACGAAACAACGTACATATTAAAATATACTTCAAAACAAATATCCCTGATCAACGCCGATTACCGGAAACGAATACTACCCTAGCTATAAGGCGATGAAACACATACTTTTCACAAAAAATTTATGTTTTTATTTTTTTTAAGAACCTTTTGATAAATTTATTGTTACAAAACAATGTAAATATTGAAATATACTTCAAAATACATAACCCTGATCAACGCCGATTACCGAAAACGAATACTACCCCAGCTGTAAGGGGATGAAACACATATTTTTCACAAAAAATTTACGTTTTTATTTTTTTAACAACCTTTTGATAAATTTATTGGTACTATACAACGTGAATATTAAAATATACTTTGAAATAAATAACCCTAATCAACGCTGACTACCGGAAATGAAAACTACCCTAGCTATAAGGGGATGAAAAACGTACTTTTCACAAAAAATTTACATTATTATTTTTTTTAACAATATGTGATTCATCCCCTTATAGCAAGGGTAGTTTTCGTTTCCGGTAGTCCGCGTTGATTAGGGTTATGTATTTTGGAGTATATTTAAATATTTACGTGGTATAGTACCAATAAATCTATCAAAAGGTTGTTAAAAAAAATAAAAACGTCAATTTTTTGTAAAAAGTATGTGTTTCATCCCCTCATAGCTAGGGTAGTATTCGTTTCCGGTAATCGGCGTTGATCAGGGTTATGCATTTTGAAGTATATTTCAATATTTACGTTGTTTCGTACCAATAAATTTATCAAAAGGTTCTTAAAAATAATAAAAACGTAAATTTTTTGTGAAAAGTACGATTTTCATTCCCTTATAGCTAGGGTAGTATTAGTTTCCGGTAATCGGCGTTGATCAGGGTTATGTATTTTGAAGTATATTTCGATATTTACATTGTTTTGTAACAATAAATTTATCAAAAGATTGTTAAAAAAAGTAAAAACGTAAATTTTTTGTGAAAAGTACGTTCTTCATCCCCTTATAGCTAGGGTAGTTTTCGTTTCCGGTAGTCAGCGTTGGTCAGGGTTATTCATTTCAAAGTATATATTAATATTTACGTGGTATAGTACCAATAAATTTATCAAAAGGTTGTTAAAAAAAATAAAAACGTCAATTTTTTGTGAAAAGTATGTGTTTCATTTCCTTATAGCTAGGGTAGTATTCGTTTCCGGTAATCGGCGTTGATCAGGGTTATGCATTTTGAAGTATATTTCAATATTTACATTGTTTTGTAACAATAAATTTATCAAAAGATTGTTAAAAAAAATAAAAACGTAAATTTTTTGTGAAAAGTACGTTTTTCATCCCCTTATAGCTAGGGTAGTTTTCGTTTCCGGTAGTCAGCGTTGATTAGGGTTATTCATTTTAAAGTATATTTTAATATTTACGTGGTATAGTACCAATAAATCTATCAAAAGGTTGATAAAAAAAATAAAAACGTCAATTTTTCGTGAAAAGTATGTGTTTCATCCCCTTATATCTAGGGTAGTATTCGTTTCCGGTAATCGGCGTTGATCAGGGTTATGCATTTTGAAGTATATTTTAATATTTACACTGTTTTGTAACAATAAATTTATCAAAAGGTTGTTAAAAAGAATAAAAACGTAAATTTTTTGTGAAAAGTATGTGTTTCATCGCCTTATAGCTAGGGTAGTTTTCGTTTCCGGTAGTCAGCGTTGATTAGGGTTATTCATTTCAAATTATATTTTAATATTTACGTTGTATAGTACCAATAAATTTATCAAAAGGTTGTTAAAAAAATAAAAACGTCAATTTTTTGTGAAAAGTATGTGTTTCATCCCCTTATAGCTAGGGTAGTATTCGTTTCCGGTAATCGGCGTTGATCAGGGTTATGTATTTTGAAGTATATTTTAATATTTACATTGTTTTGTAACAATGAATTTATCAAAAGGTTGTTAAAAAAAATAAAAACATCAACTTTTTGTGAAAAGTATGTGTTTCATCCCCTTATAGCTAGGGTAGTATTCGTTTCCGGTAATCGGCGTTGATGAGGGTTATGCATTTTAAAGTATATTTTAATATTTACACTGTTTTGTAACAATAAATTTATCAAAAGGTTGTTAAAAAGAATAAAAACGTAAATTTTTTGTGAAAAGTATGTGTTTCATCGCCTTATAGCTAGGGTAGTTTTCGTTTCCGGTAGTCAGCGTTGATTAGGGTTATTCATTTCAAATTATATTTTAATATTTACGTTGTATAGTACCAATAAATTTATCAAAAGGTTGTTAAAAAAATAAAAACGTCAATTTTTTGTGAAAAGTATGTGTTTCATCCCCTTATAGCTAGGGTAGTATTCGTTTCCGGTAATCGGCGTTGATCAGGGTTATGTATTTTGAAGTATATTTTAATATTTACATTGTTTTGTAACAATGAATTTATCAAAAGGTTGTTAAAAAAAATAAAAACGTCAATTTTTTGTGAAAAGTATGTGTTTCATCCCCTTATAGCTAGGGTAGTATTCGTTTCCGGTAATCGGCGTTGATCAGGGTTATGTATTTTGAAGTATATTTTAATATTTACATTGTTTTGTAACAATAAATTTATCAAAAGGTTGTTAAAAAAAATAAAAACGTCAATTTTTTGTGAAAAGTGTGTATTTATCCCCTTATAGCTAGGGTAGTTTTCGTTTCCGGTAGTCAGCGTTGATTAGGATTATTCATTTCAAAGTATATTTTAATATTTACGTTGTATAGTACCAATAAATTTATCAAAAGGTTGTTAAAAAAATAAAAACGTCAATTTTTTGTGAAAAGTATGTGTTTCATCCCCTTATAGCTAGGGTAGTATTCGTTTCCGGTAATCGGCGTTGATCAGGGTTATGTATTTTAAAGTATATTTCAATATTTATATTGTTTTGTAACAATAAATTTATCAAAAGGTTCTTAAAAAAAATAAAAACGTAAATTTTTTGTGAAAAGTATGTGTTTCATCGCCTTATAGCTAGGGTAGTATTCGTTTCCGGTAACCGGCGTTGATCAGGGATATTTGTTTTGAAGTATATTTTAATATTTACGTTGTTTTGTACCAATAAATTTATCGAAAGGTTCTTAAAAAAAATAAAAACCTAAATATTTTGTGAAAAGTACGTTTTTCATCCCCTTATAGCTAGGGTAGTTTTCGTTTCCGGTAGTATGCGTTGATTAGGGTTATGTATTTTGGAGTATATTTTAATATTTACGGGGTATAGTACCAATAAATTTATCAAAAGGTTGTTAAAAAAAATAAAAACGTCAATTTTTTGTGAAAAGTATGTGTTTCATCCCCTTATAGCTAGGGTAGTATTCGTTTCCGGTAATCGGCGTTGATCAGGGTTATGTATTTTAAAGCATATTCCAATATTTACATTGTTTTGTAACAATAAATTTATCAAAAGGTTGTTAAAAAAAATAAAAACGTCAATTTTTTGTGAAAAGTACGTTTTTCATCCCCTTATAGCTAGGGTAGTTTTCGTTTCCGGTAGTCAGCGTTGATTAGGGTTATTCATTTCAAATTATATTTTAATATTTACGTTGTATAGTACCAATAAATTTATCAAAAGGTTGTTAAAAAAATAAAAACGTCAATTTTTTGTGAAAAGTATGTGTTTCATCCCCTTATAGCTAGGGTAGTATTCGTTTCCGGTAATCGGCGTTGATCAGGGTTATGTATTTTGAAGTATATTTTAATATTTACATTGTTTTGTAACAATGAATTTATCAAAAGGTTGTTAAAAAAAATAAAAACGTCAATTTTTTGGGAAAAGTATGTGTTTCATCCCCTTATAGCTAGGGTAGTATTCGCTTCCGGTAATCGGCGTTGATCGGGGTTATGTATTTTGAAGTATATTTTAATATTTACATTGTTTTGTAACAATGAATTTATCAAAAGGTTGTTAAAAAAAATAAAAACGTCAATTTTTTGTTAAAAGTATGTGTTTCATCCCCTTATAGCTAGGGTGGTATTCGTTTTCGGTAATCGGCGTTGATCAGGGTTATGTATTTTGAAGTATATTTTAATATTTACATTGTTTTGTAACAATAAATTTATCAAAAGGTTGTTAAAAAAAATAAAAACGTCAACTTTTTGTGAAAAGTACGTTTTTCATCCCCTTATAGCTAGGGTAGTTTTCGTTTCCGGTAGTCCGCGTTGATTAGGGTTATGTATTTTGGAGTATATTTAAATATTTACGTGGTATAGTACCAATAAATCTATCAAAAGGTTGTTAAAAAAAATAAAAACGTCAATTTTTTGTAAAAAGTATGTGTTTCATCTCCTCATAGCTAGGGTAGTATTCGTTTCCGGTAATCGGCGTTGATCAGGGTTATGCATTTTGAAGTATATTTCAATATTTACGTTGTTTCGTACCAATAAATTTATCAAAAGGTTCTTAAAAATAATAAGAACGTAAATTTTTTGTGAAAAGTACGATTTTCATCCCCTTATAGCTAGGGTAGTATTAGTTTCCGGTAATCGGCGTTGATCAGGGTTATGTATTTTGAAGTATATTTTGATATTTACATTATTTTGTAACAATAGATTTATCAAAAGATTGTTAAAAAAAATAAAAACGTCAATTTTTTGTGAAAAGTACGTTTTTCATCCCCTTATAGCTAGGGTAGTTTTCGTTTCCGGTAGTCAGCGTTGATTAGGGTTATTCATTTCAAAGTATATTTTAATATTTACGTTGTATAGTACCAATAAATTTATCAAAAGGTTGCTAAAAAAATAAAAACGTCAATTTTTTGTGAAAAGTATGTGTTTCATCCCCTTATAGCTAGGGTAGTATTCGTTTCCGGTAATCGGCGTTGATCAGGGTTATGTATTTTGAAGTATATTTTAATATTTACATTGTTTTGTAACAATGAATTTATCAAAAGATTATTAAAAAAAATAAAAACGTAAATTTTTTGTGAAAAGTACGTTTTTCATCCCCTTATAGCTAGGGTAGTTTTCGTTTCCGGTAGTCCGCGTTGATTAGGGTTATGTATTTTGGAGTATATTTAAATATTTACGTGGTATAGTACCAATAAATCTATCAAAAGGTTGTTAAAAAAAATAAAAACGTCAATTTTTTGTAAAAAGTATGTGTTTCATCCCCTCATAGCTAGGGTAGTATTCGTTTCCGGTAATCGGCGTTGATCAGGGTTATGTATTTTGGAGTATATTTTAATATTTACGTGGTATAGTACCAATAAATTTATCAAAAGGTTGTTAAAAAAAATAAAAACGTCAATTTTTTGTGAAAAGTATGTGTTTCATCCCCTTATAGCTAGGGTAGTATTCGTTTCCGGTAATCGGCGTTGATCAGGGTTATGTATTTTGAAGTATATTCCAATATTTACATTGTTTTGTAACAATAAATTTATCAAAAGGTTGTTAAAAAAAATAAAAACGTAAATTTTTTGTGAAAAGTATGTGTTTCATCCCCTTATAGCTAGGGTAGTTTTCGTTTCCGGTAGTCAGCGTTGATTAGGGTTATTCATTTCAAATTATATTTTAATATTTACGTTGTATAGTACCAATAAATTTATCAAAAGGTTGTTAAAAAAATAAAAACGTCAATTTTTTGTGAAAAGTATGTGTTTCATCCCCTTATAGCTAGGGTAGTATTCGTTTCCGGTAATCGGCGTTGATCAGGGTTATGTATTTTAAAGTATATTCCAATATTTACATTGTTTTGTAACAATAAATTTATCAAAAGGTTGTTAAAAAAAATAAAAACGTCAATTTTTTGTGAAAAGTACGTTTTTCATCCCCTTATAGCTAGGGTAGTTTTCGTTTCCGGTAGTCAGCGTTGATTAGGGTTATTCATTTCAAATTATATTTTAATATTTACGTTGTATAGTACCAATAAATTTATCAAAAGGTTGTTAAAAAAATAAAAACGTCAATTTTTTGTGAAAAGTATGTGTTTCATCCCCTTATAGCTAGGGTAGTATTCGTTTCCGGTAATCGGCGTTGATCAGGGTTATGTATTTTGAAGTATATTTTAATATTTACATTGTTTTGTAACAATGAATTTATCAAAAGGTTGTTAAAAAAAATAAAAACGTCAATTTTTTGGGAAAAGTATGTGTTTCATCCCCTTATAGCTAGGGTAGTATTCGCTTCCGGTAATCGGCGTTGATCGGGGTTATGTATTTTGAAGTATATTTTAATATTTACATTGTTTTGTAACAATGAATTTATCAAAAGGTTGTTAAAAAAAATAAAAACGTCAATTTTTTGTTAAAAGTATGTGTTTCATCCCCTTATAGCTAGGGTGGTATTCGTTTTCGGTAATCGGCGTTGATCAGGGTTATGTATTTTGAAGTATATTTTAATATTTACATTGTTTTGTAACAATAAATTCATCAAAAGGTTGTTAAAAAAAATAAAAACGTCAACTTTTTGTGAAAAGTACGTTTTTCATCCCCTTATAGCTAGGGTAGTTTTCGTTTCCGGTAGTCCGCGTTGATTAGGGTTATGTATTTTGGAGTATATTTAAATATTTACGTGGTATAGTACCAATAAATCTATCAAAAGGTTGTTAAAAAAAATAAAAACGTCAATTTTTTAAAAAAGTATGTGTTTCATCTCCTCATAGCTAGGGTAGTATTCGTTTCCGGTAATCGGCGTTGATCAGGGTTATGCATTTTGAAGTATATTTCAATATTTACGTTGTTTCGTACCAATAAATTTATCAAAAGGTTCTTAAAAATAATAAAAACGTAAATTTTTTGTGAAAAGTACGATTTTCATCCCCTTATAGCTAGGGTAGTATTAGTTTCCGGTAATCGGCGTTGATCAGGGTTATGTATTTTGAAGTATATTTTGATATTTACATTATTTTGTAACAATAGATTTATCAAAAGATTGTTAAAAAAAATAAAAACGTCAATTTTTTGTGAAAAGTACGTTTTTCATCCCCTTATAGCTAGGGTAGTTTTCGTTTCCGGTAGTCAGCGTTGATTAGGGTTATTTATTTCAAAGTATATTTTAATATTTACGTTGTATAGTACCAATAAATTTATCAAAAGGTTGCTAAAAAAATAAAAACGTCAATTTTTTGTGAAAAGTATGTGTTTCATCCCCTTATAGCTAGGGTAGTATTCGTTTCCGGTAATCGGCGTTGATCAGGGTTATGTATTTTGAAGTATATTTTAATATTTACATTGTTTTGTAACAATGAATTTATCAAAAGATTATTAAAAAAAATAAAAACGTAAATTTTTTGTGAAAAGTACGTTTTTCATCCCCTTATAGCTAGGGTAGTTTTCGTTTCCGGTAGTCCGCGTTGATTAGGGTTATGTATTTTGGAGTATATTTAAATATTTACGTGGTATAGTACCAATAAATCTATCAAAAGGTTGTTAAAAAAAATAAAAACGTCAATTTTTTGTAAAAAGTATGTGTTTCATCCCCTCATAGCTAGGGTAGTATTCGTTTCCGGTAATCGGCGTTGATCAGGGTTATGTATTTTGGAGTATATTTTAATATTTACGTGGTATAGTACCAATAAATTTATCAAAAGGTTGTTAAAAAAAATAAAAACGTCAATTTTTTGTGAAAAGTATGTGTTTCATCCCCTTATAGCTAGGGTAGTATTCGTTTCCGGTAATCGGCGTTGATCAGGGTTATGTATTTTGAAGTATATTTTAATATTTACATTGTTTTGTAACAATAAATTTATCAAAAGGTTGTTAAAAAAAATAAAAACGTAAATTTTTTGTGAAAAGTATGTGTTTCATCCCCTTATAGCTAGGGTAGTATTCGTTTCCGGTAATCGGCGTCGATCAGGGTTATGTATTTTGAAGTATATTTTAATATTTCAACCTTTTTGTAACAAAGAAATTATCAAATGGTGGCTAAGAAGATTGAAAACTGGAAATTTCTGTTGTTATCGTAATAGCCAAGTATTGGAATGTCCTTTGGGGGTTGATTTAGGGGTATTTTTATATTGCAATTGGTTTTTTTTAATTATTTAATCATAATTTGAAGAGTTTAAACGATTTTTAATCTTAGATATTGATTTTTCAAAAAATCATGTTTTCGTTTGAAACTAACGTTGCAAACTTCAGACTCATGATTAAATTCTATATTTTTGCTATACTTTAATTCACTATAGTATGCTTGTACATTAAAATACTAACGAGTGTATGTTGTAATAATATTAAATACGTGATTTTTTTCAAATTAGATTTTTTATTGAAATACATCATTTGTGAATAGGTTATTCAATAAAATAATATTTGAAAATATAAAATAATATTCAATAATATTTGTATAAAACTTATATCAAATAATATTTTAAAAGTATTAAGGATTTACAAGTAAATGGAAAAAATTATTTTAATGAATTTTCCTACAGATTTAAATTTGTAGTTATAAATGTCTTCAATGACTCAGTCGGTAGAGCAATGGATTCATAATCACGAGGTTCCGAGTTCGAATCCTACTCTCGACCAATTGATAAAAGCACCACTGTACATTACATGTTCTTTGTTGACTAACACACTGAAAACCTTCGTCACTTATTAACATCGCAATGAAAGCATAAATACAGTGACGTTAAATAAAATAAAAGCAAGAAAATTAATTCGTGTCTTTTTAGGTTTTGCAAAAGTTACTTGTAAAATTTTTTCATATTTTATAAGGAATACGACACTAATGCTGTACAATAGTTACAGTATAATGAAATTAATTAATTTTTTTTTCTATTATAGACACAGAATTGATACATGCTTTTAATAACTTTAGGAGATGTGAAACAGATACTACACCTGAACTCATAAATATTGACTATCTTTTTATTTTATTGTAACATTTTAAGAAAAGAACTGCATTAGCTTGTAGTATGTACCATGAAGATTATTCAGTCAAATTTTCAAATTCAATTTATAGGGTACATTTTACTAATGTGAATTTATATTCTTACAAGAATATGATCAAAATTTAGTAAATTTGAATTTAGATTATGACCAGGAAAAAGCTTTCATAAATTTGAATGATCAAAATAAATATAGGAAATGTCCTTTTTTTAGTTTAAGTGATTAAAATTAAATGATAAAATTAAATAACTAAACTTGCTACATTCAAAATTGATGTTTTGTGAAGTTAATTTTATCACACTAAATTTATTCTTATAAAAATTATTCCAAACAATTAATATCTTATTAGTTTATTTTACACATAAACAAGAAAATTAACTTGTTACCTCTACGTATGTGACGTGTATGGCATATACCAATTTTTTTTCGATTTTTGATATGATATTGGCAAAATATAACATAATAAATACGTTAGATAAAAATCGACAATTTCCGATCTCATCCTAAGGGCCTAAAATAGTTTTGATGAATTTAAAAAAAAGAGAAAAGTACAAATTGCAAAAGTCCTTTATTTGAAGGTCAAAAAACATATTTCCCAAATAATCCTAGTAAAAAAAAATTTTGTGAAAAACTGTTTAGAAATGGTTATAAACGGTAATAAGCGATTATAAGGGTCGGAATTGAAATATGTGAATTTACTGTTAAAATCACGTATAATCATTTATAATTATTTTCCTCGCAATCAAATTTCATTATTAAAAAGTACAATTTTGATAAAATATTTATAATTGTTTTAAGTAAATTCTGATATTTATTTATATATTATTACAATTAGTAGAAGTTACTTACACTTATAATCATTTATAATCATTTTTAATTATTTATCATTATTTATCATTATTTATCATCCTTTTGCTTGGATTCGAAAAAATATAAAATTTTTTGCTTATAATAAGTCAAAATAAATTTGAAATTATGAAAGATTATATATAAATAATTAAAACTGTTATTCGGTATCCCAATTTTGGCATTTTAATATAAATGATTATATTTGATAAATAATTTAATAAATAATTAAAACTATTATAATGCTGTTCCAATTTCGGCCCTTTCAAATAGTTATAACCATTTTTGAACATTTCTTAATAATTTTTAACATCTATTCACATTTGTTTTTTTTCATTAGGGAACTTGAATAACATTTTTCATTTTTTTTATAGTCCCGATGAGTTAATAAAGTATCATTTTAAGGTTAGTCTAGCATATTTTTCAGGAATATCTAAATGGCTTTAAATTAATAAAATCTTTCTTTGCAATTATCAATATCACATTATTCATTACATGCCACCCGAGATTTCTGTAACATACTTATTAGTGTCCTTAGATCAATCGTGAAGTACCTTATAGAGATCATATTTTTATTCTAAAGCCATCCTTTGTTGGGTCCAATATCATTTGTTTTCTACCACTCTTCTATTTCTAAAAATTTAGTTAGTTCCAATTATTTTTTATGTAATTATGGGTTTGATTTTCCACCTTTAACTTTTTGCTTACTGACCCACGTTTAATAATAATAATATAATTAAAAAAGTAAATATTAATGCCTCAGGGCGAAGATGGCAATAGCGCGCTGTAAATAAATAAATGAATTCCTTAAAAAATATTCATCACAAAAGTTTAATTTTTCAACTTGAGATAATTTATTATTTCCGAACAAACATTGGTAAAAAACGTTGAATTTTTTATTCCATATAATAAAGTACCGTTTTCCATGTTGTAGTTTCCGATGTTGAAGTTTTCAAAAGTTCTTTGCTTACCAAATATTAATTAACGTATAATGATTTAAAGATTCATAAAAGATATAATTCTAATAATATTAATTAATATTTGTCTATTTAATCAATAGAGCACCTTAAAATTTCATATTTATTTAATTACTAAAAATAAGTATTACAAAAACCATATTTCAAAAGGAAAAATTATTTCCTTATTTTTTTTTATTCAAGCACTATGCTTTAACCACAATAAATTGTTTATTAAAATATTTATGGAATATACGATAATTTGTAAAAAATTTACAAAGCTCCTCAATCCTTTGAATTACAAATGATGAGAATTTAGAGCTTGTGTGAAAAAACAGCAAGTGAAAAATTAAGAGAAGGGAAGAAAAAACAAATTTAATTAGTCAAAAGATTAAATTAATAGATTTATACTGGATCTCTTATGTATTGAGAAGTAAAAATTAATGTATCCATTATTCACCTAAAACACGATAATTTATCAGAATATCTTTCCCAATTCCCAAACCAAAAGTTTCTATATATATTTAAGAATCTTTCTTCTGCCGGCACGAAGGGGGCGCAAAGCAAGTTTTTCTCTATTTTTCTCTCTCTCTCTCCGTGTCGTCACGCGACTATATATCTTTTATACAAAGTTTTCTCTCCATGTATATATATCTATGAAAATGAGAGCAAGGGCGCAAGCGCCGATCGTTAAAAACTTGTATACGTATACATCTGTATGTGCTATATATAATACCAAGATTTTCGTTTATGCAGCCGACGACACTTTTGGTATTCGGCGGCAATTTTTTTTTGTTTTATAGAAAGAAAAAAAAACGTCAAAGATAAAGTACTCACGTGCACTGCACTCACTGCAGTCTACGTACGTAAATGGCATATACCTTTGTTTTTTTAATGTTAACAGTATAGAAAGGATTTGATTCATGAGGAATTACAAATTTGTTTTAGTTATTTTTAGCGATCGTATGAACTTAACCGTTTTATTTTAATGAAACAGTATTTTTTTTCCTTAAATAAATAATTTATTGGTAAACCGAATGACGTAACATTGCTTGAAATATATATAGATTAAGGGTTGATTAAATTAGTTGATGATTTTTTGAGCTATTAGTAAAATGAAAATGCTGACGTGAAAAAAATTTTTGGTTGTAAAAAGAGTATTTCTATTCTAAAACATTAATTAAGTACACAATATTGAATGATTTTTTATTTCATTTATAATGAAAAAATTAATCTATAAATTTTGTTTACTCATAAGTGATATAATGATAAAATTAGTATTTAATTTTTTACAAGATAGATATTATTTAGGGATAATATTTCATTATGCAACTAGAGACTAAAATCGTAGATATCTTCCGAGGGTGTAATTTACGATCTGAGTTAGGCTCCTAACCACCCAAAGAGGAAATCGACTTTGCTCCCATTATTGTATACAGTGATTTATTCTCACTTCAACCATGGCCACATTATTAACTTGAAATTTTTTTTTTATTATTATCAATCTAATTTTATTATTTCCTATTTAATGTAGATTATCACTGCATTATATGGAATTTTAATATTTTCCATAATCATTAAATATCTTCATTGAAATTGAAAACTTCCTAAATTGTAAATAAAATAATTGTTCCTTGGGTCATTGACTTTTCGTAAGTATGTCATGTTATATTAAAATTGATTTTAATATAACGTGACAAAGAAAGTTATATTTGTACTCAAGTACAAATATTGATGTATATAATTTTCTCTGTCACAATAAAAAAGATAAATTAGAATCCAATTAATTTGCTTGTAATAAATAATTTAACGTAATGAACTAACGTCGTTTTAAATAAACTCAAGTAAATACAAACATAAAAAAAGATTGATTTTTCTAAAAGGCCTTACGAAACATTGAATATCCTTTCTCCCTAGCGAGCAATTTGAATAAATTGATCGTTGTAAAGTTCGGCTGTACTATAATTTTGAAGAAATAAAAAATCAACTATGCTAATAACTTTGGAGCTCAATAACGTGGCATGGAAAAAAAGCAGTTGTAAAAATAAAAAACCAGATATGTAAAGTGTGAAAGAAATAGCAAAACATTCTAAGAACAAAATAAAGAAGTCTGGACATCTGAAAAGTATATAGCTACATGAAATATTAAGCTTGTATAGGATCATCTGGTTGGTCAAAGTAGCATAAGTTACGTATGCAGAGACAGTAGAAAGAGAAAGAGCGTATCTAGTAGTAATAGTCAAGGGGTGGCGCGGCATAGTTAGAGGGGTGGTCATTGGTGCGCGCGCGGTAGACAGGTGATGCGATGTGCTGTAGAAGTGGGGATCGGTGGCGCGACCGACAGTCTGTTCCTGGGTCTCTTCGTGACGCGTTTTGTTATATATACACATTGCGCTCTCTTTAAGTTTCTCTCTCGTTGTTGCACTTAATTTTACAACGGGGAATAGTGCGTAAGGATCGAATAATTTTAAATTCATTTTTTTTAAATTATCTTCAACTTATATTTTTAATAAAGTGAATATATATATATATATGTGTGTTTATGTATTGCAGAATAGCCGGCGTATAGCGCGAGGCTTTCTTCTTCTCGCGTTATGGAAGTCAGATTCGTGCTCATCCTGATGGCTATTGTCGGCAGCCTCATGGCTGCCGGATTAAGTTCAAGATTTGGTTTCATTGCAAGGATCGTACAGCTTGGCCTCGCTGCTGCTTTAGTACCGTTACTCTGGACTTATCATCGCAAGATTTATATCATCTTGGTCACACTGCCAAGGGATATCAAGTGAGTTTACGTAATATGGTTATTTATTATTTACACCTTTATGTTGATATATATTTTGAAAAAATGTTAAATCAATTTTGAGTTGTCGCAGTGAGGATAATTTAAGGTGTAATGCGAGTATATTTTAGCGCTTAAGGACGTATAATGCTGGCAACAAATTTCTGTCTCTATATTCTTAGAGCTTTGTCCATTGGAATGCCATGAAATGTAACATTTTTTAAACTTGCATTCAAACCGAAATTTCTTTTAAAAAATTATTTTTTACATTATTAAATAAAATAATTACGTGAACCATCAAGAAATATGGAAGACTAAAGTACTAACTATGAATAAAAAATTTGTATCTTCATCTAGAAAATATTTGATATTTATATTTCAAGCTTTTCATTAATGATTTAAAAATTAAAAGTAAAATCGTTTACTAAAACACGACAAAGTGAAAATACAGTGATTCTTGTATTGTGAATTTTAAATAAAATACTTTTTAATTTCATATAAGAATCAGTACAAAAAGTAATATCTATAGTAAATAAACGTAACTATATTAATTGTTAAATTTTTATGGAAATACTCCCGTACCAAAATCCGTACAAAAGTAAATCAAATTTTTTAATGAATTCTCCTGTGAACTTGGTTAAATTTAACCTCAAAATGGTCGCTCTTCCAAAGTGAACTGCAAGCACAATAGTGCATACAAGAAAAAAATTTTCAAGATGGCCGTATTACCATCACGCAGTATAATATTGGTTAAAATTGAAATGCATCATGTCAAAATAAATAATTTAAATATATATCAACTAGTTGTATTTACACGCTAATAATTTTGAAGTCTTTATTGATCGCACCACTAAAGAGTAGACATAGTCAATATACCTATATACAAACTTAGATTTACCTCAAATTTATTCGGATTTTTTTTACTAATATTTACATTTTATAGGTCCAAATGTTTTTTATCGTTTTTATGTAAAGTATTGTTAGATAATAACATATTGTAAAATAAACTGGAAATTTGTAAACTGAAACAATAACGATTATTTTTATGATATTAATATCAATAAAAGGTTTGATTTGCAAAGTACAAACTATATGAAATTCAAATATTTTTAACTACAAACAAATCAATTTTATAATATCTACATATTTGTTATTTTTGGAATTAGTCTTGAAAAATAATTAAAAAGTGATCTTGAATTAAGAATATTTCTTAAATTGATCTCAATACAAAAGATTTAAATCATGAAATTTTTTTTATTAAAAAATATGAAGAAAACTATTCTAATTATATTTTATAGTTATGAATTTGGAAATTATATATAAAAAAATCTTTTCTATAATAAATAAGTATAAACTTTAAGAAACTGGTATTTACATTTTATAAAACTATACTTTTGACTTATTCATGTTTTTGTAATATTTTTTCATTTAAGCTATATAAAATTATCTTTAAAATGAAATATCTACATCATTTGTTCGCTCAAGAAGTTCTTATATACAAAATTTGAGATAAATTTTTACTGTTAGAAAAAACGTCTTTTGTAAAAGCAAAGTAACAAAAAAATTATTGTTATACTTTTTATTTTAAAATATAAAATCTAATAATTATTATAAGTTTTTGAAAATGTCTATTTTAGAAAAAATTTCGTATTAAAATATTTAATTAATAATTTAATATTAAAAATTTTAGTAAAAAAAAATTAATGCCAAATTGAATAATTTTGGGCTGAAAAAATGTCTAGTTTTGAAATAAATTGAAATACAAATTTTTATAATCTACTCTCTAAATATAATCCAGTGAAATTGTACTGAATTCAAGTGAAAATCGCTGTACTGGGATTTAGTGAAATTTTACTGAATGAAATAGTGAAATATCCACTGAAACATTAACGGGATGTCGTAGTTGTTGGAATCGAGTTTTGCTTTTTTTATCTAACTGATATCTTTTTAAATTCACTATTTGGACAAATATAATGACTTGTCCGCGCTAAAACTATATTAATACAATAATTTTTGTTAAATTAAAAATTCAATTTAGCTTCATATTTTTTTATGAACTTTGAATGAAAATTAGATATCAAGCTCGATGAACCTAACCTCAAAATAGTATATATCGAAAGTTTGTTTATAACTTTTTATGTATATTATTTTGATAAATTTCTTGACTTGTCCGCGCTAAGGATTAATCTTACGAATTTTCTTACTGAAGTGAAAGAATTTGATTTGACGCACTGTTTACTCATGAACTTTGAATAAAAATATTATTTGGAGGAGCAGAACTACGATATCCTCTTAACATTTTCACTGAAGTTCATTAAAATTTATTCTGATCATTCAGTAAAATTTCGTCACTAATTTCAAATAGTGGATATTTCACTTTCACAGATTCATTCAGTGAATTATATTTAGAGAGTACTTTTAATAATAAATAAAAAAAATCCACATTGACATTCCTAGCTCTGGAATAATATTATAAGGAAATTTTCTAAGCGTTTACAATTCTAAATGTATTAATTTAAAATTTTTTAAAGAATATTTTAAAGATATGTATTTTATATTGGAACGAAATAAAAAACATTTTTTATTAAAAAAATTTTTTCAGTTTGACATCTTGCAGACGGAATTTGCTCGAGTATCTAAAGTTCGCCCACAAGTCTTTGGAACGTGTTAAATACAATATAACGTTAGATACAAATAGTAAAAATTTTCATAAAAAAAATTTAATATTTTATTAAAATCTAGGAAAAAGTAATAAATAAAAAGTGAACAGAAATTTTTCAAATTAAATAATGGTTACGGATCTTTTTTTTTTAAATTATACGAATAAGAATAGATGATGTTGGTTATTTGTTACATTTATGAACAAATATAAAAAAAAGATGTTTAAACCAAAATTAATTGTATTTTATCAAAAACAAAGACTTGCAAAAGATTAGAGAAAAATCGAATGATAATCACAACGATAAGGATACCGCTAGATGCGTGCATCAATAATTTGCTTTGACCAAGTAAAACATCCGCTACAATCCTTAATCTTTAACTTTTAGCTTTTTTTTTATTAATCTAAATACTATTGGTTAAAAAAGATTTCAAAAACGCTAATTTTTCAACATAAGATGGTGATTGTCACGGCGACAACAAAAATAATCTCAAAAAAAATTGTTTGCTGATGAAAAATACTTTTTTTTTTCTTTAATTTTGTGCTCTTTAACAATATTAACTGCAGTACTTTGCATCATTATGATTACAATAGCACGATTACATAGTTACGCCAACTATCCGTGCGCATAATACATCAAATACCATGTTCAGCAAGATATTCAGCAAAAACTATTTAAATTTTTATAAAAAAACGTTAATTTTCGAAACATGTTTTTGATTAGGTTATCAAGAATTTAAATAAAAAAATTTGTCAAAAGTATACGTGTATTAAATGGACACTTATTAAAATGTGTAAAAAATTAATGTTTAAAACGTGTAGACTCATGAACATTTGGTCATTGTGTTCACAAATATCGTATCTGAAAGAACAACATGAGATAAATAGTAAAATCGATATAGAAGCCAAATTTTTTATTTTTATATACTCATATAGAACTGAATCAAATGAAAAATATTTATACATAGCCACAAACTATTTTTACATCTACCAATAAAAATATTATCTATTATATATTCTAAAAAATTGCAATAATATTTTTTCATTATAATCTTATTTAATGAAGTTTGAAATGTTTTAAAAAATTGCTATAATATGCTTGCGATATCATCATTTGTTAAATTGTAAATAAACAAAATCCATTATCTACAAACGTAATATAAATAAATATAGTAAATATAGTGTACCAGATGTTAGTTAATCATCAGTTCTTCATTTGTATAATTAAATGTTATTTATGTATTCAGTTTCTATTGCTCCGTTAAAAATTGTCTTAGGGTTTAATTTCTATCAATTCATATTCAAATATTTTACATTGAAATTAAAATTTTTACAAAAATTCAACATATTCCAGGTAGAAAGTAAACCCAAAATTATTTTGAAACCCGTTAAAAATGTCTAAATTATCTGGTTTTTAGCTAACTTTTAGTTAAATTTTTACCGTGGATCCTATATAAAGTTTATATTAAAGTCTGATCATCGGCACCATCTTTGATGTCATATATTTCAATGTCAGATCCCGATTGACTTTCTACAATTAAGATAACGTGTTTTACAATGGCTATTTGTACTTACGCTTATTGTATTCTACGATTGTTTTAAAATTATTCGATGAAAATTTTTATATTTATTTATATAAGAATTCATTTAAATTCATTGTTTTTATTTTACTAAAAATATTAATAATTTTAAATTACAATTACAGATATTTTCGTACAAATACAATTGTTTTTAGTAATCATCAAGTTAGCGAAGCTCGTTGATCATGATAGCGAAAATTAATGGCTAATATCGACAGTAGTAACAAATAATGATGAGTAATATAACAATGTATTATTACTGTCCTAAACTACACAGAAAAAATTTTTCTATAAAAATCACAGTAACCGTTATTTACTTTCAGGTTATTTTATAGACACATGCCTTAAATATTATTGAAAACATTGAAAAAATTTAAAGTTTTTCCATTGATTTTTATCGTGATGGCCGTAATTTTTAGATCACTTCACCGTGAATCTTGATGTGAGATTTCATCAGAATAATTAAGAATAAACGCCATTTTAATTTTTATGCAGAATTTTATAATAATTTTTATAAAAAAATTCTCTGTCCAACGACATTTGGTATTGCAATATATTTTTCTCTATAGAATATACAGAACAAAAACAATATTTTCTTCTGCTAAATATTTTTGTAAAATTTTAGAGTAATTCTCGTACGAAGTAAAAAAATTAAAATATTCAGATGACAATTGTGTATCTAAACTTAATAAAAATAATACAATTAGAGAGAACAAAAGTAATACATTGAGAAAGAATTTTAAGTTTGTTTATTGATTACATAAACAAAAAATAACAGTAAATAATAAATTTTAGTGAGAATTGATGCTAAGAAGATTTTAATCTAAAATTTGCATGGTTCATAAACAAAATGATTCAAAGCTGTAAATTAAAAAAATGTATAGAACAAACTTCGTAAATTCTTTAAGTAAAAAAAATGTGACTTGCCAATCATTTAAAGAAGCCATTTTTTTTAAATAGATAAGATAATTAGTAACTAGTTGGCATCGAATATTAAGTATTTGATAATGTTATTCAGTATTAATAATGCATAATGACTTATTATTATTATTCTCTGTTTTTGTTCGTATATAGCACACATTACGAAACTCATTTACTCCTACAAATATTAAATACTTTATCTCGTTTAAGATCTACATTAAGGAAATACTTTTTAAAAAAAAACTATTCGTTGGAATTTAAATAAAGTTATACAAACTAATTTTTTATACCTAAACTAATACCGAAAAAATAAAATATAAAATTAAAAAATTCTACAAATTTTCACGAAACAAAATTTCATGCGAATAAAACATTTAATTATGTTTCTAATGTAAACGTTGAGCTTTTAGATAAATTTCAACTGCTTGATTGTTCAGGAATTATAAAATACATTTTAAATGTCTGTGAATGTTTAAAGCCTTTAATTATATAAGTTTTAGTATATTATATTTGAATTAATATTACGTATATGCATTCGTAAATTAAGTATAACTTTTTATTCATGTTTAATTAATGTTAAATATAATATTATTGTTCAAAGTTCAAATCCAAAAAAAGAAAGTTTCATTAAAAAATTAAAAATAACAAATTAATCAGGACTGAAATTCGTAAATAAAAATATATTTTTTATTACAGACTTTTATCATGAAAAAAATTAATGTTATGTCTGTAGAAAGAAATATATCTTTTTATATCTATTCCGTAATAAGTAAAGTATCAAATAATAATAAAAATTTTGAAAAATGTAAGTAGTATTCTCTTTTTAAAATGATAACTTTTATGTTTCTCAATTTTATAATTGTAGACGAAATTAATTTTTCTCTTAGAAGAACGCAAAAAGGTTACAAAAAATATTAAAATATATGCATACATACTAAATAAACAAAGAAAAACGTTGTATTTATTAGATAAAATTTGTTATGATTTTCGAGGCAAGTCTTGAACTTTTATCTAAAACTTTTCTTTCATTTTGACGTTGATATTTCATTAATTAACGTTATATATGTCAGCGAAGAAAAAAAAGTTATCATTGTTATAACGTTATTTCTATATTATGACGTATTTAAGATGACAAAAAATAAATCAATGTAAAAAGTATTATAATACTTTGAGTGTAAATTTTTCCTTTTTTTAAATAGATATTGCAAATAACTCTTTGCTCCTCATGCTCTGCTTACGTTAACAGATTTATTTATAAATTTATATGGAACGAGAAGAATCTTAATGAAATATTCTTTATAAAATTTATCGATGTCACGTCATCATCTGATCTAATGAATGGACAACAATGTCAGTATTAAATAAAGAAAATTTCGATTTGATAAGATTAGCAAATAAGCTTATATGAATATCAATCTATTTATATGTTTATTTACTGCGTTTATTTATACAAAATTTTTCTACATCTTCTATTCTGTAAAATTATATCTGTTGTTAATATTAGTGAAGAAAATTTACTGATAACGAATAATTAGTCAATATCAGCAAATTTTATTGATCTACTTTAAAGAACAGATAACTACCAATATTTTTTTATTGCTAAACCGTATTTATTCTTAAAATTAGTAATTGATCAATGAAAAAATGATAACTTCGATTAAATTATGTAGAATAATTTTGTTTAACTTTTATTAGAAATGATATCTATTAATTTAAATGTTTAAAGTAATTATTCTGTTATTTATTTTAACCCCAAAAGAAGTTTTATCTTATTAAATTGCAATTAAGGAATGAAGATTAAATTTTAAGTAAATTTTCATTTTTAACATTAGAATTAAATCACATAAAAAACGTATTCAGAAATTTGTTCAATATCTGTTATTATTTGTTAAAAAAAATTCTAATACTAATTGTCGACTAACGGAAACATTAACCTTCAACTGAATGTTTGATTACCGCCTGCTACTTTTGCGATATTATATATATATATATATATTACCTTACTGTAACACGTCAATATACATGTCACCTAATTATACTTTCCAGTGCGCAAATTTATAGATCGCTAAAAACGTTAATAAAAAAACTACACAATATAAAGTTATAAAAGAAATTTATTTCAAAATCTTTGGCAATTATTTGAAATAGAAGTTTTTATGATCAATGAAAAATTCATCTAATTATTTAATAATAACAACTGCTTTTACTATTCTTATATAACCATCTTTCTTTTTCTTCCCTTTCTACTTTTGTAATGCGATCAATAGGACTTTTATCGGTACAATTTTCGCATAATTTTAAATTATTTTAAAAGTATTTTTATTTTAACATTGACAATAAATATATAACATAAAATATTGTATTTTATTTGCAGATTTCTTTATCGTTATGTTAACGCCGATCGAGAGACTAAACAATTTCGTAGAAATAATTCCACGGTTGTCAAACTGTTCAGGGAAAGAGCTCGACTTTACCCTGACAAGCCATGCTTCATCTTTGAAGAACGCACCTGGACTAATGCTGATGTAAGTAAACTTTACCTTCTCTGAATTTTAATCTGTAAAATGTAAGTAGTAAGAGAATATAAAAAGAAACTGTATCAATCTTACTAACAGTAGAAAAGAGTTTAACAATATTCAAGTATTTTATAAAAAAAAATAGCATAGAAAATTATTTTAGTACGAATGTATTTAATAATGACATCTCCTCCACAGCGATGAGCAGAATGTTGTATATTCAAGGGGCAGATGTCACAATAACATTTAACAAACATATCAAAACAATTGCTTTTTGTTGCTTTTCTTTTTATTTATGTAAATTTCGAGAAAATTTTGACTTTAACTAATTATTACGAACTTAATTTTTTATAACGTCAAAAGCATAGTTTTAATGTAATTTAAAGCATTGTTACATCTTTCATATTATATATAAAAAAATAGTACATCTCATAAGTGATATACAGTTTTGTGCATTTCAGAATAATGAGTATATTTACAATTTAATGAGAATTGCTAAAATAACATCAATTTCAGAAAATATTTCCAAATCAAAAAGAATATCATAAGAGTTTCATCTGTAAATATTCTTACTGGGTAATGGAATTTATTTTCTTGTAAATAAATAAATTAGGTGTTGTGAGATCTTATATGTTGACATGTTATCCCTTATACATTTAATGTTGAAATTAAGGGTAATCATAATAATAATATCTCGTAAATAAGATGTTTAGCCGAATAACTTTTCTTTATACGGAAAAAAATAACAAAAATAGTTGAACGACACTTAATCAAAGTAAATATGGCACGTTTATTTGCTCCAATCATTTCTTGTCTTTTTTATTTGGAAAATGTAGGCGCACTAAACGATAAAGACAATCTACAATATAATGAAACAAAATGTTACGCTCGAATGGCGTAAAATAATGATCGATGATAGTAGCGCAAAATAAATTATACTAAAAATATAATAAAAAGTAAATATTTCAAATTTTTGTTTTTGTTTCAATTTTATATATACTGAAAGTTTAAAAAGTAAAAAAAAATTTTAATACAAACAGAATGCCCACGCGTTTTTCTGACTCTGTGTTGTTATTAAAAAAAGCTAAGTACAGGGTAAAAAAGAAACCTTAGACTGCTTTAACACCTTTGCTCTGCAGGTGTTACAATCGATAATACACTTGTACAAAGAGCTAACCATCTATTTCTTTTTTTTTTTTTTTAATTTTAACAGATTGCCAAGTATAGCAATAGGATAGCATCGATATTTCAACAAGCAGGCTGTGTTAAAGGCGACGCAGTGGCGCTGTTTATGCCAAATAAGCCAGAATACGTAGCCACTTGGCTGGGCCTGGGTAAACTTGGTGTTATAACTGCTCTCATCAATACAAATCTGCGCATGAACTCGCTGGTACATTGCTTGACCATTGCCAAAGTCAAGGCTGTCATTTATGCCGACGAGCTGGCCTTCGGTAAGGACATGGATAATTTATGGATAATTTACATTATTATTTTTATACGAGTCCAAAAATTGTATTAATCCTATTACCAGTTTCTACATATTTATCTTTGAAAAAAAGATCAAATGTTATTCTTAAAATATTTGTTTTATAAAACTCAAAATTGACACATAAATTTATATTTATTTGCAAATAAAAATTAAAATAATTATTAATTTACTTTAATGAATTACGAGCGATATTATTAGTATAGATATTGTATTTTAAAGTAAATTTTATTACCAACATGCTCTATTGATATTTCATTAAGAAAGATATTCAAAATTATTAGTTATTTTTATGATAAAATTTTTTATAAATTATTTTGTGATTGCTCATATGAAATTCGATAAGTATTACAATGAAATTTGATAATATTCATATGCCTAAAATAGTAAATGATGACAAATAATTAAAAGCACATTTACTGAACGATAATATTATTATTGATCTTGTAATTAAAACTTTACAGAATGAATTAACTGAGCTTTTATATAATGTTCTTGTCTAACGTAAAGTATTTAATATAATTTTTTATTAATTAATATATGTATTATTTTATTTGAAAACGAAAAGTTTTAAATATTCTATGAATTAAACCAATTATTTTGAGATAATATTAGTTCGTTAGACTACTTATGGAAACTTTAAGCTTAAGGTTTGTTGAGGTCAGTAAAATTTCAATTTCATGTTCTTGTACTCAGTAGAAGCACAAGTGGTCAAAACAAATGGTTAATGTACTTTTGCAACATCAAAGTCAATATTTAACTTTTTTATGGTATGATGGAAAGTCACGTTATTAACCACTAAGTAAAATTTCCGTTCAGAATAATAAACATAAGTTTTTTTTAACTTTTATTCTATAGCTTTTATAGGTAAATATCGTAAAATGTATTTTGGTATTATTCATTTGAACTTTAATAAGTTATTCATGACGAAAAATTCTAAATATAATTTAAATTTCGACTGCTTATATAACAAATTACCTTTATACGTATTGATTAAATAAATCAATGTAACTAAAGAAGTGAAGTTGCCATGAAACTAAAAAATTAAATTATATTTATAGTAGAATTTATTTAGTACGACTATAAAAGCGGCACATTTATTGTATTTTCATGTGCTGTTCCATTATCAAATAGTTTATTTTTACTTTCATAAATTAGAATTGATATTTTTTTTCAATTATTTTTCTAAATTTTATAACAGCAAATTTTTTATTGATACAATAAACAAAAATTGAATCAATATGATTTAATTACAGCTATCGAAGATGTTCGTGATTCGTTGAAAGGAATTGAAAAATATCGACAAGGTAATGATAATCACACAGGTGAGGATGGTGCTCATAATTTAAATAAACTCATGACGCAAGTTAGTGCTGATGAACCAGCGGTAGATGAGGAACCAGGCTATAAAGACCATCTGTTGTACATTTACACTAGTGGTACTACTGGCATGCCAAAGGCAGTTTTATTTCCTAATTCCAGGCAAGCTTAAAACATTTGATTTCATCATTATGTTATTATGTCATAATTTAAATAACTCATGAATAAGAGATGAAAATATCTAATTTAATTGACTTCGATCAGTTAGTGCATAAATAGTTTAATTTTAAAAGTGTAAATTGGAATTAAACATATAGGGGAAAGGGGGACTAAATTCCGGACATTTTTTTGAGAGAAGATTTCTTCTCCGATAGTGAAGTAATTGACTTTACCAAAGCATTAACACTAAGTTTAGACTTCAAACTGAATAAAAAAATTGGTCTGGACTCCATATTCTTTGTTAAACATTTAATTATTTTAGATTGAAAAAAAATCGATTTTTTTACAATATTAGCCCCAAAATGGAACAACCCTCAGTGCTCTATTAAATAAAAATTTTTTAATAAATTTATATAAAAATGTGTACACGTTTCTTGACAAAACAGCAAAAATTTACATGTAGAAAATTTATTTTCAATGATTAAATAAGTTGCGTTAGCTTTATAACTTTGCAATAAACTATGTTATTTTACTTTATTTATAATGAATAATACGAAACTTTTAATTAAAAACAATACATTGAGTAAATATTTAATTGATTATTATTTCAAAATAGAGAAAAAAAAACTATTTTCGGTTACTTCAATTGGATGAATATTGTATTCAAATTTCACGCTTATTGATTACTAGAATGTAGGTCGGCTCTAGTTCTGATTAAATGTCATTCTTAAAAAATGTAAGCTCAAGTTCAAATAAACTTGTAGATATTGAATAATTTTTTACCATTAAAACTGGCAAGTTCATAGACTTTCGATTAAATTATGTTTTGAATAAAAATATAAAAATCAAATCAAACTATATCCTTATTGAATTACATCTTATTAAATTATATTTTTATGTGATCAACTAAATATTACAATTGTAATCGTGATAAATGCAATAAAAACATGTATTAAAAATAAAATCAAACGAAATTGTAAAAGATATCCTAAGAAAAAGGAAAAATGAAAAAAATTATTTTAACCTTATTTGCAATATAGTTGCATTTAACATTATATAACATATTCGAAGCTAGTATGAAAATGGCGTTCGGTACTCAAGATAATAAAAGATCCATAATCTTGTCAGGGAGACCTCACAACTCTAAGGGAATGAGATTACTGTAGAATATAGCTGCATATATAGTTATATACATATTGTCGGCGTATTGTATTATCGTGCACTGCGAACTTTTACAGAAAAAAAGATTTGTTTTAATATATGCATGATTTGTTTAAAGACTTTCACACCTATTTATTTTCATCTTTAATTTGTATTAAAATTATGTAATATATATATTTTTAACTTATTATTTGAAAATGTTAAAATTATTAAATAAAATTGAATTTTCATTTAAAAATATGCAGGTATTTGCTGGTACAAACTGCAACGCATCATATGCTTGGATTGAGGCCCAAAAGTGACATAATTTATAATCCAATTCCGCTTTACCATATGTCTGGAGGAATTGTTGGTACTGGCTGTGCATTAGTTAAAGGAATTCCTAGTGTATTGAGAACAAAGTTCTCTGTTACGGCATATTGGACTGATTGTATCAAGTATAACTGCACGGTTGGTATAGTTAATAATATTTAAATAAAACTCAGCTTAAAATTATTTTAAAATCAGCATGATTTTTAGCACTATTTTTTATTAATATCATTCCGTTTTCTTACTTTGTTTTCAGATATCGCAATATATCGGCGAAATGTGTCGATATTTGTTGTCTGCACCATGTCGTCCCGAAGATAATAAGCATCCAGTGAGATTAATGGTTGGAAATGGAATGAGACCACAAATTTGGCAAAACTTCGTTAATCGATTTAAAATTGAACAAGTTAATGAGGTTTATGGTTCAAGTGAAGGCAATGCTAATATCGGTAATTAAGATCATTTTTTAAAAATACTTAGCTTTAAAGTAGAACTGCTATAGAATGTAAATATTAAAGTACCCATTCGTTCATAAATAATAAAATTTAAAGTTCAGAATCCAAACGCATCTAAAAATCTGAATAGTTAGAAATTAAATTTATAGAAATCACCTAAACATATACACATGCGTTTAATTCGCAAAAGTTTAAGATCCCTGGACTCTGGAAAGTGATATCCATATAAACCTCGAATATTCGAATCTTTAACTATTTCGATAAACTATTAAAATGGCATTTAATGTTTAAAATTAGATTGCATGAAAAAATTTCAATTTCGATTTTCTGATATGCTAAATAAAAATTTTTTTGTAAAAAACATAATACAATATGTTTATTATTAATAATGAATATTTATACTTACATTTTTATAAAATAATGTAAAACTTGTTTTTTATCAAGGAAACATAATGTAAAAAATACTCAAAAAGTTTTATATATTACTTGATTCAAGGTCATAATATATATCATGGTGTACTATATGAGTGTAAATATTATGTAAAATGATATATTTTTATTACAGTAAATGTCGATAACACAGTTGGAGCAGTAGGCTTTGTGCCATCAATCTTACCAAAATCGCTTCACCCAGTTGCAATAATACGTGTTAATCCAGAGACGTGCGAGTCTGTACGAGGCCCTGATGGCTTCTGTATACGAGCAGAACCTAGTACGTTGATTCTTATTTCAAATATTAACTTTTATAACGCATTATTATATTTAATGAATTTTGTTTTATAGACGAGCCCGGCATGTTAATAGGTCTAATAAAACAAGGTGAAGCATCTAGAGAATTTAACGGTTACTTGGATAAAGAAGCATCAAAACAGAAGATAATAGAAGATGTATTTGTCAAAGGAGACAAAGCTTTCTTGACTGGTAAATAAAACTACTATATTATTAAAACAATTTTTTTTCATATTATCAAACAATATTCTGAAACGCAAAAAACATTTATTTTGCTTTACAATTTTTTAATAGATATAATTACAACAAATTTATTTATTCTATTTACAAAATAAATTTAAAAAAAAAAAACCCTGTTTTTCGTTAAAGCAATTGAACTCTTTGAAAATAAATTTAATTTTATAATGTGTATGCATTGATTGATAATTTTATTTAACGTCGCCGTATTTGTGCCGTCATTAAGATGCTAATTAGCGACGGAGGTCATTTAAGTATGTTTTTTTAATAAAGCACTTGTAACGTACAGTGATGCTTGTGTAAATTGGCTGAGATGCGGATTTTAATTTGGAATCTCGAAATTACGAATCAATGGCTCTATCAACTGAGCCACTGACGACGTCTTTCATTATGATAATCTCATTTTTATATGTGTGGGTTAGAATGAGAGTGGCATAAGTCACATACTTCTAATTTCGAGATTTTCGATATTGAAGTTTTAAATTAATATACATTTCTATTGAGTGCCATTTTTACAGTGCTTATAATATTAAAGAAAAATAAACAAAAAAGCCACTCTATTTTGAAAAATAAGTTGTTTTAATGTTAAAGAAATGAAATATACCACTAACTAAATTTTTTTTAAAATGTGACTTATGCCACTCTCATTCTCACCCACACATATATTTCTAGCAAAAATTTCCTAGAATGCTTACTATAAAATTGTTTCAGAAGTTCAGAAAATGACTTATAATTTTAAAAAATTAAAGTTTTTATTGCTAAAAATAATATATTATCACAAACTCAAACTTTCAGTGTGGCGCAAAACACAGAATTTCTATGTTTTGCGCCAATCGCGTTTTGAATTTGATTTACGCAAAATGCTATTTTTTACGTTTTAATTACGGCCATTAATGTATTATTTACATATTAATGTTTATAATTTTTTGAAATACCCATATGGAAAAAATTTTTGGATATAATTGTAAATAACTGTTAATAACTGCAAATAAATCTAAATAAATGTAAATAACTGTAAATAACTGTAAAAAAGTGTTAAAAAATGTGGGAATTGAGACATAAATAACAGTTATTTATAATTATTTACAATTATTTACTGTTATTTACACTTATTTACAGTTATTAACTGTTATTTACACTTATTAACTGTTATTTACACTTATTTACAGTTATTAACTGTTATTTACACTTATTAACTGTTATTTACACTTATTTACAGTTATTAACTGTTATTTACACTTATTAACTGTTATTTACACTTATTTACAGTTATTTATATTTATTTACAGTTATTTACATTTATTCACTTTTTTCACAATTATTTACAGTTATTTACAATTATTTGCAGTTATTTACGATTATTTATAGTTTTTTACAATCATTTGCAGTTATTTACATTTTCGAAAATATTCACGAATTTATTCAATAATTTTATATATAGGCGAAAATTTTTAAAAATGTGAATAATTGTAAATAATTGTAAAAAACTATGGATAATTGTAAATAATTGTAAATAACTGTAAAATACTGTAAATAACTGTAAATAACTGTAAATAACTATAAATAATTGTAAATAATTATTAATAAAATTAAATTATTCACTAATTCAAAAATTTTTGAAAATGTAAATAACTGTAAATAATTATGAATAATTGTAAATAATTATAAAAAACTTTAAATAATTGTAAATAACTGTAAATAACAGTTAATAACTGTAAATAATAGTAATTAATAGTAAATAATAGTAAATAACTGTAAATAACTATTATTTATGTCTCAATTCTGACATTTTTTAACAGTTATTTACAATTATTTACTATTATTTACAGTTTTTCACATAAATTATTTCCATATGGGTAGTTTGGAAAAAATATTTAAAAAAAAATAAATTCTAAAAATTTTACTTTTACTTAAAATAATTTATTTGTGAAATGGCTTGTTTTTAAATAATAATAAAAATTGACTTTTTTATTTTATTGAAATATAATCCGCAGTTAAACTTCATTAATTTGTAAGATTACTTTTTTATGTGATAATAAAAGTATGAGGTACTTTTGTGAAACGGTCTTGTTATCAATATGTACTCCGTTAAATACAATATATAATTGAATAAAGCACGTTATTAAATAACATATATTGCCAAGGTTCGGCATTAAATCGAAATATATAGGAAAATTGTCATAACTGTTTAAAAAAAGATTCTTATTTTCCTAAAATAACTGGCTATATTTCTAATGCAGTTACGGACTTCGTTTCGTAAAATCTTAATAAAATTTTAACTTTTTGCATCAAAGTATATATGTATTGTTAAAAATTTATGTCAAAATTAATTTTTTTAAATACAAGATTTGAAAAAAAAAAACAATCTAAATTAAATATTAATCCATTGCAGTGCTTTTAACGCTTCGAATTATATAAATTATCAGTCTAGTTTCAAAGATATGTACAAGGTTTGGAATAGATAAAATATGTTAATTAAAATACTTTTTTTAAAACAGGCCAGAGTTTCTGACTTTGCCTAATCGCATTTTTCATAATTCTTTTAAAAATTATTAGCTTTAATAAAAAATGGCAATCCTCATTAAATGTTAGTATGGTGAGTAAAAATTCTATTCACAACAAAAATATATTATCGCATAATTTTTTAGTATTATGTGATCTGAAACAATTTAATTAATGACTACTTTTTAAGTAAAATTATGCTTGAAAATTACACATACAATTTTTTTGCAATGAATAAATTTTTTTTTTTTCATTACACTAATATCTACCGTTGACTGCTATTTATTTTTTGTTAAAATAAATAATGAAAAATGAAATTAGGCAAGAACAGAGCATCTCGTCTCTTCTTAATATTAAATTAATAAAAAATGTATTTTACATTAATATAATATGCTATTATAAAAACTATATCAATAAAAAAATGTTACTATATGTAGTCATTCAATATAAAATTGATACTTCATTTGCGAAATTATTTTAGAAATAATTTTTAGCATTTACTTTGGATTCATTTGATTTTAAAAATAAATAAGTTTGTTAATTTCAACTAATTGAAACGTAATATTAACTTCCCATAATCTTATCGCTAAACCTATAAAACTATTTTAAATTTTATACAATTATGCAAAAATTAAAATTTTTAAATTGTTAATTGCTCAATAATTAATTTATAATTAATAATTAATTAATTGCTTAATTTTTCAATTGTTATTTGAAACACAATAACGTAGAGATTAGTCATAGAATGCATTATCACCTTAATTACATAAAATACTAAATGATATTCCATTTTCTATCCAAAAACTTCTCGTAATTATTTGTTAATGATACAAAAATGTATTATTTCCAGTACATATAAAATTAACTACAAATGTGATTTTTTCTCTTTTTTAGGTGACATATTGGTACAAGACGAATACGGTTATTTCTACTTCAAGGATAGGACAGGTGATACGTTTAGGTGGAAAGGAGAAAATGTAGCTACTGCTGAGGTTGAAGGTGTTGTTAGCAATGTAGCAGGTTACAGGGACACTACAGTATACGGTGTTCAGGTGAAAATTTCAAATTTTATTGGAAACAATATTATTACAGTAGAACAAGCAATGAATGGATGCTCAATTTTCATATATTTAAAATATTGAATTTTGAAGTCTAATTAAGGAAAAATTTTAATGTTAAAATTATAAATAGAGTTAAAAAAGCATTTCTTTTTTTTATTAGAAATTCATCAATCAGTTATAAACTTGTTTTCAACTCATTTTAAATTAATAATAATAATATTTGAAAAGAATTATTGAAATGCTATGAATGTTATTGGTATTGTGTTTTTATTTAATTAGTTATACAGAAAAACGTAATATAAAAAAATATCAACCCTATTTAGTAATAATCATACTAGGCAAAATACAAATAAATTCACAGATCCGTCATGGTTCAGGAAAACGAAAAACGAAATTTCTTTTTATATTTTTAACTTTACTTGTGAAAATAATAAATAGTTTTGGAATTAAAAATTTAATTTTATTCGTGTTAAATTATTTGAAAAAATTAAGCATAGTATTGCAGCTCGAAAATTGGGATTTATTTGGAATGTATTTTGTATTTTTTGGAATGTAAAAACCCAATGTGATTAAATAGGGTTGAATGATATACAAACCACATTTTGATATAAACAATATCATTTACTACGTATATTTAATTGATAAATTAAATTAAAGGTACCTGGCATGGAAGGTAGAGCTGGAATGGCAGCAATCGTTGATCCTGACAGTCTTTTGGATATTAAAGCTCTTGCCGAGGGCCTAGATAAAGCCCTACCGTCCTACGCAAGACCAATATTTTTACGAATCGTAAAGGAACTCGAACTTACCAGTACATTCAAGCTGAAGAAAATAAATTTGCAAAAAGAAGGTTTTGATCCAAATAAAATTCAAGACAAAGTGTACTTCAGATCTGGCAATAAAGAATACGTTGAAGTCACGCCTGAACTTTATCAAGAAATCATATCTGGTATGGCGAAGCTGTAAAAAAATATCGTGGCATCCTCGCTAATGTTCTAAAACGAATACAACAAGAATAACACGTTAAAAATCACAGCGAATTTGAGCTTCTTCGCTTGGCTATTAGGATCACTTTGATAAGCATGTGTGCATTAATGTGTGCATAACAATATGATATATTGGACTTAAAATTGATAAGTTATGTTAATCATGTGTATAACAAGGTTGTAATCCTGATCTTGCTAAGCGGTCGGAGCTCTTTTGTGACATACTTTTCGTGATATTTTACTTAAAAAAAAAAAATAAACAAAGTCGAAATGATATTTGGAAGAAAAAAAAATTATCCATTTTAGTGTTTTCTTTGCATATACTACTCTCTAGTAGTTCTGTCAACTCAAGTTAATGGAGATAAATTGCATTTTTACTATACTCGCCCATCGACGCTAAAACATTATCATCAAAAAAACTTTGTATAAGTAAAAGATAAATATCTAAAAATAAAAACTACAAAAAAAAAAAAGAAAACAAGATTAGCGATTACGAGGACGTCGATGTGGCGATTCTCACGTACTGGAAATAAATTTTTTATAAACGAGGCATCGAAACGCATATGTTGGGCGAATTTAATTTTGCAATGCGACATCGGCTCAACGTCAGATTGCGCGAATGTTGTATGAATAACCCGCGCGTTAAGTTTATGCACAATGGCGACGATTCAATCGGGAAAGTACGATAAAATATTGGAGTAGTTTATGTTTTGTCTTCTGATATCGAGCTTTGAATAATCGATGACAACGATGAGATGATGCGCATATTTTCCAAAGAGAAAAGTGATTGTGACTAATTTTATTTATAGGAATTAGTAAAATTATCCTAAATAAAATGATCGTACATGTAATTAGAACAATTTTTTTTATATTTATGTTGTATTTTAAACATTGTACGCATAGAATAATTTTGTGTTAATATATTAGTCTCATTAAACATGTTTTTATCTTATGTCTATCTTATGTAAAATAAAAATATTATTAAGTGACACATTTTCTCATTAAATTAAATTAGCTTTAAATTGAAAAAAAAAATATTTTTTATGCGGTCGTCACTCGCATTTAATTAAGCTTTTTAAATAAAAATGCAATTTTATTATTATAATTATTATTGATTCATTCATTAAAAAAAATATTTTCTTATTACAATTTTTTAACGTCGCTATATATGCGCTACTATTGCTGTGCTAATTAGCGGCAAAGATTTTGTAGTGTGTTTTTAAATAAAGCACATGTAATATTTTCCTTTAGAGCATTATTAATGTGATCCGGGCCAATGGATTAGATGAGCAATTTATTGCTCTACTGTTTGAGCCACTGTAATTCCTCTTTTACTTATTATAATTAATGCGTAAAAACACGCTAAGTAGAAAAAATTATATTAAGGGTGCAATTATAGTTATTAGAATAAATTTTGCAAGAATTCATTTAAGACGTGTTTTCCTTTTGGCAAAGAAATAAGATTATTCAATTATTTAAAATTAATTTCAATTATTCGTTAAAAAATAAAAACCAAAGAACGATGTAAGCAAATGTATTGTTGAAAATTTAATTTTTCAATCGTCGTCGAGAGGAAAAACTTGTCAATTTCATAATTAATATCGTTCTTTATCGTCGCATAATTGTATTTGGCACTACCTATATTTCATTGCTCAAATTGAAGAGCACTTAAAAAAAAGGTGCAGAGCCTCGAACGTGAATCGAGCGTTTGACTCGATTTATCACGTTATCACTAAACTTGAATAACTAAACTCACTTTTACTTTTTAATAGGGTAAAATAATTTAATGGGAGTGAGCTAAGCTTTTTCTTTCTGGCAATACACGTTATACGTGCGTATCTATATATATACATATATGCGTAGTACACATGAGTGTGCACTGGAATTTGCGAATTTGTATAAATATTCAAAAATATGAAGAAGACATCAAGTTGAAGAAGAAGCTTCAGAATTTTTCTTATTATAGCGAGAGTCCAATCTTTTGTAGGTGATTTTAAATTATGCCCATCATGAGAAACAAATAAATAAGTTAAAAATTAATTTTAATAATAATTTATAGCGAAACAAAAAATTTCATACTGTATCAAAATAAACTAAATACGCAAAAGATTCAAATAAAAAAAACAAACCATACATTTATACAAATAACCGCAATTATTACTGCATACAATTTTAAACTATACATTATAAATTGGCATTGTTTGATTTGTGAATGAAAAGCATATAAGTTAACTCAACCAATATACTATTAAATAATCAATTTCTTATGAGGGCTCTAGAAAATCACTGTATGTAAGGTAAGACTGAATGTTGTGGGTGATTTGTTGACATTTTGTTGTATGTAAATAAAGAACAATTTAAATCATATGATAATGTTGTTTTCATTTTTCCAAAATTTTGTTTAATGTACAGCAAAATAATCATTTGATAAGAATTAAGTATCTACATCATTACTAACGCTTTCTTTATTGTAATTTTCTTACTCTTTTTTTTAATTTTCGTTTATTTTTTAATATCAGAAATATTATGCGCCAATGCATGTTAGTGGAAGAGCAACTAGTAAGATTTTTAAAGTCCTGTGATAAAATTATATAGTCTTGGATTCATTTTCCTTAAAATCTACAATACTGCGATATTTTCGAGCCTTCAAAATTTTAAAACTAATTTCAACAGTTATTCATTATTCATAATTATCAATTGTATTAATAATCACATTTCCGATGCTTACCTTAAATACATACAGTTATGGCGATTTATTTTTCCTTATTATAATCAATAAATTAAAATTATATTACTATTTTAACATTATTTATAAGTTACAATAAAATAAAAAACATGATTTCTTATTGAACTTTTAGCGATCATGCGAGGTCGAAGAATGAATTATCGGTCGATGATACCAGAAGCATTTTATATGTGCGCAAGAAACGAGTTGTAAACATTCATATCCAACTAGCGAAACTGTCCGAATGAAAACTTTCTTTTTTTTACAAAAATATTAACATTCTAACTCGCCTCATTACATATCAAGTATTTTTTCGATTTACTGACAATTTAACAAAGCTCAACCTCATTATTTTCATTAACCACGAGTAACGTATGAGGTTTTTTTCGAAACTATGATCCTAAAATTCTTTCACTTCAAACAGATCAAAGTCCTTGACCTATATACATAACAATTTGAAATGCCTTGATACTATAAATAAAATTCACATTACTATCAGCTTGGTGGAATAGCTTTTGCTGTTTGCCCAATGCCTAGATTGGGTCTGGTGCCAAACCATGACATTTTCCATTCTAATGTTTCTTGCAGCAGTCTCTCTTCCTCGGGTGAAAAGTGTAAAAGCGTCGCAACTGCTCTTGTTAAGTGCAAGGCCTAAAATATATAAGAATATTTTTTTTCGTACTAAAATAAATAAATAAATAATAAAAAACGATTTTTTTGAATAAATGAATTACCTCGTATTCTCTACTTGTCAGGAACTTAATAAGGACGTGCTTGAGGTATTTAAAGTTAACATCGTCATCTCTGGAATTGTTATGTTTGGCAGTGACGGTTTTAGATGAACTCGGGTTAAGAATTGCGGCGGATGGCTCAGCGTCACTATCTAACGACGATGAAGGAACTCTTAATTCACGCTGAAGAGTTTTCTTCATATCTGCTAATCGTTGCTGAAGAATTTTTATCGTCTAGAAGAAAATAAATAAATCTTTGTTAAGAAAATTGGTATTAATAAAATTATAATATATTATATTTTAATGAAAAGTAATGACTATTAATTTGTAAATATTAAAATCCTGCTAATAAGAAAAATTTTTAAATCTTTATTTACATTATATTTTTATTATTAGTTAATAACATTAAAGATACATTTTTGTAAAAAAATTAAACCATATAAAATAATGTACGATTTTAAATATTTTATGAGAAAATAGTTTTATAACTTTTAACGCAATCTAAAAATTTAATTTTTCTACGTTTTTATTATTTGAACACAATGTTATGATTACATGTTTTTTCAAGTGATATTTGTAATTCAAATATTGAAAAAAATTTTTATCTGGCAGCTCTAAAAATATTGCTTATTGTTAAAAAAAAATAATAATTTTCGGAATTTTAGAAAACTTGCTAAGAGGATATCAAATTATCATTTAGATCACGAATTTTGTTGTAACTGATTATTACGTAACAATACATAAAAAAGATAAAGTCATAAATCAATACAATTAATAGGTTTGAAAGCAATAAATATAATAATAATTGTTTTATAAAATAAAAACATAATAAAATTCACATTATTTTAAAATATGATCGTTTAGCGCATATTTATTTTCAATTATTTTGTTAAATTTCGTTTAAAAAATATTAATTGGTTTTAATGTTATTGATAATTAAATATTAAATAAAAAATGAATTAAAAATAGTATATATTATTATTGATCTATCTATTAATTATACTGCAAATTTTATTGGATTTCCGATTTTCCCTCTTAATGACTTTTAATCAAATTAAAATATCTTAGTGCATTATGCATAAATGAATATACTTAATTTTTTTCTGGATTATTTTAATTATTTCTTCAAACTTTGGAATTTGTAAATATTAGGGACTTATAACAAATTTTCGTTTTAATTTATAACTTGTAATTTCAAAATAATTTTAACAAAATCTATAATATAAAGTTTGTATTGGTGTTAAAGCAAAAACTAGTCGAAAAATTTAAAAATTACCTTATTTTTTTCATTCAATTGTTCCTCTAGATCCGATAAATTTGTTTTCAATACTTTTTCATTACCTTCTAATGTTTCAGTGTCAAGTTTTATTTTTTCGAAATTTTCAATTCTTTGTAATGCTTCTTCTAATTTTTTCAAAATATCTTCATATTCCTTGTTTTTACTTTTTAAGATATCTTCCAAATTATCTAATCGACTCTGTAGCTCAGCATTTTCTAATTCTTGAGTTTTAGTTTCTTGCTGTGCAATTTGGACTTCTTGAGAAATAAGAGCTATCCTTAGTAAAGCTGAATCTTTTTCAGTCCTTTCTTTCTCTAAATTACTATTAATGTTAGTTTTTATTGTTTTTTCCGAATCCAGCTCTTCTTTTAATCTTTCAATTTCCAATTGTAATAATAAATTTTTCGACCTTTCCCCTTCGTAATTTGATTGCACTTGGGTAAGTTGAGATTCTTTTTCTGCTAATGCATTTTGAGCATCTTCCACCAAAGATTTTTGATGTATGATCTCTTGTTCTGAGTTTTCCTATTAATACAAAATTACAATGAATCTTAAACATTTTTCTAATCGTTCATTAACAAATTATTTTGCATATTTTATTATCAATATAAGAATAACAAAAATGTTAAAAAATTAAGAGCAAATATAAATAAATGTCCAGTCAAGATTACAGGTTTAACAAATATCTTTGTGCTCATAAATATCATTGAGTAACATAAAAATATTTGATCCCTGACATAAAACAATATATACAAAAGCTTCAATATAAAATACAGCTAAATATGTAGAGGAATGGTCTAAAAATAAACAAAGAAAAAAATTTAAGATTCATTTTTTTCACTTTATTGAAGTAATAAAAAATATACATGAATCAATTTTACAAAGGTTTAGTAAAACAACTGATTACATCAATTGTATAAGAGTGTACAAATATTAAATAAATGCATTCAAAATTTATAATAGGAAAGTACTTTGCCTCATTTACAGCTTTTCTACTTTAATCATGCTTTATAAGAAAATCACAAAACTTATAAATTTTTAAATATAATAAGTAAAAAAGAAGAACAGAAAATAAGAAAAATCATCAAGCATAAAGCATTGAAAGCACATGCAAATAAGAAAACACATTTTTGTAATTTTTAATGCTTTATCAAACAACACTATGCTTTGAAATATGCTACTTTTCAAAAGTGCTGTTGAAATTAGATAACATTTGAAAAAGGCATGGATTATTGTGATTTTGGACGGAATGGAATGTGAAGATTACGACGATCAAATCAGTAATCCTATAAAACTATACGAATATGTGCTTTTTAAGTGTCAAATAATTGTCAAAAAAGGAAATGAGCTAGATTAAATATGTCTAACATGTATATCCATGCCAGACACGTGTTGTCCAACCGAAAAAACTCAAAGAGTTTTAGGTAGGCTAGCTCATGCACAATTGTGTCTTATGTTTGCACATCGCGGTAACTCACAATTTGTCGATTAAATTCCTCAACTTCATCATTCATGGCACGGAGTTCTTTTAATTCCGTAGCCATTTCATCCATGTCTTCTGTCATGCGCAAAAGCCTAGCATCTTTTGCTGACATTACCACATTGTTCACCTCAATTTCAGCTTCAAGTTCCTTGATCCTTTGCCTTAAAGTTCCCTTTTCTTCTTCAACGCGTCTTCTTTCCAAACCTTCTTCACCAGCTTGTCTACTAAGTCTGCCTAATTGAGTTTCCAAGCTTGCTATTTTACTGGACCAACTAGTTTTTATATCTGACAAATGTAAATGAGCTTCTTCGAGTTTTCGTTCCAATAACGTACGTTCACGCATAAGATCCGCTACGCGATCGTCGACCGTTAATTGATCACCCGATTCTAAGGCCACTCGTTGTTCTAAAACAAAAACTTTGTCCTTCAAATGTCTCACGTCTTCCTCAGTTTGTGCTAATTGACTAGACAGCTGAGCTTTCTCTCGCTGTGTAGAATGACGCAAGGATTCCATTTCATCCTGAAATTGAAAAAAGTCAATGTTTAGAGTAACGAAATTTTACAATTATATAATGTAGACCAAAAGCATTGTTTAATTAAAAGTCCGGAAATGATAAATGATTATATGCTGAATTAATTAAATGTATAATTTTTAATCTAAAAAGATATGATTATTGAAGTGGTCTAAAAAAAATTATAAATATATTAATATTTTCTTATATACTATATGTAAAGTTTTATTATTATTTCCAGACCTTTAGCATAGAAGCAACATTGTTTTTTTTAAAAAACAAGCCAGAACCATAAAAACTAAAAAAAAGAAGCATAAAAAAAATTGAAAAATGCAAATCTTAAGCTGAAATTTATGAAAATTTTTTTTTTATAAGCTTTACTCTTTTTGTAAATAATTTAATTGTATATTTTAATATTTTTTTTAATGTAATAAAAAATTTTATTGATTTGCACATCAAACTTGTATAAGCAAATAGCAGTTAAGCTGTAAAGACGTACCTCGAACATCAGCAGTAGCAGCAACAAATAAATGGTAACTTCCATTTTAAATATTCTCCAATATTCTTGAGGATCAAAACGAATTGTGTCTTCATGCTTTTTTTTCACACTAATAATTGTTCAGCCACAACTTATTATGGTCCATAACTCTTAAGATTTTAGTTTGCCAAAATCCGTAATAAATTTATATCATAATAATAATTTTATTAAATTACAATTAAGTTAATTATTTAAAAAATTCTGGCTAAACTTTTTTTTGAGCTATGGAACATATCTATTTGTCACTTTTAAGTGTTTTTTTTTCCAAAAACTCCCGAATGTAATGTGAGGTGTTAAGAGGTAAGAATTTTATGGGAATATAGGCATAAGGAAATAGTGCAAAATAAAAACACGCTATGACAAAACACAAAGCAATGTAAACAAAATTATAACACTAAAAATAGAAAACGCATATTTTGTAAAATATAAAATTTAAATTTAAAGAAAACAAATAATTGTGAAGAATTAATTATTGTAAGTGCGTTATTAAGGATATATTCAGAATTCTTAATAACACCATATGTGTATATCAACATAAATGGGATCATTAAGAAAATACAAACATGTAAACAAATCACTAGTAAGTTAACAAATTTGTGTTGGAGTAAACACGTAAGTGTACAAAATTAAAGCAAATTAATTTTTATTACACTTACTTGAACACTATTTAATTCATCCTCGTATCGCCTCAGTCTTGAAAGTTCTGTTTTTAAATTTTCAATTTCATTTAACGCAAGTTTCAAACGATGAGATTTATCCTCGACTTCTTGTTCTTTGGAAAGTAACTACAAGAAAATTTTGAAAATTAATAAAAATTATTTACAAAATCAAAATTTAAAAAAGTAAAAATACCAAAACATACAAGGTGCTTAATTTTAGCCATTTCTTGAGTTTGAAAACCTTCCATTTGTTCTGCATTTTCTTGAAAACTGTACAGTTTTTTTTTATATTCTATAACAAAAATATTGATTATACAACTGTTAAGAAAAATAACAGTTATTTATTTAATAAGCATTTAATATTTGATTATTACCTTCTGCATCATCTAATGCTACTTCTAATGCATTTTTGGCACTTTCAGCCTTTGACTTATCTTCGATAAGTTTAGTCTTTTCTTTTTCATGTTTTTCTACAATTTTTTTTAACTCTTTTTCCTTTTCAAGCATTTTAATTCTATGTTCTTCTTCTTTTTTCTCCATTTTTTTAAGAAGTTCTGCTTCTTTTTTTTGCATTCTCTTTCTCCACTCATCTTCTCTGCTCTCAAGTCGCTTAATATCTTTTGCAGACAATGGAGTTCCATCCTCAAGTTTTAAATCAAAACTATTTTCTCTTTTTATACGAATAGATGGCAAAGGAGAGCTAGAATTATCTTCTCTTGTATCATCTAGTGAGATTTGAGAACCACTAACGCTGCTTGTGGAACCAGTCTAAAAAAAAGAAGGAAAACAAACTTTAACAAAACTCATTAGACAAGTAATGATCAATTGATTTTATTGGTAAATAGACTAGAAACAAATGTTGACTCATACTAAAAAAAATTAGCCTTCAAATATTCTACAAACCTGAGAAACATGTCTAAGAGAACGAACACTGCCTGCATTTCTTATAACTGTAGATACATCACTACCAATTTCCTCTTTTATTTTGTTCTTCAAATTAGCAAACATGATGCTCTTCTCCACACCGCGCGTCGAAAAAGTGTCGACGGCTCAAATTCAACCACCTGTCAACGTCACGCGCGCACACCTTGACTTCACTAACACCAAATTGACACGAAAATTATTGTAACACTTTAATAGATTACATAAAACACTTTCATTTAGTTTCTTGTTAGGCTATAAAGTCCAAAAAAACAATGTATCAATTTGCCAATGCTCATTTCGTCGAGCTGTCTGGTTTTCTTATCGTCGACAGGATAAAAGACTCGTTATTATACAAACGCGACTAAGCAGCCCTACTTTTCGTACTGCCATGTTTTTTTCTTCATATACACACTATATACACACTTGGTGCTTTCTTATTTTTTTTAGTGAGTAATGTGTAATATGCGGCTACACGTAATTCGGAGTAGGCGCGCTGTAGTATGAGTAATCCATGTAAAGTCTGCTACTGCAGTACATTACATGAAAAAGGAACCGCCCACTAATAACACTGGGCCGCACGTCGTTGGTCGTTCGTTTGTATAGGTATCTATATATATATAGCTATATATATAAGAAATACGGCGAAATTTAAATAAAAAATTTCGTTAATTAGGCAGCACTGTATCGAAGAGTACTTTTGAGCCGACGAGCAATAATAGAATCCACATTATGGCATAAACAAGCTTGCAAGCTAACGCATTACAAAGAACAAACACTATGATTACCAATAATATTTTTATGACTATTTCAATGTGTTTACGAGACATAATATAATTATGAATATTTAATAAAGATTTTCTTTTTTTTGCAAAGAAAAAAATTTCCAGCACAAGTGGAGATAACAATTACGTGCTTGATAAGATTTAAATTAAAGGATGCGGAACCAAAGATTAGAAAAAAAGAGGTTAACAAAAAAACAATTTTAATGTCTTTGAAGTGCGATTATGTTCAAAGTATCGAACATTAATTTAAAATATCTAATTTTCATTAATTTTTCAAAACTAATTTACATTTATAACAAATTATTATTTGCATAAAAATATTTTTTAATTATTTCAATTTAAAAAATATTAAAATAAATTTATTTTATTAAAATGCAAAATTCTAACATTTTTATGTAATTAAAATTCGGAAGTCATCATTATGCTATAATAGAGTATTTATTATTTTTTAATTTTTTTTTATTCTAAATTCAATACATTACTTATTTAATTTTGACTAGAGAAATCAGGGTAAGAACCATAAGAATAAAATTCTAGTAACTTTTCCAGCTAAAAATTGGTAAAATTGTCCGAAAACATCCAGCCAATCATGTGCAGTGTAATGCAAGCAAGCGCCGTAGAACGAACTTGTGGCAGCATCGAGAATCATTGTTTTGAATTCTACCCTCGCTCTGCTACGATGGACGGTTAAACTCGCGCGTTACCGTAAACTTGTTTTGTGTATTTTGTGCAATGTAAAATGCAGTTCTTGTCAAAAAATTGTGATTAAATGTGTTAATTTAAATAAAGTTTCAACATGAATAACAAGACTATAGCCTATTTTGCGGATGATACCGTAGCTTCGGTCAACTGTTTTGAGACGTAAGTAGTTTTATTTTCATTCAAATACACAGTGTATATATAGAAAGAAAGATTCCCTTGGCCTGTCGCTCTTTCTCCTTTTCTTTTGGCCGTTATTTTTATACTACTGGGCAACAACGCGTGGGATGAGAGAGCACAGAGATATATTCGTGGATTTTAAAACTGAGGCTTATGATGCATTTTTTCATTCGTTCTCATATTTCTAACGATGCAATCTTTTATTTTATTTCTACATTAGTATTTTTGTAATTTAATTTAATGTTACAGAATTAAATCATTAAATGTCCATTGAACTATATTATTCATATATGTTCTTTGTTTATCTGACGAGTCTATAAATAGATTTAAAATTCACTGATTATTGTTGTCATGAAATATTTGATACAAACAAGTGCACTTAAAATTTGTTGAATATGAACAAAGAAATACATTAAATTAATTTTAATTTCTACTTGTTCAAGTGAACTTTTTTTTACGATTTATAAATTCTGTTTTATTGAATTAAAACTATTTTTTAATTTTCTCTTGTAATTTTTCTTTTATATTGGTAAGTTAACAATAATATTAAATTTAATATTAAATTATTTATTTTTCTGTTCTTTGAAATATTTTTTATACATTTATTCTTGAATAGCTTTTACTTAAAAAGCGTTAATTAATCATTAAAATAGAAAGTACAAATTTTAACAAAAATAAAACAAAATAAAAATATTTTTTAATATTGTAAATGCTAATATTAATATTTGACCGTTGATATATTAAAACTAATACGAATTTTAATTGTTTGATTATTTTGATATTAAAATGTTTAAAAATTTTTTAAAAACAAATTTGATTTTTTAAAGCAACTTTCATCAACGGTTTTTTAAGTATATCTTTATAGATTGATAAAAAATGAAATATTTTTAATAATTTATAAAATTAGAAAAACAAAACATTCAACTGTTCATCTTATTATTTAAAAAAATTTAAATATTATTGTATAACTTTTATTTACAAATAAATTTATAAAGAGTAAAAGGAATTTTTATAAAAATAATTGTTTTTCTTAAAATTATTGAATGTTTATATTATTTATTAATTAAAAAAGATTAGTTAAATAAATAAACAATAAAAACATGAAAAAACAATGTAAAAAAATTCTTACATAGTTTTTATTTATAAATGCCATTCATTTTCATTAGACTCCATATATGGTCAATGTCCCAATTGCTACTCACGAACCTATTACTAGCCGTTCATTGTTAAAAATTTTTTTTTGTATCTAAATAACATTGAGCGGTTAGTAATAGGTTCATTTCTAACAGCGAGTAGCAATTGGGACATTGACCATACATATACGTTGTTACTATAATTATAATGTCGGTAATGTAGATAACGAGAAAACGTACGAGAAGAAATAAATAAACAACTTATTTTTTTGGTTTTTAATTAAATAGTTGAATAAATATAAATTAATTATTTTAAAGATGATTTAGCATAAAAATGCATTATATTATATGTAATTACAAGTCATAAGTTTTCACATAAAAATTGTGAATTTTTATTTAAAAACACACGAATCAATAGAAATTATTAATTTTTTTGTAATCGCTGATTACAAGATTTAAATGAGATTTTATTCTTACCTGAGTTTTAAGATCAGCAAGCAACGAAGTCAGGTAAAAATCATTTGGAATTTTAGAGAGGCGATTTTAAAATGGTAGGACTCTGAGAGTCCTGCTGTGACTAAAAGGATTAATATGAAGTCACAGCTAGTCGGTATATCGTATCATACATTAAAACCTGGTATACTGAAATTTTAATTCTGACTGAGATTTTAATATAAAATTTTTGTTATTGTTTTATCATGTATATGTTCGTAACTTTGATTTTACGGAGCTTATTTTGTATTAAATATTTAATTTATATTTTCGTAATGTTTTTTTAAGAGGAAATTTTAAATACAGTATTCATTGCCAATAATTATATCCCTTTCAGAACTGAATTTTTATTTCATCATCAAATGTTCTGATAACCATTTAGGGATGGTACGTGTTCATTTATTAAGCAATTTTTGGTATAAAAAAAATTTTTTTTCCCTTTTTTCTTTTCAAGATTTTGTAGTTTTTATCAAGGATATAATGACTTAGGCCCCCAGTTTGAGATCGGAAATAGTCCACTTCAAGCTAGGGTATGAGTCCCGCAACATTATTCTGTGGTTTACATTTAAATACATGTAAAGCACAGTAACCGGGACACATACCCTAATCTACACATCTATTTTATAAAATTTGAATTCACTTTTGCCCAATTTTTAAAATAACCAAAAAACGTCATGTAATGTATACATTGATTCTGAAAGGGTTATACATTTTTTTGGCCATCTCCATCGCACAGATTCTATAGAATTCGCACTACTGTTAAATAAAAAAAAGGTTTGGTTCCTCTTTTGCAAAAAATAACATATGAAAATAATAAACTTTGTGAGAATTTAAAAAAAATAAATATTTTATTTGATAAAAAGAGTAAGATATATATACAATAAATTTTCCGAAGTACATAAATAAACGCATTAATTTAACATATTGCATATTGTATACATGATATTGCTTAGATGTCATCTTGAATTTAGAGTTTGTTCACATAAGCATGTAATATATTTACCTCGAATACAAGAGATGTGAAATTTATAATCATACGTGACATAGATATGAAAACCCTTGATGGCAATGATGACATTATTCAGAAGGTGTAAAATAGAACGTGGAAGGTAGCTTTTCAAAGTAATTTATCTATCTAAATTTAGGAATTTAGCATACAATAATTTGGAAGGATACAATCATATTTAAGCATATTTTTGTAAATATTTTTATTTCGCTTATATTATTACGACAGTCTTTACGAAGACTAACACTTTTGTTTCAACCGTCGATAATAGCACTTATTCCGATATCCCTCAAAGATTAACTTTTTTTCTTGTTACCCCACGAAGATGCACACTTTTATTTATTTTTATTGTGTAATTCCTAAGATAAAGTTATGGAACATAAAAAAATATTAGGTCTCTTTTATATTATATATTTTTATTTCTTATACATGAAAAATATTTTTTTTAAATTAAAAAAGTATTAGTTTTTGCGGAGAATTAAAGAAAATTGATCTACGCGGATAATCGAAGAAAAGTGTTCGTCTTCGCGGTGAACTGAAGAAAAGTGTTCTTCGTGGAGAAATGGCAAAGAATAGCAGGCGTTAACAAAAGCTCTTGAATGAGTACTCTCTTGAATCATTCTACATTACTCTGCCGATTTAAAATGTAATTGAAATCAAAATTCGCAGCTGCTTAGAATTCTTATAATTGTCCGGTCCCAATCAACATGCACCCCCCCCCCCCTCACTACTAAAACCCTTATTTCAGTGCTGACGTAATATCGTGAAAGTTCTTGTTGTATCGCTATTTAATTTCTGAAATTTTCATAAGTGTTAATTAATGTTTTATTCTAGTCTTTTATTTACTTCAAATAAATTATTTAAATTATCGTTTTAGAAACAATATATAAGACATATTTTAACAGTGAGAAATTTATTCAAGAAAAACTACAAAATTACTGTAACCGTCACTACAATTGTGAGACATATTATACTTTTAGGATATTTTATAGATACATCCCTGGTGGGAATTGAAACATTTTTTTTACCATTTTATGACCAGTAGAAATATAAACGCTTTTTTTAACATTTTATGGCCATTTCTTTGGGATTATTATTACTAATAACCTTAAATTTTTATATACACCATTTTTTATGTTCACATTTCTACCAGGGATCCTTTAAATATTATGATAGACATTGACAAAGTTTACTAGAAATTTTATGATGATAGCTTGTAATTTTTATAGTACTTCTCCGTAATTTTTGTTAGGTTTCATTATAATTTTTAAGCAGAAATGTTACTGTAATGTTTATTCAGAATTTGATTGTAAATTGTATAGGAAAATTCTCTCCGTGTATTATAGCAAAAAATTACCATGTGACAGTGAAATTTACTAGAAATATTGAAATTCTTATTATATTCTAGTAAATTTTATCATATAACATGATAATTTTTTACTATAATGGCAGTCTATGATTACCCTTCTATTACACCTTGTAATTTTTGCCAAAACAAACTTCTCGGTGTAAAAATTACAAAAAAAGAGTATCTTATACTATATCATCTCTGTTAAGTTGCATTTGAAGTAAAATAATTATATCTGAACCAAATTCACTCCCCAGTGATGTACTCTTATCAAACTTTTAAGGAATCTGAAAACTTCTATTAAAGACTTATACTTATTAAGATAAAAAGTATTTTAAAAAATCTATAAACTCAACAAAATAGCTCTAAACTTTGTTAATTAATCAAGAAACTTGACCATACGCTTATTTGAAAAATTAAATCAATATATTAATAAATAATAGAGTAAGAAAAATACACTTTTACAAAGAAAACAGTTCAAGGTTTTAGAATAAAAAAATATGATCGAGCTTTGAAAATTCGTTAAACGAAAATTACAAAAAATAGTGTATTGTTCTACAACGAAAGTTAGTTTGTATTTGCATAAATAGATATAAAAATTTCAAAATGAAGAAAAGCAAGTTTTTGAGAAATTTAAAAAATCATTATTTTCAGTTTTTTATAAATAACTTGCAATAAGTTAAATTTTTACCTGAGGTCGTCGCAGTGGCTCACTGGTTAGAGCGACGAATTTGTAATCTCGAAGACCCGAGTTCGAATCTCGCTCTCGGCCGAATTACACAAGCACCACATGTACATTACATGTGCTTTGTTCATAAACACCCTGAAACGATCTCCGTCCCTAATTAACATCGTAATCTTAGCATAAATACAGCGACTTTCAATAAAATTATCAATCGAGATCAATAATAGAATTGTTTACATTAATTATTTATTATATTTATTATGTTATAATATTTATTTCTACAAAAATTCAAAATTTAATATTATTCATTTAATTTTCACTAGAGAAATCGGGTAAGAACCATAAGAATTGAATTCTAGTAATTGGTGGTTAATGGTTCGAAAACGTCCAATCAATTACCAGTTGGTATAAAAAAATAATTAAATTTTGACCTTTATATTAGTAGAAGGAATCAAAACTAAAATAAAATCCTCCAAATTTTCTTTATAAAAAATTAGTTAAAAATTTCTTCATGATGTTTATAATGTTCAAACGTAACCGACTTACAAATCAATCACAACTGTATAAATCTCAATTAGTAGAAGAAAAACATTTAGAATATGGATGCTTAACATAAAGAGTATAACTATTGTCATTTAAACTCTTGCATGTAACATTTTGTGATTATGTAAAACAGAGATAAACAAATTTTTGGACAAAATAAAAATAAAAGAAAATATTTTTCTTAATATTTTACATGCATTTTGTTCTAACGATATCCAACAATCTCTCTAGTTATAGGCTAAATAAACTTTAAAAAAAATAGAAGATAAACGTGATAAAGTCACTTATGGTAAGAAGCATTATTTCATACAGAAAAAAAATCTCTTATCGTCAATCATAAAGTTCATAACTAATACTATATTAACTTTTTAACCAACTAATAATAAGATATATATTTTTATATCTTCTCTTTAACTTATTTTCGGCTAGTTTGTATATAATTATTGTTTTAAAGTTTAAAAATTCTCTCAAAAATCATTAGCTCAAATGCTTAGTAATGCTAAACCGCTATAATAATGAAATGTTTTAGTCTTTCGTTAAGACGGTCTTATTTAAATAATTTTAATTTTAAAATCTCTAAAAATACATTATGACCGAACTATTTTTAGTATTTTTAGTTAGATATATTATGTTGACTTATGCTCGAGTGTTTTCTATACTAAATATTACAACTTCATTTATGTTTTTGATTGATTATACCACTTGATATGGACTGATTCAATTAACATTAGATAACTTTCATAAAAATAAATATTTCTCTAAAAATCAATTATTTTTTAATTTATTAAACATTCTTACGTATTTAGGATTTTTAATAGTGTTATTATCAGCATACTGAGCATTGAAAATTTATCAATTGCCAGCTTACAAGTATAGTTTAACAGCTGCGGATATTTTTGTATTTTATTGCATAATTAATTAATGAACATTCGAAAATATAGTTAAATTATATTTAGATGTAATTTATAGAGTAAAACTATATATGCTTTTAAAATAATGTCAATGAGCATAAAATTTAAATATTTGCTTGACTCATTCATTTAAATATGTCCGATGAATTCTTAATAATCAAAATATCAATCATCGAAAGTTTAATGTATTTTCTTGATGAATCTATTACTTTTGTAAATACGTTTCGTATATGCTTTGTGTGGTAAGCATAAAAGCGTGTCGGCATATCTACTCCGTGACGCTGAGGTCAAAGGCTATACTCGTGTCTCCAATGGCTTTTCAAGCTTTTCGATATACAAACCGCATCAAGAAATTCGAGCTAAAGAGAAGAACGCAAATGCATGCTGCATTTGCTGCATATGATACTTTGTTGGAAACAGATGTTTTTTTTTCTTTTCTTTGGATGATTCTAGATTTCGAAAAACGTGTTTGATACATTTTTAAAACGATATTATTTAGTTTAATTTATGTAATAAAATTCAATTTTTTATTCAAGAAATTCTAGGTTTATAATTATACACTCTAAGTGCAGTGTATATTTTATTAACATAAATCAATCAAACGCCAAAAACTTCCTTTCAACTCAACTTGTTGAAAATAAATTTCTGGCATCAATCCAACCTCTCAATCAAAAAAATTTTTTCTTTATATTAATTATCTCTGAAAATCATGAAATTGCGTAATCCAGCATCTCTTCTTCTCTTAATTCATTAGCTCAAAAATAGCCTCTAAATAATCCCTCTCTCCCTTAGAATTCAAATATATTTATCGCGTGTGTATAATGAGAGCGAGAAAGAAAGAGAAGACATTTTGCGCGCCATCATCGCAATAATCATAGTCGAGAAAATTTCTAATTGCAAAGTACCGATGAAAAGTTATAAATGAGAAACTAGTCGAAACTTAACGATAAATAGTGCGCATGTGTGCATCAGTTTGGACGAAAAAGTTTAAGATTTTTTTTTCGTTCACGACTCCCCTCTTCTCTCTTAAGCACATGTTCGTCTTATATATATACAGCATACACAGCTTGCAACCCTCGGCTCTATATATCCCTCTCTTTTTCTCTTTCTCTTTTCTCTTCCAACTAATACTGCAGCAGCCCTGGGTGCGCGCAGCTTTGTGTGTTTGCTCCGTTTTATATATTATATTCGGGCGCCGCTCAGTCGTACTTGGTCCGCCGTTTAGTCTATACGTGCGTTTATAGTCTTCTTCATCTGTACATCTCATCTTTTCCTTTCGTCGCATCATATATGTATATGTCTTACGTTACGTGACAATCAGAGCAACGTACAGAGTAAGAGTCTGATGCTTATTTCAAAGATCAATATACATATATATGTATATACGAAATTAATACTGATTGGAAGAGTTACGAGGAGGTCAATGATGTCAAGATCACAGTTTTGAGAAGATACATAAAGAATCTAAAAAAAATAAGAATTTTAAAAAAAAAATTTCTTTTTTTCATTGGACAATGGGTCAGACGAGACCGTCAGCTAAGAAGAGGCTTTTTTATTCCAAAAGGATGGTTAAGAAAGATAAATTTTTCAACGAATAGTGAATACAATTGTTCGCAATTTCTTTTTTTTTAAGAAAGGACAAAGACAATATTTTTTCCTTTCTTCTTGAGTTCTTTAAAAATATATTATTTTCAGCAGTTTGGACATAAAGTTTTTAGTGCCACTGTACTATAGTTATTCCTCTTTTTATTTCTTAGAGAAAATCAAACGCTTTTCTTATCTATCTTGTTGTGCGCGTTTGTCGTGTTGACTCACTGTACCCCTACTGGGTACAAAGACACTGACTCGTGTTTGTTAACATAAGCGTTTTGTGCTTGTGTAAGTTTTTCTGTGCGTGTGTGTGTACATAGAAGAAATAAATCGCAGCTTTATATACATCGAATAAAAAAACGACAATTTGTTAAAAATCCGTCCAATTCGATAATCTGCGTTGAATTTTGTAAAAAAAAGAACTTAATAAAAAATAAATAAGGCTTGTATATAAGACTGATTAACGCCAAAATTTTATGCCAAAGTACAAGATAATTCTATTATTCTTATACTGTCCAGTATTAAAAACTTAAGACTTATTCATTTTTAAGATTAGATTATTAGATTATATGTACGACAAAAAAATGTTTTTCAGTGGTTTTGGATATTCAAATCATCCAAACAATAGCCCCCCATCGCCTACCAAAGGTAGTGGCTTGTGGGGAAGTGCTTACAGTCCGTTTAGAAAGTGAGTATAAATGTTAATTAGTTTTGCGAAATTTTCGAGAAAGCTTTATTAGTATGAATTATAAATTTAATTTTAATTGTTTGCACTTTACTGATCAATGTTTATTTAGCTCAATTAGATTTATTTTGCTAATATAAAGCTTATTTGACGAATTTACCTGAAACTTAATTAATCTAAATGAATACTTAATTTCAACAAATGGATTTTTATCATTAAAAATTTTTTCTTTAATATATTACGGTGATTAGAAAAAATTACTGTAATATTTACTTTCGATTTAAAAACTTATTAAGCGTCTAATTTTAATAAAAATTCTGTATTGAAATTTTAATTTATAATGATATTTAGTTATAAAGATGAGTTTATCTATTTATTTATAAGCTCATTTAATTTTTTTTTAATCAATTGAAAACCAGTGTATTCATTTTTTTTAATCATATATTTTTTACATTTATTTAAAATGTCTTTTGATTGTTTAGATAGAAATTAAGCAAAATCGATAAGTAGGAAAAAGATTAATTTCATAAAATTATTTTCAAAAAAGAAAATCAAAAATACTATATGGTCAATGTCCCAATTGCTACTCGCTGTTAGAAATGAACCTATTACTAACCGCTCAATGTTATTTAGATACAAAAAAAAATTTTTAACAATGAACGGCTAGTAATAGGTTCGTGAGTAGCAATTGGGACATTGACCATATCTATGTATAGTATTTTTTATTTTATTTTTTTATAGTAGTAATGTATAACTTGTTGATAAACAAAAAAATCATTACTTAAATCTCGTAAATTATTTAAAATATATAAGCAGGATTGATAATTTAATTTTATTAAAAATTTTCAATTTGGAAATTTTTTTATTTTGCTTTCATTGACTTAAAACTTTGCTTAAAACAAAGTTATAATTTTTTTTACTGAATCTATTATAATTAATAGTACATATTTTTAATTTTTGTTTCAATTCTATAAAATACAAATTTTTTCATGAAAATTGATTTGCACAAAAATCTATGAATAAAAAATTAACGTTGAATTTTGATCATTTAAAATAAAATGCTAATATAATTATTAATTGTTTTGAAAATCTGTGAAGCCCAATATTATGCAATAGATTATTATATTTTATATTTTATATCGATTAAATGGAAAATTGCTAATAGATCAAACAGCGTATATTCCAAATTAGTAATGTAAATACATGGGTGACAATACTTTTTTCATATTGCATTAATCATTCGATCTAAGAATTGATAAATCAACAATGAATCAAGAATATTATCTTTCTATTTGGCTATACCTTTGATATAAAAACAAATCATACTAAAAAAATCAATTACTACTCATAAATTTTTTTATTATACATAAAACAAGTATACCGCTACTCGGTATATTGTCAATATAACTTTAATAAGTCTCGTTCGCATATACATGTTCACTTATATATGCAATTGTCCATACGATATCTCAATTGCCGTTTTCAGCAGACCGCCTCAATACATAACAACGAGTCCCGGAAGTGAAATAGCTTTTGATTTATAACTAAGCCTATATACTATAACCCTTCATATATCTACACACATATACATATGTACATTTGCACTATGAGAATTTCGTCCCACGTGCATTTCATGCATGCAATAGTTGCTTTTTCTTCGTGTATCGATTTTTTTTCTATTTCATTTGGAAACTCAATGTTTTTCGTAAATGATCTTCAAGTTAATTGTCGCCCACGCGAAAAATCATCAATTTCCATTGCACATGCAAACGAAAGAATACATAAAAGATACGCGCATTAGAAAAAAACAATTGCTATGACACCCACGTTTTCTCCCACTTTTTTTAAAATTCGATCTTAAGTGCGCATATCGAGCAATGAAATAGTCGGGTCTTTAGAATCGAGGATGCAGTTGTCCATATGTATGTATCGTGTTGCGTTTATAACGAGCCGTAAACAAAGGCGGTAATTTCTTTCGATTAGGTTTAATTATTCCAACGACCTGAGAGCATAATTTCGTTAACCAGGCCTACTTTTTAGGCTCCCTTTTTTTTAACGTTTATAATTAGATGCGCGGCAGTGTCACTTTGGGCTTGTTATTTTAAAATTTAAGAGATGCTGAATATAAAGTTTGGTTAGTAAAGGAAATGACTTTTAAATATAATACTAAAAGTAATTTTTTAATATTTCTAATTTGTAAATTTGCCTTTATTCCATTATTCATATAACACATAACTTTCTCTTGCATTAAAGCGTAACATATTTTAAAATATATAAATACGAGCTTTTGTCTAGACGAAAAACTAAAATTAAATAATTAATACTTGCCAAGATGCAATTAAACATTCATAGATTCTACGCACTATATAACTCATCTAAAAATCTTTAACATTTACATTTTGTAGATGTGTTGCTTGCTTATTGTAATATCGAATGTAGGTATTTTATGGATTAAATTTAAATTTCAAATAATGACAAGCTTCAATTTTTTACTAAAAAAAATAATATAGCAATCCTTGTAATCATTTTAATTAATTTTACAATTTAAGTTTTTCCTTCAGCTAAAATTTCCTTTGTATTAAAAATAAAACTTATAATTTGAATTAAGGGAGTGTAAAATACCGACATTACAGTTTTCCAAATTCTTAATTCTGCAACGTTTTAAAAAATATCTTTAACAGCCTTTCATTGTAACTACTAAAAATCATTGTTTAATGATATTTTGGAAAATTATTAATAAAAATAAAAAATTCGGGAAACTGTAATGTCGGCAAGTATGTATGAATCATAGAATTGAGTTTAATTATAATAAAATATTACACTTTAATGTTCCGCTAAAAGAATAACGAAAATGCTAACAATAATAAGCAAAAAGAATTGAGTATTATACATCTAGTGCTAAGAGTATATTATTTTAACAAACCATAATTAATCTAACATGGATGATATAAAAAAATAAATTTTTAAATATCCAACAATATCTAAATATAAACGTTTTTTTTTATATTCTCCAAGATACTTTAATCTAAATCAAATTCTGCTTCAAAATTTTCGAATTTCCACGAAGAGAATAAAACTTTTGTTATTCCGAGTTCTTTTTTTTCCTTTACTTCTGAATTATACGTTTTTATACTACGTGCCAGAAGCTACGCAGCATCAGTACATTGGACCGTACAATAAACGTGTGCCCTCGTTGGGATATTGATCACGACCTCTTCTCTTTTTCTCTCTTCTATTCTCCCTTCTCGAATATTTTTTTCTCTTTTTTTTCTCTCTTTACCCATCTCAGTTCGACCTCGCGTTAAAGCTACTGACGTCACATTGACCGTCGAATACAATCACGTGCCTTTCTTTGTATTAAAGGGTTCAAATGGATATAAACTGTACATGCAATCTGAAATATTGAAATTTACGAAATAACTTTGTGAAAATCAAATCAACATAAACGTTTTCATATCGTTTAATCGGCTAATATTCGAAAATTATTGTTTTTCTTAAAAAAGTTATCTATATTTAAGCATTTTTATGTCAAAATAACTTGTTTTTGTTTTTAAATTCTTATGAAATAGTAGAATATATTTGCGTGCTTTCGCGTGAGTATAAATAATGTAAACAGGGTGCAGTACATTTTAATGCGCATGCGTTCCACGTGCTTTTTCGTAAAAGTCGAATATTTGGCGCATGCCACAGTTTCGCGATTTTATAATGCGGATATGGATTTGCTTTTATAGGTTGAGCTCTCTTTTGCGCCTGTGGTGAATATTTTTTTTCAAGGTTAAGCGAATAACATGCATAAGAAGTTCATGTATATGATTAAAACTTGAGATTGACATATTAAATGACGACCTTGTTTCTTTTGATTTTTTTTTCAAAATAAAAAACTTTGTTATTAAAATTTTTATAATAATATTCAAGTTTACAATGTAGTAGCATTAGCTTTAGCTAACGAGATGGAAATGATTTTTAATATTTATAGAAGTGATTGATCAATGATAAACATTTAAAGTTTGTTTTCTACTTAATTTAAAAAGTTAAACTTTAAAAAAATCTTTTATTCTCATTTATACTTAAATTTTCTGAATGTATCACTTTAACAAAATAGTACATAGAGCTGGCTTTGTTCAGAGACGGTAATAATATTTGCTAGTTATGAATATCTCGTCGGCTCTTATCTACGTGATATAATCCAATAAAGTTATATATAGTAACCATAAAAGATAACAAATCAAAAGGAACATCCATTAATGTATTCATAGCAGATAAAACTGAAGTCACAATACAATGTTGATTTTATTTTTATTTAAATCTACAACGAATGAAAAAAGAGAGAAGTTGATAAACAATCAAAGAAAAAAAAACATCTTATTTTTAGAAAATTTCACTTTAAATATAGAGAGCGTAAATTTACTGTAACAATAATAAAAAGATAACAGCTTCTCAACAGCACGTTTCCTTTAAATTTATTAGCCGTCCAATTTTACAAATTAAGGCTGGGTATATACGGCCATTATACAGTTCATTCGTCTCTTCCATTCAATCGTGACTCTGGGATCGTATGCTCTGTCTTTGCTATTCGATATGTCTACGAATGAAAAGAAAAAAAAATAAATAAAGAAAAAAATAGTCTGTATACCTTTGCAGTTAAGAAAATCTACCCTGGAGAGATTTTCTGAATAGCGAAGCATATGCACGACGCTACTATGCGCAGAAAGCCCGTATATACGCTTTAGGTGTTCTAAAGGATACTATTTTTAAACACCGCCTTTGATAGAACTATGGAGAGGGAGAATAAGGGCTCTTGAGTTAGAAGAATTGTATGGAAAAAAAAGAGGGAAGTGCATCTGTATTGGTTATCGGTGTACCCATAGCGCACTATATCTTTTTTATTTTTCATCTCTCCCTGCCTCTCGTGGATGAATGCTTCCTGCGGAAGCTCTGCTGCAATCCATCCATTTTTTACGCTGATTATACCGCACCAGACGCTGCGATGAACATTTATTTTTTATGCTGCATTTAATTTTTATGTCAAAAATCAATAGAATGTAATGCTGAATAAATAAATTAACACAGCGCATGAAGCATAAGTAAATATTAATAGGAATTTATTGTACAAATTTTAATTTAACTATTATTAAAACTTATAAAGTGCTGTTGATTTATATTTTTTTCACTAACCAAGAGAGTGTTTGCGGGTTGCCGATTTTGCTTAAATTTTGGAAAACGATTCTGGATGCAGAAATGAGAAGGAAGCCAAAATTTTAAATCCTAAAGCTCGATATTTTCCTAGTTACAGAAATTCTTAGCATGAAAAATGCTCAAAAACTATAAGCGTTCAAATCCTTAACCTTTAGAGGACAGCAAAACCCATATATTGGCGCAACCCGTGATCGACACTTTACTCACGATCAATCCATAATATAAGATACCTTTTTCATGCATTTCAACGGAATGTCAGAGCTGCATGCTTTTTTTATTTTAAATTTATAATTTAAACAAATATAATGACGATCACACTAAAGCTATGTTAATACGATAATTTTTGTTAAAATAAAAAATCATTTGGACTTGTTATTTTTTTCTGAACTTCGATTGGAAATTAAATATCAAGTTCGACAAACATAACTTTAAAATACGATACATTAAAAGTTTGTATTATAACTTTTTATGTATAGTATTTTGGTGGATTTCGTGAGTTGTTCGTACTAGAGTTTAATCTTACAAATTTTTTTTATATAAAAAAAAATCAATTAAACACATCGTTTATTCATAAGTTAGGATTGGAAATATTATTAGAAGGCTGGCATCTTCATCGTGCTGTTAAATCCTTTTGAAATATCTAAATTTACAGAGCAATAAAAATTGTATCAAATTTTAGCTTTTATTATTAATTAATGTTTTTAAAAAAATTCCGTTCCAATTTTTATTAAATTTTGATATACTATAATTGTTATTTTGAAAAGATTTGAGTTGAACTTCCATTCAAAAAAAGTTTTAAGCTTCTGCTATTGGTGTTGAAAAACTATAAGCGTTTGAAAATCTATTAACTTTTTCACTGAAATTTTTTAATTGCCGTAACTATGAAAATATTAAGTGCCTGAATCATTTTTCAAAATTTGAGTGAATCGGTGACCCGCAACCCTGATATTCTCCTGGTAAGCGTTTATAAATTTAATACAGTCATAGATGGAAACAACACAGCTTTCAAAAATTTTTCCAATGACTCATCACTGAGCAAGAGTGATTGATAATATATAAAATAAAATTTTAAGGATTTATATCTGAAAATTTATCTTGCAGATCTAAATCTTTAAAACTTTGTAATTTCTCCTTTATTTATCTACATTTGAAAAGCTTTAAAAGGAAATATGATTATGCGAAATATTTCTAAAAAACTCCATGTTAATCATGTTTATTAGTCATGGACTCTTTCACCAGTAACAAAAATTAATAAAACAATGAATCCTTTTACAAACTTATTTTAAACTGTACAAGAAATTAAAACTCTCTTTTTCTCCATGCAAGTGCACCATCAATGAACCTTAAAGACAAATAATAAACGCATTTGAAAAAGCCGTTAATATAATCCTGACAGCATCAGCGGCAACTTACTGCTTTTCTGATGCTATTTCAGTTGATGAATTACCATGCGCGTTTTAGTACAACTGCTCAACAAATATATGTATATATATATACACACATAAACGAAAGTGCTCTGTAATGCCAGCACTCAACGACAGTTTTTCCTTTATTTGACCCTTAAATAAGCTTGAGCAAAGCTTTCTCAGAAGTCCGCATTCGTAAAAGCTTATATACACATACTGGGATGATCTAATGTTTTTTTTTTTCATTTTTATAAAGTAAATAAACAGAAACGTAATTTTTTACAAACTTAATCACAGTTTATTAAATAAATATTTGTATTTTGGACAACTTTTTGATTATGAAATAATTTTTCTTTAAATATTGCTTTTAAATATTGCTTCATTATAATAATAGTAATAATATGATAGAGTTGAAAAAATTGTTTGCTCAAAAACAGTATAAAAAATTTTAAGTGTTTTCATCCTGAAATTGGATTATAAAAATATATACGGATGCGGGTATCGGTTACTTGATATCTTTATTGTAGTACTAACAGCTGTTCTATACTAGATTTTAAACTGACCCAAGAGGTTATTTAAATATAGTAAAAATTGTTAGGTATATTTTTTTATTATTTAATGTTATTTTATTATTACTGACTTTTATAAAAATTTAAATTCAATTTTTTTTTGTTTAACATAAAATTATATTTCACAAAGTAATAAATAAGTCAATCTGAAATTAGATATAACTATTTTGTTGAAAATGTATAATAGTTATAACTTTTCCAATATATTCCAAAATAATTTTTCGTAACCAGTTTTAATTAAATTTTGTAAAATACATAATCATACTGAAAAATAATCAGGAATTTCTGCTTTGTATTCAGATTTTGCTTGGTAGACTCAGGTAATACAGTTTATAAATTTATTTAGTTTTATTTTATGATAAAGACATTAATAATAATATTTATTGTTAAATTAAAAAGGATACTACTAAAATAGCAATAATTAATGAATTGTTACATTGAAATTATTTTCAAATTTTTTATATTTATTCGTGTCAAGAATCGCAACCTAACTTTGATCGCATAAATTATAAAATACTATAATTTCAAACGATTTCGATTTTAAATTAATTAATAATTATCAGGTATTTTATTATAATATTACAATTTTTATTTAACTAAAAAAGAAATATTGTTAATATTTTTGTTGAAAAAAATAACTAAATAAACTTATGAGGATTTGTTACTCGAGTTTGCCAAGCAGAATCAACTTGGATACAAAGCAGAAGCTTCTGATTTTTTTCAGTGCACAATTTATAAAAAATCAAATATAAATATTTCATATACGATATTATGAGCAATTTCTTAGAATAACATTTGAATAACTTTATGATTCAAGAATAATTAATAAAAGTTAATCAAGCAGCCAGTGTGTATAATTATTATTACCCAAAGAATTTGGCACTAGTTTCTCCATGCGTTACGTGCAATTATAGTTGGCTTTTATATTTCAAATTTAATTATTCGTTTTTGGTTTTCCAGAAAAACGTCCACCAAAGACGTCACTTTCAAGAAATCTAAATTAAACTTAACTGGAAGTCTCAAAGTACCTTAATAGTTTGACATTATTTACAAACCCTTTTCTTATCTTAGAATCTAATAAACATTCAGAATCGTTAAAAAAGTATTTTTAAAAAAATTTCCTTTTCTTTTTGTATATATGCATATTTTAATTGTGTTTTTTTATTTTTTGTTTCAGCACAAATTTACCATTTCCAAATGTAACAATAGACCAAACTATTCCTAAGATTGATGGTGAGTATCATAAACCTAAATACGGTTTTAATTTAATTATTTAATTCAAAAAGTACAGATGCAATGTTTCTCATGAAAAACAATGTTTATACATAATTTGCGATTATAAATTTATTTTAAAATTTACAATATTACAATAGAGACGAATGCAAAATTCTCGACGTTGAAATATAAATTTAATTTATAAAATATTAAAATATTTATTACTATTTGAAAAATTATATAAATTCAAACAATGCAATATAATCTTTATTGGAATTTGTAAGTAGTTTAGAGCCAGAAAATTTACAGGGCAGTTTTTTATACGAATTTTGGCACTAAATTTCATCCAAATTTTGATAGTAAAATAAATTAAATTAAATAGGACATGTCATTCAATATAAGTTTAAGCTGAAATAAAAAATTAAAACAATTTTTCATTTAATCACAAATGAAGCAAATTAATTTTTTTTTTATAAAAGTATCCTTGATATTCTCGTTAAGCGAAATTACTTTGTCATTTTATATACGAATATAAATCGCCCTATATGTGCTACAACTATGACAAATTACCGGAACCTGGAGGAGGAGGAGGTTATAATTATCGCCTATTACTTCCTCTTGTAATGCAGTTATAAAATAACTATCGCAAAATCAACGTATACACGACACGTATTGCTATATACACCACGTATCATTTTTCGCTTAATAATCAAAAGACAGTGCCGTCATTTGATTGATCAATCATTTGTGGATTGCTTGATATGTGGTCATGGTGTTCGGTTAAGAACAATAGGAAACTGTCTTATAAGTGGTTATACTCTTTTTTCTTTCTTTTCGAGAGCAAGTAGCCTCCCTTAATTTAACGGATATATTCTTGAATCATCTCGATAATTAATGAAGCTTGACTCGATCGAAGACGCCGATAGCGTTTCCTGTTTTAATATCCAATTTAAATTTACAATTATTTAAATCTATATATGTTTTATTGTATGTTATTATTGTATATTACCTGTTTTAAATTTTTATCAAACTCAGCTTAGAATCTTACGTAACAAAACGATAATTACAACTTATTCAAAAATTACGTCAACATAAGAGTACTATTATTTTTAATTACTAGAACAATCATTATTAAACGTACTTCAATTTGTTATTAAATGAAGATAATATAAGTAGAATATATTTAGATTGATTTAATTATTAAGTTTGGTCATTTATGTATAAAATTTAAAATTAAGAACTGAAATTAAGAATAATATTTTCACATTGTTTATAAAGTATGAACATTTTGTATATAGATACATTATAATTCCAACTTCATAAACTCACATTTACAAATTTTAATATTGTTGAAAAATTTCTTTGTTCACTTAATTTTACTCATAGTTCGTTGAACTCTAATTTTTTGTTCCGACACAAAGACTTAAATGTATATTATTTAACCTAAATGTATCTGTTTTCTATCTTTGCTCCATTAATTTCACAATGAAGTTTCGTACATTTGGTATGGTTACATAAATTATCGAAAATTCGTAATTCGTTAATTCAATGCGTATTTCCATTCTATATAACCAAGGCAAGGTTAAAATAATAAACTTATCTTTTATTCTCAGTGCTTCTTCGATTGCTATATTTTTAAACGAAAATAGTTTTACCATCAAACAAACCACTCGATATTTTTATCTCTCTCTCTCTGTAGAATCATCATCATTGTTGTTTTTAATGAAACAAAAAAACAGAAAGTTAAAACTGAAAATCAAGCGTTTAAAGTTTTTCTTCAGTATGTTTATTGAAGAGTCCGGAAAAAGCGTCACATCATCCCATTCGCTTCCTGTGTCGTCTCCATATATACACGAAACGCGACACTGTGTGGACGAAGAAAATTTTCCCTCCTCCTTTAAAAAACTCTTTAAAAATAGATATTTACGGGCATTGAAACAAGCGAGCCCTCGCTTCTGTCTCCGACGTCTTCTTAGAAATCTTAGCACGGAAGCTACACGAAAATTTTGTCGCTCATAGTGCATTCCAGTACGTGTCGTATTCTGTAAAAGCATCCTTTACTATGATTTTAGCTAGCGTAGTTCTTAGGAAAATGATTCGTTTTTTGAGGGGGGACCTTATTATATTCACGGTGCGTATGCATCAAATTGCATGGAAAAGTCAAGAGATGATGCATTAGTAACTAAAAACAAGATACGGTGCCAAGTTAATGACCGGAACATAAACTGGACATTATTATCGAAAAATACGTAGAATTTTCTTTAACCTCTTGGCTATAATATCTTCTATTAGACAAATTTTGTTATCTTTGTTAAATAAGACTACACTAATTTTGATGTTTTCTATGTAAATTTTCGCTAGTTTAATTAGTATATTAAAACTTATTGTTAGTCATTAAACCTTCTTCTACTTAATAAACTTAAGATATGCACTGCATTTTGTGTTTATCAAAAAGTATATAGATTATTTTCATTCGCCGTAATTTATTTCTCCCGTAACGTCCCCCTGGAATAAATCAACAAATTATACTGTATACATACACGTATTACACTACGCTTTACACGTATTCCATTAAATAATAAGAGAAGTCAAATGTATTTGTTGATTTATGCCAAGAGATGTTACAAACGCCAGGGGAATTCATTACATATCAAATGAAAACAACCCATATATGTATAGTTGATTTTTGTATATTTACTTATTGAATTTTTAATTTTTTTATTAGCTTATAAATGAAATTCTAAATATCAAATAATATCACACTGAAAAATTACTCTTTTTATAATTGTCCATACCTAAATTTCTTACTTACCAATGATGATATAACGTTGAACGCGATAATTTTCAGTGAATATTTTTAACTTCGTGAAGTTCTTGTAGTAAAACAATTCGTAACTTAAATTTAAGTGAAAAATAAACTTACGTAAATGATTAAAAAATAATTTGTTATCAAAATGTACCTTTTTTATTATTCTAAAAAGATATAACTTAGGATAATATACATTATTTTCTTCTTAAAAAATTTAAGAAACTGATGATTCTTTAATTTTTTTTAAATTGTGCCACTCACCCTTAACTTTACAGTTTATAGATTTGATCTTAACCACTAAAAAATTAATCCGTGAAATATTTTTACATTATTTTATGTAATTCTTGATCTCGTTAAATTTAACTATAATAACATTGTCCTTTCATACCCTATATTAATAAATAAATGTATTCTTGCATTTTACATAATGCATCTTCTTAAAAACAAAAAAAAGAATACTTCTTTTACAACCATAGCAATAAATTATGGCACAGAGCGTAATAAAAGAGAACCGTCAGTCAATTTTTATTAGTTTCTCTTTTCGTTTCGCTCTCATCCCAGCATCTCATTTATTCTCTCTCCTCTTCTTCTCCGTTTCATCTTGGTGATATGGTTGACTATATAGTTTTGCCACGTGATGGACATACATACATATACATTGCAGTTTTGCGTGTCAAAAAGAAAAAGAGAAAGATTCATTGTAGTAACGATGAAAATAATTACAGTCATCGAGACAGAACAGTAATACTAGTATATAAAGCCGCCGGCCGTTGAACCGTATGAAGTCTAGTTGAGTAACTTTTAAACCAAGCGAGAACAGAGAAGAAGAAGCACATTGGATTTAAACAAGTAAATTTGGCTTTTGCCCTAGCTTCATCTGTGCCAGACACTGTCCGATATTTCAGCTCTCTCTCTTGCTCTTTCTTTCCTTCTTTCTCTTTTACACGCATCTCTACTTATATACTTTCATTTCTTATTGCTGACAAAAGGATTGATGTGCTTCCGCGAGCTTTTGACGATCGATCTATATCTATATGACTATATAACCAACTTACTATATGGACACTCCAAAAGTACACGGAGAATTAGAGAGACCGAGAGTTTAACTGCTGTTAAGAGATGTTACTATCGTACGTGTATAAGACTAAAACCGAAATAATGCTACTAGACCATAGTTTATTTCCGTCTAACCGTACACTATTTATAGATAATTTAACGGAATATTTATAAAAGTTCGGAAATTTTTATTTAATGCTGCTAAAATTATATGACAATTTTTTTAGCAAATATATTATTGGTGCAGGATTTTATTTTAAATCTATTTAAAAAAATAGAAAATTCTAGTTTTAATTCTGTCGTAGATCTTATTTTATTTTTTTTAAACGCGCAAAGTTATACATAGATTTTGGCAAAGTATACCTGTTGAATACTGGAACAAGACCAATTTTCATCTTTTTTGCGTGTTGGAAGAAAATCGTTAAATTTATCGTTAACGTATAACTTAAGAGCTATTAGTTTTTTTTATGTCGTTGTAAAAGTATACATTTTAAATAACATGTTTTCATACTTTTCTATTATGGTTTATTCTAAATCGTAAATTATTTTTAAGAGGTGGTCGGATAGCTCTGTCCTTGCCTAATACAAATTTTTATTATATATAAATAAGTTTATTTCAGCCTTTCGGCCCAGAAATGGACTTGGTTTACAATGATAAAATTTCCTTAACCACTCATACATCCATACCTTTTCTCCTATAATTTACATTTACCTCTAACCTCCTTTAACAATCTTTTATCTTAGGTAGACTTTTTACATATTTTACATAATTTACATATTTTACATATTTTAAATTATTTTTCCTTTTTTACATTTTTTTTTTTTTTTTTTTTACCTTTTTACATTCTTTACCTTTTAACATTTCTTTTTTTTTTTTTTTTTTTTTTTTTTATACATTTATACCTTTTTATATTTAACAGAACTTACATTTCCCATTTTTACATTTCTATTTATACATCTATATTTTCTCTCTATTCTTTTTTTTTTTCCCCCTCCTTTTATTTCTTTCCCATTTTTGTTACCTATTTTATTTCATTCATACTTTCATACAGCGGTAGCTCTTCCTAACAGAACAACTAACCTATACACTTTTGTTTTTTATATTTTCTATCTCCCTAAGCCCTTTGATAATATCTTCATTACCTTCTTCTTTCGCTAGTTTCCTAAGTTCTATCTTTTTTAAACCCTTCAATTTGCTCCTTACATTTATTGTTTTTTCGCAATCCCCTACTAGGTGTTCCCATGTCCCTTTTTTTACTTTACATCCTTTACATAATTTTTGTTCCTCGTTTAACCAATATTTGTTCTCCTCCTCCATATTCCCGCATCTTGCCCTAGCTAATGTTTCCGCTAAAACCCCGCTTTTATGCTTTACCAAATACCTGGGTAGTCCTTCAACTGCAATATCCTTATACTTCTCATTATATCTTGCTTTCTTTATTTTACTCCATATTTCTTGTTTTTCCGAATCTTTATGCCTCCTAACTGTTTCTGGGTGGACGTCTTTGCCTATAAGCTTCATCGTTTCTACTTCCATAGTGCTTAGTCCTAAATTATTGTAGTATTTTTTTCTCTCTTCACTGTATCTATCCTTTTCCTTTTCTTTTAATTTTTCTTTCATACATGCTTTTGTCAGTCTATCATCCTCTTGCCTACTAATCTTCTCCTCATACTTGACTGCTCTTTTTCCCCAATCAATTTTTAACTTATGCGAATCCGTTTCCTTATATATGATGTATCTCGGGGTACAAAAATCCAACCTTAAAATCCATCTCAAATAATCCGTTTGTATTTTTTCCAATTCTTTTCTTTCCTCCCATCCCCAAATTTCCGCAGCGTATGACATAACACTTCTCGTTAGGTATTCAAACAATACTTTTCTTCTCTTAAAATCTCCTTTGAGTTTATTTTCTCCCAATCCCCATGTTTTCCTTACCGCTATCTTTCCCTTCCTTTCTAATTCTGCTATATGATCTTTATAGTTTCCATCTGCATTGAAGTTAAAGCCAAGATACATGAATTTGTTTACTTCCTCTATTTCTTTATCCCCCAGTACCATTTTTCCTTTTTGCTTTTTTTTTATTCTTGTTAAACACCATTACTTTTGTTTTTTCTTCACTCAAAACCAGCCTTCTGTTTCTCAAAAACTTTTTCAGAGTGTCCAACATGTCCTTTAAAGCATCTCTGTTGTATGCAAGCAGCACGATGTCGTCAGCATAAGCCAATGACCATACTCTCCTCGACTCTACCTTTATACCTCCTATATTTCTCTTATTCAATTCTTTTTCCAATCCCGCTATATAGATACAGAATAGCACAGGGCTCAGTAGACATCCTTGCCTTAATCCTTTCACAGTCCAGAATTCCTCTGTAAATTCCTCTCCCACCCTCACCCTCACTTTAGTTTCATGGTACAGCTCCTTTATCCTTTCAATCAAGTATTTGCTAATTCCCATCTCTTCCATAATATTCCATAAAACATCCCTGTCCACTGTATCGAAAGCCGCCTTGAGGTCCACGAAAACTGCATATATTTTTTCCTTTCTTACTTTTGCCCTTTGTACTATGTGATTCAGGATATAGATGTTATCAATCGCTGATCTTCCTTTCCTGAAGCCCGCTTGCCCTTCCGGTATTAAGCCTTTGCTTTCCACTTCTTTCACTAGCCTTTGCCTTATTATTTCCGTATATAACTTATATGCTGTTGAAAGCAGGGAAATACCTCTATAATTACTGACTTTTTCTGCATTCCCTTTTTTATACAAAGGAACCACTATACCAGTTTTCCAGTCCTCAGGCATGCCTTCTCCTTTCCATACTTTTCCTATTATACACACTATCTTGTTTATCAGCTCTTCTCCTCCATAGATCCAGACTTCATTCTGTATTTTATCCATTCCTGCTGCTTTTTTCTTTTTTAATATTTTCCATGCCGCTTTTATTTCATAAGCTGTTATCATTTCCTCCTCTTTTTCTTCAACTTCTTTTTCTCTGACTTGCCCTGTCTTTTTTTCTTCTGACCCTTCAAGTAAATTTCTAAAATATTCCTCCCACTCCTGTTTAGATATATTATTCTCTATCTTTCTTTTCTTGCTGCTTTTTGTGTCTAAGTACTTCCATATGTCATTTTCATTTTTTATTTGTCTAATTTGTTCTAAAATCTCTTCCTTTGCCTCCCTTTTTTTGATTAAACAAAGTTCTTTCCATTCTTTTCTTTCCCTCAGAAATCTTTCTTTCGATTCACGTTTTTTCTTCCATGCTGTGTATGCCCTCTTCACTTTCCTTTTTTTCTTTATGCAACTTCTATCCCACCATTTTTTTTCTCCTATTTTCCATTTTCTTCTTTTATACTCTTTCTTCACCACTGCCTCTTCTATAATTTTTTTGTGTCTTGCCATCTTTTTTCCACTGTATCTTCAAGCCTCTCGTCTACCTCGTTTTTTTCTGTTTTGCTTTTAAATATCGCCGCGCTTTCCTCGTTCCATGATACTATTGTACTTGTACTCTTTACCTTTTCTGATATATACTTATCCTCTTGTTCAACACTCTCTTCTTCTGTACCTATCCGGATTCCTAACGGCGCATGGTCTGACTCGATTCGATTCTCTATAATGAATTTCTCTACCCTTGGTCTTGTTTTTTCATTTACTATTGCGTAATCGATAACAGTGCTGCCCTTTGCTCCTATGTATGTAAATTCTCCTTCCTCATCTCCTTCAACGTTACCATTTAAAATTGTCCAACCCATTTTATTTATGAATTTAACTAGGTTTTTTCCCCGTTCCCCACCGTTTCATCTTTACTTTTTCTCCTATCTGTATCCTGCCCCCAGTACCTATTATATGCCCTTCTGTCCCTATTCTTACATTAAAGTCACCTCCTATCACCATACAATCTTCCTCTAAAAATCTATTTTTTCCCATACATCATAGTATTTATCTATATTTCCAGAGTTATAAACCGACCATATACTAAAATTACCTACACTTAACCTAACCTCTGATTTAATCAAACCTTCCTCTATCTCTTCAGCTATTTTGTCTACATTATCTACCCATTTTTTTTTCAGACCTATTAAAAAACCTCCTCTTGCCCTTCCTTTTTTCTTCTCCCTTCTTGCCGGGATGATTTCCCAGTGAAAATTTTTCGACAGCTTTTTTTTCCAGCTATCTATATCTTTTTCTTCTATCCATGTTTCACTCAAGCTTATAAAATCTTTGCCTTCTATGTACTCCCATACTTCCCTATCCTTATTAACCAACCCTGCTATATTCCAAAATAGAAATTCCATACCCCCTTTTTTTTCTTTTGCATTCTTTACCTTGTTTACCTTTTTTATTTTTTTTATTCTTTTTCTAACCTTATCTTTATTTCCATCCTTACATTTTTCACTCCATTTCTGGGTTATTGTAAATCCGTCTTTTCAGCTTCTACTTGACTTTCTCCCTCATCCCTTTGCTTTTTATCTTTGTCTCTACCTTGTGCCATTTCCTCTTCTATCTTTTCTTTTTCCTCCCATCTAATCCATACACCTCTAAAGAAAACTCTTCCGTTACCAGCCTTGACCATCCATCCTAATTCTTTTTTTTCTTTTACCCATCTATACATTTCCTCTTGTTTTTTTCTTTCTTCGAATGTCAAATCATTTTCTATAAATATTCTCGTTCCTGCGAGTTTGCTCTTTCTTTTCATTACTTCTGCTTTTAATTCTTGACTTATCTTCACTACTATTACCGCTCCGCTGATCCTTGCATTCTCTATTCTCAACTTTAAACCTAAATGCTCTTCTATAAATTTTTCTACTATTTCTACTAGATCATCCCCTGTAACTTTTAAGCCTTTTATTACGATGTTATTTTGTCTTTCTTTTTTCTCTTGTTCCGTTACCATCCTTCTCATTTTCCATACTTCTCTCTCAGTCAGGCTCGTTGTACTTTTTGCGCTCGCAAGACTCCATGTAGAGCCCCTTGCGCCATCTGTTGCTCGACTTCGGTAGCTAGAAGCGCTTACCGACTCTGCATCTTCCTTCTCTCTCTCTTCCCATTCCTGCATGATTTTCTCCAATTTTTCTAATCTTTCATTTAATTCTTTTACCGTTCCCTGCAATTCGCATTTTAACTTTTCAATCTCTACCTTTTCTTGTCTAATTTTCCTAACTTCTTCGACAATTCTTCCCTTGAATTCTTCTGAATTTACCTACCCACTCGCCCTTCCCGCCTTTTTTTATTCGCGTCCTCAACAAAGCCTACTTTTTTAACTTTACTATCTAATGTTGATTGCCTTAAACCACCATCATTTCTCCTATCCCTATCCTTATTCATTTCGCTGTCCTTTTTATTGTCTTTATTGCTCATTGTCTTTTTTCTTTTTTTGCACTCTATACTTTTTATTTCCACTTCTTATTGTTCACTTTTAGAATCTACCTAACCTAGCTTTTTAGCCCCTAACACTCACCCCACAGTTTTTCACAATTTTCGCCTTTCCTCTTTATAATTTATAAACCTTTTACTCACTAAACCTTTCCTATCACATAACTTTACCTTTTTTCCACTTTTTTCTATTTATAAAATGCTTTTTCCTACTTTCTACTACAAATTTTATCAGAGCTACCGGTTCACGCGTGCACTCACTCACGCATCCACTAACCAAGTCCCAAATTTTTATTATAATTGATAAATTAGATATTTTTATACAAAAGTAAAAGTTGTCCCTCCAGACTTAAGAATGTGCAAACGATTCTGTTATATAAAAAAGTAAAAAATTTCCATTAGTATTCATTTTTTATTAGTTATTCGACCATTAGTTTTCGAGTGTAGTATGAAAGGAGGAAAACTAAGTTCAACTGTCTTTTCCTTCTGAACTATATTCGAAAACTAATGGAAATTTTGTATTTTCTCATAAAATAGAATTATTTGCTCGTTCTCAAATCTAGAGGAGTCTACTCTCATTGTTGTATAAAAATATTTTCATTTATAACGAAAATTTTGATTGGACAAGGACAGAGTTATCCAGCCGCTTCTTAATGATTTTCAATTAATTAGAAGATTTGTTATAGTCTGATTTTATAAATAGCCAGTTGATATTTGTAAATTGTTATGAGTTGTATTGGTAAAAATCCAAGGTTGATGTGTCATCACGCATAATTTTATTTTTTTTTTTCGTCTGGCGCTTTGAATTTATCAACAAATAACAATCCCAAGTTAAAAAAACAATAAATTCTATGATTCTGAATAGAAAAGGTTACATAAAAAAGATTTTTAAACAAAAGTTTGTCTTTGAAACGCTTTAGTTTTCTAAAAGTTCCCTTTTGTCAAGCAGACCTATTTAAACCGTACGAGAGCTTTTGTCTTTTCTATATCATTCGCAAGTGCTTTATATATAAAGTTCAATATGTACTTTAGCGCCAGTTCCTGTGCCACACATCGGTCATCGTCTTGTTACCTTATTTTTGATTTTATTTTTTTTTGTATTATTTCTCTCTCGACAATCAAGTAGACTCACGGGCATGACACGAATCGCTAGACTAAAAGAATCTCAGCCATGACGATGATACTTTTGTTACGGATGCTTTGAAATATTCTAGGATCCTAAGACCCAACTTCTAAGAATCGTTTGTTAAATTAGATCATATGTATTGTTTTTTTTAAGTTAATGACGTTTAAGTGATGTATTCTTAGTAAAATTTGCTATTATTAAACTAATTTTTAATATTAATGAGATTCTAATAAGAAAAGTCTATCTAATAAGCAATAAATAAATTTAGATTGATTGCAATAATAACTTTTATAATTTTTTATAAAACAATACACTGAGAGAAAATTCATGCCAATAGAGCATGTAGTCTACGTATCCAAAGTTAGTAAGTAATATCCTATGCTTTAATAACAGCGCCATCTACTCTTACGAGGTTTGTGCTATCCAAAAACTGTTTGTTTACATGCTTTAGTAGCTCCCCACTCTAATATCCTTCGATAGCTAGCGCTGTATCCTCTCATGGGACGTAAAGGAAGTAAACGTGGCTTGTCCACTATTCTTTCTTTACTGCTAATTATGGCATTCTTCTATTGCTCAAGTCGCCTCCTCTTTTGGGTGGCGACGCGAGCAAACACGGCTGGTCTATATCCAAAATCATGTTGCAAATTTCGTTAACGTATTTTCGTAGCGTGAATCTTTTATTTCTTTTCTTTTCTTTATTTATGAAGGGAGATACGTTATAAATATAACCTGTTAAACTTTTTAACTTTAAATAATTAATTTTTAACTTAAAATTTAATTATTTTAAACCGCTGGGGGGCAGATGAGCATGTACGATTTTACGCCAGAGTTATTTCGAAGTAACGTTGGTCTAGTGCGTAACGTTCGCGCTTTTCCTTTTGAGTAGGCGAGTTCAACTCTCGGCTAGGGTCTTTTTTTTTAATTTTTTTTTTATTATTTTAATAGTTTTTATTGCTTTTTTTTATTTATATTTTTTTTATTTTCTATTTTTTTATTAATTTTAAAATCAATTTTTTCACAAGTTACTTAAAATATGCTCGTTTTTTTTATTAATATTTTTAAATAAATTATTTAATATAGAAAATAATTTAAAATATTAATAAATAAATAATAGTGATATTTACAATACTATAGTTCAATTTTGTCTTTATAAACATATTTCAATATACAATATATATTATAACATAAATAATAATAACTCAGTTTTATTTATTTATTGTAATTTATTGTAAATTTTATAAACTAAATTATAAATAAATTAAACTATACTATTATAAAATAAACATCACTATTATAAAATAATTATCACTATTATTTATTTATCAATATTTGTAATTACTACCTATAAAGAATAATTTATTTTTAAAAAATTTTCATTGAAAAAAACAAGCGTACTTGTGAAAAATTAAATTTTAAAATTATTAAAAAAATACAAAATCTGAAAAAAATAAATATAAAAAGGAATAAAAAATATTAAAACAATAAAAAAATAAAAAAAAGGAACCCCAGCCGAGAGTTGAACTCGCGTACTCAAAAGGAAAAGCGTGAACGTTACGCACTAGACCAACGCTACTCCGAAATATTTTTGGCGTAAAATCGTACATGCTCATCTGCCCCCCCAGCGGTTTAAAATAATTAAATTTTAAGTTAAAAATTAATTATTTAAAGTTAAAAAGTTTAACAGGTTATATTTATAACGTATCTCCCTTCATAAATAAAGAAAAGAAAAGAAATAAAAGATTCACGCTACGAAAATACGTTAACGAAATTTGCAACATGATTTTGGATATAGACCAGCCGTGTTTGCTCGCGTCGCCACCCAAAAGAGGAGGCGACTCAAGCAAACAAAGGATATGAGAGTGGGGAGTCATCGAAGTATACCACGCGAGTCATCAGTGAATGCCGTTCATGCTTTAGTTACTCTCCATACAATCTTTTTTAGTATAAGGTAATCCAATACTAATAGAGCTTCTCACGGCCTGTCATATTTGTATCAATGTTTTATATGCTCGCATAGATGGCAGTTCGCATGCTCTATTAGCATGAATTTTCTCTCAGTGTAGTATAAGTTACTGTCGATACATTAGCCGCTTTATCACTTCAAATCCAAAACTATTACTTTGAGTTGTTGTTTGTGGAACTAGTTTAAAACTTTACTTTTTAGTAATAATTATGCTGAATAAATATGTAATTGATCACTTGAATAAAAATTATTTAGCTTGACTTTAAATAATTAGATGTTAGAATAAAAATTTTTTCAGAAGAAATATCAAAGCTGCGATAGTTTCAACTTTTAAGACATTATCTAATAAGGATTCCACAAAAAAGAATCTTTTTATCGTTGATATAAAAATTATGCTATTATTACCTATTTATAAATAGTATTATGTCCATAAAAGCCCATTTAAAATTTAAAAATTTTTGTATTCTTTTTTCTTTAATTTAGTTGATGAGCTCCTTTAAAATTTCTGTGTAAAGCTTATAGTTTTCTTAATATTTTTAACTAAATTATGTAAATTTTTAACCGAAACTATGTTAACGTAGCATTGATTCGACGTGTGATCGTAATATATAATGTTGTCAGCGCTTGGAAGTTTTGGCGCGCATTTGAAGTTTCATTAAGACTTCTCAGTTCACGCTAGAAAGTCTCGATTAGTATATTTTACGGTTAAACTAGGCCGAGTTTCAGAAATAACAATCCTGGCTACCTAAGTATGCAACTTAAATTATAAATTTAAAGTACATGAAATACATGCAATGCTTATGTTATAAATACAATTAAAAATTGTTCGAGTATTTCTTTTTATCCAAGTATAATTGAAATTATGAGTATCTTTAATACACTGATTGAAATGCATTAAAAGCAATATTTACATAAAATTTCAAAATTTTTTCGAATATTCAATATATTTGATAAACAAAAATTTAAATAATTTTTTTTTCTTTTTATTTATGAGAAGACGAGATAGATCTCTATTGTATTGAAACAAGATGTTCTTTTATTCAAGATGTGCTCTACTATTTAAGCATCAGCTGCTTTTACAGCTTATAAATCTGAAGTTTTGCTTGCTTTTCTTCATCATTCTGAATTTATATCGACTAACTCTTTAACACTTCAAATACACATTTCCTAATATTTATTTTGTAATATCTATAGCTATATCTTACCATTTTCATATTCAATGTTTATTGCTAACATAGATTCCGATATAAAAATTCAACGTACAATTTGCAAAATTTCAGTAGCTAGAATAATAATTCATAGTAAATATGATTATTAATCAAAAGACAATTTATAATTACGATTTTAAATCTAAAATTATTTTATTAAAATTTCTTTTTTAATACTCAATTTATGTTTTAAAAAACATTTCATTATGTTAATAAATTCATTATGTTTCATTAATGTTTAAGCACTAATTAGTATTTCAGCATTATTACGTGAATAAAATTCAATTCCTGGTTTAAAACTATTTTCAGTTTTTACCAAAAAACATAAGTACCTATATTAATTCAAACTTTATTTAAATTTTGATATTTTTAATGTAAAATTTTTTTTTTATTACACTGTTAAAAAAAAAACATGAAATTTAATGCAAATTTAATGCAAAAATGGAAGTTTGCTTCAAGCGTGTACATGAAAATTAATAATTCTACCGTAATTTTACTGTACAATTGCATGTAATTTCAAGTAAAAATAGAAATTTCATAAATGTACTGGAAGCAAACTTCAATTTTTTTAGCAGTGCAGTTTGTTTTAAAAAAAATGTAAGATTTGCATTTTTATTGGGAGTTTTAAAAATATGTTGGATGGAATATGAAAGAAAATAAAAAAAAATATTTCGAAAAAGAATCTTTTAATTACTGACTTGAATTTTTCGAAAAAAATTGTTTTGAAAAATTTAACTCGGTGTAATTAAAAGATTCCCTTTCATTTCAACGGTATGCAAGTCTGAGTAAAAAAATTCTTTTGAAAATTTTTTAATCGAATAACTTATTCAGTTTTGATCAATTGCAAGAACACACTTCGCTTGAAATGATCCTGTAAAAAATATTTCTTTCAGTCCAAATAAGGTACTTCAGTTTAATTCGAAGAAGCTGGCATTTAAATGAAAAAAATATTTTCAAATCAATGGTAATCGTTACGATACTAAATTTACTTGAGATTAATTTTTTTTACTATTTTAGTAAGTTTGCATTAACTGTTTAATGATTTTATTGGTATTAAAATGATTTAAAATATCTAATCTTATATTTTCGAAAGTTTTTTGATTTTCTTAAAAAAGAATGTAAATACAAATATTACAAAAATAAATAATATAACTATTTAATCTTTTTATATTTGAATTAACTAGATTGATTTGAAATTTTTCATATTTGCATCTACAAAATAAACCAATAAGGATATACGTCACTGTCATAGATACGAAAATCAATCCAACATTATTATGTCTATTGTTTCCAAATTGCAGATAACACAATAACAACACATTCTATAAAATTCAGCATTAGACAAAGACTTTTGTCAAAGATTAACTTTATCTAATCCTCTGTGTAGACAGTTTATTATCCTCTCCTTTAGGGCTTTACAAAAATATCTTAACGACCTCTTGAAAAAGCCCCTCCTTCCAGATTAGAAATGTGTGACAAGATCGTATGTTTTATGTAAATTGTGCCCTTTACCGAAATAAAGATACTTCTTGAGCTCTCTGCTCGCGGCTTTTCATACGCGTCGCTAAATGTGCCATCTATAAATAATTAAAGTCTGACTTTAAAAAAACTTCAAAGCTCTTGCATTGCTGCTCTACGATACAAATGCACGTTAATGTAAAATACATTTTTGGTTTGATGATTTTACTTCACTGTAATTTATTCGATTACTGGTTAATTGTGGAAAAATTGGCTATGGTAGTATTATTGAACTTGCGTTTGATTACATAAAAATTCATTGTTTTTAATTGATTGAGATTTTTTCAAAGGTATTATCAGAAAAAAACTTATTCAATCGATTAATTTATATACATCAACAAAAAAAAATATATTGTACAATTGAAACGGTTGATCTTTATTCAAAACGAAAACAATTCGATTAAAAAAGAATATTTTTAAATGAACAGTAATCTATCTAAATACAGGAAACTATTTGATATCCGAACGCTACCCATTATTCGAACAAATGTGCAAATATATTTAATATTTACATATTCATTCTATTTAATTTTAATAAAATTTGTGAATAAAAAATAATTAAGAAATATATGCTCGCAATTTATCGCTATCTAATACGTTGTCTTCTTAGGAATGGTTCACATTTCAATTAGAAATTTCCACGTGATTAAAATTAATAAATATTTAATATCTTTTAAATAATCGTGTTGCGGTTTTCAACCGCATCTTACGTTTTGTGCCTGTTGAACAAATGCGGATGACAAATGTACGCGTTAGTCGAGATTACCACAACGTGACATTATTTTAATATTTAAGATTTCCTTCGTAAAAGATGGATGATATTAAATTAAAATTATTTATTCATCTTTGTACTTTTGCTTTTTTTCTTAATACGTTCATGTAAAGAGACTAAATTAAAATATCTAATTGAACTCACAAAATAAAAAAAGGGACGTGTTTTTTATTCAAAAAGAAAAATCTTTTCTTAAAAAATTAACTTGCAAGACGTTATAGAATATTTAAAATCTTCAAAATTTTAATCAAGTTAACTTCTTATACTAGTAACAACAAAATTATTTATATATATATACTTTGATTTAAAAAAATTTTTTTAAAGTCATTTCAATTCAATGTAACATTAAATTATTGCTTCAAGAAGTTTATAATAACTATAGTTATTACTATTTGATTGAGTTTCGAAAATGACGTCAAAGACAATGTGTTCAATGATGTTTTTCTTGAAGTACATAATAATCTCATACAGGAATCATTGAAGCGCGCTGTAAATGCCATTCGATCCTTATTATGTATCATTGCTCTATAATATATATATATATATATATATATATATATATTAGACTTTTTTCTACGCATATGTTACTCCCTGTTGTCGCATGCACTGCAAACTTGATCAACTCGGTTTCGTAATACCTGCGAAATCAAAGAAAAAAAGAAGAAAAATTATGTGTTATTCTCATCTTACTTGCTTTATTAGATTACTTGCCAAGTTAAACAAGAATACTTACGAGATCGTATAAAATGTTAATCCTAATCTTTGAATATTTTTGTTTCAATGTTTATTATTTTGTTGGACTATGTTTGTATTTCATGTTTTCGTTGTCTAATATTTCATATATTACAGTTATGACAATAATATTGTTTTTTTCTTAAATATACATTTTCATTTTTTTAAATATGTTAAAAATGTAGAAATACACTCGTGTAATGAAAAAAATTAAAATGAAAATGAAAATTTATTTAATAAAAATTCTTTATTCATGATTATCAAATAAATTTTCATAAAAATAAAAAAATTTAACACAGAAAAACAATTTATATTACATGTAAAGTGTATTGATTGTTTAATAAAAAATACATTAATTAAAACTCAGTATTACAAAAATGGCTTTTCGATTAGAGCTGATAAAAGTCGAGGTCTTTGTATTGATATAAATTTATTAAGACAGTTAGAAAACGGATAAAATAATTATTTTTAGATTGATCTTTTATTCCATGGGGTGCGAACTCAAAATAAACCGATATACTTACCAGCGTGCGAGAGTAATAAAGCTTATCTTAAATTGAACGATATACAGAAGTACTTAACTAAAAAAGAAGCAACAACGTTAGCTTATTTTTTTATCTCGCAATAAAAATTCATTGTTCTCATTAAAGCGTTAACAAAAACTTTTGAAAACTTTCATAATTCAGATGTGTTGCATGTATATTAAAATTAAAAAAACTTTTAAATTATACGTACCAAAAATAGTTGGATGTAAAAACAAAATAGTAATTTTCCTGGCGCCTGTAAAATAACATTCTTTTAGCTTGCTAAAAATGATACAAGGATGCAACTTATTCTGAATCTATATATTAAAAACAAAGCCAAGCGTATATACAATCGTGTATAAAGTAGTTATTCTAAGTTTTTCATTATTTAATTATATATTTTTTAATAAAAATTTAATTTTTTTAATAAAACTGATATTAAAATACTCATAATTATGTGTAAAATAAATTAACTTTGAATTTATTAAATTTCACTAATAAAGGTTATGTTTAACTTTTTTTTATTCAAAAATTTTGTAACAAAATATTTTATACACCATAAGTTATAATTTTTAAATTAAAAAAAATAAATTTAAACATACCTATGAAATTTAATACAGTAAATAAAGTCTTGTTTTTCTTACCGTTATCATCTTTTTAAAGAAATTAAATCTATTTAAAAGCCTCTTCTTTATCTTAAAGTAAATATTCATTCCTAAACTTATCATTTTATACGTTACAAAACTTAAAAAAAAAAAATTCCTCATGAAAGAATAATTTGGAAAAAATTTTTAAAATTGCAAAACCAAAGCCAACCTGTTTCATCAAAAGCACCTTAAAATCATTTCTAAAATAACTCCGAACAAAATAAGCCATTCTATTGAATCGAAAATCAGTAAATCATTAAATCAGTCCCACAAATCTCTCAATTCTTTTTAGACTTCTATAGAGTCGTCCAAATAGTAAACAGTCTTTCATAGCCCAGTCCAAAAAGCATTAAACTAAAACTTTATATATAGTAAAAGGTCCGAACAAGTATAGATAAAACGCTATATAGGTATATATTCATTATATAGCTATATGAACGATTCACGATTCGTTGCCAAGTGTCGTATATAGTATAAAGCATGAGAGAGATAAAGAGAGTACTGTATGTCTACTATTTTTCTAAGTCAACCGATAGAGGTGTATATGTGTACCTATATAGATAGTCTTACAAAGGACAGTGAAAAAAAAAAAATTTAACGAGAAGGCAGGGGGAGGGCATTATTTTAACTTAAAGCTCTCTCGTGGTGAGCGTCGAGAGAGCGACACACACGTTTATTGCGATGTAACCTCTGGCACTGGGCACATAGTGGTATTAGTTTAAATTGAGTGTGCGCATCAAACGCGCGCGTTTCGCGCTTTTTATTTTCTTCTTCTTTTTCTTTGTTTTTCTTTGAAAAGTGATAAAAATGAAAATTTCCTCGATTTAATAATGTTGATTTGCAAAAACAATGTGATTGTGGTATCAGATCAATGCTGGAATAATAATTCCATGGCATGGGATGCAGTAGATCGAGAGTCGAACAAATTATTCTCAACAAGGATTGCTTAATTAATATACCAGAGCAGATGTTCGGTAGGAATATGCGGGTGTTTTTTTTTTCATATAATTACAAACATATTTTTTATAAGACCAAATTTTTTTTTCACAAATACTATTATTATGTGTAGAGTAAATTGACGCGCGCTTGAGATGAAGCTTGATTGGAAAATTGACGCATTTCATTGATGCGTGAATTGGAATTAATTTTGATTGTTGAATACTGGTATTATGTTTAGAAAAAATCATTCTGTTATATAACGGGCTTATTTTTAATTTCTATTTTAGTTAATTCACTGCTACCTGTGTCGATCTAAAAATTTTTTGCAAATAATGAATATAAATTCAAAAAGGAGAAAGAAATTTAGAACATAAAAAAAATTGAATATCGTGTAAAAAAGAATTTTCAATAAACTTGAAAATTTACGTATTTGTTGTAATTATAATAAAAAATTAATTTAATATAAAAGAATATATACGTGTATATACATAAATATTTTATCAAGGCTTTGGTACATCACATGTGCCAACTTCGCAATATACTTATAAATATGTGTACAAACGTATGAAAGAAGTAGTGTAAAATTTTCGGTTTAAATTTTTGGCGCGTTCCACCGATCTCTAAGAAACACATATTCTATTGTCGTCCATTATAATTTAAGTAGACAGAATTCGGATTTTACTTGATTATATCAAATATTTGATATAGTATGTGAGTTTATTAATTTATTATTTAGTAATTAATAAACTGAAAAATGTCGCAATAAATTTTCCAGAACTTTTACCAAACTATATTTTAATTTGTATATTTTTAATGCATTCTTGATATATCACTAAAGAGTTTATTATTATTACCTAAAACCTGAATGACAAATCCGTTATAATTCACTGATAAAATGATAATAAATTATGCATTAATCTCAGTTCTTTAAAATCTATAGAATTAATTGCATTCAAATTTGTTTTTCGAATATATCAAACACACTGCATTAAATAAGAAAAATGCAGATAAATGAAATTAATTATTTTCATATTTAAAATTTTTCCGTTCCAATATATTTTTTAATCAATAATTTATAACAGTGCATTGTTAATCATAAACAAGAGATTCAAATTTGAGATTAAATTAAAAAAACTTTAAACGAAGCTTTTATTACTTCGATTGTTCTCGAAACTATTAAAAATCCTACAATTGATGCAACATTCAAGTCGTAGTATGTTTATATGTAATTATGATTGATTTGACCGTGTATTTCAATAATCTCATGAACTCACAATTAATTTATTGATTTTTTTTGAGAAACTTAAATTTTATGGTATGTAACACCACTGCACTTAAAACATGAATATTAGTAAATTACATTATTTCAATTAATGTTACTACAAATAAAAAAATTTTAAAATAAATAAAAAAATATTAGTGTATTTAAAAGTAAATAAAAATAAAATAAAATTATAAATATCTTTATGTTGTAGGTACCATCATCAAATCGCCGGGGAAGTCATCCCCAATAAGTGGCGGGATGGGGGGTGGTCAAGGTATAAGTGGTCCTGGTAGGACAATAAAAGAATGTGAAGATCAGCTTGACGCCCTTAAAAAAGAAAATTTCAACCTCAAGCATCGTATTTATATTCTCGAAGAGCGCATGGGAATAACCTCAGCTGATGAGGATGCGATTAAAAAGAATATCGAACTTAAGGTTAACTTTTTGACTTTATTATTTTATTAATGTTAAATTAGTTTGATTTGAAATTTTATTTATTTAAGCTCAAAATTATATGTAAAAAAAGTTTTTTACCCAAGAAAAATATTTTTTAGCTTTTTTTAGAAAATCGTGCATAAAATATAAACTTTCTTATTGATTGCGTAAATTTTAAATTTTATGATGAATTCAGTATTTATCCAAAATGACCATCATCTTTTTAATGTTATTATCATATTAGATTAATATTTAAGGTTTATTAATATTTTAAGAATTCTTAATAAATATTTTTCATATTATAAAAACTTAATTACAACTATATTTTTTAAAAATTTTATTTTTTTTAAAACTTTCTTGATGTAAATCATATTACAGTTTTGAATTTCAATCACTCCTCAATGTCAAATTGATGTAAATAAAAAAAATATATGAAAATATTTTCGATTATGTTACAGGTTGAAAATGAAACTCTACGAAAAGAACTTGTTGAGAAGCAGGAACTTCTTAGTCAAGCGGCAAAAGCAATTGAGCTTATTGAAGAGCAAAGTAAAGCATCGGCGCGTGATCAAACTCAGTATCAGCAGACTCTTGAGCAAGAACGAGAAAGAGCTGATAAACTTGAAAAAGGTGAATTGATTACTTTTATCAAAATATATACAATGTTTCATTAAATTTTTTAATGTTTTTCTTTTACGAATAATATTCAATTTTTTTTTTTTTTAATTAACTTTTTTCTTATTTTTTTTAGAACTCGAAGTGTATAGAGAAAAATTGACCGACGCTGCATATTACGAACAAACATTTGGAATAACACCGGAGAAGGCCTTGGAATATAAAGAAAAATTGATACAAATTGAAGAGTTTAAATCATCTTTAGAGTCGGAAGTAAGAGATGATCGTTAAATTATATTTTTAGAACTTCACTTAAATTTTATTAAAATTCAAATAAATATTATTTTATTTTCTAGCTTAAGCAATTATCGGCTAGCTTAGAAGAAGAACGAAACTGGGCTCAAGAATTGGAAACCGAAAGAGATCAATTAAGAAGTCGTTTAGATTCCGAAATTCTGTCAAAAGAAAAATTAACTTCGAAAAGAGATCGTGAAATTGAATCTTTGAACGAAAGAGTAAAAGGTTTGGAAGAGCAATTATTTAAGAAAGACAATACGTTGCAACAACTGAGGAAAGAGATCATCGAGAAGGATAAAATAATCGAGGAGAAAAATATTATGCTTGAAGATAAGTGCAAGGCTTATGAAGAAGTAACATCTATAGCGGAAAAACGACAGAAGCAAGTAGAACAATTAAGGTTATCTGTTAAATCAAGGGATGAAGCTCTTACGGATCTCAACAACAAAAATCGCTCTCTTTTGTACCAGGTAATTTTCATCATTTTTATTTATTTATAGGTATTCATAACTATTTTTTTTGCTTATGCATTTATTTTATTGTCAGTTCGAAAGTAATTACTCCAAGAGAAGTGGATCGCCATCAAGTTCGTCTATATTTAAGGAAGATTCACATTTTAGCAAAATGAGTATGTGCAGTCCACCAAAATTATTTTTTAATAGTTCATTAGACATGGAGCCTATTGCAGAAAGAAGTAAAACTTCACACGACCTGCAGTTCGATAAGAGAGATTTCTATGATTTAAGAAAAGTTTGTAAAAATTGCTTTATAAATTACTCATAAAAAATAATGTATTTTACAAATGTGTTTATGTTTGAAATTTAGGAACTTGATGAAAAGGAAAAAGAAATAAAAAAACAAGAAGAAATTAGAAAGCAATTAACGCTTAAATTGTGTAATACTCAACAGTCTTACGAGATGATCGAACAAAAATTAAAGAAGTTAGAAATTGATCATCGAAAAGCCATTCAAATGATACAAGGTTTTATGAAACGTCATGAACAACTTGAAGAGAAACACGCTAAAAAGGATAGAAGAATCATGGAGCTTGAAGTCGAGGTCAATAGATTACGAAGTGATAATGCAAAAGCCTTAAGAAGTAGTATATCAAATGTACGACGAAATCTTACCAGCGAACTAACCGATAATCCAGAACGCGACCACAATGGACAGGTATTGATATATTAGCTTTTTATTGTTTGCATGTTCTTTCAATTTTTTAAAGCTCCTATCATTGAAAATAAGAATGAAAAAATAAATATTTTGTCGCTACGAGCGCACAAGCTTTAATTTGATAATAGCATGAATAAGAAAATAAGCACAAGTGTAGTTTATGCTTCTTTTCTTTCTTCATTTCAGACGTGCTGATTGTTACTTTTTCTGCATACTTTTTTTTAAACGCTTTATCATCTGCTTCATCGCACTCCTATCTTATATTGCACTCTCAACGATGGCGATAGCTGAATGCATTAAATTTATTTATTTATTATTTATTTTTTAATAATTGTACAAAGAAATTGTTGTTATTAATGAATTTTTACACAAAAAAAAAAACAAAATCATTCGACGATAGGAAATAAAAGATTTTTTTTATACATATTTTTTTTAAAACTTTTTTGCGCTTCCAACCGATATCCCAAATTGATTGGTCCAATATCTTACAACGCAATGTAACAATTGGGACAATTCAAATGGTTGCTTTGATGGCAAACTTTTGTTCATTCCAACTGAAATGCTTTGAATAACATAGCCACTTTATAAATATAAACTCTAGTGCTTAAAGCTTACGTGTGTGTATCCGTTTGCAAATTTCAACGTCAATCTTCCGAGACTATTTTGCTTATTTTGTCTTTTAAAACTTTCTTACCATTCTTTCTAGTTTCTTAACTAGATATAAAATAAATTACGTCCAAAAATAAGATGTTGGTCAAAACCTTTATACGAAAAGTTTTCAAATAAATGTTACCGACATGAAATATATCCATAAATTGTCAAAAATGTTCATTATTCCACATAAGCTTTTTGCCAGAGTGCCTACGGATTCTCGAGCTGAGACGAATGAAAAAGACGCTTTAACCGGTGTAGCTAATAATAGATAAAGAGACGGCGAACACGGGGCGTCGGTGACGCCTTTTAGTTTGCGGTAAGCTTACTTTACGAATCATCGCGTAAATTCACTTCGACTCAGCGAGCGATCGCTGCGAGTTTTATATATACATAAATACACTTACCGACAAAAAAAACGACGTGCGCGCGCGTTATACGATCGATCATTTATAATTTATATTTTAATAAATGTATACTTAACGAAAGAACGGATTTTTATTTATAGAAAATAAAATAATCAAATCGTTCAACGAATCAACGATACATAAAGCGAAAATTGCATCTGACTAAACTACGCACGCACGCATCACCGAACAAACGATTTATTATAACTAAATTTTGCGAAGACTCATGCAAAAAAATATTTAGTGATATGCTTTAATACTGCTATTTATATTTACTCTAAGTCATTGAATCGCTATTAATTGAAGTTAATACAACGATCGAAAAATAATTATCGATACAATTTTTTATTTTATTATTTTTATTATTTTTTATTGAAGTAGTGTTGGTGTGCTTTATATTTTTCTTTATTCAAAAGAAAAAGCTTGAAGTAATTTTATTCGATTTTCAAAGTATTTGTTAATAATAAATTTAAAAAGAAAAAAAGAAAGATGACGATGTTTTCCTGCTTGTGCGCTTCAGAGCGAGTGGAGGTAGGTTGGATGCTGCTTATAATGACTTTTTTTTTATTTTTTTTTATTTTTATAGCTTGCAACATTATATTAAAAAATTGTTTTTTTTTCTTTAATTTTTATTTGGCTAAGCCAACATGTTCATAAATGATAGTATAAAATTAAAAAAAAAAGTTACAACTTTGGTGTGTCTAATAAAAGCATGTACTTTGCTAACACTTTTATAAGATGAAATTAAGTTTAATAAAGCCAATTTCATGTGGCTTGCATTGTTAGTAAGATACACAAATTTCACAATTGAGTGATGACTTAAAATATGTAAATTTATTCTGGTTATTTATTGAATAAGTGCAAGTTTGAATATTATAAATGTTTAATGCAAATCAAATTAATGAACAATTTAATTTTTTTAATTAAAAATAAAATCGCTTTCTTTTTAGTAACGTAAAACATCTAAACAACCTAATCTTTTCTAGGAACCGATAATTGTTACTCTTGTACCTCCGAGAAGTTGGCAAAAGAAAGTGAAACCTTAATTGAAATGATATTATTAAAAGCTGTTAATTTTAAACAATTTTTAATTATATTTTAAAACTAATATTAATTTTTGAAAAAATTGTTAAATTTTTTGTAAAACTGATTTTGTAAACTTTTTATACTCGAAAACTTTTATACTATTCATCTATTTTAATCCGCTTTTGGCTGTGAATTATGCTTTAAAGTTATGTGTATTTGTAAATTATTTATACTAATTTTAAATAAAAAAAATATAAAATTAAAAGAAAACACATGCGTTGGCGTTTTACTGAATTTTTTTTTTACAAAAAATTTGTGTGTGCAGCAACGATTTGAGGAAATGGAAAGCAAAATCAACGATCTCCGAGACCAAATCGAAGCAATGAAGGCCGAAAAAAGTTTGTTAGAAACGAAAATTCAAATCGAATCTGAAGTAAGTAAACAAACATGACTGCTTACAGTTTTAATTTATAATTTACAAAAATACAGTACTCCAGTAAACAATTTAAAAAAAATCTAATATCTAATATACAAAAGTAATATTCTTCAACTTTCATTTTTTATTATACAAAATTTCCAAATTCTGAATAAAAAAAATGAAATTTTTACTTGGATCAATAAATTAAAGTATTAGACTAAGGAGTAAAAATGATTTTCTAAAAAAAGCAAAATTTATACAAAGTAACTTCAAGGGTTCTTTATGAGTTGCAAACTTTAAAAATAGCTTGATGTAAAACTTCCGTCGACGAGAGCGTTGACTTGTACACGTTTTAAATGGATCTAATTGAAACTCACGCCACTGCACTTGCCTCGAGTCTAACGAAAAAATCTAAAGAAAAACATCGTTTCATGTCTATTTAGTTTTGTTTGACCATTTAATCTGTATTTGGAAATGATTTTTGTTTGTTGCTTTTACAGTTTTTTTTTTTATACAGTCAAATAGAAACGTGTACTGTTATTAAAAGTTCAAATAATAAAATAATTTTTCTAAAAATATTGATGAATTATTTTCAATAACTTTATTATGTTTATTAAAAGTATTTTTATTAATAATGAGTTATTTAAAAATACGTTAATTAATTGTATTGTTAATATTTCAGGAGCTGCGCGATCGATTGCAAGACAAAGACCTAAAAATCGAATGTCTCGAATGCGAAAAAAATTCAATACAAGATGAATTGCAGGGCAAGAACGAGGAGCTTGATAAATTGAAAGAGGCGTACGATCGAGTAACAAAAAAACCCGATTCTTACGATTACACCGAAATAGATAACCTTCAGCAAGAGTTGTTGATTAAAAATGTCGAGCTTGAAGAGAAAAGTCAACAAATCGATCGTTTGACCAAAGAATTACAGGTGAAGACGCAAAATTTGCAACAACTCGTCAACACCGAATTATGGAGTAAAAATAAAGAGATCGCCAAGTTACACAATCACATGACTGCGTCTCAGTATCAAGAGAAAAATCGTAACAATAAAACAAATGTCATCGAAGAAAGTGCAAGTACGCAATTGAACGTATTGATAAAGGAGCTCAATGATATTGGTATCGAGGTGAAATTCATGAATGATATTATCCAGTTAAATTACGTAAATTCCGATAAACCAGTCGACGCTACGACCATAACCGATTATATCCACAAGCTGATTGCTCAAAAAAATGAATTGGAAAAAGAGGTTGATTATTTGAAATGGTTAAAACTTGTGTCGAAACCGGTGAACACTAGCATTGATAATGAATCTGGTATCTGTGATTCTACAACCGAGAGGGATAAGCAGTATTGTGAACTATTAAGAACGCATATTAAAGAGCTCGTTAAGTTTATGAAAGAAATGTTAAGGAACACCGATCAGACTGACAATATGATAAACAACAAACAAAAAAAAATAATGTTTGATGTTCTTGTCAATTCGAAGATACTTTCGGACGAGTTTATCAATGTGTTGGAAGGAATAACGTTGAATGACGACACCGCTACGTTTAACAAAGATGATCGATCAGTGAGGAAGAGTAAATCTGATAACTTTATAGATTCAAAGAATCAATTTTCAACTCCATCGGATTCAGAAACTTTCTCGGAACCCGATCGAATGGTGTCGCTCGCGAGAATAGGATTACCGGACATCAAACAAAAATCTGTCGTCAGACCAAGACCTTCGAAATTCGTAAAAACTTTCAGCGACTCCGAGGATTCTATCGATTATCAACCTTCTCATAAGATTTATCAAAGCGAACTTAGCGATTTCGATGCTAATCGGCAAATTGTTGAATTAAAAGAAATTAACAGCTTTTTGTACAACGAAGTTAATGATTTAAGGAACGAATTGGCCAAAACTACATTTGATGATGTGAGTTAACTTTTTTCATATATTTATACATTACTAATTACAATTTTATGATTTATTTTAAATTAATATAATTTTAATTTTATATTTATAGACCATAAATAATAAACTATCATTGCTATTATCTAAACTTGAAAAATCTAAAAGTTACTGTGAAAAACTGCAAAATATTTTGGAAAGAAAAATTCATGAATGTCACACTTTGAAAAAAGAAAGTAAACAAAACAGCGTACGTAAATTGCAAATGGAGAAAAAAATGTTGGATCTTGAAAATATGGCACTTGAAGTGGCGAAGCAAAAAGCTGAGTTGTTGCAATACAAAGAAAATACGGATAGAAAAACTACTGATATACTGATAACGTTAAATAAAGAAAAGGAATTGGTAAGCAAAAAATTTGTTAAATCATTTTAAATTATAAAATATATATTTCATTCTAATCTAATTTTTTCAATAGTTGAGGACAAAAGTTAAAAAGTTAGAAGAAGAAAATGAAGAAGCAAAGGCGATGATCTTAAGGCTAACACGAGAACTGGATCACCTCACTCTCACTCATAGTCAAACATTAGTCGAAAATACAAAATTAACAAACGACAAGCTTAGATTGGAACAAGAAGTGAGAAAATCAGAAAGTCGATATGATGTGACAGTACGAACACTCCAAGATAAATTCCATAAGGAGGTATGTATAATTTTTAATTTTAGTATATTAAATTCTACAGAAACTTACACAAATTTGACTTTGTTGAAGGTGACCGATTTAAATCAAATTAATGAATCGCATCGAGTTAGAGTACAAGAACTCGAGGCAACGAATAAAGAACTTCGAAGGCATGTAGTTGTCTGTGAAGCCAGCGATTCCGCGCCAAGCTCCAGTGGTATTTCGTCCATTCCATCAGATGTTGCAGCGAAACAAACCTGCGACGACATTATGCACGAATATCATACGTATAATGTAAGTTTATTTTATTTTTAATTATTTTTTATTTTTTATATTCCTTTAATTGCTGATTGTCTTCTCATTATCTTTAGGGCGGGCAGTATTGGCTGCCGATAACTTATCCTGCGTCTAGCGGGCGCAGTAAGTCCAGTTGCTCTCCAGATCTCGGTATAGAAAGCGATGCAGCTGTATCGTCAACTAGACCACTTAAAGACACCCTGAAAATTACCGAATCCATGACTAATCTACTCAGTGATGATGATAATTGTAACAACAACCCGGGCCTTCGAGACATTGATGACGATAGCCCGCTACCTATAGAAGGTACATTGTCCATATACTATGATATTTTAAAAATCAATAATACATTTAGGATACGATTTGAAATTACAAATTACTTATTTTATTATTATTTTTTTTTCTTATCCTATAGGTGGGCTTTTATATTATAGTATGTATATCAAAATCAATTGATTAATTATAGAGCTTGAGCCAAAAAGAAATTAGTTGCAAATAATGCATAGTAATTTTCATAGCATTGTTTCATCTTCTTACGTTTTCGTGATATTCTCATGAATCGTATTAATATTCACGCTATAACTGTCATGCACTGTTGCATGGATGTCGTAAAATTAAAATTTTTAAATGTTTTATAAAAATAAATGAAGAAGTGGTCGTATACTGACACAAAAACCTATTTTTCCTTTTCGTTTTTCAAAGTTTTCTCTGATATTAATTCAACAATTACTTTCAAATTTTGGCAAAATATCTGAAATTCGCAATCACATTGAAAGCTTCTCGTATTATTTTTAAAATAGTAAAAAAATACAATAGGATAAAATGGGTATCTATATCAGTATATGACTGCATCTGGAATGATTCTGTGGTTTAATAACAAGCATGTGATGTAATTTTGTGTATCTTATGTTTTCTTTTTTTTAATCGTAAATACTATGTTAAAATATAAAAAATATATTTTAATCAAAATTTATAAAGGCATGTTTTAAAGTTCTCATTCTAACAAAATAAAAAAATACTTGTTTTGAGATCACAGAATGATCAAATTCTTATAAGTCAATTTACTATTTCACATGCATTTTTGTATATTTTGTATATAAAAGTATATATTATTAAAATAAATTTTTTTTTACCAGTAAAAATAAGCGCATGCAGAGAGATAGTTTCTGTATCTAACTTTTATAATCATATCATCTAAATAAAAAATATTTACAATTCAAATTCTATTTAATTTAGTTGAATGTTTCTCTCTTTGCGTTTATACATATGTATAAATTTAACTTTCTTTGCTCGTTCATTCAAGTTAGTGTATAGAAACATAACAGTTCTTTCATCTGTACACATTACAGAATCATAATCATATTGTGTATCACTATACTAAACATCTCATAATACAAGTCTATATAACTTGGCAATGCAATCAATGTTTAGTGTTAGTAATTAATTGAAAAAGCAATGCAATGGTTTTAAAGTTATATTTTAAATTATATCAACAAGAGAAAAGTAATGAAATAATGAATTTTTCGTAAATGCGTGTTATCCTTGTCAAATGATATTTATTTATATAAAAAATATATAATTGAAATATTATACTCGACATGTCAAATAGAGCCCTTGCATTACTTTTTCTTAATTTGTAAATTTTTTAAATATTAATTTAATTAAAATTTTTGTTATTATGCTCAGGTCTCGACGAGGTACAATCATTAAAACAAGAAAACATTGCACTGAAGAAAAGATTAATGAAAACCAGGAGAGCTCTTGAAGACACGTTTCAACATCTGTCTGCATCAAACAAGAACAAGAAAAATGTAGAAAAAGCTATTACAAAACAACTTATGATTACAAAAAGCATACTTAAGAAAACAAGAAACTACGAAGACACACATTACGAAAACTGATATAGATATATATAATAAATAACGAAAAATCTATCATCTATGCTGAATAGCATAAAAATAATTAATATGAAAAAACGCAATTTGCGTTGTAAAAACTTACCATTGAGTATTACCGCTCATTTGTATTTACTCGATTATATGATTTTAATTTTAATTTTGTGCCCCTGATATTATACCATATATTATGTCTATTGACATGTATAATAGGTGAACTTGTTACACGTACAGTTACCATCGTCAGAAATTTAATATACTTATATAAAAGACCTATTTTTACAGAATAACAAAATTTTTCTAAAAAATAAGAAAGAAGAAAAAAATTTATATTGTTACAATTATAATAGGCTGAAGAATTTGAAGTTGTATATTAAGAAATTTGTATATATATCTTTACAACATTAAAGGTTGTTATTGTACTTTTTTTAGTATGTATTTTGATTTGTCTTTCTTTTCTACTTTTTGAAGATGTTAGATTATGCGTAAATTTTTTGTGGTCAACTAAGTCTGTCTTGTACGTGTTTATTTTCTAAAGCACCTTATACAAAGATCTTCAAATTGTATATAATTTACGATTCACAAAACAAAGCATCTGTATATAAACCATCAATAAAGTGCCATTCATTCTTGAATTGTATCTTTCAACATGAAATTTTGTTTATTTGACTTAAACCTGTCCTAGTTTTATTTTTAAATATGTCGATAAAAAAATATAAAAAAGTAGAGTAAAAACCGATGATATTTTTGTATTCAATTATATTTAAATACTTCACAGATTTAATAGTGTAAATTGATCTGTAATTTTTTTAAAACTTAGAATGAACATAAAAATTTTATCGATTGCGTTCGTGTATATTTTATCTTTTTTTTTTAACTGTGTAAAGCTAATATTTAATGTAAAAAATAATCTGACTAACAAGTAAGTTATGATGATTTCGTTAAAAAAAAAGAATACAAATCCACGATGATTACAGAAATATTTCTTTTTTTTTATTCTATTTAACGTTACTGTATTTATGCTATCATTAAGATCCTAATTAGCGACAGCAACGGAGGTTTTCCAGAGTATTTGTGTACAAAGCATATGTATTGTATACAGTGATGCTTGTATCAATCGGTCACCACGAGTGGGATTCGAACATTCGAACTCGAGTCCTCGAAATTATGAATCGATCGCTCTACCGATTGAGTTATCATATCTCGATTCTTCTCATAACATTTTAATTTATTTGCATTTTAGTCTTTGTAATAGAAATTATGAAATAAATTTAATTTTCCAGTGTATACAAAATAAAAATTAATTAATAAATATACATTTAATTATCATTCACAAAAATTTTTTTTTTAAATGATTAATATATAATATTTTGGATTAATTTTAAAATTGCAATCGAGAGATAACAATGTATTTTTCATCTGGATGGAAATTATTTTATAAAAATAAATATTATTACCACAATTTGTTTTCAGTTACAAAACCGCACCCGATTCCATAAAGTTTTTGGTTTTTGGCCAAAATTTAAATTACCGCGCATCAGTTTTAAAGTGGCGCTGCTTTACTTTACTTTATTGGATGGCTGTGGGACACGGACACGAGGAGTTGTGTCAACCGGTATGCCACAATGCAGGCGTAGATTGGCGCTGCTTTACAACTGAAATGTTTTCAAACTAAACACGCACGTGGGAACTGTTACGGTTATATACTCTAGTAAACAACGTTAAAAACATAGTTTGGTCATGATAAATCTTAGTAAAATAATAAACTTATAAATATAGCATTTATATGTGTTACTATTAAATTGGCAAAATAAGAAAAAATATTTTAACAAATATTAATATTAGATTGCATCCAAATTATTATGAATGCGTTAGATTCGGAAAAAAAAGAACGTTATTTTTTTTACAACAGTTTAGCAATTCTACTAAAAGCTGTTGAAGGCGAACGAACAACAGTTGATCTACGAAATGAATCTTCAATTTATGGTACTGTTGAACAAGCTGATGGGTCAGTTTATTTTTACACTTTTAATTTTCTAATTAATTTATCTAACCTCAAAATAACCTAATCTTCAAATCACTGAATACGATAAAATATTTTCAATTACAGATTTATGAACATTGTTATGAAGAACTGTATATTTACTGATCCAAGGGGTGATAGCTTCAATTACGAAATATTTTTCGTTCAAGCACGAAATATTCGTTATGTACATATTCCTACACATGTGAGTATATATTAATGTGAATCGTGCTGTATTCTTTGATGATACTGATACTGGACGTAATGATTGTTATTGAAGACTGATGGTTATATTGGGTGTGTAAAATAACTATGAGTTTTGCAATCAATTTTTAAAGAGTATTTTATCTTAAAAACTTAACCTATTTAACTTTTTTAATTCATGCAGACATTAAAAGTTGTTACGTATCGACAATTTGTTATCAACATTTCTAATAACTAGGTATAATTATTGTTTTTATCAGAAAATGTATAATCATAAAAAATTTAGTTTTTTGTAAGACCTATATTAGTAATCAATTTATCTGTAGGTCAGAAGTTTTTGATAGAAAACTGCTCATAATTGTTACAAAGCAATATAATTTAAAAAATAATACAAGAAATTTATATAGTAAATTTGTTACTAGTAAACCTGATAGAACCATGAATATGTTCAAGTTTGGTGATTATGACTGTATTGGATTTGATTTGGATAGTACTATTATACATTACAACATTACAAATTTGGCATATCTAGAATATGATGTGATTACTGATTTTCTTATTAAAAAGAAAGGTTACAGTTCCAAACTTAAAGAGCCTTTAACTGATGAGGATCTAGATTTTTTGCAAAAAGGTTTATTTTTTGATTTTGAAAAAGGTAATGTTTTGAAATTATCAGTTACTGGTAATATTCATAATGCCAGTCATGGTACTAAATTTTTAAGTACACAAGAAATAGAAAAATATTATCCAAATCGAGAATGGGAGATAAGTAAAATATTTAGTAAGGATCCATTATTAACATGGAATGGACCATTATCATTGAAAATTAGAACATTATTAAATTGCTTTGACATGGTACCTGGACTTGTATTTGCTAAAATAGTTGATATTTTAGATGAAGAAAATGGTAAACCTTTAGAAAAATATGATATTTGGCCAGACATATTAGATGCTTTGACTGAAATGTATGCCAGAGAACAATTCAAAAATAATGGAGGAAATTTCTTTAAAGTATTAAAAGATGATCCTGCCAAATATATTTATAAATGTGATTCTCAGACCTTGGATTTGATTCGAGAAATAAAAAAAACTAAAAAAACTTTCCTCATTACTGGTTCAAATTCTGACTTTGCTGAGCTTACTACTAACTATGCTTTAGGAAAAGGTTGGGAATCTCTTTTTGATATAATTATATGTTATGCAAAAAAGCCAGGATTCTTCACTGGGAATAAACCTTTCTATTCAATAAAAAATTATTACGAAGATAAATTAGTGAGTGGTAATGAACTTGAAGTAGGAAAAGTTTATAATCAAGGAAATTGGACAGAATTGTTACAATTTTTTTCTCGAATCACAAGTAAAGACAATCCACGATGTCTTTACGTTGGTGATAATTTATTGCAAGATATTTATGCTCCTAGTAATTTTGCAAATTGTGATACTATGGTGATTTCTGATGAACAACTATCTGAAAAAATGCTTGATCACAATCTTTCTCATTCTGATCAAGAAATTCTTAATTCAAAAGTATGGGGTTCATTTTTTACTTTGAAAGATTCTGATGGTTATAAAGATTCTTTTTGGAATTATATCATTAAAAAGCATTCAAAAATTTGTATTCCAAATTTAAACGTATTTTGTGATAAACCTTTGGATGTATCTATAAAATGTTTTGACCAAAAGGATGATGATAAAGAGTTAATTGGTTACTATCCTGGAAAACCTGCGCCTTTAATAAATTTAAAATGAAATTTAGAAAGTGACAATATTGTAAATAATTTTTGTATTTGTGTCTGTTTTAATTAATAACTATTTTAAATGTTATTGATATTATTCTAATCAATTAAATTTTTAATATTTTACATTTTCTGTATTCAAGATACGAATAATACCTTCAATCAAGGAACAGTTGCAAAATTTGCGTTATCCTCAAAATCCAATAAAGGCACGTTCCACTCTCAAATCAAAGCGTGCCGAAGCCAGACAAGCTGAAGGGTTGGCTGCAGTAAAAAAGTTTTTAGATAAAGAGAAAAATTAATTCAAATCTTGTAATATTTAAAAAAAATTCATACCTTTAAACTTCATAATTTTTGTTGTTTTAATACAAAAGTTTATATTCTATATAAAAATGATTGTGATTTATTAAACATGAAAAATTCTTTTTGTATTTTTAAATGCTTTGAAATTTTATGCAATATTAGTTTTCTTCATAAAAATAAAATTTTCCAATGTGAATACAAACATGTAAAATACCATTGTACAATAAATAATATATGAATGTTCCGAAACAAATAATATTAAAACATGTACAATAAAGCTGTTTACTTATAAAATATTTTTATATACATATATATTTTCCTCACATCTTAACGAGATGGATACTACACCTGTACTCATGAATATTGCCAATCTTTTCATTTTATTGCAAAATAGCAGTAAAAGAAATGCACTAGTTAACAGTATGTACCATGAAGATTATTCAGTTAAATTTTGAAATCAATACTTTCATTGGTTATTGAGAATTTCGGGTTGCAATATTATATATTAAAATTTTTCAACTTTGTACCAGAAATCAAAAATTTTTTTAAATTGATGAATTTATTTATTTAAAAATTTATTTGAATAATTTTCATGGTACATATTTCAAGCTAATGCATTTCTTTTTGGAAATTTTATAATTTAATAGAAAGATAGTCAATATTCATGAGTACAGGTGTAGTGTTCGTTTTACATCTCCTTCCATAAAATTATTATTAAATAAACCGAATATTAATGTTTTAAATTTATCAATAAGTAAAAAATTTAATTTATATTTATTAACTCATTCATTTATTTTGCATATTTAAAAATAAAATTTCATTGACTTCTTTTGGAAAGACATATACAAATTTAGATGAAAATTGAAATTGAAGTTCCGCAACTTTCATATTACATAATTCCTTAATTGTTTTTCGAATAATTTATTTTACAATCTACAAAGTTTTTAGTTTTGAAGTCAAAGTGACAAATTTGTTTCTATATTTTATGAATTTTTTCCTCGAAAAGTATAGATTTTAGAAAAAATTTATATTAGACAAAAAAGTTTTAGTATTGATCAAAGAATGATCTAAAATTTTTTTCAGAACTATTGGAAATAATTTATAATTTTCGGAAAATCCGGTGAATTAAAAATTGTTCTTTGATCAATATAAAAAATTTTTTGTATCATAAAAATTTTCTCAAAACTATGATTTTTAAGAAATATTAATTTTTAATTTTATTTAAAAATAACTTTAAATTGATTTTAAAATATTTAATTTAAAAAATTTTTTATGTTTTACAGTTTTAATAAGCTGTCGCTAGGGGTGCTTTGCTTAAACATCCAAAATTCGAACAGATTTGTATTGGTGAGTGAACGATACTGCAGCGCCAAAAGCTCGCAACAATTTCCATAAGGTGGTAAAGTTTGGAACTAGAGTTAACGTCGAGTTAAAGCTTTTTTTTATATATATAGATATAATACCTGGGTATTTTATGTCAGCTTCTATGTATATCCGCCAGGATCGTAGCGGTATCGTTCACTCACCAATCAACGAATACCTGCATTTCGAACGCTAGCAGAAAGCCTATCCAACAACTGAGCGTGCAGTCAGACTAAATGTCGTTCATTCAAAACGTGTCCCCAAAATTATCATAGGATTGTTGTTTGTATCGTGCGTTTACGTATATATATTCCCATTTGTTATTGTTATTATAGGAATGTAGTTGTGTTGTTTATATTGAAAGCACGTTATCCACATTTCTTATGTATGAACAAATTAACGATTTTTCAAGGAAAAATTTACTTTTTTTTGTTTAACTAAAATATCATATTTATAGTTAAGATAAGTGAGAAAATGAATGACTTATATCAAGAATTTTCAAGCATAGAAAACTTCAAACGTAATACGCTTCAATCAAATAAATTGAGATTAGAAACAGATTCTTGGAAAGATTATCGACACTTAATTCAAGCTATCCGAGATAGAGACAAAAATTTAGTAAAAAATCTTTTGCAAAATGGAGCTCAAGTAAATAAAGTTCCTTCAGCTTGTAAGATGTACACACCTTTACATTTTGCTGTCATATTCGGATGTCCAGAAATCGTTAAATTATTGTTAGATAAAGATGTAGATACTGACATAAAAAATACTAATAATGAAACTGCTCTTATTATGGCAGTTAAAATGGAAAAATATTTAATAACAGATTGTCTACTGTCAATTGAGAATCAAAAAAACTTGTCGAATTCAGAAAATTTTACTCATTTGCATATTGCATGTATGAGGAATAAGGTGGATGTTGTAAGCAAATTAATAAAACAAGGAGCAAAAATTAATGACTCAGTTGAGGAAAGTTCGTTATTTTGGCCTGGATTTACACCCTTACATTTTGCTGTACGATTTCAATGCATTGAAACTGTTCAATTTCTCCTTGATTGTGGAGCTGATATAACACTCATGGATGCAAAACAATTAACACCACTTCATTATGCAGATATGTTACGAAATGAAATATTAATAGATATGATTTTGTCATTTCATCAATATGAAATATTAAATCCTACAAATTCAGAAGGATTATCACACTTTCATATTGCTTGTACAAGAAATAATCCAATAATTGTTGAACATTTTTTAGAACTGGGAGTAGATGTAAATCTTAAAATTGATGAAGATTCATTGAATTGGTCAGATTATAGACCAATACATTTTGCTGTATATTATGAATGTCTAGATGTAATAAGATTACTTCTATTATATGGTGCTATTATGGGAAAAAAGTTTATTCGTTATACAGAATACGCTTATGAAATAGCAAATCAAGAAATGGTTGATATACTTCAGTCAAGAAGTACAATTAGAAAAAATAATGCAGTTAAAATTAGAGAATCATTAGATTATAAAAATATAAAAAATTTACCTAAAATTAATAAATTGATTCCTGGAATTTTCAAAGCTACTTCTAATATAAAACTCAAAATGTCTCCTAGTGAAGCTGAAAGTAAACATAAATATAAAATAATACAGCGTCAAGCAGTCGATCTTCTTATGCAGCATGATGGTATTCCTATGAAAGATTCTAAGGGAAAAACTCCAATACATCATGCTTTTCAATGCAAATCAATGGGAATTGTTGATAAGATGTTGTCTCAATGTTTAGGCAATAAAAATCCCAATACTGCTGATGACGATGGATTGTCACATTTTCATATATCTTGTGCAAGGTCTAATTCAGAAGTTGTTAAAGCGTTTTTGGAAAATGGAGTAAATATCAACAGTTTTGTATCGATGAATTCAAGGTTTTGGTCCGGTTATACAGCATTACATTTTGCTATTAAATTTAATCGAAAGAAAACGACGAAATTACTATTAATTAATGGTGCTGACATAACAGTTAAAAATGCCATAGGTTTAACACCCCTCGACATAGCAATGGAAAATGCTTTAACAGCAAAATTAGATGGACTCGGTTACAAACAATTAAAAATTAATAAATCAATACAATCAATATTATTGAAGAAAAATGTGAATTTTGATAATGAGCAAGGTTTACTTTTACATTTAGCTTGCATAAATGGAGATATAAATGGTGTAAAACAATTTTTAAATATATATCCAGAAGGAATTAATAAACCTTACAATAGAAAATCAAAATGGTTAGGCTATACGCCACTTCATTTTGCAGCATACACTTATAGTATTAAAGTTATTGAGTTGTTAATAAGCAATGGAGCCAGTATATCTAGTCTAAATGCTGAAGGAAATACACCACTTAATGTATCTTTGAATTCATTCTTCACTCATTCTCATTATAATTTTTATGGATCTATAAAGGATGTTCATTTATTTTATACTGATGATGATCCAATAAATAATGATGACGATGAGGATGACGATTTTTATTTATCTATTAAAAATTCTACTTTATTTTATACTAATGATAATCCAATAGGGAATCATGGCTATTCTCATTTTCATATAGCTTGTATTACTGGAAATTTTAAAGCAGTAAAATATTTTTTGGAACTTGGAGTTGATGTTAATGAAGCTGTTAAGTATGGTAGTTTATTCAAAAGTACTTATCTGACACCACTGGAATTAGCAATTTGTTATGCTCAAAATTTTGATGTTATTCAATTATTAATACAGAACGGTGCAGATGTAAAAATAAGAGATAATACATTAAATACTCTGCTGCATTATATAAGAATAGATAAGAATACAGAAAAAATTGTCAAAATACTTTTAGATCAAGAACTTGATGTAAATACCAAAAATTTATGTAATGAAACTCCGTTACATATCTTAATAAACAATGTTGATGAATTTTATGATGAAGATGAATTCAATATCATCTGTAAAATAATTGAATTATATTTGGAAAATGGTGCTGACATAAACATTGAAAATGAAGAGAATGAAACTCCATTAACTTTGATTTCTGCATGGACTTCTTCATTTGATAGTTTTCCATGCGTTGAAAAGCTAATGAAACATGCTAAAAAATTAGAAATTATTAATGCGCTTAGTAAAAAAAATAAAGAAGTTTATTTGAGTTTGTTACATAATTACATAAGAGACCATCATTATGAAGAAAATCATTTTTTTCATCAATGTTTGGAAGAACTTGAACAGATGGTGAATATTAACATAAATTATGACACAACACTGCATGACATTCTATTTAAGGATCTCAATAAAATGACATTTCATAGCAAAAATAAAATTCTGAATAACATTGTCAGTTCATCAGATTTGTTAATAAAATTTCCTATTTACGGTTTTCTCTTGAAATCACAATTTAAAAAAGGTTTAATTAGAAGACGTTTAATAAAATTCTCTAAAATATCATGGAACAATTTAAGTTTGATTCCATTACCAGAAGTTTGTTTAGAACAAATATTTTATTATTTGGATAATGATGATTTGAAAAATATTATTTTAAGTACTTGATAATTATTGTTAAAAAAGAATTTAAAATATTTAAATTAGCAATCTAATATATTTTATATTTATTTTTATATTATATTATTTTTTGAAAATTGCGACTTATTTATAATATAAAAAATAATAAAGTAAATAAAATGTTCAAAGTGTATCTATTTGTATTAAAAATTTGTTATCAAGATAGTAATCTGATTCGTTTTAAACCAATTGTAAAATGTGAAAAATGTACATTATTGACAATAAATAGTTAATTTCATTTATGTCTTTTTTTTATTACAATACACTTCCTTAGTTAATTATCCGTCATAAAAGCTTAAAATAGTAAGTATAGAAAATTAAAATATCTCGATTTTTTAATTAATATATACACAATCAAAAAGTATTAAAAAAAAATAAAAAAATTATTTTCTCTCAAGACTATTTCCCTCGACATCAATAATTTTTTTTAAATTATATAATTTCTTTAATAAGGCAATAAAACATTGATAAAGATAATTGATAAAAGTTTTGTTTGATCAAGTAGCTTTAATTCAATTATTTAATTTTAAATAAAAGTTTCATAACGTTTGGATTGCCTACGATGATGGCAATTTTAATTGGTTAACTGAACGGCGGTGTTTCACTTGTGGGACTGAATATTCGTCAGCAATCAAGTCTCACTGAATGTCCTACTCAAACTGACTCTCGAACGCATCCCAATCTTTCCAGTTTGAATATTATTAACATATTTTAACAATTTTAGAAATTATTTAGTTAATAAAGTTTATGTTAGAAAACTAACACAGTTGTTAGATATGACCGTTGCACAGTAATCGTCTTATATTTTCGATATTACAAAAAAGTGTATTGTTTTCAATTGTTCCACATTATGTGCATATAATTTTCGTCATTTAAGAAAATAACAAAATAGTTTTCATTACAAACAATTCAAGTTATTTTTAAATAATCGAAATCATTCCATCAAAGATTAGTTGAGTATAGTAACAAAAATTGACTTATTCTTATTTTAAGTATCAATCGGGTTATTTTAAAATTCACCTAAAAATTATGAAGAATCATTTTTTAACAAAATGAAAAATTTGAAAAAAAATCGTATCTGATAAAATTTATAGATTGTGATAAAAATAAATGTCTGTTTTGTAGTATTAACTGTTTTGTAATTCTATTTATCTACAGAGTAATAGATTAATGTTATAATTCTTCATAAAAAGGTTCTTCAAACTACCCTGCTATAAAGTGGTAAATATGGCTCTATCAGATTTAGAGTATGTTTTCTACTCATAATAGCGATTTTGAAAAAGTATTTTTCAAATACTCAGCAAAAATTGACGGTAAGAAATAATATGGTTTCATTTATTGATGTTTTTTAATTAATTCTTCAATTTTTCAAGTTTTACTAATAAAATTAGGTCCATAAATCATAAATAGAACACAACGAAACTTTATCAAACTGTCGCTAGGGGAGCCACTGCCACTTTTGCTTAGACATTCGAATTGTATCGTACGTATTGTTGTTGGTACTTGTAAATATTTTATTCTCAGTTCTTCTATATCAAAAATTTAATTTTGCTCATTTCCCTGAATGGATTTTCAATCAACATTCATTTTTTTTAATATTTATAAAAATTATTCTAAAGAATAAACAGGTAAATGAATATTTATTTTATTTTATTATAATGTTATAATTTAATCGAGAATATTTTTTTAGTTAAGATAAATGAAAAAATGTATGACTTATCACAAGAATTTTCAAGCATAGAAAACTTTAAAAAAAATGCACTCCAATCAAATAAATTTACGTCAGGAATAGATTCTTGGAAAGATTACCGTCACTTAATTCAAGCTATTCGAAATGGAGACAAAGATTTAGTAAAAAATCTTTTACAAAATGGAACTCGGGTGAATAAAGTTCCTTCAACTTGTAATATGTACACACCTTTACATTTTGCTGTGATATTAGGATGTCCAGAAATCGTTAAATTATTGTTGGATAATGATGTAGATATTAACATAAAAAATACTAATAATGAAACTGCTCTTATTATGGCAGCTAAAATGGAAAAGTATTCAATAACGGATTGTCTACTGTCAATTGAGAATCAAAAAAATTTGTCGAATTCAGAAAATTTTACTCATTTGCATATTGCATGTATGAGGAATAAGGTGGATGTTGTAAGCAAATTAATAAAACAAGGAGCAAAAATTAATGACTCAGTTGAGGAAAGTTCGTTATTTTGGCCTGGATTTACACCCTTACACTTTGCTGTACGATTTCAATGCATTGAAACTGTTCAATTTCTCCTTGATTGTGGAGCTGATATAACACTTATGGATGCAAAACAATTAACACCACTTCATTATGCAGATATGTTACGAAATGAAATATTAATAGATATGATTTTGTCATTTCATCAATATGAAATATTAAATCCTACAAATTCAGAAGGATTATCACACTTTCATATTGCTTGTACAAGAAATAATCCAATAATTGTTGAACATTTTTTAGAACTGGGAGTAGATTTAAATCTTGAAATTTATGAAGATTCATTGAATTGGTCAGATTGTAGACCAATACATTTTGCTGCATATTATGAATGTCTAGATGTAATAAGATTACTTCTATTACATGGTGCTATTATGGGGACAAAGTTGATTTGTTGTATAGAATACGCTTATGAAATAGCAAATCAGCAAATGGTTGACATATTTTTGTTAAGAAATACAATTAGAAATAATGCGATTAAAGTAAGAGAATTATTAGATTACGAAAATGCAACAAATCTATTTAAAATTAATAAATTGATTCCCGGAATTTTCAAAGCTTATTCTAGTATAAAATCTGAAATGCCTCTTAATGCAGCTAAAACTGAATGTAAATATAAAAGAATACAGCGTCAAGCAGTCAATCTTCTTTGTCAGCATGATGGTATTTCTATAAAGGATTCAAAGGGAAAAACTCCATTACATTATGCTTTTGAATGCGAATCAATGAATATTGTTGATAAAATGTTGTCTCAATGTTTAGGCAATAAAAATGACAACCCAACTGATAACAATGGATTGTCACATTTTCATATATCTTGTACAAGGTCTAATTCAAATGTTGTTAAAATGTTTTTGCAAAAAGGAGTAAATATCAACAGCTTTGTATCAATGAATTCAATGTTTTGGTCAGGTTATACAGCATTACATTTTGCCATTGAATTCAATCAAAGTGAAACAACAAAACTACTCTTAATTAATGGTGCTGACATATCAGTTAAAAATGCCATGGGTTTAACACCTCTTGACATAGCAATGGAAAACGCTTTAAAAGCAAAATTAGATGGAATAAATAATGCAGAATTAACAATTAATATATCAATACAATCAGTATTATTGAAGAAAAATGTGAATTTTGATAATGAGCAAGGAGGTTTACTTTTACATTTAGCTTGCATAAATGGAGATATAAATGGTGTAAAACAATTTTTAGATATTCATCCAAAAAGAATTAATAAACCTTACAATAGAAAATCAAAATGGTTTGGTTATACATCACTTCATTTTGCAGCATACACTCGTGATAGTAAAATCATTAAGTTATTAATAAGTAATGGAGCCAGTATATCTAGTCGAAATGCAGAAGGAAACACACCACTTCATGTATCTTTGAATTCATTCTTTACTCATGATATTGGTAATCTTTATACATTTATTAGAAACCCTTCTTTATTTTATACTGATGATAATCCAATTGGAAATGATGGCTATTCTCATTTCCATATAGCTTGTATTACCGGAAATGTTGAAGCTGTAAAATATTTTTTGAAACTTGGAGTTAACGTTAATGAAGCCATAAAGCATAGTAATACATTTGAAGATAGTTATCTGACACCAATTGAATTAGCAATTTGTTATGCTCAAAATTTTGATGTTATTCAATTATTAATACAGAATGGTGCAGATGCAAAAATTAAAGATACTAAATTGAATACTCTTCTGCATTATATAAAAATACAATTTAATACAAAAAAAGTTGTCAAAATACTTCTAGACCAAGGACTTGATGTAAATGCAAAAAATTTATTTAATGAAACTCCATTACATACCTTGATCTATAATGGTAATGATGTAAAGATCTCTGCTTTTGAATTACATGTTTTTTGGGAAATAATTATATTATATTTGGAAAATGGTGCTGATATAAATATTGAAAACGAAGAAAATAAAACACCATTAACTTTAATTTCTGAATGGCCTTCTTCATCTTATATTAGATTTCCTTGCGTTGAAAAGCTAATGAAACATGCTAAAAAATTAAAAATTATTAATGCACTTAGTAAAAAAAATAAAAAAGCTTATTTAAGTTTGTTACATGATTACAGAAGAGACCATCATTATGAAGAAAATCATTTTCTTCATCAATATTTGGAAGAACTTGAGCAGATGGTGAATATTAACATAAATTATGACACAACACTGCATGACATTCTATTTCAAGATATTAATAAAATGTCTTTACACAGCAAAAATGAAATTTTGCAAAACGTTGTAAATTCATCAGATTTGTGTATAAAATATCCTAATTATGGTTTTTTCTTGAAATCACAATTTAAAAAAGGTTTAATTAGAAGACGTTTAATAAAATTCTCAAAAATATCATGGAACAATTTAAGTGGTATTCTATTGTCAGAAGTTTGTTTGGAACATATATTCCATTATTTGGATAATAATGATTTGAAAAACATTATATTAAGTACTTAATGATATTAAAAAAAGTTAAATTTAAAAGATTGAAATCAGCGTCATAATATTTTAATATTTATTTTTCTATTATATCGTTTTTTAAACATTGTAAGTTGTTTATAACATTAAAAGTGATATAAATTTGTTCAGAATAGTACGTTTTATGTAATTATGTTAATTAAAGTTTTAAATTAAATTCATTCGTGTTAAAAATTTTTTATAAAAATAATTATACTGATTCATTTTAAATTAATTACTCTCAAAATGTAAAATATGTACATTATTAATAATAAACAGTTGACATTTATTTATATTTTTTTAAATACAATGCACTTTCTTATATTCAATTATCCCTAATAATAGATTAAAATAGTGAGTAAAAAACTTTAAATTTTCCGTTTTGTTTAACAAAAAATAGTTTTCAAATTAGATATACACAATTGAACAGAATTTTAAAAAATTTGGAAAAATTATTTTCCACATAAAAATTTCCTTGACATTGATAGTATTTTTAAAATAATCTTTTAATTTCATATGCATTTTTTAATTTTTCTTACTCAATTTCAAGCGTAAGCTCACGTACGCGTTTCTATTGTATTTTTCAAAATTATTCTAACAGAGATTTGTTGATTATAGTAACAAAATTAAATAATTATATGAACAACTATTAACCTTGTCCGTAAAATAAAGTATGCGTAAATATAAAAACAGTTTAAGCAAAAAAGAAGTGTTTAAATTAATATTATTTTATATTTTTTTTTAATTTTTGTCTAAAATACAATTTTTAATAGAAAAATTTATTGCCCATAATTATGAATAATTTTTTTTTTTTCCCATTTGTGAGAATAATCATAAGCCTAGAGGAAAAAAAAAGTAGATAACTGAATAAAACTGGAAAATGCAGTTATTAACTGTAGAAAAGTGACTTGATTGTAACCTAAGACAATAGTTATTTAGTTTCTTCAGTTATTTGTTTTGTTCAGTTATCACCAGTTTTATTCATTGATAAGTGAAGAAAACTTTATAATTAATACAGAAAAAAACTGTAAATATATGTTACCTTCTTAAATTATAATTTATAACAAAAAAAAAAAAAAGTAATTTAAATATATACAGCTGTTTATATAACAGAAGAAAATTGTTTATAATAGAATAAAACTGCAAATAAATGTTATCTTCTGATAGAAAAAATTTGTTAAATAATTGTTTCATCTTTTTAAAATATATTTGATGAATAAAACTATTGATAACTGAAGAAAACTGTTAATAACAAAAGAAAATAATAAATAATTGTTTACTCCAGGGGCAAAATACATAAGTTGTGGCCGATCGAGATCTTCGATTCTACCCAAGTTTTTTTTATGTATTTTGACCTGTTAAATCCGAATTTTTTGGGTAAAAAGTCTGAGAATGGCGCATTTAATTATTAACAATTTTTATGAAAAAATTATAAAAATGCAATTTTTATTTTTAAAAATTGTATCATATTTTTTGGTCATTTGAATCAAAAAAAGTTGTTATAAATGTTCTGCTAAAATGCACTGAATCGGCAGAAATAAATTGCAAAGTTTAAAAAAACGCGATTTTTCAAACTTTGACTGTCTATAACTTCTACTTCTTTAATTTCAACTCGCAATAGCTTAAATTGTTTTTTAAAATGTCAACTTTAAGATTATAGTAGTATGGCGACAAACAAGTACGTTTGTCCGCGCGTAAACGGTACTTGTTTGAGCTATTAATTATTTTTAATGAAATTATTATAAATACTGTCACCAACTACTATAATCTTTAAGTTGACATTTTAAAAAACAATTAAAGTTATTGTGACGTAAAATTAAAGCATTAGAAGCTGAGCTATTGACTGTCAAAGCTTTAAAAATCGCATTTTTTCAAACTGCGATTTTTTTGCGCCGATCCAGTGTATTTTAGTAAAACATTCATAAGAATCTTTTTTATTCAAAATAATCTAAAAAATATGATAAAATTTTTTTAATAAATAATGCATTTTTATAATTTGTTTATAAAAATTGTTAATAATTATTAAATCCGCCATTTTCAGATTATCTACCCAAAAAATTCGGATTCAACAGGTCAAAATACGTAAAAAAAACTTGGGTAGAATCGAGGACCTCGATCGGCCACGACTTATGTATTTTGCACCTGGACTATGCCGTTTGAATGTCGATTTTGTGAAAAATAATTTTATTATGATTATTATTTTTTAAATTTATAATATTTATGTACCATTGAACAGAAAAAATCTTAATGACTTTCTTATGAAATATAATTATATAATTATTATTAAATCGGAAAGTCCTATAAATATTAATATCGATTAAATAAAAAATCGATGAAAATTTATAATACCGAGATTCAGTAATATTATAATTTCACGGATATCATTAAAATCGTACAAAAGAAATTTTATGAAAAGAAGATATAAATGCTCATAGCATTCGGTATTAACTTTAAAAAATTACATATAAATTTTCATAAATATATATTTTGTTTTTTATACGGAATAACAGATGGAAAAACCTAAGTTAAAATAAAATAAATTTTTTTTATTGTATTGTATTGGTCCTTTTTAATACATGAATTGATCACACAAACGCATAGATGTAGAAAAGTACAAAAATTCTAAAACTATAAAAATTTCTCTATCACAAATAGGTAATGTGAAAAGAAGAGAATTGTAGATATGTTTTAGATTATTAATCAAAATAAATTATAACTCAGAAGCATCTTTTGTAAATATTTAAATTTTTTATTTTTATTTATAAACTTCTATAATGTAAAATTTTGGTTTTATAAAAATATGTTGAATTGCAATATTAAAAATTATTATTTCTTTATTTCTTATAGTAAAAAATACATGAATTATAAAAATATGCGAAAATGCAATATTACAAACCATAATACTATTTAACTTTTATAAGTTCTTTGGCCGTATGACAATGTTTGTCACTTGAGCCGAAGCTGTCGAGGGTGCGTGAAACCCGCTATCCTGAATTATGCGATTTGTAGTATTCATCAGCTTTTCGTCGGATTGATCGTTACTGGAATAAGAACTACTGTTAACGTCGGATTGATCGTTACTGGAGTAAGAACCACTGTTAACATCGTACTGATCGTTACTGAAGTAAGAACCACTATTAACGCCATATGAATTTTCTGATTTACCATAACTATGTATCTGGTAATTTTCAGACTTCTGAGAATTCGAAGTTGATAAGACCAATGTATTATTATTCACTGTGCTTTTATTATTTGCGTTTAGATATAAAATTATTAATAATCTAAAGCCGAAGAAAATTGATATTGTAAAAGAACTTTTTACAATCATTTTTCAAATATTTTTACAGTCCCGAATTTCAGAGCTTATATGTATTGTATAAAGATATCGCATGTAATATTAAGCTAACACGATTGAGTTTAAATATTTGTTTTTTGTTTATTAGATTGATGTGAACTCTTCAGTTCTGAAAAACAAACTGGAAATATTTCTCATTTAGTTAAACTTATATACGCATGTGCTTTGTTCTTTAAAATTATCCTTTTCGAAGATATTTACATTTTAATACCATTTTGATAATAAAACTCTTACGGGATAAAGCAGGTATACAACAACCAAAGTTTTTATTATATACTGTACAGTTAATATATCGTTTACTTAATCCCGTCTGTTAATAAAAACTTAGTAGGTGGAGTACTCATAAGATTTATATCTTCAGGCGAATAATAAGATTTTGCATTAAGATAATTTACGATTTACGAAATCAAAAATTTCCTTTGGCTAATTGTTCATATGAATGGTCAAGTCTATCCACTTTTATGCTTCTTTTACAATTATTATTTGACATTATTTTTTCAACAAAAAAAATATATGAAAGTATTAATCAGTGATAAAAAAGAAGATTTATCAAAATTTATTAAAAAATTGAAAATGCTCAATAAATTTAAAATATTTAGAAACATAAATTTGTTTATTCAATGGAGGTTAATATTTATGAAGTTAAATTATTTACTTATCAAGCTATATGATTGTATTTTAAAAGAAAACTATAAATTTTTTTATAAATAGTTCATTTCAAAATTTTTTATTAGAGTATTTAAACATTGAAATAATGTTAATAATATTTATGATCCTTATTAATTTTTTAAAAATTTTTTTCAATGTCACTGTATTTATGCTATTATTACGATACTAATTAGCGACGAAGGTTCTCAGTATATTTGTGAAAAAATATATGTATCGTATACAGTGATGTCTGAGTCAATCGGACGAGAGCGGGATTCGAACTCGAGTCCTTGAGATTATGAATCCATCGTTCTACGTGAGTCACTGACGACCTCTAACCTTATCCATTTGATCACTACGTAATTTGACTGAATTCAATAACAAAATACCAAAATTTTATTAGTCTTTCAATTAGATTTTATAATTTTTGCTCATTTGATGGGTTTTGGTAAAAAACATTTAAAATATTTACAACATTTTTAAATCCCGATTTTATGGGTTTAATGATTTAGCTAATAATTTTTTATTCCATATTATACATAAATATTATGTTATGTAATTGCTGTATAATTTCTGTCAGTTTGTTTCGTAGATAATTTTTATAGGAATATCCTCAGAAGAATTTTAATCACAAGATTTTTGTAATTTCTTTAAATATTTATATAAAAGTTTATATAAAAAATTAATTGCTATATAGTTCATATAAAAAACTATATAATTTTAGTTCAACAAAAATTTATGAAGTTTTTACGCTAACAATTTCGCATGCGTTAATCGTCCGTGCGACAGACACTGAGAATACAGCTTTATATTTAGAATATCTCAGCACAATAGATTTAAAGATCTTATTTTTAAAATGTCTGGATATTTTATAGATTTTTTCTTATTGAATCTTCAATTTTTAACCTTTAGAGGACCAAAAAGCCAGTATACTGGCGCAACGTAATGTTCGCTATTTTACCCATGAATTTTCTATAAAGGATAAAGCAGCTCAAATTCGGGTCCTCTAATGGTTAAAAAGGATATTAGCTTTATAATCTATTTATTGTTTGACTTCTTAAAAAAGTGCGTGTTTATTTCGTCATTTATGAGGCGATCGTTTATGAAACTTTTATGACAAGAGTTAAGATTTTGACAGAGAAGACTTTATACTCGAAAGAAAAACTACCACAGGTTTTATTAATATCTTCAGTTTTTGAGAAATTTACTGTCATTAAATTTAAAAAATTACTTTTTAAAATATTCAATAATATTAGTAAATTATCAGTTTATATTATTTTATTTAATCATTTAACATAGTAAAAATCAATAAAAAATTTTTTATTCCATGATAGCTTTAATCGAATGAAATTTTTTGAATGCATTAAAATTCTTTTTATTCCTATCTCAACAATAATTGGTTTAAATGGACCAAATTTAATGTTACGAAATGGGGACAAAGATTTAGTAAAAAATCTTTTGCAAAATGGAGCTCAAGTAAATAAAGTTCCTTTAAATTGTAATATGTACACACCTTTACATTTTGCTGTGATATTAGGATGTCCAGAAATCGTTAAATTATTGCTGGATAGAGATATAGATGTTAATAGTAAAAATAGTAATAACGAAACTGCTCTTATTATGGCAGCTAAAATGGAAAAATATTTAATAACAGATTGTTTGTTGTCGATTGAGAATCAAAAGAATTTGTTTAGTGAAGAAAATTTTATCCATTTGCATATTGTATGTATGAGGAATAAGGTGAACGTTGTAAGTAAATTAATAAAACAAGGTGCAAAAATTAATGATACAGTCAAGCAAAAGTCATTATTTTGGCCTGGATTTACACCCTTACACTTTGCTGTACGATTTCAATGCATTGAAACTGTTCAATTTCTCCTTGATTGTGGAGCTGATATAACATTTATGGATGCAAGAAAATTAACACCACTCCATTATGTTGATATGTTACGAAATGAAATATTAATAGATATGATTTTGTCATTTCATCAATATGAAATATCAAATCTTAAAAATTCAGAAGGATTATCACATTTTCATATTGCTTGTACAAGAAATAATCCATTAATTGTTGAACATTTTTTAGAACTGGGAGTAGATATAAATCTTGAAATTTATGAAGATTCATTAAATTGGTCAAACTGTAAACCAATACATTTTGCTGTATATTATGAATGTCTAGATGTAATAAGATTACTTATATTATATGGTGCTCATATAGATAGATATCATATTCCAGATTGTATAGAATATGCTTATGAAATAGCAAACCAAGAAATGGTTGATATATTTTTGTCGAGAAATACAATCAGAAATAATAATGTAGTTAAAATAAGAGAATTATTAGATTATGAAAATGTAAAGAATCTATCTAAAATTAATAAATTGATTCCTGGAATTTTCAAAACTTATTCTAGTATAAAATCTGAAATGCCTTTTAGTGGAACTGAAACCTATCGTAAATATAAAAGAATACAGCATCAAGCAGTCAATCTTCTTATGCAGCATGATGGTATTTCTATGAAAGATTCTAAGGGAAAAACTCTATTACATTATGCTTTTGAATGCAAATCAATGAATATTGTTGATGAAATATTGTCTCAATATTTGGGCAATAAAAATGACAATCCAACTGATAACAATGGATTGTCACATTTTCATATATCTTGTACAAGGTCTAATTCAAATGTTGTTAAAACCTTTTTGGAAAATGGAGTAAATATCAACAGTTTTGTATCGATGAATTCAAGGTTTTGGTCCGGTTATACAGCATTACATTTTGCTATTAAATTTAATCGAAATAAAACGACGAAATTACTATTAATTAATGGTGCTGACATTACAATTAAAAATGCCATGGGTTTAACACCCTTTGACATAGCGATAAAAGCGCTATGATAGCAAGATTAGATTAAAAATTAGTGAATCAATACAATTAGTATTATTAAAAAAAAGTATGGATTTTTTTAATGAGCCAATTTCACTTTTATATTTAGCTTGTATAAATGGAGATATAAATGGCGTAAAACAGTTTTTAGATATTTATCCTGGAGGAATTAATAAACCTTACAATAGAAAATCAAAATGGTTTGGTTATACATCACTTCATTTTGCAGCATACACTCATGATAGTAAAATCATTAAGTAATTATTAATTAGTAATGGAGCCAGTATATCTAGTCAAAATGCAGAAGGAAATACACCACTTCATGTATCTTTGAATTCATTCTTTTGTGAATTTTTGTGTTATCATGAGAATTATTATGGTTTGTATAATTCTATTAAAGATGTTCCTCTATTTTATAATAATGATAATTCAACAGGGAATGATGATGATGACTGTTTTTATACAACTGCTAGAAATTCTCCTTTATTTTATACTAATGATAATCCAATAGGGAATCATGGCTATTCCCATTTTCATATAGCTTGCATTGTTGGAAATGTTGAAGCTGTAGAATATTTTTTGAAACTTGGAGTTGATGTTAATGAATCTGTAAAATATGTGGTTTATTTAAAAATAGTTATCTGACTCCAATTGAATTAGCAATTTGTTATACTAAAAATTTTGATGTTATTCAATTATTAATAAAGAATGCTGCAGATGCAAAAGTAAAAGATAGTAAATTGAGTACTCTTCTGCATTATATAAGAATAAATGATAATACAGAAAAAGTTGTGAAAATACTTTTAGACCAAGGACTTGATGTAAATGCAAAAAATTTATTTAATGAAACTCCATTGCATACCTCAATGTACAGTTGTAAACCTTATTTATTTCTTAACCATGGATCTAAATTTAATATAATTTGTAAAATAATTGAATCCTATTTGGATAATGGTGCTGATATAAATATTGAAATGGAAGAAAATAAAACCCCATTAACTTTAATTTGTGATTGGTTTATTTCATCTTCTGTAAGATACCTGTGCATTACGGAAAAACTAATGCAGCATGTTAAAAAGTTAGAAATCATAAATGCTGCTGGTGAAAAAAATAAAGAAACTTATTTGCAGCTGGTACAGCAATATACATATCATGGATATGAAGAAAATCATTTTCTTCATCAATGTTTGAAAGAACTTGAACAGATGACATATACTTATATAAATAATTACACAACGCTTCATGACATTCTATTTAAGGATCTTAATAAAATTTCTTTATATAGCAAAAATGAAATTCTACAAAACATTGTCAATTCATCAGATTTGTTTACAAAATTTCCTATTTACGGTTTTCTCTTGAAATCGCAATATAAAAAAGGTTTAATTAGAAGACGTTTAATGAAATTCTCAAAAATATCATGGAACAAATTAAGCGTTATTCCACACTGAAAAAACTAGAATCTAGAACCAATGAGAATCCGCTTGGTGGTAGAAGATTTTCGTTTTGTTTTAAGCCATAGTAGAATTCCGCTTGACTCTAGAGGAAAATCTGCTTGAATGATATCGACTTCCTTCTAATAGATATTCTGCTACCACCTAGCAGAAATATTTTTGAAGCAACTTAACTTTAATATGATGAATATTCATCTTGATTATAGTTATTAGGTACAACTAGATTTCTATTTGATTCAAGAACTAAGAATCAAATAGATTTTTCCTCTTACTCCTAGATTATATTTTTTTCAGTGCATTGCCAGAAGATTGTTTGGAACATATATTACATTATTTGGATAATGATAATTTAAAAAATATTATTTTAAGTACTTGATAATGATTATAAAAAAGTTTAATTGAAAAGATTGAAAATAGCATTATAATATTTTCATATTAATTTTTATATTATGTCGTTTTTTGACCATTTAAAGGTGTTTATGATATTTAAAATAATTAAGGTAATTAAAGTTTTGAATTGAACTTATTTGTAATAAAATTTTTTTTACAAAGATAGTACTAATTCGCTTTAAATCAATCAATTGCAAAATGTGAAAAATGTACATTATCGACAATAAATAGTTTATTTTTATTCATGTTTTTTTATTAATACAATACTCTTTCTTAGATAATTATCTTCTGTTATAAAAGATTAAGATAGTAAGTATAGAAACTTAAAATTCTCCGATTTTCGAATTAAAAATAAACACAATCAAAGAGTCCCTTAACATAAATAGTATTTTTAAAATAATCTTTTAGTTACATAAAAATTCTTGAATTTTTCTATATGTTAAAGAATGACGATAACATAAACTTGACGCTAAAGACATCGAGCTTTCACCTCTCAATTTCAAGCGCAAGTTCGCGTAATTTTACCTCCAAATAAAATAGGCTTTTAGTAAGTCTTTCGTCAGGCATTGAACAGTGCTTTTCGTTTATTTTTTCCTAAATTTTTCGATTATAAAATATGTATCAATAATTCTTTTAAAATTATATAATTTCTTTAATGAGGCGATAAAACATCGAAAAAGATAATTCGATAAAAGCTTCGTTTGAACAAGTTGTTTTAATTCAATTATTTAATTTAAATGAAAGTTTCATAACGTTTGGATTGTCCAGGATGATGGCAATTTTAATTGGTTAACTGAACGGCTGTGTACCAGTTGTGGAACCGAACATTTGTCAACAAACGAGTCTCGATGTTTTACTCAAGCTGTTTTACTCGAGCACATCTCAATCCATTCAATTTGTATATTACGCAACAAATATATTTTAACAATTTTAAAAAATATTAAAAAGATAAAGTTTATGTTAGAAAACTAATGTATAGTTGTTAGACATGACCGTTGCACAGTAGTCGCCTTATATTTTCGATATTACTACAAATAAATTTCATCTTATAGGAAAATAAAAAAATTATTTTTATTACAAAATATTAAAGTTTTTTTTCAAATAATCGAAATAATTCCAACAGAGATTAGTTGAGTAAAGTAACAAAAGTTGACTTTTTATTTTGAGTATCTATCACGTCATTTAAAAATTCTCCTATAAAGAATAATTTTTCAACAAGATAAAAAATTTAAAAAATATCGTATCTGATGAAATTTATAGATGGTGATAAAAATAAAAAAAAATGTCATTAGAAACTTTTTTTTGGTAAACGAAACTTCGTGTGTATTAAAATTGTTGATTAAACATCGTAAAGAGTAACCAGGGAGCAAAATAACGTGATTTTGTATCATTCATTAGAATATTAAATTTATTAGAGTTTTTTATTTTATCTTTTAAAATATAAATTTAAATTTTGTCTTTTGATTTATGGTTTTATATTTCCAATATTCAATAATATATTACGCGATACATAAGTTCATTTAAATATGATTTTAAAATTTATCAACTATTACAAGACATCAATATATTTTTTAAAATTCCAATTCATTAACAAGAATACTTTTTTGTTAATTAATTTAAGTATTTCTAACACTTTTTTATTTCTCTAAATTTTCGTCTCTTTGCGGCTCTTAATTAAACTTGATTAACAAATTTTCAATGAAAAGACAAGGCATAAGAGTAGAAGCTATAAAATTTTTTATAAAATTATTTCAGTTTGATAATTATCATAAATACAAAAATAATTGTAATTGTCAGATTTGTAAATTTTATTGCATTAAATCTGACATCTGCACATAATTAATTATGAGGAACGTTTACAATATTGGCAAATTACAAGTAAATAATGGAATCGAATCGAAAATAACATTTTAATTTTCTATTATTTTATTATAGTGGCCATAAATTGGAATATCTAAGACTATAATTCCGTTGATTCCACAATTATATACGAAAAATAAATATTATGATCTACAACAACTATATTAAACTTTTTTCAATTTAAAAATAAAAAATATATACACTATTATAAAAAATAAGACTCTGGTTTAGAATTTGCCATAAATAAAAATTCTATTACAAAAATTTTTAGTATTGTTGATAAGTATAATATAAAATGCAAATGAAGGTTTATAATGATTTAATGCACGTTCTAAACAATAAAGCACGACTAATTTTACTGTGCATTTAAGTGAAATTGCTCTGGTAGAAAATTGACTATATTTTAGGCAGAATTTGTGGTCAACGGAAATGAAAATGACACTAATCCAAAGATTCTAGAAATTATCGGTATGCTTAAAACCCATATGAATCGCGGCCTCGAGCTCGAATGAAAAAGAAATACGTTTTCCTCCAAAACTAGATTTTAGAGAAAATTTATATTAAACAAAAAAGTCTTAGAATTGTTCAAAGAATGCTTAAAAACTTTATTTTGAGAACCATTGGAAATAATTTATCATTTTCGGTAAATCCGGAAATTAGAAAATTTGGAAAACGTCATAAAAAACGCTTAAAACGTATGGAGATGTTCTTTTATCAATTCTAAAACTTTATTGTTTCATGAAAATTTTCTCAAAAGTCTGACTTTTATGAAATATTAATTTTTAATTTTAATTTGAATATAAGTTTAAATTAATTTTGAATTTTTAAAATTTTTATTATAATAAAAATGTGTTTTCCAATTTTGGTAAGTTTTGCTTAAACATCCGAAATTCGAACAGATTTGTATCAACGAATATATGTACTAGCAAAATGCCTATCCAACAGCTGAGCGTGCAGGTGAACTAAATGTTTTCCAAAACATATTCCCAAAATTAGTACAGGATCGTTGTTTGTATCGTGCGTTTACGTATTACCCATTTGTTATTGTTATTGTACCAATGTAGATGTGTTGTTTATATTGAAAGCACGTTATCCACATCTCTTATGTATGAACAAATTGACGATTTTTCAAGAAAACAGTTACTTTTTTTTGTTTAACTAAAATATCATATTTTTAGTTAAGATTAGTGAGAAAATGTATGACTTTTATCAAGACTTTTCAAGCATAGAAAACTTTAAACGTAAAGCGCTTCAATCGAATAAATTTAGATTAGAAACAGATTCTTGGAAAGATTATCGACACTTGATTCAAGCTATTCGAAATGGAGACAAAGATTTAGTCAAAAATCTTTTGCAAAATGGAGCTCCGGTGAATAAAGTTCCTTTAAATTGTAATATGTACACACCTTTACATTTTGCTGTGATATTAGGATGTCCAGAAATCGTTAAATTATTGTTAGATAAAGATGTAGATACTGACATAAAAAATACTAATAATGAAACTGCTCTTATTATGGCAGCTAAAATGGAAAAATATTTAATAACAGATTATCTACTGTCAGTTGAGAATCAAAAAAACTTGTCAAATTCAGAAAATTTTACCCATTTGCATATTGCATGTATGAGAAATAAGGTGGATGTTGTAAGCAAGTTAATAAAACAAGGTGCAAAAATTAATGATACAGTCAAGCAAAAGTCATTATTTTGGCCTGGATTTACACCCTTACATTTTGCTGTACGATTTCAATGCATTGAAACTGTTCAATTTCTCCTTGATTGTGGAGCTGATATAACACTCATGGATGTAAAACAATTAACACCACTTCATTATGCAGATATGTTACGAAATGAAATATTAATAGATATGATTTTGTCATTTCATCAATATGAAATATCAAATCCTAAAAATTCAGAAGGATTATCACATTTTCATATTGCTTGTACAAGAAATAATCCATTAATTGTTGAACATTTTTTAGAACTGGGAGTAAATATAAATCTTGAAATTGATAGAGGTTCATTGAATTGGTCATACTGTAAACCAATACATTTTGCTTTGTATTATGAATGTCTAGATGTAATAAGATTACTTCTATTATATGGTGCTCATTTAGATAGATATCATATTCCAGATTTTATAGAATATGCTTATAAAATAGCAAACCAAGAAATGGTTGATATATTTTTGTCGAGAAATACAATCAGAAATAATAATGCAATTAAAGTAAGAGAATCATTAGATTATGAAAATGCAAAGAATTTATCTAAAATTAATAAATTGATTCCTGGAATTTTCAAAGCTGCCCTTAAAAAAAAATCTGCGATGTCTCATAGTGCAGCAGAAAGAATACAGCGTCAAGTAGTCAATCTTCTTTTGCAGCATGATGGTATTTCTATGAAAGATGCTAAAGGAAAAACTCCAATACATCATGCTTTTGAATGCAAATCAATGGATATTGTTGATAAGATGTTGTCCCAATATTTAGGTAATAAAAATGACAATCTTACTGATGAAAATGATTTGTCAATTTTTCATATATCTTGTACAAGGTCTAATTCAAAAGTTGTTGAAACGTTTTTGGAAAATGGAGTAAATATAAACAGTTTTGTATCGATGAATTCAAGGTTTTGGTCAGGTTATACAGCATTACATTTTGCCATTGAATTTAATCGAAATAAAACGGCGAAATTACTATTAAGTAATGGTGCTGACATAACAGTTAAAAATGCCTTGGGTTTAACACCCCTTGATATAGCAATGGAAAATGCTTTAACAGCAAAATTAGATGGACCCAATAACAAAGAATTAAAAATTAATAAATCAATACAATCAATATTATTGAAGAAAAATGTGAATTTTGATAATGAGCAAGGAGGTTCACTTTTACATTTAGCTTGCATAAATGGAGATATAAATGGTGTAAAACAATTTTTAAATGTATATCCAGGAAGAATTAATGAACCTTACAATAGAAAATCAAAATGGTTAGGCTATACGCCACTTCATTTTTCAGCATACACTTATAGTATTAAAGTTATTGAATTGTTAATAAGCAATGGAGCCAGTATATCTAGTAAAAATGCTGAAGGAAATACGCCACTTCATGTGTCTTTGAATTCATTCTTCACTCATTCCCTTCATAATTTTTATGAATCTATGAAGGATGTTCGTTTATTTTATACTAATGATGATCCAATAGAGAATGATGATGATACAATAGAGAATGATGATGATACAATAGAGAATGATGATGATACAATAGAGAATGATGATGATACAATAGAGAATGATGATGATTCAATAGAGAATGATGATGATTCAATAGAGAATGATGATGATACAATAGAGAATGATGATGATACAATAGAGAATGATGATGATTCAATAGAGATTGATGACCATGAGGATTTTTATACATGTATTAGAAATTCTCCTTTATTTTATACTAATGATAATCCAATGGGGAATCATGGCTATTCTCATTTTCATATAGCTTGTATTATTGGAAATATTAAAGCAGTAAAATATTTTTTGGAACTTGGAGTTGATGTTAATGAAGCTGTTAAGTATGGTAGTTTATTTAAAAGTACTTATCTAACACCAATTGAATTAGCAATTTGTTATGCTCAAAATCTTGATGTTATTCAATTATTAATACAGAATGGTGCAGATGTAAAAATAAGAGATAATACATCAAATACTCTACTGCATTATATAAGAATAGATAAGAATACAGAAAAAATTGTTAACATACTTTTAGATCAAGGATTTGATGTAAATGACAAAAATTTATGTAATGAAACTCCATTACATACCTTAATGTACAACGCTGATCATTGTTACGATGATTATAAATTCAATATCGTTTGTAAAATAATTGAATTATATTTGGAAAATGGTGCTGATATAAATATTGAAAATGAAAAAAAGAAAACCCCATTAACTTTAATTTCTGAATGGTCTTCTTCATCTGATATTGGATTTCCATGCGTTGAAAAGCTAATGCAGCATGCTAAAAAGTTAGAAATTATCAATGCTGCTAGTGAAAAAAATACAAAAGCTCTTTTGGATTTGCATTTGTTACATCGATTGCAAAGATATCAATATAAAGAAAATCATTTTGTTCACCTATGTTCAAAGGAACTTGAGCAAATGATGAAAATAAATATAAGTTATTACTCAACACTGCATGACATACTATTTCACGATATAAATAAAATGTCTATACATAGCAAAAATGAAAGTCTGCAAAAAATTGTCAAATCAACAGATTTGTCTACAGAATTTCCTATTTATGGTTTTCTCTTGAAATCACAATTTAAAAAAGGTTTAATTAGAAGATATTTAATGGAATTCTCTAAAATATCATGGAACGATTCAAGTTTCATTCCATTGCCAGAAGTTTGTTTAGAAAAAATATTCCATTATTTGGATAATGATGATTTGAAAAATATTATTTTAAGTACTTGATAATTATTGTTAAAAAAGAATTTAAAATATTTAAATTAGCAATCTAATATATTTTATATTTATTTTTATATTATATTATTTTTTGAAAATTGCGACTTATTTATAATATAAAAAATAATAAAGTAAATAAAATTTTCAAAGTGTATCTATTTGTATTAAAAATTTGTTATCAAGATAGTAAACTGATTCGTTTTAAACCAATTGTAAAATGTGAAAAATGTACATTATTGACAATAAATAGTTAATTTTATTTATGTCTTTTTTTTATTACAATACACTTCCTTAGTTAATTATCCGTTATAAAAGCTTAAAATAGTAAGAATAGAAAATTAAAATATCTCGATTTTTTAATTAATATATACACAATGAAAAAGTATTAAAAAAAAATAAAAAAATAATTTTCTCTCACAAGACTATTTCCCTCGACATCAATAATATTTAAAATAATCTTTTAATTATATAAATTTTTGAATTTTTCTACAAGCTTGAAAATGACAGTGCTGCTAATTCCATGCTAAGAAACCAACGCATTGCGCGTTACTGTATTTTGACCTCTCTATTTAAAATTTCAAGTGTAAGTTCACGTATACACCTTTTGTTATACCTTTAAATCAAATAGGCTTTCAGCAAATCTCTCATCAGGCATTAAACAATGCTTTTTGTTTTTTTTCCTAAATTTTTCGTTTATAAAATATATATGAATAATTTTTTTAAAATTAAATAGTCTATTTAATAAGGCAATAAAACATTGAAAAAGATAAGTTGATAAAAGTTTTGTTTGATCAAGTAGTTTTAATTAAATTATTTAATTTTAAATAAAAATTTCATAACGTTTGGATTGCCTACAATAATGGCAATTTTAATTGGCTAACGGCGGTGTACCAAGGAACCGAACCGAACACTTGTAAGCAAACGAGATTCACTGAAAGTCTTACTCAAGCTACTATGACTCAAGAGCATCTCAATTTATCTATTTGTATATTATGCTACAAATATATTTTAACAATTTTAGAAAATATTAAAAAGATAATATAGTTTATGTTAGAAAACTAATATAGTTGTTAGACATAAATCGCCCCTTATATTTTCGATATTACAAAAAAGTGTAACATTTTTTAAATTTTCACATCATGTACAGTAAAATAATTTTTATTATATAAGTAAATAATTTTCACTACAAACTATTCAACATTTTTTTAAATGGTCGATATAATTTCATCAGATCAGTTGAGTATAGAAAAATTTACTTTTTATTTCGTGTATATCACGTTATTTCGAAATTAATGTAAAACGTAAAAAAAAATTATGAAGAATCATTTTTTAACAAAATGAAAAATTTGAAAAATATCGTATCTAATAAAATATACAGATTGTGATAAAAATAAATGTTCTTTTCTAATATTAACTTTTTTGTGATTCTATTTATCTACAGAGTAATAGATTAATGTTGTAAATATGGTACTTTAGATTTAGAGTATGTTTTGTGCTCGTAATAGCGATTTTTAAATACTATTTTTCAAATATTTAGCAAAATTTAAAGGTAAGGAATAATATGGTTTCATTCATCGTTCTTAAATCAATACTTCAAATTTCCAAGTTTTCATTAATACAGGCTGAAATTAATAGTCGTTACTCATTTCTCAGTTCTCAAGTATTCTATCCTTGTTCTTCTTACTCTATTTCCATAAGAAGAACAAAGATAGAATACTTGGACGATTATACATTCGGCCGTAAATCGTAAATAGAAAAACACAACGAAACTTTATTAAACTGTCGCTAGGGGTGCCACTTTTGCTTAAACATTCGAATTTGAACAAAGATTTCTATCGTATATACATGTGATTGTCTGTATACATTGTTTTTATAGAAAATGTAACGTTTTTGATACTTCAAACATTTTATTCACAGCTCTTATATATAAACAATTTAATTGTGCTCCTTTCATTAAATGAATTTTCAATCAACATTTATTTTTTTAAAATATTCACCAAAATAATTATAAAGAATAAACAGGTAAATGAATATTAATACTTATTTTATTATAATGTGATGGTTTAATAGAAAATATTTTTTTAGTTAAGATAAGTGAGAAAATGCATGACATCTTACAAGAATTTTCAAGCATAGAAAACTTTAAACAAAATGCGCTACAACCAAATAAATTTGGATTAGAAACAGATTCTTGGAAAGATTATCGACACTTAATTCAAGCTATTCGAAATGGAGACAAAGATTTAGTAAAAAATCTTTTGCAAAATGGAGCTCCGGTGAATAAAGTTCCTTTAAATTGTAATATGTACACACCTTTACATTTTGCTGTGATATTAGGATGTCCAGAAATCGTTAAATTATTGCTAGATAGAGATATAGATGTTAACATTAAAAATAGTAATAACGAAACTGCTCTTATTATGGCAGCTAAAATGGAAAAATATTTAATAACAGATTGTCTACTGTCAATTGAGAATCAAAAAAACTTGTCAAATTCAGAAAATTTTACCCATTTGCATATTGCATGTATGAGGAATAAGGTGGATGTTGTAAGCAAGTTAATAAAACAAGGTGCAAAAATTAATGATACAGTCAAGCAAAAGTCATTATTTTGGCCTGGATTTACACCCTTACACTTTGCTGTACAATTTCAATGCATTGAAACCGTTCAATTTCTCCTTGATTGTGGAGCTGATATAACACTTATGGATGCAAGAAAATTAACACCACTTCATTATGCTGATATGTTACGAAATGAAATATTAATAGATATGATTTTGTCATTTCATCAATATGAAATATCAAATCCTACAAATTCACAAGGATTATCACATTTTCATATTGCATGTACAAGAAATAATCCATTAATTGTTGAACATTTTTTAGAACTGGGAGTAGATGTAAATCTTGAAATTTATGAAGATTCATTGAATTGGTCAAACTGTAAACCAATACATTTTGCTGTATATTATGAATGTCTAGATGTAATACGATTACTTTTATTATATGGTGCTCATATAGATAGATATCATATTCCAGATTGTATAGAATATGCTTATGAAATAGCAAACCAAGAAATGGTTGATATATTTTTGTCGAGAAATACAATCAGAAATAATAATGTAGTTGAAATAAGAGAATTATTAGATTATGAAAATGTAAAGAATCTATCTAAAATTAATAAATTGATTCCTGGAATTTTCAAAACTTATTCTAGTATAAAATCTGAAATGCCTTTTAGTGGAACTGAAACCTATCGTAAATATAAAAGAATACAGCGTCAAGTAGTCAATCTTCTTTGTCAGCATGATGGTATTAGTTCTATGAAGGATTCAAAGGGAAAAACTCTATTACATCATGCTTTTGAATGCAAATCAATGAATATTGTTGATGAAATATTGTCTCAATATTTGGGCAATGAAAATAACAATCCAACAGATAACAATGGATTATCACATTTTCATATATCTTGCACAAGGTCTAATTCCAAAGTTGTTAAAACGTTTTTGGAAAATGGAGTAAATATCAACAGTTTTGTATCAATGAATTCAAGGTTTTGGTCAGGTTATACAGCATTACATTTTGCCATTGAATTCAATCAATATAAAACAACAGAATTACTCTTAATTCATGATGCTGACATTACAGTTAAGAACGCCATGGGTTTAACACCTCTTGACGTAGCAATGGAAAACGCTTTAAAAGCAAAATTAGATGGAATAAATAATGCAAAATTAATTGATGATGATGATTATGATGATGATGATTATTCTGATTATTCTGATTATGATGATTATGATGATTATGATGATGATGATGATGACGACGATGATGATGATGATGATGATAATGATGATCACAATAATGATGAAAATGATGATGAGGATGATGAGGATGATGATGAGGATGATGATGATGATGAGGATGATGATAATGAGGATGTTGAAGATGATGATTTTGATGATGATGATATGTTAACAATGAATAAGTCAATACAATCAGTATTATTAAAAAAACATATGGATATTTACAATGAGCAAGAGGTTTTACTCTTATATTTAGCTTGCATAAATGGAGATATAAATAGTGTAAAACAATTTTTAGATATTTATCCAGAAAGAGTTAATAAACCTTACAATAGAAAATCAAAATGGTTAGGTTATACGCCTCTTCATTTTGCAGCCTACACTCATGATAGTAAAATCATTGAGTTATTAATAAGCAGGGGAGCCAGTATATCTAGTCAAAATGCAGAAGGAAACACACCACTTCATGTATCTTTGAATTCATTCTTTACTCCTGATATTAATAATTCTTATGCATCTATGAAGGATGTTCATTCATTTTATACTAATAATGATTCAATAGAGAATGATGACAATGACAATGTTTATACATCTATTAGAAATTCCCCTTTATTTTATACTAATGATAATCCAATGGGGAATGACGGCTATTCTCATTTTCATATAGCTTGTATTACTGGAAACGTTAAAGCTGTAAAATATTTTTTGAAACTTGGAGTTAACGTTAATGAAGCAGTAAAGCATAGTAATACATTTAAAGATAGTTATGTAACACCAATAGAATTAGCAATTCGTTATGCTCAAAATTTTGATGTTATTCAATTATTAATACAGAATGGTGCAGATGCAAAAATTAAAGATACTAAACTGAATACTCTTCTGCATTATATAAAAATACAATTTAATACAAAAAAAGTTGTCAAAATACTTCTAGACCAAGGACTTGATGTAAATGCAAAAAATTTATTCAATGAAACTCCATTGCATGCCTTAATGTATAACGGTAATAATCGAAAGATTTCTGAATCGGAATTATATGTCATTTATAAAATACTTAGATTATATTTGGATAATGGTGCTGATATAAATACAGAAAATGAAGAAAATGAAACACCATTAACTTTACTTTCTAAATGGCCTTCTTCTCATATTAGATATCGATACGTTTATAAACTAATGCAGCATGCTAAAAAGTTAGAAATTATCAATGCTGCTAGTGAAAAAAATACAAAAGCTCTTTTGGATTTGCATTTGTTACATCAATTGCGAAGATATCAATATAAAGAAAATCATTTTGTTCACCTATGTTCAAAGGAACTTGAGCAAATGATGAAAATAAATATAAGTTATTACACAACACTGCATGACATTTTATTTTTCGATATAAATAAAATGTCTTTACATAGCAAAAATAAAATTCTAAAGAACGTTGTCAAGTCATCAGATTTGTCTACAAAATTTCCTATTTATGGTTTTCTCTTGAAATCGCAATTTAAAAAAGGTTTAATTAGAAGATATTTAATGGAATTCTCTAAAACATCATGGAACAATTCAAGTTTAATTCCATTGCCAGAAGTTAGTTTGGAACAAATATTCCATTATTTGGATAATGATGATTTGAAAAATATTATATTAAGTACTTAATGATTATAAAAAAAGTTAAATTTTATAGATTTAAATTAGCGTCATAATATTTTAATATTTATTTTTCTATTGTATCGTTTTTTAAAAATTTAAAGTTGTTTATAACATAAAAAGTGATGTAAGTTAGTTATGTTAATTAAAGTTTTAAATCAAATTCATTAGTACCAAAAATTTCTTATAAAAATAATAACTTATTCGTTTTAAATTACTTGCAGTATGTAAAAATTGTACATTATTGATAATAAACTTAATTTATAATATTTTCTTAAATACAAGACACTCCCTTATATTCAATTATCTGTTATAAAAGATGAAAATAGTGAGTAAAGAAAATTTAAATTTTCTGTTTTGTTTAACAAATAATAGTTTTCAAATTAAATATACACATCTTAAAGAGAATTAAAACAAAGTTAGAAAAATTATTTTCTCACACAAGACTGTTTCTCTTGACATTGATAGTATTTTCAAAATAATCTTTTAATTTCATATACATTTTTTAATTTTTCTTACTCAATTTCAAGCGCAAGCTCACATATGCACCTCTATTATATTTTTCAAAATAATTCTAACAGAGATTTGTTGATCATAGTAACAAAATTAAATAATTATTTAAATAACTATTAGTCTTGCATGTAAAATAAAGTATACGCAATTTATTATATATAAAACAGCTTGTAAGAAGTAAATTTTTAAATTAATATTGATTTTTTTCGGAATTTTTGTCTAAAATACAATTTTTAATAGGAAAATTTAATGTCAATAACTATGAATAATTTCTTTTTTTTCCCATTGGTGGGAAGAATGATAAGCCTAGAGGAAAAAAAATGTAGATATCTGAATATAACTGAAAAATGCAGTTATTAACTATAGAAAAATGGCCAGATTGAGACTTAGACAACAGTTATTTACTTTTTTCTTTATTAACAATTATCTTTATTGGTAACTAAAGAAAACTGTTTATAATAGTTTAATAGAGAAAAAAACTATAAAAATATGCTGTCTTCTTAATAAACTATAATTTTTAACAAAAAAATATATTAATGATTACAACTGTTTATAACTGAAGAAAACTTTATGATAGAATTAAATTTTAAATAATTGTTGTCTTCTGATAAAAAACATTTTCTCTATAAGAAAAATAATTGTTTCTTTTTAAAATATATTTGATGAATACAACTATTGATAACTGAAGAAAATTATTAATAACTGTTGTCTTGATTCTTAATCCGGTCACTTTTCTTCACCTTTTTCACCGTTTTATACTGTTTTATTTTCAAATTTTTACTATTGTTATTTATTTTTTTCCGCTAGGAAAATTTTTCTCGCTTTTTCCTTTTTCTTTAAAAAAAAAAAAAAAAATTGCATCAATTCTCCTTTAATAGAGGCTGGGCAGACACCTCCAAGAATTTGAGAATTAATGTGGAATTTTTACCCACTAAACTCACCCTATATTCACCTTTCATCTTCTGGCGTGATCCATTTCGGAATTGTTTAACACATTGCATTAGAGTGGCGCTGTTTTTTTCTCTTTCTGACTTTCTCATCTAGATCAACGATACCTGGGAGTCATCCCGATGGAACAAAGCATAAGAAAAAAATTTTTAATCTCTCTTGTCGAGGCCACTTTGATATGCTTATTCGTTTGGAGTTTGCATTTTAACCAACTGAGAAACGGACGCTTCATTTAATGATTGCAGGTAAAATTACTAACGATCGCCAATAACTATTATAAATTATTTGGTCATAAATATTTTTCAGCAAATTATTAATAGTTATTTAAAGTTACTTACAATTTAAAAAAATTTTATTCTGTCGATGAAACGTGTACGTCCTTCCTCATTTGATTTCACATTAAAATCAAATGACGATTTTTTAGGTTGAATCACTAATACAGCTCATGGCTAAGCAATTTATCCATAATAAAGAAAATTTATTGACTAAAATTTATAATTAATTCGTTTTTTTAAAATGATTTTTGAAAATCGTGTATTAGCTTCTAAAATTGAGCTATTTCAACAGTAATTATCTAGTAATTTTATTTCTATGAAGGACTATTTAAAATTCAACATTTTATTCTTAAATATTAAAATTATAATAAAAAATGAAAAATTCATGACACGAGAAAAATAGAAACTAACAAAATGTAGAAAACATAATAGAAGTAATTTTGTTTTATAATTTTACAAATACGTTTTGCATTATCTCAGTTATCGGTTTCAATAGTTCTTTAGATTTTTCTGTTAGCATGATAAATGATTTTGAATAAGCAATCTAAATTACATTAAATAGAAGTTATAAGTGAAGTTAAACTTTATAATTTAATGTAATTTTTATAGTAACTTACTTTGTTTAGAAGTCCGTTTTCATAAAATTTAAAAATAAGAGATCATTCATGTTTTTTGTATACATTAACAATAAAATATTGATTATATTGTTAACATATAAATAAAAGAATGACGAAAAAATTAATTTTAATATTCAAAAAAGCAAAAGAATAACAAGGTATTTTTGATTATGATAAATCTTTATTATCACTTGATGACTAGATAATATAAAGATCCGTAATAACTGATTTCGATCAAGACACGAATAACGCATTTTTACTAACGCAAATATTCGCATTCATTTACAAGACGTGTGTTTTATATGAATGAACATTTTGATTCGCTGGCTACATATTCTTTCATGACTTTTCGCTTTATTATTTCTTTTCTTTTTTTTTCAACTTTCAATTTAATTTCTTTTTTTTTACATTTCTGATACACATTTATTTATCATCGCACTTATTATATAAATATTTTGTGTTACATTTTATTTTTGTGATTGAAAAATTTAACATTACGTAATTATTGTAATTTCAAAATTTCATTTCTTGATAAACTAAATAAAATTTAGATGGGATTTCTATTTTAAATGTGCAATATTAATAAGCTTTTATTAACTCAGTGTGCAAAACACAATTTTGCGTGCCTAGTGCGCGAAATTTCGGTTTCACGTCCCAGTGTACAAAACAAAATGTGCTCTGATATATTTGAACATTTTTAATGAAGTATATATTCATAGTAAACAAATTGATTTTTTAAAATTGTAAACAAAAATCGCATTGTTCAAATAAAATTCTCAAGTAATTTTTTTGTCTTAAGCGATGAATTTCTAATTTGACAGTAATGCAATGCAGCACCTAAAATCACTTATTATTATAATAAGATTTAATTTTGCGCACTATAAAAAGTATTATATGAAACATAAGTACAGCACAGGTGATAATTGCATGGAAATTTTGTCGCCTTTATGAGAAAATTACTTGTTTTACTCACATGTGTCGTAATGTACTATTAAAACAATGCATTGGATTTCCGAATAATATACATTACACATTAAATTTTACTGTGGCAAAAAAATTGAAAATTTTATCAGAAGTAAATCAATGTTCGTAATGATTAAAGAAAATGTAGTAAATTTTTCACAAAATGACTGTCAATATTACTATTGTTTTATTAACGTACCTTAACACAAAAAGTGAAATGACGTTAATGTTTTATCTGGAATATTTAGTTTTTTAAGAAGAATGGAAATTTTTAATGGTCATGGAAAAGAATACGTAAACAGTAAATATATATGTTGTCGTATTGTATGTATTATTTTTTAAAATTCGATACTTTTCTTGTTATGCGACAACAAACTCTAATACGAAGTATTTACAAGTGATGCTTGAAAATTTTTAATTTGACAGATGATCATGCCAAATCATTGATTACAAGTACATTATTATTCAAAATTTAGTACAATATCAATTTTATTTATATGACAATAAACAAAAATTTTAAATAACAATAAATTCGCAGCTCGCCTAATTAATTAAAATAAAAACAATAAATTAATAAATAAAAATATTTCAAGAATTTTTGCCAATTAGACCAGAGAACTAATCGTTAATTATAATTTTAAATTTACGCTTCTTTTGCGCAATCAATGAAAAAAACGAAAAAAAAACAAGGAACTTGTATACATAAATGTATCTACATCAATTGTTGTTTACATTAATCACTTTCACGGTAATGCACGTCGCGTGATTAATATTATCATTGTACATTTAAAATTCACTAATTGTCTTGCCTCTTTGTATATTTAACGCGCGTTTATTATTATAATTAATTTTTTTTTCTTTATTTAAATACAATTTATCGAATCGCACGTGTAATAATTTATAAATATATGCATGCGTAGAATGACAAAGATAGCGAAAGGGACGGCGTCAAAAAATCATCCGACTCTTATTCGACTCGCGAAATCTTTGTCCTTTTTTGTTTTTTTTTTATTTTTTTTACTTACGTGGGAGAATTGACATTAATTGAGACTCGTGAGAGCGAAGCTATTCATTTTTTTAAATCAAGGTATAGCTTAATGGCTTCTTTTTTTTAATTATTATATCAATTCATAAAAGCGCACTCGGGATATCGTTTTTTCTTCGGAGATTATGATATACTATTTACAGCAAGGAAGAGTGGCTTGTAATTTGGAAAAAAAATATTTTTTTTTATTATCGATTGCAATAATCGTGGACACTCGAAGGTACGACAGTCAAAAAAGTGCTCTATTAATTAAAATCAGTTACACGATTCATCATTTATTACGTTTCGAAAACTATATATATTTATATATATATATTTTTTTATATGTACTTTCGCATGTAACATTCAATTTAAATTATACACAAAGAATTCTCCCTTTCGACTACGTGTAATAACGACCAACTTTTTAATTCGTCTTTATCGCATATTTTTTTGTAATATCTTCTCTTAATTTTCTATGTATTCGCAGTATGTACAGGTAATTAAATTACATAAGGTATTAAACTAAACGCATGTGCCTTATAAAGAAAAAATAAAATAAAAGTTCGAGTATATCTACTATGAACATCGAGTAAATTGATTCTCTCGAGCACACAGTCACTCATATCAACGTTCACAGATACAAATTATCTGGCGCATTGTGTAGCCTCTTTATTAGTTGATGCGCTTCATTTCGAGGAGAAAAAAGTAGCAAGATTTTCAAAACCTTATTGAAAAAAAAGTTAAGAATTTTCATGATGAAATAAACGTTTTTTAAGAAATTTTAAGCGATTTTCTATTAAAATGAACTTTAAAAACCTTTTTTTTTGTTATGAATTAATTGTAAATAAAAATTTTGAAAGTCTATTTGTTATTTTCGAAAAAAAAATTAATGGCAATTTATTTCTAGTTAATATTTATATGTGCTTTTAGCATGAATAATCAATCGTCGTGCATTATTTTCTTGTGAATTTATCGACAATTACTTTTTCATAAACCATTTCATAGGAGACAAGCAACCTATGTGCGAAATAAAAAGTCACTCGAAAATTCATGAATTAAATATTCATTAAAAATTTTTGCTAAATTGAAATATAAAAAGTTTTTCAGAAAAAAACTTGAAAATTTCAATATAATTATTAATTATGATCGCTGTACATGAAACAATCGCTAGTTCTTTCTCCTATCGAAAAATTAAATTTCGACGTATATATGAAATAAAAATGTTTTTTATCTATTTTTTGTATCGAAAGTCGAAACTGGCATTTATCGTCGCTTATCATTGCCAGAGTGCTATCCTACATGGTATCCGAAGGGACGAAGCAGCAGCGTTAGCATTAGCAGCCGTCATTTTACTTGGCTATGTAGCATAATGTGGATGATGTGGATGATGAGGGTGTGAGGGTGCTTCGCCGAGCCACGAATCTGGCGAGGGTGGAAAATCAGGATAACCAGGCGCACCACCCCCACTATTACCGCCAGCTCCTCCGCCGCTTCCAGCATTGCCACCACCGCCGCTTGATTCGTTACTTAAATCCGATGCCGGTCCCGCTACCATTCCACCGGGGCCACCTGACATAAAAGTTCAAAAATTTTATTTCATTTGGGAATCATTCCGAATGTTTTTTGGGATAAAGCTCTTATGTTATGAAAATATTTTATTTCATTGAATAATCATGTTAGGCGACAATAACGAATTTAAACACACATAATCTTCATATATTTATTATCATTCGAAATTTCAATCACTAATTAGGGTTTTGCAAAATACATATTTTAACGAATTTCTTTTTCATATTCAATTAACCCATTGCGTACGTATGTGTACGTCGCATAAAATTTTTTTGTTTTCAATTTTTTATATGATATAAGCATATGGGCCTAAAATAGTTCTGATGCATTAACAACCGAGAAAATTAAAGAAGGTCAAAACGTATTTGCCAAGTAATTAAAATAAAAATTTCATTTCTTCTTGCTCGGTGTTAACGAGTAATTTCTATTTTTAAATTAAAATTACTTGGCTGTCAAATTTTTTATTTAACGAATCACACGTGAAAAAATAATATTAAATAATTTGTAATTTTCAGTTTAAAATTAAAAATCTCAAATGGACCTATGTTATATAATAGAAGACAAAACTTACCAAGTGTTGTGTAAACGGAAAGACCAGCATCCGGTGGATAAGGGAATTGCGGTGGCAGGGACGGCGATCTGGACGTTGAAAGATAGGGTGGTGTTGCTGCGCCAAGGTAACCGCGCGGTGGACCACCCCCACCTCCACCACCGCCACCAGGACTCGCACCCTCGTCCAAGCCCATATTCACTACTGTACTATAACTGTCGTTGCTCAAATCTGAAAAAAGAAAAAAAAATTTTTGCTGTTAAAGAAAAAGTTTATGAAAATTCGATAGGTTAAGGTAAAGTGACTTTTTTGTCAAGATCGCATATATACCTTTATCAATGTCATTAAAAATTAGTCGCTTTATCAAAAAATCATTTTATTTTATAACCATTCAAATAATAGAATTTTAAATATCCTTAGTAATTTTAAAATAACACAAAAAAGTTTAAATTTTTAAAAATTCAAAATTTTAATTATGAGTTAAAAAGCGATCGGTCTTATGAAATCTTCTACCTACTGTCAAGAAGTAGAATCTAAATTATAATCAATATCCAGTAAAAAAGAAATCATAAGCCGAATCTTCTCCATATATCTTTCGAAAAAAAAAGTAAATATATCAAACCTTAATGTTATAACCCTTAACCTAATGAAGAGCCATCCTAAATTCTACGAATGACTTTACGATTATACGTACATATGTTGCGTGAATAATTAAACTTTCAATCCCCATAAATTCCACATGGACAAAGTGACACATACACAATCATGCATATATAGCGTGTATAAAGGTAAAAAAGAAAGGCGTCGAATGCCATTAACATCGCAGGAGTCATCTGCTTATAAGGTATGTCAAACAAAGAGGGAATAATAAAGGTGAGCAGAGGAAGGCTGGGGGGGTTGTTGTAGGAAAGATTGCCATCGCGTATAAATAATTAGACGCACGCGTGTGTACAGACGATCGCATGTCCAGTCAAAAGTACTTGTATTATAGCCTTTGACCGTCTGTTTCTATATATATGTATATGCTTTTTACGGTAATTCACTAATGCGAAGTTTAAGTATTACGCTATATAGATTAAATTGTTGTGTGTAAGAGTCACGTGCTATTTAAGTATCGATAAAGATTGTGCAAGTCTCTCTTTTTTTATGGACTTATTCAATATTTTGTAATTTTTATGACGGTTTTGCATTTATTGCGTCGAGCTAACGAATTATTATTTTGTTATTTTTACTGCTGATGGGTCACTTGTTAAGAATTTATTAGTTCCTCCGTATTTGTAATTATATAAAAATATTATTACATTGATAATTTTTAGTTTTTTTTTAAATTATGCAAAAGTACTTATATTTTTTTAAAATAAACATATGGATTAGCTAAAATAAGCTGTTTTACACGGAGGGATTAAGTTATTATATAAAAGTTAAAAATTGAGAAAATTCGAAAAATAATTTTATTACAAAAATTACTTAATAAATAACAATAGGCAGCCCAGAATCGTTATCAGAAAATTTTCTAAAAAAAAAAATTTAGGTCTGAAAAGGTTAAAAAAGTAATATAGTTTTACAATTATCAAAAGATTACAGTTATTATAAAAAATAAAACATACTTAAAAAAAGTTTAAATATTTTTCAATCATTATTGTAAAATTATGTAATTAAATGATTTTAAAAAAATGTTAAATTCGTATTAAAACTTGAGTTAAAATAAAAAAAATGACAAATATTTATCATTCTCGAAGAAAATAAACGAGGAAACAAAACTTTTGCGGTGTATGCGCAATCTCGCTGAAATCTCAAATACGGTTCTTCCATAGCAGTTAGCTCAAGCTATCCTTTGAATATTTGAAGAAGTCTATACCTTTTCCTGACTCAGTTTTACCCTCTTGTATATAAGCAAGCAAGGAAAAACTTTTACCATTTTAGAGATTTTGAGCAAATCTATTTATAACGAAATTCACCTTGTTTGCTCGTTTATTTTTTTAAAAGTACTTTTAACTTTGAACAAATTAAAAGTTTCCGATGATTAATTCGCAAAGCTTTTGGAAAATTTTTCTGATTTTAAGGGACGTACACAAAAGAGTTCTCAGATTAATTATTAAAATGAAAAAATGTATATTGAATTGCATGTCTTACCGTGATGACCAAACGAAGAATCAAGATCGACCTTCAGTTCGTCTTTATCAAGAATTTTATCGTGTCTTGGAGAATGACCACCACTACCTTTCATACTTCGGAAATATTGCGACCATCTCGTTCGGCCTGCATCTTTCTTTAATCTTTTTTCTTTCGCTCTTCTGTAATATTGAATTTCAACATTATCAGTTAATATTAGATGAAAGCAATTATCAAAATGATAAAAATAAATTTTTTTTTTTAAATTACCTGTTTTGAAACCAAACTTGAACAACACGCATGTCCAAACCCGTATCTTGTGAAAGTTGTTCTCTTACGTGTCTCGCTGGTTTCGGACTATTGCTGTAAGCTGATTTTAACGTATCTAATTGTTTAGCTGTAATCGTCGTTCTTGGTCTTTTGTTCGGTTGGTCGCCGTCTATGCTACCACCATCCGCAAGTTCTGGTAAATAAATAAACGTTATTTTGATTTATTGCAACAAAATTAAACCTTGAACAGTCTACTTTCGAATGATTGAGTGTTTTTGATAAGTTTTTAAAAATTTAGTTGATCGAAGAAAAAAAATAAACAATTCTGTGAGAAATATTGTTTAAACTATTTAAAATTTTGATTATTAAGAAACTAAATTGCTTATTGACAAACTTTCAGTTTGGACAATAACGAATAAAATCTTTATTTTAGCTCAATCTAACTAATGTTTGATCATTGAATTATCACATTTTCATAAGTAAGGAAATTTATTTTATACAATTGAGTTAAAATATAAAATCAATCAGTTAATTTGATAATTAAGAAAAAAAGTTTAAACATCAACGAACCTTTAGCTTTTGCTTGCTCGTAATCTGGTTTACAGACGAGTTTGCCATCTTCCATGAGATAATATTCATCGCCTGTATCCAATTGTCTTGAGCACATGGCGCAGGAGAAGCACGTCAAATGATAAACCAAATCTTGCGCACGACGTACAACTTGCGATGGCGCCAATCCCTGGCCACAGCCAGCGCATTTTGTGCCGAAACGCCTGCCACACCAACAACAAGCAACAAGCATTCATATTATATTCACACACAACTTTGATAACGTTTTGTATATTTTTTTTATATAATTTCAAATCTTTATTATCGTTTCGACGATTTTAAGTATCTTTAATATTTATTTTTAATTCATTTTTATCTTATAGAAATTTCGTATATACGCATATAAATATTTATAAGGCAGTGATAAGTTTATCTGTATGTAAAGATCTCCAAATTTTTCTGCATAAATTATCGTTAATGATTTTAATATAGAATCATTTAATTTCCACAATTTTACGTAAAAAGAATTTGAAATTTCAAAGAATTCTAACTTATAAATAAATCTAGCTTTTCTCTGTTAAAAAGAACCTTAATAAAATGCATTAAAATTTTTTGAAACTTAATAATTTTTAATTAATTTGAATTAGTTTTTATTAATAAATTAATATACATAGACTGTTAAAAAATAACATTAAATTTAATGCAAAACTGGAAGTTTGCTTCCAGCCCGTGCATTAATTTTTCTGCAAATCAGCATAAAAAGTAATAATTTCAACGTTATTTTAATGTACAATTATTTAAAATTTAAAGTAAAAATAAAAATTTCAGTAACGTACTGGGGAAGTAAAATTTATTTTTTTTAACAGTGTACGTAAATGAAATAATTTTTTTTAATGAATTTATTAATTCTATAAAAAATAAAATATTCAAAGCGCGTGTTATAGGTAAACATAACATAGTATATAATAAAAAGTTTGAAATTGATGCTTACTTGAAAAAGTCGTCCTTGCAGAATACATGACCGTTACGTGCGTAACACTTGTCCGTCAGTCTAACACCGCAATCCCTACAAGTGAGACAACCAGCGTGCCAGCATCTGTCCATTACCCTTAAAACATACCTGTCAAGAATCACCTCTTGACATCCACCGCATTTTGGTATCGACGCTGCAAAAAAAAAATAAGATAAATATGGTATAAAATTAATAAATGTATATTTTGATGAATTTTTAGTTTTTGTTAGGGTATTAGTAATGTAATGTTAGTAACAACGTATATATTTATACTAAATGCTTGTGAAATAATCAATGTGATTTTTAGATGAAATTTCAATAAAAGAATTTTTCTATTAGCAAAAAAGTTCAAATTCAAAAGTTCAAATTTTTTGATTTCGAAAGGAAAACGATTTTACAAATATTTCAATGATTCTATACTTTTCAAATAATGTGAAAAAAAATAATATTGCTTAGATAAAATTATATATTTCTTTATTTTGATATTTTATTTATTCTTCTTCATTACTGTTAAACAGAGATCAAAACTAAATCATTAATTTTAAAATATTACTTTTATTATTTTATTATATCTTTATTAATACTTTATTAGTTTTTAATAATTAAAGTTTTTAAAATTTGCAAAATTAAAATTGCTCATTACTCCAAGTAACTATGTGGAAAAATATTGACATTATTTATTAACACTCGAGTGCCTTTTTAAATAATTTCCACGCAAAATACACGCACATGAACGTTTTTCACGTAAAAGAACCTTTTTTTTAAATGCAAAAAAATACGAACTTTAAATTTTCCATTATTTTATACTACTCTAGTTAAAAGCTAATTTGAAAGTAAAAAAAATAGAAACTAAAAGTGTGTTTTTTAAAAGATTCTATTTTTAAAAAACAAAGTTTATCTAAATGTAAAATCGATGTACAATCCAGCTGTATACATCGAACGAAATTACAATTTTTTTCACTGTATTTGCAAACATCACCAGAGCTGAATTAAAAAGTTTATACATGCTTTCATTAGTATAATTGATCGATATATAATTTATTAAGAAATTGCAAAATAAAGAGAAAATATATTCGATTACTGTTACAAAATAGAAAAAAAAGTACATCGAGACAAGACCAAATATACGAGAAAAATATACGAAAATACAATACGTCCAAAATCTCTTCATGTTTAATAATATACTCGTTTTAACTGGTTAATAAGAGATTAATAAAGATCTCCCAATCAAATAGGTCTATACTGTATTTTTATCAATAATTATGTAATGTTAAAATTTAATATTATGCGATTCATTGAAAATAAACTTTGAAATCTAATCTGCTAGTTTAATACGATTTTTGTGTTATTGGCTATATTTTATTTTTATTTTTAATTGCCATTTGTATGGACAGTAAATTAAAGTGTCGCAGTGATAATGTACTCTAAAAATAAACGTAAATATAGACGAAATAAAAAAGAAATTTTAAAAGTCATTAAAATGCAAACGTTTTTTTTCCTTTTTTGCTATCACGTATATACGCTATATATTCAAATCAATAATCGAAAACCAACACTTTATATTCCGTCTACCAAAACATCAAACCTAATGAATTTTACCAAATGTATTAAGTGCTTGAATGTCATTGCATATGACTATATTTATAAAAATTTTTAAACCATAAAATTATAATTGTTGTAATAAAGTAATTTCTTGAATAATGAAAATTATTCTTTTAGAGGTTTAAGTGGCTCAGTCGGTAGAGCGATGGATTCGTAATCTCAAGGATCTGAGTTCGAATCCCGCTCTCGGCTAATTTATACAAGCACCACTGTACGTCACATGTGCTGAAGTTCACAAACATACTGTGAATCTCCGTCGCTAATCAGCATCGTAATGATAGCATTAATAAAGCGACGTTAAATAAAATTTCAAAAATTATTGTCATTTGTTGTATGAAATTATAATTTTTTTAATTTTACAATTGGCAAATCTTTGAAAATAAAGCAGTTTTTTTTACTGAACACTATATTTATCGATATCTCGAAAAACTATTAGATTACCAAACTAATCTGTATCATATCTGTATAATATTTTGTAACTGCACGTGTATATATATTAACATTGCGTATATCTTAAGAAAAACCTCGAACGGTCGGAAAATGTTTCTCAACTAAAATTTAAGATAATAGGAAGACTCTTGTGATTCAATGGCTTACTACAAAAGAAATGTAATCGGCGGTATAGATTGATATCGCTGTAATTGTAATCCCATTTGAAGTATTAATTTAGTCTACTTATATTTTTGTGTCAATTATTTTTAAGTAGTAAAAAATCAATACTTTTTCTGTTATTGTTTAAAATTAGGTCTTTTCATCATGTGGAATTGATTAATTTTAGGCTGTGAAAATTGGGACAATCAAATTCAATAATTTATTATGAATATCTTTAAATAATATGTTGTGTTTATTATTTTATGCATAACTCTTTGTTTAATTGTATTTATCATCGAAACAATGTATTGTTGATCAAATAAATATTGTACTATAAAAAAATTTAATATTTTTTACGTATCTTATAATTTTTTTTTGCAATTAAAATAAGATACAAATTTTTCGAAATTTTATATATTAGATTTACTTAATATACATAAATTACAACTTTTTTGAATCTATTTAAAAAAAAATTTGTAAATTGCCATTTATTATTGGTAATTTAAAAATTCTACTGTTAAAAATAATAAAAAATTTTTTCTAAATACATAAGAGCTACGACTTACAATAAAGAATATCAGGTAAATTAGGCGGTAAGCCAAGTTCAGCTGCTGGCTGATCAAGCGTATGCATACCTCCTCTGACTTCGTTACTGCAACTGTAGGTAGAGGAGCTAGTGCTACTGTTACTACTGGTACTATAATTACTATTAATCACGTGTGATTCTGGACTACTTTGCGGTGGTGTAAGTATCTCCGTTCGAGAGCTATAAGAGCTCTCCAATGACAATATTTCGCAGCCTATCATTTTAATAACAAAGTCTCCTCGTTGAATTTATAATTGTTCATAATTTTCCTCAATTGTCTATCTTGAGAATAGAAATGAATAAAAAAAAAAACGAAAACTATTGTCAAACACCCCACGTATTATGCACACCACTATACAAGTTGTTGTTCGCACAATGATTTCAAGACGACTGAATGTCGATTAAAGTCAACTAAGTGATGATTTAAAATGAAAAAAATAATATAAAAAGCTTATCGTCGGATGGAGTTGTAGCTTATCGCTATACTTTGTGCTCCGACGGACGACGACACGTGTGCTACTGTGTCCGTGACATTAATCATTTTTTCTTTTATTTTCTATTATTTTTTTTTTCTTCTCAAATTCAATACCTTAAACTATCGACACTTATTCTAATCAGAACAATCATAATTGATTGTCTTTACGCCAATTAGTTATAGTTGAAATCTGATGATTTTATTTCGAAATGTTATTTTTCTTTCGATACGAGCTTTTTCGTTTTACTTGAAGAACAGCGCTCGAACTTTGATATATCAATAGCGTTAAGCATCCACTTATCACAGTTAATTTACCCAAACGTAAAATTATTATTTTTTTCTCTTAAAATACATAAATTTTATTTACAAAAGTTTTTTTTTTTATAGATACACTCTCGCGCACATGTAGATTAAAATAATATTTCACATATAATTCCACAAAGATACAAGCTAAAAGTACATATAGAGAGTGAAAAGCAACCCTTAGCTGATGGTAGCACGCGCACAACTGAAGCATATATACCGTTTTATAATATAAATGCCCCTTTTGTCGATGGATATGTATATATTCCATCCAGCATATTCGAGACCGCACGTGGGGCTTTTAGTACTTGGCGCATACTCGCTCCTAGGGCGGGGATACAAGACTAATCATTGGTGCACCCCCGCCATTGGTTAGGTTCCGCCCTCTCGACGCTCTCTTCTAGCAGCCATGTCAGAACAATATATAAATATGTACGTGTATATATACGCGCACATGTACACGTGTATGTATGAGTAAAGGGTAGTAGAAACTGGAAAAAAAAAGACAAAGGGATTGTACCGCGAGAGAGGAGAGCGAGAGAAAAAAAAAACGAGAACGCACGCAAGCTCGTTTTGACGCGCTAAAACCTCCCTTGACTTGGCATGAGGGTGACGGAATTTTCACTACCGAGCTTTCGTATATATTTATCCGTGTATATGTGTATGCGTGTGACGTTGTCGTCAGAGGACTATGCGCTCGCATTAATATTTGACGGCTTTCGTTGAAATGTCGATTGCCGACAAGCTTTTTTTCGGGGAGATGCTTTTGTTGTCTTTTTTTTTACTTTTTTTAAGACTTGGATTGTAAAGGTTGTTTAGTATCGAACGACGCGCTTGAAATTTATGTTTAGATTTTTCAATATTTTGATTTGTACGAGCTAAAAAATGAATTTTCACATTATTTTCTGTTGTAAAACAAGAGATGTATCAGAGGCTTAGATAAAAAATATGTATAATCTTGTAAGTGGATATTTTTAATGGTTGTATATTTAATAGTTTGAAATTATTTTAAAAGATCATGGAATTTTAAAAATATGATTTTAAAAATAAGGTATGAGCCAATGTTCTGACACCATACCTTACGTATTTATATTTCTTAAAATATTTTAAAAGACGAAATTTATCAGGCAATTTGACTTCATATACAGTGAGTATATATAAGCATGTATGTGTCCAATATGACGTATTTCGTAGATAAGAATGATATAAGATGTAATACAAAGTACGTTGAACAACATTGTTTTAAAATGAGAAAAAAAATCTTATCGATGAATTTTCTCGATATATATAATCGGTGAAAAAAATAGTATGCTTTTGCTGTATCATTTACACCATCAAGATATACTTTATCAGTTTTATCCTTTTTTTTCTAAAACTTTACAAGTGCATCGAAATAACTCGATAAACTGAAAACATTTTTTTCATTTTTAGTATTAGAACACCTTTTGGAGGCGAGTATTTAGTTTGATATTTTTTATTTTTAACCGTTGAATATTTATTTATTTTTTAAAAATATAATATATATTAAATCTAATTAAATACTAATTTGAATAATGATAGGTTCAAATATTTGCTATTAAAAGTATTAATAATATAAAAAAGTTGATATATATAGAAAAATGTATTGATAACATAGAAAATCATTATTCCTAAGAAGAAAAAAAGTAGAGATGTAAATTAAAAAAAAACATTGTTCACAAAAAAAATGCTTCATCTCTTATAGTCACAAATTTTATATTCGAAGTGAAGCAGACCTTGAAAGTCATAATACTTTCTAGTAGTGCCGCAGAATATTAGAGAGAAGAAGAAAGAAAAAAAGGGAAGAAGAGAGAATGAGTAGAATTCCCAAGTTGGTTTTTTACCATCAAGGAGAATCGAAAAGTGCAAAAGCCACGAGAGAAGAATTGCAGTTACAATAAAAATGCAACGCGAATGAAAATGCAAGAGATGCAATGCAAGAAAGTAGAAAAAAAAGAGAGTGAAAGAATACAGATAAAAGCTTTTTACAAGATGCATGTATACAGAGAGAAAGAGAAAAAGAATGTTATATTAAAAGAGCGCGAATATTGAAAAAGTCTCTCTTTCTCTTTTTCTTTAGCGTGGGTGGCCGCCATTTTATAATCTTAGTTCGGGTATATCATTTAATTCTCTGACGGAGGAAAATCTCCCTTAAACACGACGACGCCATTTCAGCTTTTATATAAACTCTTTCTCCCCTTGACTTTGCTAGTAAGAAGTCATTGCGCGACTATTTTATGTATATATACAGCGCAAGCTTTTACGTCTCTTCTCTATGTACAGATTAAATGTTTTGTTATTAATTCAAGCGGATGTTCGATTGTATGTTTCGATTTTTTAATTTTTATTAAATATTAAGATTGAGAAAATATGTTTTTTGGAAAAAAAAGTTTTATATCGTTATGTGGATTAACGTAATAATGAATAATTTTAATATATTATTCATGTATAAAAAATTTAATCTTCAATAACTTGGTCAACTGATTTAAATTTGGTTTAATCAAACGGAAATGAGAAAAGAAAATCTTTTTATTGCTATGATAATATTTTAATATGTTATATTGATATTGTTCAAAGCTAATTTGATAGTCGTCTTTTTATCAAGATTGATTAAATCAGAAAAATAAATCTCAGATTAATGGTGATAAAAAATTTTTCTATTCTATAAATTTTTAGTTTTAAAGAATTTACATTGGTTTGCAGTTTCATTTCCAATTTATTTTTCTCTTTTAAATTTTTATATTAATTTTTACAAACAATAATCAAGAGGCGCGGTAGCGCCTCGACGGCGAGTTAAGGTATATATACGAAATTAAATTTACATTGAATCCATTTATTTATGTATGTTTGACTTTTTTTGGTTTATACACTTTAATGGATACGAAAATTAAAATAATAAAATGATAATTAAATGATTTTTTCATATTATAAAACGTTTAATACATTCTATAAAAAATTCAAAAAATAGCTTATACTTTCGTAAAAAAAACTCAGCTGAAAATTTTGTAGATTAGATGTTTTACACGAATTTCTAGAGTTAGAAAAAAATTAATACATAATTTATCGTATATCATTTATAGTTTTAACATTTGGTAAGATTATTAAGTATGCAAAAATTTATTGGATAACAAATATATCAAATGACATAATTTTTAGATATTATCATCTAAAATTTAAATCCAAATTATAAAACTGCGAAAATTGTAAAAAATTTTTGTTTTAATAATAAAAAATTCAAAATTCAAATAATAAAACTTATTTCAAACTTTTACGTAAAAATTTTCTTCTGAATCTTATAAAAAAATATTGCACCTAAAAATTTCAAAGAAAAATCGTGCATCTTTTCCCGTTTAAAAATTCTGTATAAATTTTCTGCGAAATAATCAACAAAATTTTCAACGGTATAATTTTTTTTCTACAAAATAAACGTTGGTTATGCATAACGCTTCTCTCATTCTTTCTTTCCGCAGCATATTCCAGATGTATACATATACGCTTGAAATATTTTTCTCCGCACAGACGTCTCCGCCTTGTACTACTCATTTTGTCTCCTTACAACAATTTTTCCTCCCTTAGCATGTAAAGACGCAAGTAGTATAGCAACGCTGTCGGCACGCCTTTATAAGGCAAAAAAAAAAGAAAAAAAAGCTTCGCGCTATACGGAGGAGTAAACGGTATGCTAACTTTTACAATATATAAAATTTTCTTCGACTCTTTCTATTTTTTCTCGCAACTTCTTATTTAGTTTCTTTTTTTTGTTCTTTTTATTTTCTTATAACATGTATTATTTTCTTAGCTTTTGCTCATACGTATGTATAGTACAGCCCTTATTTCCTTTATTCATCTTACCATTTTCACTTTTCTACTCCTTGGGCTCCTTATATACATACACTCGATGCGTTTTTCTTAGCTTTTCTTTTCGAGCCTTTATTTCTTCTTTTTCTTTTGTTCTTATTTCTAATTTTGCGCATAGTTCGTGGGGGATGGGGGGAGGCTTTCACTTTTCATGTATATGTGAGGTTTTCAACGTACTATTTTTCTTTTTCTTATTCTCTTTTTTTCGTGGATATAAGTATATAGAGTTCTCCTTTTTTTTTCTTCATGGATGTTCTCAGCTTTTTATTCATCGCTCTCCGCTTAGTTTTTTTCCGCAAGCAGAAAGGAGCGCTCCACTGCTTCATATTCTTTTCATATTTTTCTACTTTCATTTTTCTTTAGTTTTATTTTTTCACTTTTTGCCCCGTTTTCTCATTCTTACGCTCTTATTTCTTTTCGTATATGAATATGTTGATCTAAGCAATTGTCGAAAGTTTGAAAAAAATATGTCGTTACTAATGCGTTAACTCTTAGCTTTCAGAGAGGGTTTTTAAGAATCGAAAAATTAATCTGAAGAGCGCTTTAATTAAAATATTATTTAGCCATCTTTTTAAAAAAAGAAAAAGAAACGAGTCTTGGAACTTATTGAAGTTTTGATACACTGCAAAAACATCGAAGCAGTAATGCAAAAATCTACTAAAGTAGATCGTTTTACCTTCTTTGCATTTTTGTTTATCGAAATTTTCTAAAAGCTACTGTTATCATTTTTCACAAATAGCTTATTTTAATTTATAATTGCTCAAAACTTACTTTTATAAGATGTTATGAGGTAATCTTTTCGTCATAGCAAAGCTTAAAAAAATAATAATTAATAATCTTATAATCATGATTTTGTAAATTTTTAAATTTAATAAAAACAAAAAAAATATTATATATATATATATATTATTTAAACAAAATTTATACTGCATCGGTTAATATTTGAAAGTACAAGGTAAAAAGAGGTTGCAAGCTGAAAAAAGTGAGAAATGAAGGGGTATGTACAGGGAAATATATGTATGAGCAAGAGCAACCAACGGATGTCGGTAAAAAGGTGCTATTTTCCAAGGAAAATATATAGATACGCGTACTGTGGCGGAATGAAGCTTTACGTTTTTGCTTCCTTAATCTGAATATGAAATGAGAAATTTTCGAAAATTGAAAACTGTATTATTTAAATTAATCAAAAGTGTTTCGCAGAGTTTAGAATGAATTATTGATTTTCAAGTTTATATTAGTGCCTATATGATTTTGCCATAGTTCACTTGAATTAAGGTATGAAAATTAAGAATTTTACAATAAAATGACTTATTTTTCTTTCAAATAATAACAATTAGTTTTTACAATAAATGTTTGATAATATTTAATGAAAAACTAAGATTTAGAAGCATGTGTACAAACAGTAAAAATTTAAAAATATAATAAATAAAGCAGAGTGAATATATCACTTTCGTATCCGAGAGAAAATAGAAAATAAAATTTAAGATTTATTTCATTACTTATTCTAGATTGGTGTGAAATTTCATTAAAAAAAATCAAACGTGTAATAAAACACATTTAATTGTGTCACATTTTATTAACTTTAAATAAATTTAATAAAAGCATCTAACGAATAATAATAATATATAGTTTAGCAATAATAATAAAAGCAAAAAAGACATCTAATCACATTATAGTTAATATATTGGATGAATAAAATGACAATGGCATTGATATTACATGCAAATAAAAGTCACTTTATAAATGCACAAATCATCATTTATACCATTTTAAGCATACACGTATATATAAATCCGTGGTTTCCATATAACCCTAAATATTGAGCTTAGCACACAGTGGCCAAAAGGACAAAAGATGCAAAAAACCTGTTACGAAATCCTTTCATACGTTCGTACGCGTATCGTTTCACAATCAAACGTATTGGTAGAAAAAAAGGAGAGAACGAGCAATACCCATAAATTACGTACCGATCTAACTTTCCCCACTTAACGAATTTATGTATGCGCTTGTGTGTGTATATATGGAGTCGAATTTAAATCCAGAAACTCTGCCGCACGAATTTACCCCATTTACGCATATGGTTTCGTAGAGTGAGAGAACGTTTTCACGGCTTCGTCGCATCGACGAAAATTAATATTCCATGGGCCGGCTTCTGAACTCGTATATATGAATCTTTCTAGACACGTATATATACAAAGTTTGTACTCCCTGTAGAGCATCCAAAACTGTAATTTAGTATCGCGTAACAACACTTTCACCCCTTTCCACTGAAAAAAAAAAAGAAAAATAGATTTTTCATGCTTTCTAGGCTTTAAAGTGCTACGATAAATTTGGTCAGAAAATTGCTCGAGATATGCATATGCGTTGGACTGTCTCTCTTTTTTTTTCTTTCTTTATTATTATTTCTTTTTTTTTTGAAGGAGGGTTGAAATTGTTACGCTTTTCGCTCCCTTTTATAAGAAACGCTTGGCATGGGTCGAGAGTTTAATCATGACAATTTTATTAAAGTGTAGTTTGTTGGGCGCGTGCATTTTAATTTTATTTGCGCTTCTTTTCAGTTTATATATATGATATACATATATATGCAGGATGGGCGTGCGATAATGGATGATGTATTATTACAAGTAGTTAACTTGTTTTAATGTTTTGTTATATAGTTTTTACGTTTGTTTTAGGAATAGTTTGTACTTTGAAATTACTTAAGTTTTTACGATAGTTAAGAGTCGTTAGTAATAGTTTATATGTTTATATTTTAACTATGTATTCAATGTTTTTATGTTTCCTTAACATGATTCAAACAAAAAAAAAATAACAATTTTTACATACAAGTCTTACTTATCGGGATTTTTTCTGTTGTAATAAAAGTTGTAATAAATTCTGTACGAAACAATCAAAACTATTTTAACAGAGTAACAATATTTTTTAATTAAAAACAAATTATGTATTTCAATCATCAAAAATTTAAAAATAAAATGAAATTCACATCAAATTAAAAAAGTTAAAATAGGTCACTTATGCTACTAAAATCTCACGTAATATATATTATAAATAGTAAACAATTATTTTTTTGTATTTAATGAAAAAGAATGATCTGAGATGATCAAATAATTTTTTCATATAAGGTAAAGACCCCAAAACACGATCAGTACCCAATACATAATCAAAAATAAATAAGTTAATTACTGACGATGTATATAAAAAGAAATAAGAATTAAAAAATTACTACATTTAAATAATATATTTTTAAATATAAAATTATCGATTTTTTTTAAATACAATTTTAAACGTTAATAGATTAACGCAGATTTTAGTAATCAATTTTTGGTATCTAAAAAAAATGATTTTTAAAAATCCTTTCACCTGAAATTTGTATATACAAAGAATTTATTTTCGTATTCATTCTTTTTCTATTATTTTCATTAAATTTAACCTCATTTTCTCGAAGAGTGATCGCGTTTTGGGGTCTTTACCTCATGCTTTCTGACAATTTAAAATTAATTGATCTAAAATTAAATATTTTAACATAAAAGTTTATATTTTTATCAAATAAAAAATTAACATTTTTTTTTAAAGTATTTATAGAAATTTAGAATATATTAAAAAAAATCTTGAAAAAATTATTTATATGACCGCCAATGATTTAGAAAGTAATATTCAATATCTAATCTTAGCAACGATAGTTAAAATAATCTGTGGCCGCTGAAAACTCAACTTAAAAACAGTATTATTCAGAATGACAATAGAACCTGCATTGCAATAATAAAACAAACAAAATCAATCCAGCATAATAATAAAAAGCAAGACAAGTTGTAAGTCCTAAAAAAGAAAAAAAAAAACAAAAGAAAGCACCCCTTCTTTTTATTACTATTATTATTTTTTCATTCTTCATATCTTGCTCGAAAAGAAAAAGAAAAGGCTCGTCTATGTATACATAAACGTACATCTATAGCACCGGATGGCTTTGTCGCTTTTTGGCATCGATTACGAGAAATAAGCGCGCGCCCAAGCTCGTGCCAGACAAGGTGCCTAGGCGCAAACAGATGTGCCATTGTTCTTACCCAGGGACACGCAGTTGAACACGGTATATCTATATATATGCGAAGAATTGACGCGCGTACGTATTCAGACTTTCTGAAATCCAAAAGTGTATACGACGTGAAAAAAAAAACATAACCATCGATAAAAAAAGGGGATGCTTATGTATATGTATACTTGTGACGCGTGGGTGTGCCATCACGCGAAGATAAACTACCCTCTCGCTTCTACGTGCTTTTCCTCTCACCCACGCGACTGCCTAGAGTTTACTGCTAAGAATGGCGTTGTTTCTGCTACTGTTACTAGTAGTTTTCATTATTTTAATAAAGTACATTATTAAAACAAATTTTATACACGTAACTAGTAGAATTTTATTAGTTTTCCTTTAAATTTAATAACAAAATTTATAAACTAATGCTCCTAAGTATAAATGTTTTCATACGGCTTTGATGTACCGAAACTATACATAACGTATAAGATATTCTTGAACTTACATTCACATAAAAGTAAAAGTTTATTTACACATAAAACAAGTATTTTTTACAGTCAATTTATTTTTAATAAATTTGCAAAAAGTTTTTGTACTAAAATCTTACAATTATGATTTACATTAAATAATGAGAAAACCCTCATTTTTATGGTCTTATCTTTTACGGTAGTTAAAATTTTAGCATATGAAGACATAAAAAATATTGAATAAAGTTAAAAAATTTATAAAACGGTAATATCTATTACTAAGTCTGAATCGTGAATCTCAATACATTAGTAATAAAAAACATGAAATAGATTATTATAATACATTTTAATCCTACCAAGAAATTTTCATACTGGACGATTATTAAAATATTAAATAATGAGTTTTAGATTAAATTTCCAGCTGAACAAAATCTTCATTGATGTAATTTGAAAACAGCAACATTGAAAAATAAATTTTATAGCTTATCTTAATATATTTTCTCTTATGACCAGCTTTGAATGTGGTATGTGAATTCCATAATTATTATCAATGAAAAAGGTCTCAAGGATTTATTTGTAAAAAATATTTTAAAATTATAGCATGTTTCTAGCTTATTGCAAGTGTTTGGAGATAAAAAAATATATGCAAAGAAATATCTTACATATTATAATTAAACTTTTTAATAATAAAATAACATAATTGGTTAATAAACATATCATTCTTATGAGAATGCATTATTTTATTGTGAGAAGCATTGTATAGATAAAAAAATTATTTTCCTATTTTTTCACTAATTTGTTCATATTTGGACTCAGGGAGTCGAAAAAAGTGGTTCCTAGAAAATGTCTGTATATGTATGTGTGTGTGTGTGTGTGTGTGTGTGTGTGTGTGTGTGTGTGTATTCAGTTACCCAATTGTATCTCGAAAACTAATCGATGGATTTGCTTCAAATTATGCATATAATTTATTTTTTGTCTAACTTAGGGGGAAGCTAAATTGAGAATTAATTTTTTTAGCATAGTTTTAATTTGAGTCATTTAAAAAAAATCCGATTTTTCAGTATTTTGCTGTTTTAGATAAACTACTCGATGAATTACCTTAAAAATTTGCATGGAAATTATTTGCCAAAATAAAATAAACTTTTGAAAATTGATTTTCTTAACGTAGTTTTAATTTTAGAGCATTTTGAAATTTTTGAAAAAATTTTTATTTTTAATATAAATTTATACTAATTGTAACTATCCGAATTTTGTTTTTTTTTTTTGCTTAAATTTTATGGAAATATGTTTTAATCTATATTTCAGGATACACGTATCTTGTGTGAGATTTTGTTCGAAATTCTTTTTTATTTTCTAGCTTATTAAGCACGACCGCTATACGGAAGTGCTTTATATTTTCGACATCGCGAAAAATGTAACTTCGGGATGCAAGGCCCGAGGAGCGAGCCACTGCGGCAAGCTAGTTTAATATTATACGTGAAAATGTAAATTAAGAAATTCAAAATGAACCCCAATTTTAAAATTGCCTTACATTCTACCAATTTTTAATGACTGGTTTTCCTCAAAATCTAAGGAATGGGTTTGGATTTTGGAATAATTGTCTAATCTAAAATTTTTTTCAATTTATTTATGAAAACTTGAAAATCTTATCTTATCTTACTATTATATAAAAGGACAGCGTTTGTTTGAATGTTCTCAATTATCTCAAAAACTACTGAACCGATCGTTTTCAAATTTTAAATTTAAATTCTTTATAATGTGACGAGTGTCATAGGCTATATAAATAATTACTTTTTTAATCAATAATTGCAATAAAATAATTATAGACCTAGATCTTAACGCGTAGGGAATAGGGACTACTTTTTTTCGGCGTTCTGCGGTCAACATGCTCTACCCTTGCTACTTTCCTTGGTTGCCCAATAGGTGGCGACCGATTTTGTCTTTCACTTTATTAAACTGGTACGGTAGAAATACTTATACACCTTTGATATTCCGTAACTTCAACATAATAAATTTTTATTGCATATTCTCTAATCACAGAGTAATATTACCTCGGATTATTTAATGAAATATTTTCCTATTCCATTAGGCAGAATAAAAAATTAGACAATTTTTTTCTCTTTAGACAAAATTTTATATCTTATTCAAAGAAATTTTTTATTCCTCAAACATCTATTGGCTTTTAATCAAAATACAATTTCTCATAGATTTTTCAAGAAATTTCATGTTTAGAAAACTTAACCATTTTTATACAAATAAATTTTTTTTCAACTTTTTTAATCATTAATAATATGAAAAAAAAAATTTTTTCCATTTATTAACACAATCGCAAATAACGTTGATTTTATCATCCTGTAAGAGTACGATTTAATAAATAATAGTTTTTGAGATTCTATTTCTATACCTACCGACTTCTGCCCAACTATTGCGCGGGCGAAGCCGAGACGGGGGATGCTAGTAATTAATAACAGTAAATTATACATCTCTTATTTTTAAATCATCAGCCTAATACTTTATGAAGTAACATCATATGAACCGTTAAAGCTCTGGCACTTTAACTATTGATTAAAACGTAATCTACAAAATCTTTATTTTTTATATATAACTAAATTTGTAATGAAATTAATTTTTCCGTATAAAATTTTTCTCTTTGCGGAAACACAATATAAATAAAATTTTATGTTATGTTTTAAATTGAAGGTTTGATACTTTTTCTCTTTTTTTTTATTTAAAATATAAGTATAACAGCTAAACCAATTCTGTTTAAAAACTTAACTTTTTTATTAATCATAAATAAAATTAAAATTTTTTTGAATGGTTTTCTGAAGTTAAATAATAAATAAAAACTTCCATAATTCATTTTCATGCTAAACCCTCTTTTTGTTACAATCTTAATTTTAGTGTCTCGACAATCTAAAAAGAATAGCAAAAAAATGTTAAGTGGAGAATTATAAACTTGAATTTGAGACGCGTAGAAAATGAAATGGTCCATTCAAAATTTATAAATATTTAATTTAAATCATTAATTAGCATCACAATTATATCATAAACACAACGTTAAATATAATTAAAAAAACTTTGAATTATTAAATTTTGTATTGTAATTTTCTATTTTAGAAAACATTTTAAGCTTAATCATTGTAAGCTTTTAGTTAATTATCACTCGGAAATTCATTTTTTCCATTAAGGCAAATGCAACCAAAATTACATATCACGGTACATGTAAACTTGAAAAAGTCGAATTCAAAATTTACATATCCTTATTTCAATTAACTTCTCCAATCATTACAGTATTGGTTAAGAAGAATAAAAATTTTCCTCGAAATTGCTCTTAAATAATTATCGACATTTCCTTTCTCTCTCTTTCTCTTCCTCCGACTGAACGCCAAAACTTTTATTCCCCCTGCTCAAACACTTATAGAACGGACATAACGTAGGACAGTAAAATGACAGGTTCCAGTCATTGACAACGGAACCCCCTGCGGTGTTTATATGCGTTAAGGTTTCCTGACTTTTCGAAGGGTGCTATAAGAGTGCGAGAAAGTCTCTCTCTCTCCCTTCCTTTTCTATTTTCTCCCTTGGAAAAAAAGAAACAGTATCAAACGGTCTTAGCCAAGTATAGACATTTCTTTCTGTTTTTGGGCTAAATTGATTAGAGAATGGGGAGGAGCTATATAGGCTTTAATTTATCAGGGGATTCCTACGATACTCGTGAAAAATTTACTGCCGATATATTCTGTTTCTCTCTTCTTTTTTTTCTTCTTTTTCTCCGCACCAAGCACAAGAGGATATGTATATGCGTATATACTAACCATTACCATTGAGTGATCTACCGTTTTTCTGACTGAATTGCCGGAGTAGATTGCCTCTGCATTATTCGTCGGACTTGTTTGCATGTGTTGCGAAACAAAGATTCTTTTTTTATCTTCTGCGTTTAATGCATCTAGTAATATGAGAGAAATGAGCTGTTTTTTGGATGGACAATGCTTTTGATTGACTGTAGTCCTAAAGAAATGATGTGTGAAAATGTTTTTTATGCTTACAAAAAAAGGACGTATAAAAAAAGCACTTTATCCTTTTGAAATAATTTTATCGTTTGTTTAGTATAATATCAAAACAATAGTGTGTAAAATATGCTTTTTTGATATACGTTTACATTTTTATTGAGAATTTCAATCAATAAATATGAGGAATTAAATAAAGTAATTAAAAGCTTTTTTTAATTAAATGAAAAACGTATTTTATAATACATTAGAAAATATTTTTCTTTTCTTATTAAGATTTTTTTGCAAATGAAAAGATATTTTTTACAGATGAAATATGCTAAAATTTCTAAAAAACAGCTCAAACTGATAATCAATTCTTAAAAAAATATAAAAATTTCATTGATTATCCACTTTACGAAATTGGTTGCATTCTATGTAATATCAAATATCAAGACAATTATTTTGCAACCGATATCATTACATGTAACAGAACTCATACATTCGAAGCTTTACATAAAATTGAAAAATTTTATGATAACTCATCTTTCATCGAACAATATACGTTTTCCTTCTTTTTTAACAGAATCTAAATCTGAAAAGAACAAAAATTCAGAAATATACGAGCAGCACCATGCTCTTTGACTATCCCAGATGCCGTCAGGTATCATAAAGTATATAAAAGAAAAGAAAAATCCCGAAAAAATCCCGAATAAAAGGAAGATATACAAGAGATAGTGAACTAGACGATAACCATAAAATAAATCTACAAAACGCCTAAAACCCAATTGCATTAATAAATTTCAAATGCTCTCTCTCTTCCGACCGATAAAACGTAAGTATAGCTTTTCTCTATACCTCCCTCTCCTCCCTTTTTCTCCAATATATGTACAGTAACATTTGGCTTACACGCGAATGAAATAAAGAAGCGTAATACCAACGGTGATCAGTCATATATATACATAAGCGTAGTCGAAAAAAGAGAGAATAATAAAAAAAAAAATAAATAACAGGGAATTGTGCAAACAAGTATAAAATGCGAACAATGTGTCCGCGGAGCTGGCTAATACGTGCAGGCGCACATTACGTTATGGATAAAATAAGGGAAAAAAAATCATGCGCTATCTAAGGGGAGAGAGAAAAAATATTACGAGAGATGCGTATAAGTGTACCAAACCGAGGGTTCGTTAACAAAAAAAAAGAGAAGAAGAAGAAGAAAAAGACCTGCATATACATATATTACTTGTCAAAGTCAACGAGATAGAGAATTACTGTTTACACGAGAGTACATACATATGCGGTAAGCGTAAATGATCTTTTTTTTTACTTTGTAAATTATTAAATGTTTCATAATACATAAGATTTTTTAATTTTGTTGTATTTATTAGTTTGGAATAGCTAAAATTAATTTATAGCTATCAGAAAAGCCATGTTTGATTTTTTATATGAATAATATACTTGAAACCTTTTTCTAATCCAGCGGGTGCAAAGTACGTACTTTGCGCCCGCTGGATCAGAAAATAGTATGTCCGCCAGGGGTGCATTGGGGATACCGTCCCTTGGATGAATTTTGAGCCCTCGCTTCGCTCAGGCGAAAAATTCCCTCTCGGGCCGTAATCTCCAACTTTGCGCCTTTGGTACACAATGTACTATTTCTATAATATAGTATGTCGATTCAGCGTGTATATTTAATCCTTCACGGACATTTTGTCTGTTAAAGTAATAGACATTTTTGTTCGTAAACATATTTCTATAGATTGTCTGTTGATATTTCTAACCGGGTATAAATATACAATGTTTTACATTTTAATTTAAAAATCTTTTGATTTTATCAATTGAATTAAAATAACAAAAACAAATATTTTTTCAATATTTTGAATTTTCATAATCTTGGCAGAAAATTGACCATATTCTGGGAAGGGTTTCTAATTTTTTGAAAAATTTTTTTAGATAAGTGTCATTTTAACTTACATTGGCCAGAAATTCTGTCCAGAACATAGTCAATTTTGTACCAGCTAAAGGGAATTATTTAGTAAAATTAAATAAATTTAGAATAAATTGATTAAATTTGGTAAAATTTAATAGTAATAGAAAAGTTATCTTCGATTCAAACTGTTATATTAAATAGACTTCATTTGAAGCCCCGTTTGTATTTACAGAATCTTTGTTCGGTATTCACCTGCGCATCATATTTAAATTAGCTCTCCCTTCGTTTATAAAATTACTCATTCACTTTATGCGAACCGTAATTTATAAACCAAAATTTTCGCCTCACGATTAGCAAACAAGCCAACATTTCATACAGTTATACACACAAGAAATAATCTTAAAAAAAAGAGAAGAAAAGAAAATGAACCACAGTATATACGAAATTGACAGGATCGATTTCCGCTAGATCAACGCTGCTAGTTTAATTCAAATAAAAAGGCAAACGCATAAAAGTCGAATAAATTCGCACATGGCTTCTTCTTCTTTATATACATGCAAAGGCGCCCATTTACGCATATACATAGAGCTCAACGATTTACGCATATGGGGACATTAGCTACCCCATTACCCATTTTATTCATACTCAAACGCACGCGCTATCCGTCATTCATGAGTCTCTCTTTCTCTTTTAGGTATATTATACGCTTTCTCCTATACTTTGCATGACTGAGTTGAATTGGCATTACTTGTAACTTGGTATATATAACGACACCTCGGGAGACCGGTCCATATATGGCACAAAGAGACAGGTTGCATAGCATAAGCTTTCGTTGGATGTTTTTTGATGACATGATTAAATGCTTTTAGCTACACATGCTTTTTTTAGTTTCTATAAAATAGGATGAGGATTTATTACTATTTGTCATGATGCATCTTTAGAAAAAATACATTTTTAATATTCTCTTGTCGTAAAAATTGAAATTTTCTTTAGTAAATAATTCGATACATAATATTTTTGAGTTTTTCAAGTAAATATTATTTAAAATTAAAGAAGTCACGCTCTTTTAATTGTTATATGAAATAATTCAAAAATTTTCTTATACAAATAAAATTTCTTTAGGTTGGTTACATGGAGTTGGGGGTATTCAAAGTTATAATGATAAAATATATGTCTTAAGATATCGCGGTATAAAAATTTGAAAATATTAAAATATTAAGAAAATCTTTAGGTTTAAAACTAAGAACTTCGAAAATTGAAAATATGTTATAAATTTGTCAAAAAATAAATTAATAAATGGATTCCCAAAATCTTTACTGTATCCCATAACAAAACACGTTGAACAATATGGTGGCGCTTAACATTACGTCGAAATTTTTTATAATTTTTACTATAATATTTAATTATATTTGACAAACAATTATTTATTGGACTAAACTCGTTATAGTTATATCAACGAATTAGCTTGCGCGTATAATATATCTATATTTAAAATTTTTTTTTTTACGTTGTTGTATTTGTGCTACCGTTGCGGTGCTTATTAACGACGGAGGTTTTCAGTGTGTTTGTAAACAAAGCACATGCAATGTACAGTGGTGCTTATATCAATCAGCCAAGAGCGGGAATCAAACTCGGGTCCTCGGATTACGAATTCATCGCTTTGCCGATTGAGCCGCTGAAGACCTCTTTTATTGAATTAAAATTGAATGTTAATTCTCTAAAAGGCGAGTTGATAACTGCTCAATGTAAACGTAAATAAAAGATTGAAATTTTTTAATCAAAAATTGAAAGATTTACAAGTCAAATAAGATCCTTCCTCCAACAAAATTAAGTGATTGGTAATATCTTCATGAAAAATATCGTAGTTATAAGATTTCTTTCTCTAACAACTTGATACAAAGCTTTTATGTTATCCTTTCAAAAACTGAATTCTTTACTGAAGTAAACATTCTGAAAATAATTTTAAAACAATTTTTGTTAAAAAAATTTGTCTTTTCTTTAGCTTTATGAGATGCAAAATTTCCATTAAAATTTCATGAATACATTTCTAAATTACTTTATTGTAATAAAAAGAAAAATTATCGGTGAATAGTAATTTTAAACAGGTTAAGATGATGCAATTTCAAATCGTTTATATAAATGTATAAAAATAAATAAGATTTTGAAATGAAAAAGTAAGCAATTACTTTAAACTATTTAATCATATTCTTATTTTCTTATTTTTTCCAATATGACTATTGTCCAAATGTCAAAGCGAAAATTTTTTTCCATATATTTTTACATTTTATGTAATAAAAAATTACCATTAAACTAGAGATTCAAACTTACAACTAGTGCATAATTAAACTTCTGTATTTATTTTTACGTTAAAATAATAAATTTTTTTTCCCTCAAAAGAAACAGTCATTTTGTTAACTCGAAAAGCGAGCCGAAAGAAAGCCATATCTTACGTTTAAAATTTTGCGGAAGATAAGAACTTTTCTCTCGCAAAATTCATTTTTCCCAAAGTTAGCGGGAGATAAGTACTTTTCTCCCGCAAAATAAAAATTTTATAAAATTTAATATTATTGAAAATTTCTAAAAAAAAATTTAATTTCAATTTTTTTTAATTAAGCCAGCTTTTTTTAAGTTAATAAAGTGGATACGGTTGAGGTGGGAATATAGCACCTTATGCAACTCGAGAGCAAAGTCTATTTCTCCCTCGAGGATTTGCTCCCATCGCTTCGTTTCACTCACTTGGTTCGCAAATCCACCCTCGGAAGAAATATACGACTTTACTCCCTAGTTGCATAATGTACTATTATTGTATTTTAACAGTATTGTCGGTATATAAACAATTTGATGTTTTATAAAATATTAATAATTTACATTTTTCTAAATTGACACTTATCCATAAAATTTATTATGTTATTACTGGTGAAGCTTATCAAAGGTCTACATAGAACTATCAAGTTTAATCTATTTTAGTTTTGTCTAGTCAAACTAAAAAGGGTTTCATTGTCCATACGGGCTCCTCAATGAGTTTTTTAGTAGGGCAATAAAGTCACTAATTAAATTCAAATAAATATTTTTACCATGTGTAACTTTCTTTCTCATCTCTTCCATTTATGAAAATTTCAATTTTTATTCATTTTTTCACGTGAAAAATACTTAATGTTATAATTTTTTACAAACAAACTGCTTTATATAATTTACTATTCATTGTAGCTAAAATTAATAACTTATCTGTACCATATTATTCAACAAGCCTCACTTTTCTCTGTACAATTATAAAAAAAAAATATAATAATATAAACATGCTCATTTTTTAATTGTTATTATACGAAGATACAGATGTGATATGTGTTTAAATGTAATTTAAAAAATAAAAATTGTTTATACTTTAAATTAGAAATTCGAATAATTTTATTAATCCAAAAGCACCGGTTCAAACGAGCTTACAAAATTTCTAAACTTTTCTAAAAAGACTATAATTTTTCAAAATAAATTCTTTCAATCTAAATCTTCATAATTCAGGATTTTACATTACATATAATGTAATAGTCAAAATTGTAAATCCTAAAGCTCTATGCAAATCATTGAGTCGTAACGGCGTATTTTAGCTTTAATCCCTGTGTCGACACTTTGATAAATTCCTTATGGCTTTTATCATCACGTCTAGAAAATCTTCGAGTACGGGAAGACTTTGCAAACAGCTCCGATGAGTATTCCCTTTCTTTTTTATATGTATGCAACGTACTAAGTATACGTATCCATCCGAGTCACGTATAAACGTAAACAGTCTGGATCACCGCATCGTGCACACGTACGTATATACCCGGAGATGAGAAACAAGTGCACAAGGATATGATATAAAAGGGCGCATATATATAAGAGAAAGAAAATGCTTTGTATATCCCCATGCATATATGTCATTCATTGCACGCACACAAATATTCTCTTGCTTATGTAGGCTGGGCTTTGGCAGCATTTAGCGAGTACATTAAGAAAATTGCGTAGCGAGAAAGATAGCATATATATCCCTAAGCTAAGCGTATATAGCACCCTGTGTTTAGCGATAGTGTGTGTGAGTGTCTAGTTGACGGAAACTGGGACGCGCGCCTACTATGCTCGTTTTTACTTTGTATATGTATAGGCACACATATACGTATATAGAAAAGGGAAAGAGAAGAAGGTTTGTTGTCATGTGTACAAGTTTTAGGGTCAAGTGAGAGAGCTAAAGCAGGGACATGGTATATACTAAACTATAAAGGGGAGTTAAGAGATGGCTTTAATCTATTACCAGTTTTGTATATGGCTCGTCGTCGCCAAGTGGCTTCTTGTTATACGCTCGTTTGCAATATAACCTTATACATATATAGAGAGAGAGAGACTGGCGCTTACGTGCATTTAGGGCCCATACTACAAAGTTATTGTGTGTATCGTTACCTCTCCCCTTTTATCACTCCACCCACTACTACTATTCCCTTTTCTTCATCTCTCGCTTCGAATTCATTCGTTTAATTATTCATGAGGATGACGAGCGCTGAGAGTTGTCGCGCGAATTATTCAAGAGATAAGAGTATATATAGCAAATTGTTTCAAATATCTGTCGATATAGATAAATATGTAGGTAAAGGTAAAAATAGAATATTTCCAAAGTTGTTATAAAAGAATAAACTTAAAGGATACGTAAGAAAACGATTAATAAAATATTCATAAGGCGACTTCAGAGATCAAATCAGATTTAATTTTTCAATTTAAAAATCACGCTTTTAATTTAAGTAATTGTTCAAATTTTTAAATTTTTTGCCATTTTTTAAGATCTACAAAATAGAAAAAAACTCAAAAAATTTTATAAATTGAAAGCGTAATTTGTGAACTATGAAATGGAATTTAATTTAACTTCCGTTGTTGGCTAAAATTATATGTTGATAAAATTGGCTACAAAGAACTCGGTTAAAAAATTATTACGTAATATTTGTGTGATTGATGACACTTTTTCTTAAACGTTTTTGATTTTTTGATTATCGCCAATTTATTCGAGTCATGATTACTTGATGAAATTGAATTATATCATTTATTGATTCACTTTGTTTTTGTAATTTGATAAACCGCAGTCTACGCTAAGAATGCGAAGCATTCCCGTATAATCTATAGGGTATGATGAAAAACTGGTATGTATAGCATCATTAGTATTGCTTTTTCTATTATATAAAAATAAGAAATTTTTAATAAAGATAAAAATATTTGAAAATTATAAATGTTTTTTAAAAACAATTTTTTGGTTGGGCAAACAATAGTTATGACGTTTGTTTTTTGACACAAAAGACCGTAAGATATAAATCAACATAATCACGATGAAAAATCAAAATCTCAAAGACCAACAACATATTGCGCTATTTCTTAACTTGATCAACGAAGCTGAACACCACCGAGTAAGTTTAAATCAAGGTACAATCCTAACACCCCTTGAACTTGAAAAAGGTACCATCCAAAACAGTCATGTAATCATTCGTTTTTTTCATTTCCGGTTCTATCGCAAATGTCCTTCAATACAATAAAAAAATCCTAAATTAGTTCATATTATACATAATCCTTGAGACAATAAGTTTATATATATCCACATGATAAAACACTCCGGGTGGTGCAAGGTGTCGACACGAATCGAATTATTTCCGCTTCGCAAGAGAACATAACCTCTTCGATAGCCGGAAATCCCTAAAGTTACAGCTGCTTATGGTCACTTAACCGGAAGTCTAACATGAGTGACCCTTTACGATACGCGTGCCTAGCCCTTTTCGTTTCTTTCTCTTTATTTTTTTTTATTTAAAAATAAAAAGTCAACGATATATAATATAGGGATTCTCTAGAATGTTTGTGAAAGATATTGAATTACGTTTGTACGGGCACGGGTGAAACAATATTGGAAAGTATATGCTTAACCGACTTTGCTTGTCTTCAATGTATATATATCTTCAACGGTTAAAACTGTTTACTCGATCCTTGTTGACTTGACGCGCACAAATGACAGTTTAAGAAAAAAATAAGTTTATCGATTGGGGAAGCTCACTTAAGGCGATATGTGCCTTGAATTTTTCGTGTGGTTTCCATATAAGTGGAAGGTTAACGAGAGACTATCGATGTCACTTAGACACACTTGTGTCATGTTTTTTCTACTGTTGAAGTTTCGGTTTAAGTAATTTGATAGTTTTACTGACGGGAGCGTACTATCTAAATTTTTTTAAGTGAATCGTTATCTTTTTTTCTTTCTTGGAAAGGGTAAAAGTACCCTTTGATTCTAGGAAAATCCAAACGTGGTAATAAAATTTTGATACTCCGAATTAATTATTTTGAAACACTGGATTTTCCTTTCTTAGGAAAAGTCATGCGGTAAGCTATTTTTCGTAATTTGATAATATTATTTGATGGTAAGTGACCAAGATTTAATTAATTGTCTATGTCGATGTAAGAAAATGAGTTTTTGTTAAAAAGGCAACCCTTAGTCATGATCTAGTGGATAATTTCAATGGATTTGTACGATTTAAAATAATAAACCGTTTTGTTTTCCGTTATAAACATTACTTATTTTTATTTTGTTTATTAAATTATAGTATATTTTTAAAATTAATTGCATTCATTTCGATAATTGGTATTAATTAATTACATAACAAAACGTTGAGTAAACTAAAAATGACATTCTAATAATAAATTAAAAATTTGTCTGTCAAAGCGTGAATTCAATTTCGCAAAGTGCGTATACAAGCGATCAACATTTTATCATTCAATCCTTGTTTACATACAGTCGCAATGGATTAAAAAAAAGCAACATTCAAACAATTGACCATTTCTGTAACAACAAAAAGTTTGTAAAAAAAACATTCACAATTGTATATTTTTTTTCACTTGTATGCGTATACCATAGTTTAAATAGTAAAATTGAATTCTCACATTATATCACTGTCCTGTGGTTCGTCTCGCGGGATATGTGCCGCAGCATAGGAAAATTCGCTAGGGAATTATGGGAACGCTTATATGCGTATGTATGTATGGGCAAAGCGAAATATCATACCCAAGAGTATATATCTCGAATGCATACTCCAGCGACATATTGCTTCGATCTTTTGCACTAAGGGCGAATGAACAACAACTGTAATACTGCTTATATGTATACAGTGAAGTTTAACATTTCGCACGCTTTGTCATGGGCATAAGCGTGATATGCACTTGATTTTTAGCCAGTTGATATGTGTGTAAGCGCGTTGAGAAACAAGAAATTTAAGAACTAAAGGTTTCTTGTCCATTGGGAGCGGCTGAGTTGTTTTCTGTCCTGGCAAATTAGGTTAATGTTGAATATGAAACTTTTATAAAACATGAGTCTTAATTTTCGTTTAAATGATTATGATGGGAAAAAGTCACATAGAAATATGATTTTTGAATTTTTAACTTTTTTACCATTTTTTAAAATTTTATTTATAATGAAAACTCAAAATTAAAACTATCACGTGTCTTTTGATGTTAGAAATTATAATGACTTCTTACACATTTTAGTATAAATAACAAAATTACTTTAATAATTTTCTATAATACTCACAATGATGATACAACTTCCAGAAAAAAAATATAAATTTTCATAATTCAATGAATTTTTGAAATATTGTAAGTTTAAATTCTACTTACGAAAATACATAACTCTTTATTTCTTTTAAGATAGCAAACTATTTACAATCTTGCATCTAATCAGATATTTTTTTCTAAAGTAAACAATATTGCAAATAATTACAATTATTATGAAATTTGTGTATACATTTTCGTTGCTTCTGATAATTCTTATCTAATCAGATTATGGTCAAGTAATATAAAAATGGACACTTTCTTGTTGATAAAAAAAAGATACATCAAATTTATGACCTCATTTTTTAACCAGAAAATAATACTTTCTTTTATATTTCAAATAAGTAATCAAGCAAAAAAATAACACTGTCTAGCCAGACTCTGCATATATCTACTGAAAAATTACTTATTAGCATATTTTTTATTTTAAATAAAAGATGTTAAATCAGGTGTTTAAAAAACTAATTCCTTAATACTGTCTGATTTACGAATATTAATAACTAATTTCTTTGCAATCTCATGTACAAATAAGCATCTTACTATTTTAACTCAACAAAATTCATCGTTTATTTATAAATTTATAATAATCAGTCAATCACAGCGATTATTCGACGATATTCATGATTTACAAATATCATAAAATCGTATAAATTTCCCAAATAAGTATAAGTAAAACGTGAGGTGATCGAGCGTACGGGGATTAAAGTGCCTTCTTTTTCTCTCGTTCATTTCATCACAAATCTCATCTGTAAACGGATTAAGATTGGTTAAACACGTATATAAAATGCCCTTAGGCATTATAGAATTTTTGCTTGTTACTTTAGCTATAGGCGACATGTGCCTTCAAGCGACATGTATTCGACCCCTTCTTTAAGCGACCGAATGGCCATTTCCCTGTTTTCATTGAAACTTGAATAGGACACTTTGTGTACTGTTAAACCATTGCTAATTATTTGTTTATACATATAATGTTCATTGATTATTGTTGTAGTAATTATGGGTTGTTACATTATTGTTGTAATTGTTTACAAGATTGTAAGAAAATGTTAATAAGCATATAATAACAATAGCATATTGACAAACGTAGGTTCTTGAAGCAAGTAAAATTCTCTTGTATAAACAGAAAAAATTTTTCAGAAAGATACATTAGAATCTACTTTTGATACAAAAATAAAATCTGCTCAATGCATATCTATTTGATTTAAACATATTTTTGCTTGGTTTTAATAGTAATCAGCTTGAAAAATGAACAAGTGCGACCGAGATAGCGTTAATGTCAAATTCATTTCATATATGAAAATTATATCTTTTTTAATTTAATTTTTTTTAATAAAAGGTTTTTTACTAAAAGTAAAATTATAAAATTTTTTAACCAAAAAGACTTTTGTTGCATACAAAATTATTTGGGTTTGATTCAAAAGCTATAATGTAAGGTTGATTTTAAATTAATGCGATAATTAATAACTATTATCGGTCTTTACCGTTGAAGTTAAACCATTTAGCAATAATATTTCTTTAAAAAAATTTTTATATTATAAAAATAAATTAGATGTTGTTAAAGTGTTAGAAGTAAAATTAATTTCCTTGTAATTCATATCGACAGTCTTTAATAATAATTTTCTATATCGTTGTAATCCAGTAAACATTAGATTTAATATTAATATGAGATATCTGATACTATTGTAAATAGTTATATTATTTTCATGTAAGCTTATTACGTATCAAATTTATTTATGATATTTTGAATATTCAATTAAAGAATCAGGTATAAGAAATTTTGTTTTAATTCCATGTTAATTTTTTAAAAATTATTATCTTTGAAATCATGTAATTTTTAACAAATAATTCTTGGAAATTAAAAAAAAGCGATATTAAAAACTTTTCAATTCAAAAAGAAATTTAATATCAAATTTTACTAAATATCTTATTTAATTTTTGTACCCTTTAATTTTAGTTTCTCAATATTTTTGAGTAAATCAAACTTTTCATATAATCTTTTTATTCTCAGTTTTTATACCGTTTAACAAGAATTTTCACTTAAAAACTATACTAATAACAACAAAATCAATTACGTGGAACTAGAATTTTATCTCATAGTGCAGGTTTATTAAACAAAATAGTGTCCTGGTAGAAATTAAAACGCTTTGTGTTGCCATTTTATAATCAGTAGAAATGGAAACGCTTTTTTAAAATTTTATGGACATTTCTTTGACATTATTATTACTAATAACCTTCAATTTTTAGATACACCATTTTTTATGGTCATATTTCTACCAGGGTGGAAGGCATTTTTCAGGATTCATTCTAAGATATTAATTTCTAATATATTCACGTATTCGCATTGATTTTATACGTATGAGGTGTATCGTAAAGGACGTAGTTTTTATGATCATGTATTATAAAAAAAGCAAATATTTCAAAAACTAAGAATAAATTCTGAAATGAATAAAATAAAAAATATTCTAAAATTGAGAAAAAATTCGGAACCTCTTGTAAATTTTGGCACAGATTACAGCTTGCACAACCTTTATATTGAATATTTTTGGTTTCAATTATTTATCCTTGTGAACGAATTACTTGTCATAACAATTGCCATTGTAAGGATTTCCAGGATCCTACCGACAAAAGAATAAATAATTAATAAAATATATTTTTTCAACCATAACAATAAGTAAGTAAAAATGTAAGACTTCCAACTTCCATTACAACTTCAATATTTTTTTTTACTTAAGCCTTCTATTGTTCATGCACATTATCCACCGACAAAAAAAATCACAATATAAAAAAAAAGCTATGTAGCTCAGAGAGAAGAAAAAAAATGTTAGAAGACAAGATGACGAAGAAGAAGAGAAAAGAAAGAGAGCAAAAAATTTCTCCTCTAGCATGAGGACAATGTCACGATTCTAGAGAGGGTGAGAGAAGGATTCTCGTTTCTGCGTCTTGTGTTGAGGGGGTTGAAATTGTGGGTGGGGAATAGGAGGCGTGTGCAAGCTAAAAGAGAGACTACATATATATATATATATACGTATAAGCGGCTAGGTTCCTCTCTTGGGAAATCAGGGGAGACGCACACTAGAGAGAGGCTATATAGCGCATTTTGCCCACGTGCACGCGTTTGGCATGGGTAAGCGAGTGCGACGGGCACAACCTCTTTGTTTATGCGTCTACCTTTAGTGTACGAGAGAAAAGAACGTTTGTAATATCAATGTATCCTATATGTATGGATATACGCGTGTGTTAGTCTTTCAACTGTTGTCAAACGACGATCGATAGTTTTCTTCCTTTTTTTTTACGTCTTGCTCGATAAATTTGCACCTTATTCGTTGCTTCTTAGCAAAGTATGAAAATGGTGAATTCTGAATAGTCTTAAAGATTTTTAATTTTCTAAATATGCTTGAGTTCACATGAAATACATAAATTAATATTATAATTTTCATATTTTTAAATAAAAAAGAATATTTAATATTCAAATACAAAAAAAAAGTTTTAAAAAATTTAAATTGCTTTATTACATAAATTTTTTTTCAAAAACAACCGTATTTTAATTCATAAATAAAACCAACATTGAATTTCTCGATGTCCTAAAAAAAAAGATGCTTCGTCACATTGTCACTCGTTGCCAACTTTTTTTTCCCTTTTTTTTTTAAAGAAAAAAAAAAGTATAACGACCGCACTTGTAATAGAAAAGAATAAGACCTGCTGCTGTGCCTGCGGGTATATATAAAATCGATTGACATATCTTTTTGTACACAGCACAGTGAGAATCAATGGGAAATAATTTTCTGGCCACGCGTCGGATAATGTGCCTTGTGAAATCCCTGAGAGATGACCGTGTATATCTATATATACCGGAGAATCTCGCGGTAGTTAGGACTTTGATGGATGCTGCGCACGTGACTTTGCTTCGGGCGGATACCACCACCAGACACGGCACTTGTTCACAAGTCGAACTTATCCAATCATGATCAAAGAGTGACTATGGAACATTATTTTCTTTTTATAAAGTAACAAATTTTTTTCTTTCATGGAGTATAATCCTGTAGAATGATCTATGTTCTTTTATGATAGACTTATAAGATTTCTGATAACTTTGTTGCATGTTTTATCGAATAGGATTATTATATATAAATAAAATTCCGTTTTATCTAATAAATACAAAATTTTCATTTACATAATTGGAGATAGTTTATTTTTTAGTATGATTATGTACTTTTTAAATTCGAAATTTTCTTTTATTTATATCTCGTTGAGGTGATTCACTAAGGATGTTGTAAATTAAGAAATTAACAAGACGTCTAATATTAAAGTACTCTACACAAAAGTTTTTTCCCCTTTCAAAAAAAAGAATTAAAAAATGAGAGCACCTCGATTTTTTTTCTTGCTAAAGCATAAAAACGTCAGTATCATTTGTAACGTTATATATAGAGTAGTTTTGGAGGCAAATGACCTCCTTAATCTCAATTATCCTCGCGCTTGCGCACCAACGTAACGCGTAATATTGTTGGAATAATTAAACTTAGAGAACAGAACAATAAAATTCCCTAAAGATATACGCTACTATATAATCCTAAGATCACTCCCATGATTTTTATCCCAACGGAGTTGAAGTGAGCAGATCTCACGACCCTGAAAATCGCAAAATCAAGATCATATGTACAAAAAGAGGACCCAATATATATAAGGGTAGATGGTTATCAAGATATATCCGTGGAAATTGAAAATAAAAGTATAGAAATCTTTTGCTTAATCAAAAGAATAATTTGCGAATTATTGATACCCTACGTTGTTTTGAAAAGATTTAATATGTCATGATGTTTATCGTGTGTTTGTCTTGTTCTTGAGAGGGTTGATTGTTTCATATCTTTTATTCGTAAATGAATATTAAGTTTGATTAAGGGGTCGAATACGCTATACGCGACTGCTGTGTTTGAAATGCATAAACTTCTGTTGACAAAGTTGAGCAAATATTCGGCCAAATATGAATTAAACTTTGATTTGAAATGGCATCGTATTTGTTAATGAGATAATAACATTGTGGCCAGAAACATATACGCAAATATATACTCTAAAACATATACTCTAAAATATGGCTATATTTTGCTGAATATGTTAAATGAACATAAAATTAAAAATTTATTTATTAATACTCTTTTTCCTCAACTTATATTATCATTCTACGAAAAAATAATTAGAGACTTTAATAAAAATTTAACCAGTTGAAACTGGCTAAGCAGATAACCGATGACCAGTTCAAATATACTAAAGAACATAGTAAAACTATGGGTTAACGAATGACTTAATATCAGCTGATGACCTCAATTCATATTGAAAACATAATCTTTAATATCAAAGGAATTGACCGCATCGTTTGTATTTATAAGATTAAAATAAAAATTTAAGATTAAATATTATACATAGTATAAAAACTGATCAATGGACATTTCTTCAATTTTTATATTTTAAGACTTATCATACTCACCAATCACCAATTGACTACATTCCAATATTATATGTAGGGGAAACTGGGGCAAAACGGCATGCTTTTTAGAAATCTTTTAGTAAAAAATAGATAAATAAATATTCGTACCATTAAATACAAAATTTGTTTTTAGTTTACATCTAGATAACTAAAAATTGAGCGAGTTAGTCAAAAAAACATTTGCAAAAACTGTTATTAAAAATTTACGGAAGGTATCCAATTTTACCCCATGAAAAAAAGTTAGGGTAAAACAGAACACTCTTTTAAAAATGAACTTTGAGCAGTTTTTCACGCTCAAAACATAATAAAAAGATGTTAAAATTTGTTTAAGAAACAAACTTTTATTAATAATTTAAAATTAATCTTTTTATTACATAAATTAATACATTTGACATATTTTTTATGTTTTCCATCTAGTGAAAGATCAAATTTTTTGTCTCTTCTACTCTGTCTACTAGGGTTGACCTTAGTATGTTATACAGACCAAAAAGCTTTTTCAGTTCAAACTTTGTACTTACAAATTATTTAGTGGCCGCAGATCTTATGATCATTACATTAAAAAAAAACATGAAATTTCTAAAGTATTCCGTTTTGTCCCAAGGTTCAGAAAAAAGTAATTCTGAATTTTTTATAATAATAAGTAAAATTAAACAACAGAAGTATGTAAAACTGTTAATTATAGTATAAATTTATAAGTTTATAGTATAAATTTATAATGTACTTATTGAATATAGATGTTGCTTAGGAAAAGATTATACTTGCTATGATTTTTACCAACGATTTTTCTAATAATTAAAAACTTTTCAACCTCCAATAAAATCAACACGAGACGATTGTTGACATACCAATCATATGCAAAATAATAATAGGGATTTCAATGAAATTATATAGCTATTTCATAGATGGCACTAGTAGCAGCCGAGAAATTTGGCTATCCCGTTTTATCCCGCTATATCGTTTTTCCCAAGTTTCCCCAATTTCCGCATAATAAACGTATATGCGACAAGTATAAAAAATATTTAAGTCATCGATCCATTAACTTTTTGATCTATACATCCACTCTTCGACCTATAAATCCAAGAATCCATCTATCAATCCAACAACCCATCCATCGACTTGATATATTTTTCCAAATCGAATAAATTAAAAATATACATATAAATGTTCTATTCATTAGTACAACTAAAATAGTGTATTCTAATATCAAAAATATTTCTTATGATGATTAAAATTAATTATTTAAGTTAACTTTATTATTTATTTATTTCATTCATTACATTATTTATATATTTTCATTTTTTTATTTTATTTCATTAAGAAAATAGAATGCTGGAAACGAATTTTTAGCCAGTTCTTAAATTTTCTGGCCAGTGACTGACTAAAAACAGAACACAATTTCTACCCACGGATCGATTAAGCTATTGAGAATATAGATTGTGTATTCAAATTATGTTTCAGCTTAATTAAATATAAAGGAATATAAAAAAGGCAATATTTTAACAAAATTAAAAATTAAAAAGTTAAATACACTTCAATCATTAAACATAAATTCGTTACTTTAAATTTGAATGTAGAAATTAGTTTCAATTCAATTTGATATCTATCTTTATTAGAAATAAAAACTACATTCATAAAATGAATGCTTTTTTATATACCGAATTTTTTTTTCATTATTAAAATTTAAGCTGAAATGTGGAAACAAGTTAAAAGTCTATCATTAACTTTATCTACAAAGCTCAATTACTTTTAACTAAAGCAATTAAAATTAAAGAAAATCAATAAACAAAGGCTGGACAAACACTTAAAGTTTTAAGGATAATAATTCCACAAAAGCTCAAAGAAAAAATATATATATTTTATTTTGTAATCGAGCTGATGTGTACAAATGCACGGTTCTTCTTTTACACTGGTTAATCAAGGATAATGCATTAGTATGTGTATACGTGCGTGCGTGTGTGTGTGTGTGTGTGTGTGTCAAGCTTGTGCAGCTCCTCTAGCGTTCTATTTATGCCACGCATGATAAGCACGGTAATAACTTCCCTAGGGAAGCTCTTTCTCTTTCCTCATGTCAGAATATAATCCATGTTTCTGTTTCTGCGGTTCTGTGTATGTATATATATATATGCATTGCATATACGCGCGAGTACATATTCTCCCTCGCGGCTTTATAACGTCCAGTTGGTAACCTCGTTAAGCTTACGACTTGTAACTTTACAGTTTAGTCTCACGAATATATAGCTTTGTGCTGTATTAATATTTGTTTAAACTAATTAGATAATAAGTTTATTCGTTCAAAATACATTTTTTACTTTTTTTCATAATTAATCGTAGAAATTTTTTGGATAGCTAATAAAAGTAGAATAAGTTTTTGTTTCAATAAAGTTAATTTCAAAAATTATAGAAGGCAAATTTCTTTTTGTAAATAAAGTTGAATTTTAAAAATGCTTTAATTAGCTAAAACAGAGTTTTTAAGTCTCATTTTGCTTCTTTACTAAAAAAAAATTGCGCTTGGTAAAAAAAAGATATTTTTTGGAATGCGGAAATGTGTGTGTATGTGTGTATGAGTGAGCATGCATGAACATTTCCAGTACGGCTGAACAAATTTTAATCTAACTCAACGTATTTTTCTTATTTTTTTGGAAAGATAAAGATTGACAAAATTTTTTACATTATTTGATGCAATTCCGATTGATGTTGACTTTTTCATTTTTGAAAAGCAGGTTCTTCAAATTTTTCATATTATTTTTTGCAATATTGTTAAATAAATTTTGAAATATTTTGTTTGCTCATCATTTCTGTCAAAAATTTTCTTGATAACCATTATCGTTCTTTTATAATGTAGGAAAATATTGTTTATAATTCATGATTACCAGTTAAGTGATAATTAATTTAAATTTTGATTTGTTAATAAAATAAATAAGGGTTAACGTTTAGTTGAATTGTTATTTATTTATTGCATAGTTTTGGAAATAAATTTTTGAATAAAATCGTTTTGCAATTTAATATAAATTAATATTTCATATATGTTGAATGAGATTGTTGATATTGGTTAACTTCTGAACTTATTGAATTTTCAGAATACATAAGGTGATATTTATAATAATTTGTTTTTTTTAGTTATTGTATGTTGCTAATGGCTTTATTTTTTTTTTAAATCTTGTATGGATCATTTTATTTATTTTAAATCTGATTAAAAAATCAAAATGAAATTTAAAAAATTTTTTAAAAGATTTTTGAAAGTAATTATTTTGAAAATTGATTATTTCATATTTATTTCTATATTATTATATTATTTACTTTTATAATCAGCGAAACATTCACAAAAATGATAGGTTACATTTATTAAAATAATGTTAAGTTTGTGAATTAAAATTAAATTTTTCATTTTTTTCATTTTGTATTTTATTGTAAAGAGACAATTTTCCCAACAAATATTTCATAAGTTGTATGATTCTCTATAACAGTTTGTGATAATATTTTTCGGATAGCAATTATAAATATAATAATTATTAAATTAAATATTTGTAATTATCCTGGTATTAATTGAAACGCCTTGTATTACCATTTTATGACCAGTAGAAATGGAGATGCTCTTTTTTAACATTTTATGGCCATTTCATTGACATTATTATTACTAATAACCTTAAATTTGTATATACACCATTTTTTATGCTCACATTTCTACCAGGGTAGTTTTGAAAAAGATGCTTCTTATTTACGTATTAGAATTTTCAATTTATAAATTAATTTTATAAATTAAAATTTGAAGAAATTTAGTATTTATGCAATGATGATAGCTTTCTTACTTCCTCAAAGAAGCATATGTACATTTGATGTTAGAATTATAAATATTTAGAAGATTTATCTAAAAGATATCTTATAAAAACATTGCAAATACTAAACGTATAGTTCATTATTTAAAAATAACTTGTGTATTTGATACACAAGTCATTGTTTACAAAAAATATGTGATTAAATTAAATTTGAATGTTATACATTACTTAATAATTTACCCAGATTATTCAGTATTTGTCGGCAAAATGCATCTATTTTTCCTGGAATCAATTATTTATGAAAAAAAAGAGTTTTATTCAAGCTAAGATTTGAAAAGGACTTAATCGCAATAAGGCAACCTATAGGGCTCTTGTGTTTAAATTAGTGCAGTCGTAAACTTTGCATAATTACGAAATTGCCCAACACAAAGTTCAAGCAGAATCGGGGGGTTCCGAAAGCACGTCATTTCGGCAAGTATCGTCGTTTTAGCACGTTTAATAGCATTACCGGCATATCTTCTTTATTAAACGTGTTTTCTTGTGCTAGAAGCAAATCTTTTTTAGTTGTTTGAGGGAAGATTAAAAATTTACGATCGGACCAATGAATAAAGAAAATTTAATATCTTTTTATTTTCGTAAATAATAAATCTTGTGCCTTTAGTTTTAGATAATCTTTATGCGTTAGTTTTTTTTTTAATTTTGACATAACATAAAGATAAATTTTTATGTTATTAGAATGAAATATCAAAGATATAAATTTGGGATGATAATAAAAGTGCATTATATCGGTTGATCAACACGCACTTTTACGAAGTTACTTACACGCAAGAATTTCAAGTAATGAATTGAAATAATAAATATTGACTGTTTTTCAATGTTTTTATATTCGCGGGATGATTTTTTAATGCATTATTTGATTATTTTAATCAATATTTATTTTTTATTAAATTTTCATTTTTTTCGTTGATTAATAGAAATTTGAACATTAAAAATGGTGTAAACAACAATTTATGACCATTGTCAATAGTAATATTTTGTCATGTCAATATTGGCGAATAAATGGCAATTTTTTGCTGAATCTGCAGAGCTCAAATTTTTTGGTATATTGGTTAGCATCTTATAGGCAAAAAATGCTAATATAAAAATGTTGTTCAAAATTTTTGTATTTAGCCAAAAAAATAGGCATTTTAAGTAAACGGAGAGAAAAAATCAGTAACAGCTATCTAAAAATTAGGTAAACTGTGGACAACTTTTTTTGACTAGTTATATAACTTTTTAGTAATGAGTCCTTAATTTTTCAGATCATAGGTAAAATCATAACCTCACTTTTGCCACGTGGCGAGAAAATATAGATTAGTATTTATTCACATTCCTTCGTCAATGTTTATTTTTATTGGAATTTATAAAAATAAAAATAATATTAAATTTAATTAAAATAAAAATATGAAACGCAGTACGAAACGAGTATAAAAATATCGTTTTTTAAAATAATAAATGGAAAATTTTATTAATCGTTTAAAAATAACCTCTAACAATCCGATCACAACTCAAAATATACGCGCGAATATATTAACAAAAGTGATTCTATTAATGATTAATGATAACTTTCAAGAAAAAACCTTAATAGAGCACAATTTGATAGACTCTACTGTTAACTATCTATATTCAAATAATAGTGGATCAGACTCAACATTTTATTAGCATTTTTTAGCACTATGAAGGTTGAAAAAAACGTTTCATATTAGTTCAAATAATGGCCATAAAACATTCCCATTTTCTGCTCTTCACTTTAAAGAAATGGCCATAAAATGGTAGAAAAAGCGTTTCATTTTCTACCAAGGAAATCACTGATTTTATTACACCGATAAAAGATACTTTTTATTCTTTGAAATCATCAAGTTTAACATGAGGTCGTCAGTGGCTCAGTTGGTAGAGGGATGGATTCGTAATCGCAAAGAGCTGAGTTCGAATCTCGCTTCCGACCAATTTATACAAGCACCGCTGTACGTTACAAGTGCTTTGTTCACAAAAACACTGCAAACCTTCGTCGCTAATTAGCATCGTAATGATAGTATTAATAAAGCGACGCGTTAAATAAAAAAAAATCATCTTTGTTTTTCATGATCAATTTCATCATCTTCTCATAGAGAAAGCATTTGTATCGGTAAAAAATTTTTTTTTCTATTTTTTCATTAATTTGTACATATTTGGACTCTAACATGGCGAGAAGCTTTTGAAAATTTATTTTTTTTAGTGTAGTTTTAATTTTAGAGCCATTTTAAACATTTTTTTTTAATTTTTGAAAAAAAAAATTTTTAAGTAATGCATGAGTTACATAAAAGATATTGGAAAATATTGTCTATGAATAATTTTTTACGTTGAAATCACATTTTAAAAAGTAATATCAAATCACTCAAACTCAATGAGCTCTATGAGAAAGCATTGCGCCAAAGCACTTGGCAGTGTTTTTTTAATATGTACGTTTCACATCTTTTTGACTAAAATACTTAATTGTAACTAAATTATAAGCTGTATTGTTAAAAATTTTTTCTTTAATTGACTTTTATATTAATAAGTGTAAACATTTAATCGGACTCCAAGGTTGATTATACAAAATCCTTGTTAAAAGAATCTGTTTGAAAATTATGGAGAAATTAAAGACTTAAATAGATTTTGTATATATAATACACGTTAACAAAAATTGAATTTTTAATTTGTAAATTTTCATGATAATTTGATGTACCTATAAATTTTTAAATTCGATTTTTTGAGTGCTTTTTCCAATTGGGAGAATTCAATCTTAATTTTTATGAAGAAATTGTAATTAAAATTTAAGAGTTCTTATTGAGGTTTATGCGTATTAACATCGGCAGTGATTTTTCAGAAGAATTTTTGAAAATCAAATAAAATATAAGTCATAAATTTGGGAAAATTGAGCATTAAATCTAAAGGCCCCTTTTTTATAATTACAAATAACATAAGATATCCTAAAGTTGGTTCAAAATCAATGATCCATAAACTATGATATTCTTTTAGAAAATAATATTTTCAAAATTTAATTATTTATTTATTAGCTTATAAAATTCTAGAAAGTATTTTTTAAAGTTCTGTTACGGACAGTTGATAACATCGTCACTTGAAGATTTTGAAACTCGTGTAAATGCATAAAAAAAACATTATACTACTATTTAACAAAAAACAGTGCTTTAGCATAAGGCGCAAGTAAATAGTTGACGGTAGCTATATTTTTCCTTTGAAAGTATCATAAGTAACGAAGCGCGGGTGTTGTTGCGCGCCAAGGTGTACAGATGCTAGAGGAAGAAAAGATTTTTAACAGTCGGGCGTCGATTTGTAAAAAGGGGGCCTTTGGGGGTATTGTTGAAATCACGAAAATTTACAGACACAAGAGCTTTTTCTCTTTCTCGTACGTATATGTAGTCATCGTTATAGTCTCTTTCTACGTTTCGCTTCACTCAACACACACATACACACATTTATCCGTATAACCTACAAAAGTCAATGCTTAAAAGTAGAAAGGAAGAGATATATGGAGCAGTATTACTACTATAATCCGTCCCCCTTTCTTTTTTTTTCTCCCTTTTTTTTCCTCTCCAACGTTGGCGTTCTAATCAACGGATGCGTGTACCTATTAGAGTCGCTTATTGTGCGTGGGTGTATAGCGGAATACACAGAGAGAGAGCCATATAAGATCTTTCTTTTTACCTCTCCCTCTTCTTTCTCTTTTTTTTGCAACCTGACTTGGTGTATCCTTCCCCTTTTTAGTTGTATGTGTCTTTGTAAGCATGACGGGTATATGTTGCTCTTCAACAATGGGACCCAACAACTAAGGGTGATTTTTACTGAACAAGCAAACATGTACGTATATCTATATGCTCGTCACTCGTCACGTCCGGTTATGCCTGACTTCTTTTTTGTTCTTTATAACTTTCTCGCTTTCTGGACTTATACATCGAGCTGGAAACGCACAGACACTCACACATATGCATATGTACAAACTGTTGTTTTTTTTCCTCTTTTTGTACCAAGTGAGAGCGCAACAGTGAAAAATGATAAAAAAAACGTGGAAATTGTGGACATTGATTATTGAAACATGTTGCTGGATAGCTTTTGTGTTGATAATATTGATCTTGCAAGAGATTACCGAGATAGAAAGAACCATTCAATATGGTTGTATATTTTAATATTTATTGTAGTGTCAGTCATTATATAGGGTATTATTATAGGTTGTATTTTCAACTTTAGTGTATGTGGTAAAAAAAATATTTTATATTATACCTTACTTATCTTTCTAGGTCTTTAACAAGAAGCAAAGTTTTATATGAACTTTCAATATTTATTAATTAAAATCTGGTTACGAAACTATTTAAAATATAGAGTATAGTTACATTTTGAAAATTGTATGGTAGAGTTTTAACTGAAATTTTTAATTGACTTTAAAAAGATTCATCAATTCGCTTTTAAATAAACTAACGAAATTTTCGATTAATTGAAATTATTTAATGTTTATATAGTCATACATTAAAAAAATATTTACAAGAGCTTATCTTCAGATCTCGAAAAGTATGCAAGTCATAGAATAAGGTTTCTGGTATAAAAAAAACATTTTAAATACTAATGATGCTTCTTGGGGATCTTAAACGTTCTAACATTGTAAGGGAGTGCTTAATGATGGAGCTGAATTTTTCATATTAAGTACTTCACCAAACTTACGTTTTTTATTAAATTTACACAATTAAATTATTTGAATAACAATTTAAAATTAATTATAAAGATGGCAAATAATAAAATCAGCAATACTTCATTAATATTCAAGCAAAGAGATCAACAGCGGGACAAAGTTTAATTTTAAATTAGTACGTACACTACCCTTCAATCATACAAAAATTATATACCATATAGAACCCTAATTTACACACAAGTCAGTCAATAGTCAAACCTTTTCAAACATATCGGCGTTACACTCGATACCATCAACTACTCAAAAAATAAAACAACCCCCTTATTACAATGATCCGACTAATTCCAAATCGAAATGGACAAACCAAACATGCTCATCTTCTCGCTATCTTTTTTAGCTTGATGCAACTGTATGTACGATAACATCTCATTATAAAAATTCACCCTCAATTTATCCCGTACCTTTTGTTGTACTTATATTTGTAGAATTGCGTAAAGCTGGAGCTTGTTTTGCGCTTTGACACCAAAAGAGTCAGCATGTACGATAAGCTTTATATATACATCGGATGCATAAAGGCAATAACAACAACAACGAAAAAAAAGGGAAAAGAGGGGTTTGTATAGAGAGAAAATGTTAAAGACTTATTAGAGCAGTTATCTTCTAGATCGCGCATCTGCCGTAGCACGCACGCTGAATCACCAAAAATGGTGATGCGTTCGCGTGTTACGGGATATATATTACCTATATACTTCGGTCAGCTGGAAACCTTTTTTTTTGAAAATATATGGTTTTATATAGGATCGTTAAATGTGTAGGTGGAGGACGACACGCGCTTATGCCCTGTTTTTGATTATTATTATTATGGATGTTGTTACCATTTTTAACTTTTGGACTATTACGAGGTCTATATACCCTGTCAACTTTAACGATGATTTGTTGCGGCTAACTTTAATTATATAATGATGAGCTTGTACTATTAAAACTAAAATCTTTTTTAGTTTTAGGGTTCGATTAAATTGTTTCGTTGTTGTTTGAAAAATAAATCAATGATTAATGGACAAAAATTTTCATTCATTTTAAAAATGGAATGTTATTGTATATTTAAAATATGAAAAAAGTGATCAATATTAAAAAATATTATGTGCATGAATTTTTTTATAAATATATCTTCTCTAGTCAACGTAAGTTAAAATGGCACTTATCTAGAAATTCTTTAAACAAATGTCTTAGATAGGTGACATTTTAACTTACGTTGACCAGAAATTCTGTCCAGAATATGGCCAATTTTTTACCAAAAAATACAGTCCTTTACTATTTATGTTTTAAATTTAAATTTTAATTCTTCAATATACTATGAATCTTGAATATACTATTGAAATGAATTTGTATTGAAAATTATTGAATTTTAGACTAGGATAAGATATTGCTCAAAATCAATATTTAAGAAGCATTACCAATATTTTAAAAAAGCAAAAATTCAACAAATTCGACATTCGTAGAAATAATTCATAAAAGCACTTGAGCATTCATAACTTGACGATCCCATGAGAATTTCAACCCTCTCAGAAGCCTGGTTATATTTACAATGCGGTTCTCGCTTGTATATATGTATATATTAGTTATATATGTCCTTTGGCCATATTCAGGTGGAATATGAATCGAGGACAATGTTTGTCGCTTGAGCTGAAATTGCCGAGGGCGCGCGAAGCGCGCCCGAGGTAGATTTCTGCTCAAGCGGCAAACATTGTTCGAGATTCAGATTCCACCTGAATAAATGGCCAAAGGACATAGATGATTTTATGTCCGAAGTAGGCCGTATGAGGAAATATAACTTATTAGTTGAAAATATTAATCTTTTTTTGAATACTTTTAAAATTAAATTTTAGTTCTATTGATTTTTTCTTTTGTTTCTTAGATTGACATTTTGTAATGAGTATAGCTGCTGTCGAAGCGCGAGTCATTTTTTTTTCACTAACCTACGTTCAATATGATTGCTCTTTGACATATTGAACGAAACATAGTAGGATCGGTGATGCCATATTGATTTCTCCTGAGACATATTGAGACTCAATATGTCTCAGGAAGACATATAATTCTTGCAATAAGTCGAGGAGCGCGTCTGAGACATATGGGATGCCAATACAAATTTAGCATCCTCTTTACATACTGACACGAATACGGCCTACGAGGACATAAAGATATATATTACCCTTAACGTGAACTGCTGTTTGATCTTATTATTTCATTGCGCAAAACTAAAATACACTTTGAACATAGCCAATACGTATATGTGTATATACAATTTTGTTGTTGTTGTTGTGTTTACCAAAAGGGAAGCGTATGTACGCGTAGATCATATAACAGTAGTGTTTTACGCAATTTTTTTTGTCAAAAAAAATATACACATACGAAAGTTATGGGTAAAAAGTAAAAAGAGCAGCATTGAAAATTTGAAATTCAGCCGTAGGCTTGTTGGTACAACGTGATCCTTTTTCTGGTGTTTGATCTGGAATCCCTTGACTGATCGGTTCTCATCGTTCCTGTGAAATTATACGACTTATTCGCTTCTTTTTAGTTAAAATTTATATTTATTATTTTTAATAAATAAATATTAAAACGTTGATAGTTTATGATATAGCTGAGTAAAAATATTTCTACGTAAGTTAAAAAAATACCAAATAATAACTTAAATAAAATAAATAAAATAAGTGATATAATTTAGTGATAATATAAATAAAATTGGTTATCTCATATGCAATTTAATATTAATAAAAAATCATTGGAAAAATATGTGAACTAAGAGCTAATTATCAAAGAAAAGGTAAAAAGAAATCAAAGTTATTTACACAGTCTCGCAAGAAGACGTGCTGAAATATCAAAGAGCTCTTAATTCAAGAGGAAAATAAAAGTATAAGTCAGTGATTGGTCGCGTGTGTGACTTCGTCATCTCTCGCATTGAAGTATATGTTTGGCCCCGATTACTTATCCATCTTAACCGTATGCACCGCAAAATTCACTTATGTACGTTATATGCGGAAGGGAAGAAGAAAAAAGGCGTAACGAGCGTTTACGCCGCAAAGCAAACGAATTCAACTATAAGCAAGTTAAGTTTTAGAAGCTATACATACATACGCACGTATATACGCAAGTAAGCAAACATTGACTTGTTCAATCATTTCGATCTCCTTTATTTCTCTCTCGCTCTTTCTCTTTTATCCTGTCGTCGCTGTTGCGCACGTTATAAGGGGTGTATAAAGAGTCAGCGGTCGCCATCTGTCCCCCACTGTGTGCGTGTATATATATATATATATATAGTTTGCTGCTTCGAGAAGGGTATAAGAGAAATTGAAATGAAAACAGAAAGCAAGGGATAGAGAAAGAGAAAGAGAGAGAGAATGATGCTTCTTTCTCGTATATAAAGTCTATAGAGGATGAAAGGGGTGTCAATGAGGGTTATTAGAGGACGATATGCGTATGTACTTTGTTTTCGATTTTTTTTTCGGGGGTATACTTTTTATCAAGCGTAAAGAATCAGCTGGTTTTTATGTATCACTGATTTTTTTTTTGATTTTCGGTTTTTTTTTGTGAAAGGAATTTTTAAGGGAAGGATCTTAGAATGCGTGGTTTTATTGTAAGGCGTGAATTTCTGAAAAGGTAGTTTCAGTATGGATGAATGAACAGATTTTTTTAATTTTTGACTTCGTGAATCCCTTTTAAAATCATTTTCAAACAATCCCAAGTACAGATAAATTAGAAAAAGAACAATAAATAATCATTCAATACTTTAAAAAAAAATTTTTAAGTACCATAAATGTACTATTAAATCAATGAAAAAAGTTAGCTTATTACTAATTTTAAACTTGGAATAGAAACCTCACTGTTCACGCGCGCAAACCTACTCGACTTTGCTCATATCCTGGTATACAGTTCCGATAAAAATTCCATTTTTTCCAAGCAATGATTTTACTTGAAGAACCTATCAAAAGAGATATATGCGAGTTTGTATTCCTTGATCATACTATAAGTGGCTCACTTGGTAGAGTGATGGATCCATAATCTCGAGGTCCCGAGTTCGAATCCCACTCTCGGCAGCCTATCGATGCAAGCACCACTGTACGTTACATATGCTTTGTTCACAAACACACTGATGATTTTCATCGCTAATTAACATCTTAATAATAGCATCAATAAAGCGACGTTAAATAAAATAAAAAATAATTTAAGGTAATTAAAAATTCAAATGAAATTTGATATATTATTTTTATAAAATATTTATTTAAAATCATAATTTCTCGTTAAATTTGATGTTTTCCATAAATTTATAGAGATTTAATGTGATTTCGCAAAGAAAATAGAATTATATTTATTTTTTGGGTTTGAAGTAGAAAATTTAGGATCAAAATTCTTAATCTAATGAAATAGGAACAATTATTTTTCAGAAGTAACACCAAAAGTTAAAATTTTTGAAGATTTTCTAACATGTTTATAGCGACTTATTATTATTATTATTTTATAAACTATAAATACAATTAATGAACACATAATGGTAACTAATAAAAATTGAAAGTCTTTTCTGCAATTATTTTTTTATTTTTACATTTTTTTCTGCTGGGTATTGAACTAATGTATTACGATATCCATAAATAAGTTTACGTATTACTGATGATGACTAAATTTAATTTTTTCAAATCCCTATTACAAATCCCTGATGAACAAAATGGACATATAGTTTCAACATCATCGCAAATCGCCTTTATCGCTCGTATTGTTCCTTTCTTTCATTTTTTTTTATTATTTATTTTAGTCTCACAATGACCGGAAGCCCAAGAAATTCTCGAAGCGAATATATAGGGAAAAGAATATCGAGGGCTTCGCGGATATATGCTCGACCATAAATGAAAGAAAGAGAACGAAAAACATTAATAGAAAAAAAAAAGAAATAAAGCCTGTTGGATATACCCCGGGCTTGATTAAACTCCCTTGATTGAGCGCCACTGATTTTTTCGAACAGCAATACGCCGATTAATAAAAGGGGTACATTATGCGTATTCATTTTCTTTCTTTTTTTTTGCTTCCTTGATAGATAGGTATTATAGATTTTCGCTATTGTGTTCTTTTTGCTTAGCTCAACTTGTTATTTTCCCTTTTTTTATAAAAATTAATTTACTTTTTTGTTAGGGTTAAAAATTTTAAACAAGTAATAAGTGATCATTATATCTGTTACATTTTTCTAACACTTAGTTTCTTATACATTATTAGATAATAGAGGTCTCAATGGCTCAATCGGTAGAGTGATGGATTCATAATCTCGAGGATTCAAGTTCGAATCCCGCTCTCAGCCGATTTATACAAGCACCACTGTACGTTACATGTGCTGAAGTTCACAAACACGTTGATGATCTCGGTCGCTACATAGCATAGCAATTATAGCATAAATACAGCGACGTTAAATAAAAGTTAAAAAAAACAATTAATTAAGAGCATGTACTATTGATTGAAATTTTTTTTAATTTTTAGTTTAAAATTCATCATTGGAATTGCTAATGGTATTCAATATGAGGGTGTATAAGAAAATATGTATATATTATTATAATTATGTAGTATGATTCATTGATTCTATTATTTAACATTGAGAAAAATGTACATAAAGAAAAAAAAAGAAAACTAACGAAAAATGTCTGAAAAAAATTTTAATCACTTTGAACGATGCTCTCAAGCGTGTTTACACTTAATAAGCAGGTCGGATCAACAAAGGCTTTTAGAACTTAAAAAGTAAAAGAAGCGAAAAAAAGGCGTATAAAGAGTATACACGGCGGCACGTGTTACGCGTTGCTCGTCATTTGAAGAAAAAAAAGCTCTTGTCGGTCACGTGTTGACTCGTGTTATACAGGATGTCACGGTTTTGTCGCGCTTAACACCTCTTTTTTTCTCTCTCTTTTTATACCTATATAATACGCGTGTCGGAACTTTGCGGTAAAAGCATGGGCGTTTCCTTTTTCCTGGACAATGAGAAATGAATATTTCGTTATTTTTTTTGTTGCCTTAAATGTACGCCCAAAGATTGACGATTTAGACTAAATAAATGGCAGCTTAATAGATTTGCTCTACATTGTGCTGTTCAATGATATTGTTTTGATGTTTTACTTTTCATTATTTTTCATACAATGTCTCGATTTGATTGTGTAATGATGTTGGTATTATTTCGATTGTTTATTTTAGTTAAATGGATAACAAATTGAAATTAATTATCGAACATACTTTAGAGTGAATTGCATTTCAAAAATTTACTACGAAAAAGTATTTTACAACAGAAACAGTTATGCATTATTATTAATTTACTTAAAAAATTATTCTCCAAATTTGTAATGGTTGTTTTTATCTTCTTTCCATTTATTTATTGATTTAACGAAAAATTTCGAAATGTTTTTCTTTTTTAAAATTTATTTTTTAGCAAAATTAATTTTTCATGTATAACAAATGAAAAAATATATCGATAAATTTAAAATTTCTTTCTTCTTCAATAAATAAAATTCAATCACTTTATAGTTTCGAATTTATAAATACCACAGAATGTAAAATTTATTATTATTTAAAGTATTTTATTTTTCATGAATTAAACAGAAAAACGTTTAACAAATTTACAAATATTATTAAATTTGAACTATAAATAATTGGATATAAATTAAACAAAAATATTATTTTAAAATAATATTTAATGAATAATGGTATAATTTTAAATTATCGTTCAATTTATTCCTTTAGTAATTACATATAATAAAACATCATTATTAATTTATCTCTATCTATAGAAAAAATGCATTATACACATATTAAGCAAAAGTCATAAAAACAAAAATCTTAGTTTGAACGAAAATTGTCATAGCTTCGGAAATAGTCCGTGATAAGTGAATTTACTCTTTTGAACAGAAGCTTCCACGGTCAATTTGGCGCCTGTTCTATATATATATACATTGAATAGACAATCCCGAACACTCATAAATTCATAGAAACGTCAAACTCTCGCGTTCTCTGCAGGGATTTCGCATATACATAGCACATATATACTATATAAATGCTTCCCCCGCGTTTTGTTTGTGGCTCAGCAGGTATGCATTGTGTTTTCATATATATACATAAGTCTATTTTGCCTATGTGTATATAAAATGAAAGCTGTTCAAAATGTTACGAATAAAATTGAAAAGCATAACGGAGTAGTGTACTGTTTGTATCAAAAAGTATAAAGGATATCCTTTGTTCTTGGTCCTAGACATCGTGAGGCTCTATTCTTTTATTCTTATATATCTATATTAAATGCAAGGAAAAAATATTTGTTGAGATATATTAAGAGCAAGAAAACAGTAATGTTATTTTAGTTTTTAAAGATCCAGGTTTTGTTAATGACATTTTTTTTAAAGAATCATGCGGTGTCAAATATTTAAATAGTCATGTATTTCATTAAGTTTTTTGATTAACTTTAAATTTCATCGTAATTTCTAAAATGTGGTACTCTGCTTTTTCGTAATTTAAAAATTAATATTTAATCCTTTTTACTTATTATACTAAACAGATGATAAAATCATCCATAACTTTGACAGTTATTAAAATTTTATCTAGGTTCAGGGAGCCATTAAAAATTTTTCTGTGTAATATTAAAATTCTGCATTTAAGTCACTTCATATTTTTAAGTATTCAAAAATCATGTATTTTACTATGTTTGATATGCATATGTAAATTCAAAACATTTGATCTTAAAAGATTATGAAATTCAGTTTTGGGAACTTTGCGACATGTTTTAAAATTGAATGATTATTTATTAAGCAATAAGGTATAAAAATACAAAAAATTTATACGGTTAATTATATAATTTTTTCTAATAAAATTAATCTTATCATGCGATTAAAAAACATGTTATTTTTATTTAATAATTTTAAAAATAATCATTAAGAAGTCTTTTAATTACGATAAACGAAACGGATACTTGTTGAATTGAGGACTTTTTAATGAATAGCGTAAGAACGATATCTTACACGCACATATGTGAAAGTATTAAACGAAGGGATAACTTATGCATTTGGGTTATGAACCTGACCACAGCCATGAACTCACGATAAAGTACCAGAGAATGAAGAAACAGAGAGAAAAGAGAGATAATCTCTCGATATTTTCCAAGAGTCCAAGTGCCATAGAACTTGTAGAGAAAAAAAAAAGACAAATGGCAAGTATGGAAAAGTGAGCGAAAAGAAGATACGCTTGGACGCGAAAGCAAAAAAAAAGGAAAGAAATAAAAGGCCGAGGGAGCAATTATCTTAATGGAGTTGTGGACGCCGGCAAACTTTATCGATTTACCGTGTGGCTCTTTGCTGTTGCAATTCACGTACAAACGTACGTCCTTTTTCCCATGAGCTTGATAGAAATATATACAGCAAGAAAAAGTTCATATTTTTAATTCTTTTTTTTTTAATAAACACATTTTTTCTATTAATATAAATATAATTCTTCAAGAAAATATTTGGTTTAACAAATTTTTATATTTATATACGTAGTATATAAAAAAAGCTAATATTCTAATAGAAACTTTTTTTAAAGTTTTTTCAAATACCAATAAAATTTTTTATTTTTAATCCAAAAGTTTTAAAAATATTTTGATATTATACTTTTTTACGTTAATAATAAAAAGTATGACTTATAGATATTTCAAAATTTTTAAAAATAAAAATAAGAAATCTGGAAAACTGCAACGTCTGGAATATTACAATTTTTATGTAATATATTACCTGAAGGTCGTTTTATATTACGATGATTGATTATTAAATTATATAACATAAATAATTTGATATTATACATAGTGTAATATATTGTACTAGATATTTCATATGCATATACATTGGTAAAAATACAATACTGTATATCTTTTAATTAAAAAATAAAATTTTCTTAATACAAATTTATTTGGCATAAACACGTTTTATTGTTTATTTCAAAAAGAATTTTTTTTGAAAATTTAAAGGATGCGACCGAGTTAGTATTGACATCAAATTAATTTTATATACGAAAAAAATATTTTTGTTCATTGTAGAAGGTTGCTATTAGAAACTAAAAAATTTTCTGTAAAGAGCAAAATTATTAATGCGTGCTCTTGATTAAAAATTTTATTTTTGCCAATACGCTTTTAAAAAAAATATTCTACGAATTTAGTGAAATTTTGTTAAAATTCTACAATTTAAATAAAAAATTTTGATATATTTGCAGTTAAAAATTGCGCTATGAATTATAATAATCTTTAAGTTGCAATGATTCTTAAAATTCAAATCCCAATACACTCATCCAGCAATCAATTTTCACATTGAAAAATCAATCGAGTATAAGCAATGAACCGATTTGCCAAAAGTTAAAACGAGAACCCCATCTGCAAAGTACATACGAACAAATCACGTTGAATGGACACATGTTTCCTTGTAGTTTGTAATCAATCATCGATTGATTTATCTTCCTTTTTTTCGTTTTCAATATATACATCGAACGAAGCAAGTGCGAATCGTACGCGTGATGTATAACATAAAGATTTTTCCGTTTTAGAAATTGTGCTTTTCATCGTTTCCAATGCCATTTCATAGGCCTTTACTAAAAGGAGGGTTGATCCTTTAGCGGTTAGGAATGAACAATCCATTTCGCTTATACACTAAGAACAAAAAAAAAAGAAATGATCCACGTGTCAAGGCACGTGGCCAACTGGTATATGGTATATACACGTGTATGTACCAACTGCTCTATGTGCATGTACCATGTGCTACGTATAAATACACTTGAAAGTCTATGACCGCTCACGCCCAAGGAGGCACGCGAAAGCATAATGTGCAATCTCTTCTCTCTCTCTCTTTCTTTCTTTTTTTTTCATGCAATAGGTTTGATAGAAAAAAATAAGATACGATGGAGAGGCAATGACTTCAATATACATTGTAAAAGTTGAATAAAAAGTTTGTTTTGTTATTTTTGTTTTGTATTGTTACATGTTTTGTCAAGCCTTAAGTTTCTAAAGCTGCTTGAAAGCTATATATAGTGTGTGTATGTAAAAGTTTGTATATGTAAAGTGTGCATAAAGTTTTATTCCATGAATATCTAGTAGTGTTTCTCTGTCTTTTATTTATGTTAATCAGGAAGGACGGTTGAATTGAATTTTTTTGGGACTTTTGTTTTGCGGTTTTGTATGGTGTATATGTTTTTGATTGACGCTGGCTCATATTATTTGTTCCATTGCTTTCGTATTGAGTCCATGATATTTGATAATGTATAATCATAAATTTGTATGAGTTATGAGAAAATGATAGTATACGAAAAAAAGGATTGTCATGAAGCTACACTGAGAGAAATCCTATAATAAATATAACTATAGATTGTATTCAAAATTACTATATTATATAGTACGAGTGGGACATTTCTGCATTATAACAAATTTTACTATACTAGAATTATCTGGCGCGCTATAGCGCGCATATATCTTTTCTTACATTTCTTTCACATATACTTTTTTGAAAGAAATCATCAATATTATTTGTAATGACCGTATATAAAAAACCAAGTTAATATTTATATTTGCAGAAATGGTATTGATTATTTCACAATCCGTAATTATTTGTTAATTTCATATTTTTACAGTAATTGTGCATCAAATTTTGGTATTTTGATTATAGATAATAATATAGATAGTAATCTTATTACATTTACAATGTAATTTTAACATCACTGATATTTACATAAAGATTGTGAAGAGATCAACAATAGCGTTGATGAAAGCTAGAGAATAATAAGAATCATTAATTACTAATCTCTGCCCAGTTATTTTCTATCCTGGTTATTAATTAAAAATCGATATTAAGTCTTTCAATTTAAACACTGAACTTCTGCTGTATATAAATATATATGTATCATATATATATAGAACTTATCTAGCGCATTTGCGTACTCATGTTTCAGTGTTCATGAATTTTTTTAAATGCTTTTTTTAAAAATTATTAATTAATTATTTCAGTAAAATAATTCTTTATATACATAATTTTTTACTTTAGTATCTTGCCTTTGGTTTCCAAGATAAACTTTTACTGAACTCCAAGATCTTGCTCTTGACATTGCTACGTAAAGTTGTCCATGGTTAAAAACATCTTTTCGAAGATCAATACCAATATTTTTAAATGTTTGACCCTGAGATTTATTAATAGTCATGGCAAAAGCTAATTTAACAGGGAATTGTCTTCTCTTAAAAGTAAATGGATAATCATTTTCACTATATAGTGTAATACGATTAAGAAAAACTACATTATTACTTTTGTCACCTGTTAAAATTCTACATTTTAATAAATGATTTGAGAAATCTATAATTTGTAATCTAGTACCATTGCACAAACCTTCACTAATGCTTATATTTCTTATTAACATGATAATACAATTTTTTCTTAAACACAACTTATATGGAGGTAAACTTGATGGGTTTAGAGAATTAAGATATTCTGGTGAAAGAATATCGCTCAATTCTCCATTGTTACAATTTTCAGTGCTGTCTATTCCTGTATATACATGCTCACTGTCTTTATCTAATAAATCAGTTACTTGTGTATTTAGATCGTCTACATCAGCATTTCTAGCTGATAATATAGCACATTTACTCATTTCTTCAAAATTTTTATCTCGAATAAGTTGACCAAATATAGTTTCAACAATGCACATATTTTGTGGTAGTACACAGTGTTCTGGAAGATTTATGAAATGGTCTTGGTCGTTTAATGTTCCATTACCAACTTCTAACAAAAATCTTGCAAACTCAACTTCGTCAGGCAAAACTCTCATATTTATTGTTAAATTAAATTTTGTAAAATGTCTCCATAATACACTATATTTTATAGAAAGGTTCAATATTTCACTACGAGTTCCATGAACTTTAATTGGAAGTAATTGTCTAAAATCACCACCTAAAATAATAATTTTACCACCAAATGGTAAATCATTATTCATAATATGTTGCAAAGTTCTGTTGGCAATTTCTAAAGCATATCTTGGAGCCATTGGTGCTTCATCCCAAATAAAAACTTTAGTTTCTTTTAAATATTGGCCTTCTTTTGACTGCATCTTAATATTAGAGGAAGAATCATTAAACATGGGAACTGGTAGTCCAAACGTTTTATGTACTGTTTTTCCGTTAGGAAGTAAAGTTGCTGCAATTCCAGTAAATGCCATTGAACAAACTTTAATGTTTTCTGACATCAGAATATTATAAACAGTCGTGTAAACGAAGGTTTTTCCCTGATCCTCCTTGTCCCTCCATATAAAAATGTGTTGGACCAATATAATTTTCTTCGCGCGAAGCTTGAAGAATTTGATCAACGATCATTTTTTGCTCATTATTCAATTGATTATATTGTTGATTACCAGTTTCTACAGCTTGTTGTAAAACAAAATTATTATCATCAGATAAGAAATCAGTTAAAACTGACTGCTCCATTGTTGGGAAGTTAGATAAACTTCGACCTTCCCTGATTAATAAACTATTAATGTGCGAATATGCCATTTCATAACTAATATATTTATCATTTCTACGAGAAAAATCTTCAGACATTGCGTCTTTGTACTTTTCCCATAATTCTTCAGGATGCATTGGTTGACAGTGTATTAATATACGTACAAAAAGAAGACGAAGTCTTTGAGGCATCATCCACATTGTTGCTTCTTGTAGTGCTCTATTCCATTCTTCATCGTCTTCTATGAGACCTAAAGCTAAACAGGCAGCTGTAAATGAAGGCTGCAAAACATTATCTACTGTTTTTAACTCTTCAAAACTTCTAGCACCTTTGACGTGTAATAACAATAATCTTAAATGAAATAATTCTATTTGTGTTGGACTAACAGAGTACATGCGACCAATGCAGTTAAAATGTTTTTTACGGTCTACCCAAGACGAAGTATTTAATCCGTCAATTTTGATTTTTTTGTATGTGAAATGATATGGGATTTCTGTATAAAAATATTGTCTTGCATTTTCATTACTTACATTCAATTTGAAATAATCTATTAACATACTACTGGAATTATTTAGGTTTGCAACTATTGCAGCTTCATCTTCAGTTTCTGTAATAATTATATTATGTTCATTGGGTAAATGAACAGGTAATCTTATTATAGAATGACTTTTATCTTGTAAAGGTTTACTCAATATACGATAGCAGGCTTCTACAGGACCAACATATCGAGTTTCTATAAAAGTACGAATCTCATCATGATTTATTGTATTTCCTTCGTGTGATTCTTCAATGGTTACTGTAGCAGCATCATGTCCTTTATATATGTACTTATATAAATATTTAACAGCTAAAATACTGGAAACAATTTCCGTATTAATATGGGCATTAAACATCTCTAATAATTGAGGACAATATGGCACAACCCACCTGTTATCTACTTGTCGACCAAAATGTTCAAAATTAATGTTAGTATTACTTCTACGGTAATGAGGATATCCATTTTCATCCATCGTTGTTTCATCATGAAATTGCTTTGGAAAATGTTTTGAACATTTGCCTTCTACTATACACCAATCAGCGCATGGACCATGTATCATATTTTTCATAACAATTTCATGTAATCGAGGATTAGTTAATTTATTGGGAATTTCTGCTGAAATGAATTTATCGACAATACCTGGTGTAGTCATTTTGTAACCACGTTCTAATGTAACTAAAAGATGCATATGAGGCAAACCTCGTTTTTGAAATTCGATAACGTATACATAAGATGCTACTTTTCCAAAATGATTTTTTTTAACAACAATATCAAGTAAGTGATCTTTTTTCAAGTGAAATACTCTTGCTACCAAATCTGGTCTGTCACAAGCTTGTTGACCAAGCTTGAGATTTTCCTTAATTTCAGACCAATGAGGATTACACGTCATAGTCAGAAAAATATCCGGTTTACCTTTTTCATTTACGAGTGCCATAGCGTCTTGATAACATTGTTGCATATAACGAGGTGATCCAAGAAATGTTGAAGGAAGTATCACAGTCTTTCCTACATGGCCAGAAATATCATTAGCACAGTTTTGCATATAATCGTGTAAACCTTTATATGTATCTGCTTTGAGTTCTTTTGATGTGTTTTACAATATTGAATTCTATCTTTTTCAATTTTGACGTAAGCATCGACCACCCACTGTTGAAATAATCTACGACCCATAATGAAAGGATTGAATTCATCGGGCCTAATTGCAAATCGATATCTGTAATAATTTAATCGAGTTATACGTCGATTTGAGTTATTAATATTTGAACGAAACATATTACTATGCCAACCCTGAGTACCATAAGGATAAAATAAAGGATAAATCCATGGTTCTACATTAGGGTCCATTGTACTTACGAGTTCTAAATTTTTTGTATTTTTATTTCTTACTGTAATATAAGATTCTGGAATCTCTCCATCAGCAGTCGTAGAAAAAATTGCAGCAACTTCATTAACCCGTTGAAAATTATATCTACGTCTATCTTGTCCTGGTTTTAATGAAAACATTAACTGTAATTCAGAGTCTGCATTTTCAAGCGTTTGTTGTGCATGTAATTCTTGCTTCATCATTTCATAAGATTTAGCAAAAATGTTATTATCACGAATGATAGTATCTAAAATTGATATAAGTTCATAATCTATCAATGGGTCTTGATGTACACGATAATTTAACGCTTCTTGTTGATCAACAATAAATAATTGTCCATAAGAAGGATATTCATCTTCAGAAGGATACAGAGCTGTATTAATTTGATAGTATATTTGTCCCTGGATTTTGAAACAAAATGGACCTCGCCGTTGAGAATTAAAATTAACTAAATTAGCATTGAAAGATGCGAAAGATAATGAATTATTATAATGTCGAATTCGTTGAAAAAATTGATTTGATTGTTCATGTTCTCCATCAAATAATAATTTTAGAATGTTTGGAAATTCAGGCAATGAATCTAAAGTTACAGATCCATGACCACAACAGTCATTGAAAGATAAACCCTTATGAGAAACTTTCTCATCTGAAAAATGTTTTGCATTACAGTGTTGACATATCACATTCATTGGTCCTAAATAATTCTCATTAATTATAGAGTCTTGTAAATCTCTGTTATTATCTATATTTAACTGACGAGCATTCTGGCGCTGACGCCTTCTATTTTCTGTATTACGAATCCGTTTATTTTGTTGAAATATTTCTTCTTCTTCTGGTGAACGTCTAACAACGCTACGACCCATAATTAATATTAAAAAGAATTATCGAAAACACAAAATTGTTGAATTTAAAATAGCTAAAAAATTACAGCATGAAATTAATACGATATTAATATCATCAATAATGTCGCTAAAATTCGTAATATAATTTCAACCACTGAAGAAATTAAAACTCATTGAAGATTTGAATAATTAACTAAAAATATTAAAGATTTCCCAACACAGTAATATTTATAATACAAGAAAAATGAAATATGTTATTATTCATACGCACTTGTCTTATAAAGAAGAAAAAGTAAAACGTTAATTTTAATTTTTTTATTTTAATCAATATGACAAGTTTTAATTCATAAATGATTAGTTGAATTATATGTTATAAAAGTTTTATTTGTGTTAAATATAGATATAATTTGGTTTAGATTTTTGCTTATGGTTAATTTAGTTATAATATTGGTTCAATTTGGTTTTGGTAATTGTTCAAGCTGGTTTAGGTAAAGATTCAGTTTGGTTTTAGTTAATTTTCAAGTTGGTTTAAGTTAAGGTTCAGTTTGGTTTTAGTTAATGTTCGAATTCGTTTAGATTAGGATTCAATTGATATTATTATTTTCAGTTGAGGTTGTTCATCATCTAAGGTATCAAGTTTGGTTCAGAAAATAAATAAATAAATAAATGAATATATATATATATATATATATATATATATAAAGATGTAATTTTATTGTCTTTATTATATAATATATTTAAATAAATTATATAAAAATATTTTCAAATGCAATCATTATATTATCAATTAATGTGCAATGAATCATTAATACAACATTAACAATACTTAAATAATAATAACCATAACATATAAATGAATAATTAATTAAATAGTTATAATATTACAAAATATGTTAAAGTTACTTGTAAAATTGAATTGAAATTAAAAATATGATGAGGAAATGTAATTATTCAATATTTAACTGTATATCTAATAACTCAAATATTGGAAACTTACTTAAGTATATAAAACAATACACAATTTCATTAATCGATAATATACTTTATTCTGTATGCGACGTCCAGTTGAATAATCCAATGAGAACAATAATATTTAGAACATTGTAAACCTGAAATAAAAATATATAATAATTAATAAAATTCTAGCATTAAAAAAAATATATAAAATATTTGTTTAGACTAATGCAAGTGAATTGAAATGAAAACTAATAAAAAATATGCTTACCTATATAAAATTGGAGATGTGAAGATTCAAACCTTGATCATTTATGTACGCAATGTCAAAATCTTAAAACTGCCTTGAATCTCCTTATGGAATAAGTAACCTACAATGTAATAATTTAATTATTGTATTGTTTACATTATTTATCTTTGTGATTTAAACAGAATGCTGAAATAGCAAAAGCTAAATATAAAACTTTTTAAAAATGAATAAATGAAAATTGTTTCTAATATTCTTATAAAATACAAATTTACATACTTAATATATTATAATAATATTATATTTATTCATAATATTAATTTATGTTTCTTATAAACTATTTTGAACAGTTTGGAACAGTTTTAAACATTTTTAAACATTTTATATTTCCGCTAGGGTTTGATTTAATGTTTTTGAATAATAAATATATAAATATAAAAACAGATGGCAAAAAATTTTATATGATTATTAAATTAAAATTGTTTAACAAAAGTGAAAAATGAATAAAAGTGCATAATAAATATTATTCTTCTATTATTTAAATTGATTTCCTTAACAATGATTCTGGAATTACAAAATTTATACTTGAAATTGTTTTATTTTTATTTCATTAACATTAGATAAATATTAATTGATACATAAAAACACCTATGAATTTCATTAATAAATATAGTTTAAAGATTATACATGTCAAAAAAAAGTGACGCACTACCGATGTACAAATATTAGATTCTCTGCATCAATATTGATGCAGGATAACGTGTTATAAATTGAAAAATTATTCAGTTGTTTTATAAAATATATTTTGTAATTGACGTACCTTTTAACCCAAAAATACTCTTATGATTTCTTGTTTTAATTTGATATTAAAGAATATTATCAAACAATTACTTGGTAAAATTACACTACTATATTAACTTATCACACAAATTGGTTATGCACTACTAATATTATTTTATGTTCTTATGAAAAAAAAGTTTTTTATTATCAATTTACACATCGACACTAAACTATATTCTTGTTTGCATCTAAATAACTATCTTCATTGTTTATATTTATGAAAACGTACTGGCTGTATCCTTAAATTAATGTTGAGAACTGACTTTTGAAAAGCACCATTTGATTTCAAAATGCATGCTTATTCGCGCTATCTTTTTATGCGTAAATATCAACGAAGATAGACACTTCTGAAACTTATGTCCTCCGACTGTATGGTGGCGCTACTATAATGCCATGTATTTTTATATCTATATATACTGATTTTTTTTTTCATACATATGAATATATATGTATAGATATACACGTAATGTTAAAATGTCCTCCAGACCTCTTGCTCTCGAGTGATAAATATATATTACTATCTTTATTTAGTTCATCGATTTTGTATCTTCTATCTTTGTGATAAAGTATTGTGCAGCTTGCTAGAGCAACCCTCCAGTACGCTTCTATAAGCGTCTATCTTCGTTGTAAATATACTATACTGGAGGGTTGCTCTAGAAAATTGCATATCTCCGTATCACTGAGACAGAAGATATGAAATCAATGTGCTGAACAAAGATAGCATATATCGATACACTAAGTTTATCGCTCCGGAGCAACCCCCCTGACAACTGACAACGTTTGTAACACGTGTCTTTTTCTTATCGCAGAGAGGTTATATTATTTATACATTTTACACGTAATAATAAAATAAAAAATAAAACAAAATGTTGATAGTGCCTAAATTAATCACCTTACCGGATTTCGGTGAACCGGCTTCCAAACAAAATCCTGTAAATATAAATAAATAAATTTAATTATAAATAACCCTTTAAATTTTTTAAAAAATTTATATTTTTTTTTGTTACAAAAATTAGGTGCTCTTTATGTTAAATCATTCAATGAAACGATTAAAGGAAATCTTGCGGAAGTTATAAAAAATATACTGTCTGTTTATTTGACATTAGTTAGTGGTGATAAAATTGAATTAAAAATAAAAGATGTTAAAATTAGTTTTCTAACAGTTCCTGTTGGAATCGTTGGTGTTGAAAATCATAAAATATATCCTACTGAATGTCGACAAAGAGTAACTATTTACAAAGGTAAATTTAATGCTCTTGTTGGATAGTCGTTTAATGGCAGGAGACAAGAACCATTAGAGAAAAGTTTAGGAGAAGTTCTTGGAATGGTCAAAGTAAGATTCATCTTAAGTTTCATTTAACTTAAATAATAATTTTATTATTAATAATAAAATATTTTCAGTCTAAGCTATGTCATCGGCATGATTTAAATCCTTCAGAATTAGTTAATTTAAAAGAACACGAATAGAAATGAGGTTAATATTTTTCTATTGTAAAAGGTCAACGTCTTATTAGAATGCTCTTAATGACCAGGAGAAATTATCCTATAGCTATCAAAAGATCTGGATGGAAATAAAGAGGGGATCAATTTAGTGATTTAGGTATTTTATTGAGAAGTGTTAGAGATGACCATACTGCAACAGTAAGAATGATATCTAAATATATAAAATTTTAATTTAATATATAAAATTTTAAAGACTACTTAATATTTTAATTTTTTGCAGAATAATTCATTACATTTTGTAACTGATAGATCAGCAAAATTAATGTTTACCTAAAGAAAAGTTTTATATTGCGTACCAATTATTTTAATGTTAAAATGTTTAATGAATGTATCAGATATATATATTTATAATGCTTTAACTGCTGGTTGTGATGATAATGTATACTATCAAAACTGTGTATTAAATATGTTGAGGACAGTACATCAAGGAGATTTACATACTGATGAACAATGCAAGTATATATTGGAAAAATGTTTAGAATAGAGTTCACTCAGCTTCCTTTAAATGCTTTTAGGATCAGTGAAGAAATTGAATTTTCAAGATTGCCGACTGAACCAAATCAAATGTTGTCTTTGACAGCATTTAGTAATTAATTAATTAAATTTTAATTAAAGAATTTAAAAACATTTAGATTCTTAAAAATAATATGAAAATTGTGAATTGTGGAATGATTTTTTATGAAAAATTTTAATAAAACAAATATTTTTTTGTTTTATTTTCAAGTTTTTATAAAGTTTTTCATTAACTTTTAAATATACAGTGCTGAATAAACTTTAATATTTTAGAAATAAAGCAACAATTAGTAACATTTTTATAAATGCGTATGTATATATGAATTTTATGAGTTTTTCTTTTATAAAGTCTAGGTAGTAGTTAATGAAATGTCGTATTGTGAAGATATCAGTTTAAATAAATTAGTTTTAAATTATTGCTCCAATTGAATGTGATCATATGGCATGTTGTATCAACTGTGAGAAACAAATGTCAGAATGCCTAATTTGTAGACAGTATGTGGTAAATAAAATAATTTTACAAACTTCTTAATTGTCCCTACAATTTTTTATTGAATTTTCAAAATTGCCGACTGAACCAAATCAAATGTTGTCTTTGACAGCATTTAGTAATTAATTAATTAAATTTTAATTAAAGAATTTAAAAACATTTAGATTCTTAAAAATAATATAATATGAAAATTGTGAATTGTGGAATGATTTTTTATGAAAAATTTTAATAAAACAAATTCTTTTTTTCAATAATAAAAATATAATTTCCATATTACATGTTACTTAACAATTTTTTACTTTACTTATTATTATTCCTAATACATTTTATTTTCTTTTTTCAATAATAAAAATATAATTTCCATATTACATGTTACTTAACAATTTTTTACTTTACTTATTATTATTCCTAATACATTTTATTTTCTTTTTTCAATAATAATAAAAATATAATTTCCATATTACATGTTACTTAACAATTTTTTACTTTACTTATTATTATTCCTAATACATTTTATTTTCTTTTTTCAATAATAAAAATATAATTTCCATATTACATGTTACTTAACAATTTTTTACTTTACTTATTATTATTCCTAATACATTTTATTTTCTTTTTTCAATAATAAAAATATAATTTCCATATTACATGTTTCTAACAATGTTGAAATTTGCATTGTTGCGATGCAACGAAAACATTTTTTTAATTTTTATATTTAGCTGGAATTGTCGAAATGTTTTTGTAATGTCATTCTATGATTTTTTTAATGTGATGAAAATTCAGTTTATTGTTACATATAAAATATAAAATACAGTGAATGTCAATTAGGTTGAATCGCAATGATGCAAATTTCAATATCATGTTTTTTACTTAGATTTTATAATGACTTTTTTTATAATGTATTTTTTACTTAGATTTTATAATTACTTTTTTACTTAGATTTTATAATGACTTTTGTACTTAGATTTTATAATGACTTTTTTACTATAATATAATATATAATACATTATAAATAGGTCAGTCTACAACAATAGTTAAAATTTTATTTTAAACAATAGAAAAGTGATTAGTGATTAATTAAAATGATTTATTCTTCACTATTCTTCACGTAACCTTTTTGGAGAACGAACTCCTTTAAAAACTTTTGCTAAAGGCATATCTTCAACTCCTTCAACTCGCTGAATACAGCTCATATCACTACATAGTATAAATAAGGGACCACCTACAACATAATAATAATTTTATTATATTATGTAACAATTTATTATTATTTTATTATGATATTACCTAATTTGCAAATATAAACTTACCAGTGTCAGATTTTACCACTCCAGTAACTTTTACACAATTCCCTTTTTTATAATTTACTAATGAGAAGTTTGTAATTTGAATTGTGATTTTATATACCCCATCAGTAATGGCACCACAACCAAATGACATGCTCTGATTCCTACTTTCCGACAAAGCAAATGAAGTTTTGATGAATCCTTGAATAACTAAAAAAAAACAATTTATTTTTAATAAAATATATATTGAAATATTGTTATAAACTGGTTAAATATATATATATATATATATATATATATATATATATATATATATATATATTTAAAAAAACAATATTTAAAGAAGAAAAGGCAGATATAATATTTACTTATCATTCCAGTAGCATTTACAATATTTTCAAAGTCGACCTCGGTGACAGTTTCTGGGTTTTTTTGAATGCTCCTGGTTCCAATACATTCAACAACCGTGTGCTTTTGGATGATAATTTCAAACGGGATAACATTTTTTGATTCATTATAAAAATTGGGTGCTATTGCTTTACATTGCCCATTGTCAATGTGAATAATCTGTAAAATAAGATGAAAAAAATTAATAAATAAATAATAAATAATTATTTTAAATTGTATAATGTATAAATTATATGAAATTTCAAACCTTGTTTATTGATATTAATGGCTCAATTTTTTGAATCAGCGGGTGTCCCCAGACTAAACAAGTGATTCTTTTAGAACCATTTGTTAAAAAAAATTTGAATAACATAAATTTCTTATTCTGTCCTACTTCTGAAGGGATCACCACTTCATCAACATAAGCTACAATTTCCCTGAAAAAATTTCAAAATTTTTTTTAGGTTAGATTTATTTATAAAGCTAAATGAAATTATTTTTATAAGCATTTTACATAAAAAGTTAGGATTTTATTAAAAACATTTATTTATAAAAACATTTTTCATTTTTTTTTAATTAAAATAACTGTTTATTTTTTAATAAAAAAAGATTTTTTCTATTTTTTTCATCAATTAAAATTGTTAAATTTTTTTATTAAAAAACTAAGAAATATGTTTGTACATTTTTCAAAAATAAAATATTGAATTTATCAAATAATAAGAATAAAATACAAAAACTGAAAGGAATAAAAATACAAAATTTACTCACGTTGTGATGTCTTTATCTCTTAATTCTTTGAGTTCCTCATCGGAGGTGAGAGGTAAATCCATTTTTTTTTTTAAATAAGAATATGAAGCACCAAAATTATTTAAAATTATTATATTATAAATAGCCAAATAAGGATTTTAATCTCTGCAATGGCGTACGATGTGCTTTTTTCTTTAAGCAATGGCACACGTAAATAATTGAATGTAGCCTGGCTATCTCTTCGGGACGAATAAGTTAGGCGCGCGCAATAGCGCTTTAGTATGAATATGCGCGTTGAGATTTTCTCTTGTTTTAAATTAAAACACACAATCCTAGCTTCTACACAACGTTTATACATCACGTGATCAGAGACATCCAATCAAATCAATTATAAAACGAGGACTCGCCAAACGTATCTCTTTTTTAAGAAAGGATTACATAGTAAAATTTATGAAAACAGATATGCAGAAAAAAATTTTTTTATTTTTTTTTTGTACCCGAAATTTGACATTGAAATTTTTAAATTCATTTAATTTTAGATTTATTTATTAATTTTAATTATATCAATTTTTTAAAAATATATTACCTAAGAAAAAAACGGACCTGAAGTGGAGTCGAACCCGGGACCTCGAGACTGGAGAGCGTGAACGTTACCGACTGCGCCATTACGACATGTTACTTATAAAATTTCGAATCGTCTACATATGTTACCCAACTATACTTTCAATTTGGTAGAAAATTTTGAGGTTAGAAATAAATTTACAGATCATCGACTCGACATTACTATTTGAAATAGTAAAATTTATTATATTCATAATAAAATTTATTATATGCATAATGAAATTTATTATATGCATAATAAAATTTATTATTTTTATAACATTAATTCCAACATAAGATATGAAATATTTTTACTCTGTCATAACAAATTTTACTATAGCATAATTTTTACTATGTAATATAACAATTTTTCTAATAAGATATAGTTTCATTTCTTAAACGATTGTTGCCAACCTTATCAAATTTATAGTAATATTTGTTATAAATGTAATAAAAATCGTTATAATGCAGAAATGTCCCAGCTCTCCTATAAAATATAGTAATTTTTATTACTATCTATAACTAAAGTTATAATCTATTTTTCTCAGTGTAAATTTTTATTTTAGCAATTATCCATTAGAAAGAAAAATATTATTTTTAATAGATAAATATATTTTATGAAATTGCTTAAAATTTTGAACTAACTAAAAAAGTGTCAAAATTCTTGTATGAGTTATGAGAAAATGATAGAATACGAAAAAAAGGATTGTCATTAAGCTAAATTTTTATTTTAGCAATTATCCATTAGAAAGAAAAATATTATTTTTAATAGATAAATATATTTTATAGCACTGCGGGACCTAAATCCGCACTTAGGTAACACTTTTCTGTTACCTAGGTGGCACTTTTTTACACGGTACAATAATGAATTTACTTAGGTAACCTACGTATATAATAAGAAATAATTTTATATGTAAATTATTTTTTAAAGTATTTTCATAAATAACAATAAGCTGTAGTATATTGAAACTCTTTTACATTAACATTCTTCAAATTAAATAACAATTATAAGCAAGTAAGATACGAGTAAAACGAAAATTGATAGTAGCGTAACATGTAAAGCGAAGAGGTATAGTCATTTCAGCGTTGTATTATAAAATGCTACGGGGAACCCCCTATTACTACACACAATTGCTATTGCTATACTAAATATGTTACCTCCTCACCGCTCCTACGACGCTAATTCATAAGTGAAACAAAATTTCAATTTATGACTTCATAGAAGATGATTTCAACAAACAATTTCACATAATATCAATAATATTGATAAAAATTAATTATTATTACACATTTTGAGTATATTTTTGAAATTATATTCTTTTTTCTTTTTCGATCTATTATTTATGGAGTGTTTAGTTTTAGTTTATTTATAGTTTTTTTTCTTTTTTTCGATTTATCATTCACAGAATGCGTAGTGTTTGATTTTTTATAGTTTTCGCTTTTATTTTTTGAATTATAATTCGTGGAGTGCATAGTTTTTGTTTATTACTGATTTTGAAGAGTACAGATTTAATTTGGCGGATTTATGTCCCACGTGCTACAAAATAGTATACGATACTCGTGACCTTAGTGGAACTTTATTACACGGCACTACGTTATCGCCCTCGCTGCGCTCGGGCGATAACTCCGGCCGTGTAATAAAGTGCCACTTAGGTCACTTGTATCGTAATGTACTATTATAAAATTGCTTAAAATTTTGAACTAACTAAAAAAGTGTAAAAATTCTGTTTTTGTTGAACTTAAAAATAGCTTTTTATACGTAAAAATTTCAAAAAAGTTTTAATTATGTTGTCTGACGTTCAAAAATTTTAATATTAGAAGATACAATCATTTTCATTGCATTAAAAAATTTAGCATACGTATTATTACTTCAAACTGCTCCAATTTAGCTTCTTTTGGCACTATTCAAATCAAATTTTTTTTTTATCTTTTTTAACGTCGCTATATTTATGCTATTTTTTAAAATGCTAATTAGCGACGGAGCTCGTAAGTGCGTCTGTGAAGAAAGCACATGTAACGTACAGTGGTGCTTGCACGATTCAGCCGAGAGCGGGATTCGAACTCGAAACCTCGAGATTACGAATCCAATGCTTTACCGATTGAGCCACAGATCGGCTCACAAGAATTAAATCTAATTTTATCAAGAAGTATTAATTAGATTTGAAATTATATAGAATAAAAAGTGAGCTCTGAAATATAGTTTAAATTTTCAGCATGACCTAAAAAGATAATAGAATGCATTATAGAAATAAATTTTTATATATCGATAATTTTAGAAGTAATTAATATTTTGTATAAATATTAATTACTTCTAAAATTAGCCGTCTATTCTTCTTATATGATTTTATAATATGTTTGAATCATGGCAAAGTTATTTTCAAACAACTTTTAGAAAAATTCTTTTTTTTTAATACTACCAACAACAAAAAATAAAAGTTTAAAAATATATTAAAATTAACAGCGATTGTATAGACAACGGCTAAATTATATGCACCTCAAGATGCAATATGAAATGATCACTCAACATTTTTTTTTTTATTAAATTTATTTAAAGTCGCTGTATCTACGTTATCATTGCGATGCTGATTATCGACGGAGGTTTTCAGTGTGTTTGTGAAGGAAGCACTTGTAACGTACAGCGGTGCTTGGTATCACTTGGCCGAGAGTATTCCAACTCGGGATCTCAAGATGAGTCCATCGGTCTACCGACTGAGCCACTAACGACCTTTTTGATAGATTTGTTTTAAGGAGGTGCAGCATGGATACTACTTCTATACTCATAAATGTTGACAATACTTTTTCATTTTATTGCAAAATTTCAGAAAATTAAATACTTTTGCTTATCGTTGGTCGCGCGGAAGAAGGTGTCATTTCATTTTTGGTTGTAGAGAGGTGTCATTTCAATTTTGGTTGAAGAAAGGTGTCATTTCATTTTGGGTTAGAAAGAGGCTTGTGTTTCTTAATTTATATATTTAATTTATTTATTTAATTAATTATAATTTTTTAATAAATTAACTTCTTTTGAGGTCTACAACATGATTAAAAAATAGTATATTATTCACCAAGGGAGTTAATTTAAAAAATGTCTTAAATCGTATGTAATTGTCACTCGAGCCGATGGCAAGGGTGACAAACATACGATTTAAGGCATTTTTGATTAGATCCCGTGGTGAATATACGATTTTTTTACACGAGGCGCGAATAGTGGGTGCTTTTTATTCTGCCGGTAGGGAGAAAAAGTACACACTTTTCGCGCAGAGTGTAAAAAAAATTTTTTTTGACATAGCATTTTTCTTTTAATTAATATGAAACGAAAGTCCTTTTTTAACCCAAAATGAAATGACACCTTTCTTCAACCAAAATTGAAATGACACCTCTCTACAACCAAAAAATAAATGACACCTTCTTCTCCGCGACCGTTGTTATAATATGTACTTTAAAAATTATTCAGTTAAATTTTCAAATAAATTTATTGATTAGCTATTGAAAATTTTAAGTTCCAATATTATGCATTAACATTTTTTGATATTGTACCAGAAATACAAAATTCTTAAAAACTAATGAATGAATTTAAGAGAATAATCTTCATTAATATGTACATGGAGAGAATTTTTAAAATTTTACTACGAAATTTTGCATAAAAATTACAGTAACATTGCTGCTTAAAAATTATAATGAAATCTCATAATAATTACGAAGAAGTACTGTAAAAATTACAAACCGTCACCGTAAAAATTTCAAGGACAAACTTTAAATTTTGTCAAGGTTCATCATAATATTTAAAAGATGTTTCTATAAAATATTCTAAAAGGATTAGATATCCCACGATTGCAGTAATGGTTACCGTAATTTTTATAGAAAAATTTTCTCCGTGTATGAAGACTGAAGTTAAAGAATTTCTCTGGAAAGAATTTTTCACATAATTCTAGAGGATTATGTAATATAAATGTGTTTACTTACAATTTTGTGAAACATCTTAATATTTATTACATTTTATAAAATTCTTACAATTTAATTTTTTTTAAAACTATTGAGCTTTGAAAACTATATTTTTTTTCATATTTTCATACAAGAAAACATCTCTTATACTTTTGATAAAATCTGTGATTTGAAGCCCCGATACTTTTCTAATAAATTGTGTAATCCTAACTATTAGATTTATATTTAAAAAATGAAACAATTTAAAATAAAAATTTCGGACTTATAAAAAGGACTTTTCAGTTTTGTATTTAAATACATCCAAATACTATTTCTATTTAGTAGATAAAAAAATATTCTAAAATATGTCAGTTCTTGATGTCTCTATGTACCCGCATAATTCAACATGTATCACACGTATTCAAAACTCAAGTGTCACTTGGCGCCCCTTTTATTATTTTTCTTTCTTTTTCTCCCTTTTTAACAACGGTGTGTATATACAATATATACACACCTTTGCCAGATATATAAAGCTTATGATAAAGAACAACACACAGTGCAAGAGAGTAACTCCTAATCGGTCGGCTTGCATACAAAGCTTATTGTAAAAGCTATACGTATATATATGCTGTTGAGAGTTTTGTAGTCAAGAGCCTTCAGGGCCAACTGGCATTTTAGAGTGGACTTTAACACTGGGTTAACAGAAAAGAAAAAGTGGCATATGGGGAGAAGTTATATAGTTTTTTTTTCTGCTGTCTACCTATTCTAGAGTTCCTTTTATATGCGTAAGCTTTTTTTTGCAAAAGAAGAGATGATACGTGTACTTCAAAGGCTAATAAACGTCACAATCATCCCTGGTACAGTTACTCTGTTTTGATTCCGAATGAGTCTGTGTATCTATACGCTTGTTACTGAGATAACATTCGGTGTCCCTAAGATTTGTCATTAGCTTTTAATTTGTTTGAGTTGTTTTTTCTACTGAAAATGAAAGATCACGATTAATACATATTTGTTATTTGATTTTAGTGGAATCAATTTTTTAAGTAGTATAGATTTGTCACTTTATTTAAATACAATTTTTTTTAGACTGGTTTGGTGCACAGAAAGAAAAATTTATTAATTTTCAATTTTAACAATAATAAAGAAAAGCTAGAAGTGATCCCGAACCAGTATACCAAATACTTTCTCTCTTTTAAATTATAAAATTTATATTAAATATAATTTTATTTTTTAATCTAATTTTGTAAATTAAAAATTTAATTAAAAACTAGTCTAATCACGGGAATGTCAAGAGGTGTATAAAGAAAGCTAAAATTTTAGATCCTAACTATTTTCCTCATTACAGGTAATTAAAGAAAGTCACTGAAAAAGTTACTCGATTTTCAATCGTTTCTAGTTCTTCAAAATTAATAGCAAAGCTGAGCTTAAATCCTTTATATACTATATCAAAATATTATTTTTTTCCGAAGTATAGAGCAATAAAAATTAGATCAAATTTTCGCATTTATTACAAATTAAGAATATAAAAAGGATTTTTAGGTCTATTTCTTATTACTCCATGACTTTGGAAAAAAAAAATATTGATATACTATAACTATTATTTCGAAAAGATTTGAACTAACACTGAGAGAAATCCGCTCTTGAAGCAAGAAGAACATTCTATTTAAGTGCGATCTGATTGAATCAACATGAAATCCACTTCATGGAAATAGAAATCTATTATTTCGGAAAATCGGTGCTTTTTCCTTCACGTGGAATATCTGTTTGATTGAAAATGAAATCCATTTGCATTTAGTGGATGTATATTTATATCAAACTGAAATCCACTAACTGCAAGTGGATTTTCCTTTTTTTATATCCACTTGCGGCTAGTAGATTGTAGCAAACAGATTTTATGCTTGATTCAAGCAGATCGCTATTAAGACGTAAAACAAGAAGAATTTATGTTAGCGGCAAGTAGATTCTACTTGCTTCAAGAGCTGATTTCTCTCAGTGCAGGTTTTGTTTTAAAAAAGTTTGAAGCTTCCAGCTTATAATTCTAAGAAACTATAAGTGTTTGAAAATCTAATAGCGTTTTCAATGACTTTTTTTTATTGCTTGTAACTAGGCAAATATTGAGCGTTGGAATCTTAAATTTTGTCTTTCAGGAGCATCATCTCTCAAAATTTAAATAAAATCGTGACCCGGAATCCTGACACTTATTTAAATTTGTTATTCAAAAATTTTCGACTGGTATTTCGAAAATGTTTGTTTATTTAATATATTAATATTTAAAAAAAAGATACAACATCGAAAATTAAAAAATTGTTTATATTTTATTTTATTTTATTTCACGTCGCTCTTTTAACACTATCATATTACGATGTTAATTAGCGGCGGAGGTGCCTGAATCAATCGGGATTCGAACTCGGGTCCTTTAGATTATGGATATATCGCTCTACCGACTAAGCCACTGATGATCTCTAGTATGAAGCTATAGATTCTTCATTATTTCCTTGTAAATTGTTGATGAAGTTTTGATCTTACAACTTTTTCGCTATTCAAACTGGTTGATTAGTTTTTATAAATATGTTTACAAGCATTCTATAATGTTTTAAGGTCATGTAATAGCATATATGATTCATGCATAGTTGCCGACATTGCAAATTCCCAAATTTTTCATTTTTATCAAAAATTTTCCGAAATATCTTTATATTATGCTTTTCATTAGTTAAAATAGAAGGCTGTAATATAGAGATATTTTAAAAAATTTTTGATTTATAATAAAAAATTTAGAAAACTGTAATGTCGATAATTTACATTCCCTTAATAAGAATTAATTTACTAACTTTTTCTTAAAATTATTTAAACATTATTTTATGTTAATTTGATTTTTCTAACCTGCAAATTATTTTTTCTTAGTGCATAGAGTTTCTTTAATTTTTTGTAATTTTCTAGTACTTAATCAAAAAATCTTTTGTGTTTAAATTATCTAGTAAAACTCAAGTAATCAATATAACCTTTAGTTCTTGATGGACTTTCCATTGTGCCGATTTTTTCTCAATAAGTATAATTTGTTAAATTATGTGGAATTCGTATTATATATCTAAAGTTGAATAATTTTTTTAAATTTGATGTTCTAAACTGTTTACTAATTTACATTTATCATGCAAAAAAAATTTGAGCAAGTTTTCGTTAGTCACCCTGGTAGAAAATGAAACGCTTTTTTTACCATTTTATGGCCATTGCTTTGAAATGAAGAACTGAAAATGCGCATTTGTTATGGCCATTATTTTAACCAATATGAAACGTTTTTTTTCACCTATATACCACTAAGATGTTACACGCATTTACGAAGATTAAAATGTGAATTTTAGAAACAGAAAAAATATTCATAATCAAATTTCTATAATTATTTGTGTTTATTTTTTCATTTTTTTTGTATTCATTAAACATATTTTATAATTTAAACGCGAATGAAAAGATGTATTGGATTTATAGGTTAAAATATTTCTAGGTATTTAAAATGCCTACTTTATCGACGCCATATTTCTATATTCTGCAGATTCGGCAAAATTTGACTATTTATTAGCCAATATTGATATGACAAAATATTACTATCAATAATGTCCATATATTGTATTATTCGCCATTTTTTATGTTCGCATTTCTACCAGGGCATTGAAAGTATTTACAATATTATATAAAGTGAATAAAATTTTTAAGATCAGAATTCGACGCTAGTTACAATTTATATATTTGCCGCAACTTTTTTCCTTAATTGACTATAAAGATAAGTTTTTGTTAGATGTCTCGTGAAAAAAAAGAAAATGTATTAACCGTCGCGATAATGCGTCACGTTTTTTTTTTCAAGTAGGATACTTTAATTCTCTAATCTTATCTAACGTGTGCGAATGACTCTGATAAAATTTAAACTGTAACTATCTGCTAATGTTAATCTTGATACTTGAGTTATTCCTGAAGTTCAAAGAAAATATAGTAAGCTTCTATGTGCTTTGATGATTTACTTTGTTTATTACACGATTGATAGAAAGATATTTTTTAAAGAAATATTTGATCTATCATGTATAAATTTTATTTCTTTTCAAGTTCAATATATAATGAAATAGTCTTTGATTCAAAATGTAAAATATTGTAAAAAATTATAAAATAAATTTGTTTTTTTGTATCAATATGTATGTGAAAATAATATTAAAATATAACTATTACATTTTTTTGTACAAAAAAAAAAAATAATTTTTCACAAAAATTTTATTTTACAATGTATTATTATTAATCATTTCTATTCTTTTATAAAAATTTTTTAATATCTAATTTTAAAAAATCGTACCAAGTCTATACAAATTTTTTTCTTCAAAATTTAAAAATTTCCGTAAATATCTCATCCTAATCTCATATGCTTTATAAATATAAAACAATTTAGTTCCCATCAAGAATCACTTGATCTCCAATCGCGCGGGTAAACACTCCTGTACAATAACAGAGAGGCGTATATATTCTTTGGCAAGAGAATTAGGGGGTGGTTATAAAGGACAATAATCTATATGGTACATATAGTTAGACAAACAAGGTCCCACGAGAGGAAAACTGCTTTTTAGGTCGCGTGACCATTGGTTTTTTTTCCCTTTTTTTTTGATGTTTCGCGAAAAAACGCCCGGTGGCTGTGACCTGACACGCTCGTGCTCTATACGTGTGCACCACCCTCGCGATCAATTTTGCCGAAGGGCCTATATCTTACAGTGTGTATATGAGTGTGTATTTTTTTTCCCATGTGAGTGGGTAACAGAGAGTTTCGGATTACCTTTTTTTTGCCGCCTGGTGCATTCGAGCCTTAAACGATACGCGGTTTCTGTATATTTGAACTATATGCGGTAAGTAGTGCTGATCATGTGATATATACATATAAGTAGGTGTGGTTTTCCGATTGGAAGTTTAGTATTTGGAAACAGTTATATTTGTGGGATTATTTGCTAAAAAGGAGGGAAAAGTCGTGTAAAAATTATATTGTGCAACAATTACAATTCTTTGTCGTAAAATTTCCACAGACAGCCATTATTTAAAAATATTATCATATCTCATGGTAAAATTTGCTAAAAATATTATAAAAACTCCTATAGGACATAGATAATGTCTTACCATATTGGCAATCTGTGGTAATTTCACGATAAAATATTTTTACTCGATTTTTCTCTCCTTATATTTTAGAAAATTTAAAATGAATTAGTAAAATCAAAATTTTTATCTTATGGTTTTGGATACAACACTCTTTATATCAGAACTAGTAAAACCTTTTTTATTTTATTGAATTAACTTTTCGGTCAATATTAGAAATCTCTATAATTTATAGAATTTTTTTAATAATTGCTTGGTGTATAATTTTAATGGTAGCAAATTTTGCATGATTTCATTTTTTATTGACATATTGACCAATAAATTATTATAAGTTGAAAGAGCGTAAATTTTAAATCGTCGAGTTTTATATAAGGATCAAGTATCTAAATTTATATCAAAATCCTATCATTAAACTTTGAAATAATTTAAATATAAATAAATGTGATTGCATTAATTTTTATAAAAAATTTTTTTTATCTATGATTTTATTATGATAGAATTATAAAAATTTGTTTTTGATATTATAATTGTTTGTAAAGATTTCTTAAATTATCGATACAATGTTAACTATTTAATTTAAATATATAATACAAAATTTTAAAAATCTTTTATTTTTATGTATAAATTAAAAAAAAAATTTAATATACTCCATTTTATTAAGCAGCAGTCGAAGTGGATAAAATAAAATGCATCAGAGATTTGATAAAAAAAAATTCAGTTCAAAAACTTTGAGCAGACGCTATGACGACGAACTATATAATTCTTTTATAAAATTTATTCCACAAGCGTTCGTGCTTTTAATTCATATGTAAATATAAACATGTATTTATACTCATCTGGAATGTCAACTCTTGCATAAACGTAAACTTCAGAAGCTCTTTTTGATAAACATCAACCCACCTTCCCTGTCCGAAAAAAATAAATTATACTTTTATACATATACATACAGAAACATAAAAAACCATTCGCACGAATATCTTTTGGTATATCGTCTACGGCTTATGTCACTGGGGCACAAAATTTAAAAAACAAAAAGAAAGCACGCTGCTTATACACATACGCATAAAAAGCGGAGAACGAAATGATCGATAGGTTTTGTCAATGAAAAATTTCAAATCGACATACCGATCCTCTCTCACGGACTCCTTTAATAAAAAAAAGCAGAAGAAAAAAAAAGAGAGAAACGAGAGCTACCTAATACAATAATACGTGAGGGCGCGGAACTTAAGCACTTTGTGTTGTAACCCGAGAGAGGATACGCGTGCCGCGGGAGCTGATGTGTGTTTTTCTCTTTTTCGTGCTTTAACTTCTTTTTTTCTCATGCCAATAAGTCATCCATAACGATGAGGAGAAATATATGTACATATATGAATGTGTGTACATATATACATGCAAGTTGAATACTCTTTTATTTCAAAAAAAGCTAACTTCCTAAATAATATAAAAATCATCAATGTATTGCGAAGTTTATAAGATTTATTCCTTATTAATTGTTTTTTTTAATAAATTTTGCTTTATTTTATTATATTTATGTGCTAGACTATTTTGTTATCGGATCAGACTAAATTGTATTTAATGAATAAAAATGTTATGTAAATGTCATTGTTTTTTCTAGATTTATTTTCAACTATTGTTAAATTTGTCGTAGATAAATTTGAAAAAAAGAATTACATTTGAATATTAAAATAAAATTTATAATTCAATGATTTTGTCTGTGATTTTCAGACGGTATATATTTCAGTATCCAAACACGTGTATAAATCTCGGTATAAATATAACAATGACAATTCGTATTAAATTAATAATTAAACTTGAGAGGAATTAGATTATGAATTTAATGAATGTAATCTTCGTGTAATATTGTAGAGCATTGCACTTATCTAACGGTTAAATTAATAAAAGATTATCATCATTTATTGAATGAGAATTCTTTTACTATCTTTCCAAATGAAATTATTTATATTTCTTGTAATTGTTATTTATATTTAATTATTGTTTAGAAATATATTTTGTTTTTAAATATAAACTTTTTGAGATTTAGCTTTATATCGCTACTTGGAATTGTATTATTTACAAAATAAGTAAATCTTATGTTGTTAATTAATTTATTACTTATCTATGTAAACATTTCTTTTTAAAATTATAAAATTAGACTGCGACGTCATTCATTTTGTGGAAATTGTTGTTTCAAATAAGAATTATTTCAATTATAAAAAACTTTGTTATAAATAAGTTAACAATATCAATTTTTTTTTTATAGAAAAAAATAAAAGTATTGAAATAAATTATTACATTATGATCTAATTTTAATCAAAATAGCCGCAAAATATTAATTAATATTAAAATATAGTTATTAATAATTTTTTGTACAAAAAAATATAATTTTTGTAGCATTTAAATAATTCTTTTAATGGTCTTCAATGCATTCAGAAAATATGTGTTTGATTATTTGAAAACCATCGAAATTTATGAGTGTATTTTTATTACTTTTGATTTGCATTTTAGCGAAAAGCATATTTTACTTTTTCAATATTAAGAGTTCATAATTCAATTTAAAAAATATAATATAATATTTTTATATTACAATTTTTTAAATTTGGGTTTGATTCATAAAATCTATAATTTTTTGAAAAAATGAAAAAATATAAAATAAAATGAATTTGTTAAATTTCAGTTATTCAACAAAAAGTTATGGTTATTTTGTTTTATAAATTAAAAATGATAAGAAAAGATTCTATGTTTTTAACATAATTTTAATTTGTATATGTATACATTGACTTGAAATATATATTGCTTTTTCATAAAATTAATGTTATTAAATAATACTAGCAAAATATAAATTTCCAATATAGAACTTTTGTACAAAGTATTATTTTAAAATAAATTTAAAAAATATTCGAATACATCTTGATGAAAATTCAAAATATTATTCCATTAATTTTGAGAATTACGAATAGAAAGCAACTTCTGCGACTGTAAGTAAATGTAAAAATACATCCAGTAATTTTGACTCTTTTTTTCAATCTAAATACAACGTACATCAAGCGGATATTCGAAAATTTAAATAAATAATCCATAAAATTCCAATAATATACACGTCGGAAAGACACAAACATTACATGCATTTTGCGATACTGAAAATCACCCTAGATTTTATAATAAGAAGCAAATGTAATGTGTCTTCGATTATTAATACCGCTAATGGATAAAGCGATGATCTTAGCATCGAAGAACTTTTAAAACCCGTGTAAGATTAAATATTATTACAAAGCTATAGTTAGGAATTATTTTGCTACTTGAATTTAAAATCGGCACGCTTATTCTAGGAATGGAAATTATCTCTGCCTTTCGCTGATTAATTTCTATGATTATAAATCCAAGGAAAGAAAAGAAGAAAAAAACCTGATTATCGTTTTTCCACACGTGCGGCTTGTTAGCCTCTCACGACTTGCATTTTTTTCTTTTTAAAACTTACAATGTGTTTCGATTGGAGTAAATAGTTAAGAGAATATATTTATCTATTTGAAGTAAGGTTAAATTAAAATTCTTTACTATTGTTGCTATAAATATTATCTTAAGTATTTTATTTATTGCAAAGATAAGCATTTTTTAAATAATTTTAAGATGTTTCGGTAATTTTTGCCGAATACACGTTCCAGTACTTGTTATTCCAAGGAATATGGACAAAACTTTATCGGGCAACTTGTATATAGAGATATATATATAATAAAAGTAGAGACAGGGTTGGATGAGGGTGGATGGAATATTACAGGGTTGTCACGGAAAAAGAGGGGTTGGTTGGTGAAGGCTAGAAAGTAAAATGGCGCCTAACGGCTAATATGTATATACATACAACAAAATGTACATCCACACAACAATTGAAGAAAATACTCAACTTTTTTTGCCATACTTTTGATACAATTTTTTAAATATATATTTGTTTGGTCATAATTAAAAAATCATAAATTAATTTTATGATTAAAAAAATGTTTGTTTAACTGATAAAAAATTATTTACTATTTTTAATGAATTCAAGTCTGTTATAAAAAGCTTATTTTAAATTAAAATAATTCGTGTAGTTTATTTTTACTTAAACGACTATTACTTTGATTGTTAATAAAATTACAAATGATTTTTTATTAATGCTTTTGAAACATAGAAATTACTTGTGTTGAAGTTTTTAAAATTAATTCTAAGAAATGTTACAATAATTTTTTTATAATATTTAAATTTACAGACTTTGATAAGTTCATTATTCAAAATTTCTCTATAAATATACAAGAATAGTTGAACAATTTAATCGTTAAAAATTATTATACAAGTCATTGTCAAATAAAAAATTTTTCAAAAGTGGGATTAAAATTTAACTTTAAATTAACTTTAGATATTTTACTTAAAATTAATAAATTTATTAAAATATAATTGTATTTAAACTAGAAATAATACATTTCTTAAACTGCAAAAGCAAATTTAGTTACGTAAATAGTTATAAAAAAAATTTATTTTTTTGACGAACATCTCTGGTAGAAATGTGAGCATTAAAAATGGTGTGTATAAAAATTTGAGGTTATTAGTAATAATAATGCCAAAGAAATAGCCAATAAATGTTAAAAAAAAGCGTTTCCATTTCTACTGGCCAAAAAATGGTAAAAAAAACGTTTCAATTTCCACCAGGGATAGATCAAAAGTTTATGTCATAAATTTGGATGAAATTTGGGACACTTTTAATTATCTAAAATTATGATGAGAGTATTATTTAAATGAGTATTATTTAAAATTTTAATTTCTATTTCAAGGATAACTTTCAAACTTATTGTGTAATTGTAAAAGTTGAGATCAAATTGAGGAGCAAATACTTTGGATTAAAAAAAGTGTTTAGTTGTTTAAAAGTTGTTTTTCGTATTTAATCTAAATTAAAAAAAAATAATGTGCAGAAAATAGGTGGTTATCGTACGAATCTTATCTGTCATTCTCTCGATGTGCTTAAACAATAAAACAACCATTTGTAAGAATAATTTGCTTTGCGCACATATTGTTTACATAAACCATAATGCATTTTTTTCTGGGCTTTAAGACAGATCATTTTAAATTATTAAAATAGTATTATACAATTAAGTAGTCTTGTAATATAGATAGTTCAGAAATCTTTTTAAAATATTTATTGCAAATATTATTGAAGATCAAATGTTACAAAATGATAGAAAAATAAAAAAAATACATGTAAGTAATACAAGTAGAACATAAAATAAGGAAAAAAAAAATTTTTTAAATTCCCAAGTATTTTGCTTATACTCTCGCTTACGTTGTAAACTGACAACATACTGCCTTGCGAGTTTAGATTTAGGATAAAGTACATCCGTTATCGCGGCCGAAGCAATATCGTTGTATCGATTGAAACGAAGAGCACTAAAGGGGGAGGGTTTGGCCAGGCCTTTCGAATACATTACATGATTAAACCGCGCGCTCGCTCGCTCGCTCGCTCACTCGCGCTCACATATATACACACTTCAAAACTCTCTTTCTTCCTCCCCCTCGCTCCCCTTTAAACGCAATGACGGCCTTGCAGCACTTACCTTATTAAAATATCCACCGACTGACCTCCCCACCAAATCGTTTACGGCTTTGCTTTTCTTTTCTTATGTGTACTGCCATGAGTTTCTTCTTTACGTGAATGCGATTCTGGGTATAATGTTTATTCTTTTTTCTTTTTTATAAAAATTTGAAAGTTCAAAATGTGCTCGGTAGACCAATTTTGGGGAAAAATGTGAATTTTTTTGAGTTATTTTTGAGGTTTTTAAAGTTTGGATATTTTTTTAAGGTGAAGAAAGCTCTTTTTTCAAAGCTTTTAAAGTATATGAAATTCAAAATTTATATATTAATCTTTAATTTATTTAATAATATTTATTTATTCAATTTTCGGTCACACGATTGATTAATAATTTTCATTATCATGATATTTCATTTTTTAATGTTTGTAAATAAACAGTAAAAGTTAAAAGAGCTTACTAAAATAAAAATATTTTAACATAACTGTAAAATATATGTAAATTATACGTTTGAAAAAATGATGAATATTCTAACAAAAGTACATTTATTGCAATACCACGGGAAAAAAGTCATTATAAATTGTGCATTTCTGTTTTTGTTTTTGCTAGAAAATATTTTATCATAATAAAAAAAAAGTTCAAATGATTTATCACAGCTTTGAGCAAGATAATGAAGTTTTCGGGTTTTCTAGAATCAAGGTTGTCTGTGTTGTGTAAGCAATGCATAAAAAAAAGAATTTAAATTCGCAATATCACAAATCTCTTTTTTTTTGTTTTGCTATATTATAGAAACTAACGCTGTTGCGAAGACCGATAAAATATAATGCGTGAGCTTTTAAGGGGACACGCGTTATCTTCATTTCATATACTAACACTGAAATTTTTCTCTTCGCTCGAGACTTATTTTGTTTATTCAAATTGTATGAAATTTATTCATACTCTTGAATTATTAATTTGTTTCACAAAATAAATCATGCACGTATATTACGCATTCATTTTTCATAGAAATATTTATTTATAAAACTTTATTTATTTTATATGATTTACTTTTATTTAAATGTTTATTTTTATGTTTGTAATTTATTAATTTTTTTTTTTAATTTATTAACACTTTTTTTATCAGTTTATCCTAAAATTTTTCATAAGTGTTCGCAAAGGATTTCATATGTTAATTGTTGGTAATGATAGTTACATAAAGGCAGTTGATAAATTGAAGTACATAAATAATTATAAAATAATCGTGAAAACATATAGTGTCATATAAACTTTTACAATGAAATAAAGATTTGCTTAACCATCTATAATTTCTTAGTCTTATAAACTCAGGAATCTTTACATATGATTTCATATAAATTTATGAAATTATTAAATACAGTTATTTATAATTATATATATTTATTATATAATCCATTGATCATCCATCAAAAACTCATATTCCTAATAAATTGTGTATGACGGCTCATGTTAATATATTACTCTAAATGATTGTACATAATTATTCATAAGCACGTATGATAATATTTGTTTATACATAGAAATTTATCAGTGAAATAATGAAGATCATAATAACTGTCAATAATTCGAAAAAATTATATTTAATTTACAGAAATCATACATATTTCTCAAAGGATGCATTAGTTATTAAAACTTATTAAAAAATAAATAAAGTATATGAATTAATAATTTTAAAATAAATTATTACAAAATTTTTAAACAAACATAATTGCGATATTTATTTATTTTTAATATTTTATCAAAATGCATACATAATTTTTAATTTATGGGAATGTTAAATATAAACCTTTTTTATTCTTCAAATGGAAAGATAATATTATAATTTGTATAGAAAACGGCTTAAATAATATATGAATATTGTTTTCATAAGTAAAAAAGAATAAATAAATCCACGTATTATTTCTTTGTTATTTAACGTAATTTTGATGGTGTAAGGATTCATTCATTTTTAATACTTTATGAATTTTTTATATGTGTAATATACCACAAATAATCGTTTTTGGAAAAATTATATATACTGTTAATGTTATAATTTTCATTTTCAAGTTTTCATGTAAAATTAGTATTTAAAGATTAATATTTTTATTAAAAATAAATAATAATTTCTAGCACTTTTGAATATTTAGTTACTAAAAATTTATCTAAATTCATTAGATATTTTTTAAAAATCAAGAAATAAAATTGATTAATTATAAAAAATTTCGAATAAGCGTAAAAGTTAAAAAATTAAATTATCCACACAATCAAAAATTAAAAGAACATTTAAATATTTTATAAAATTAATTACAGTGCAATCAATAAAAAAAATAACGAGATAAACATTTGATACGCTACACCATATGTAAAATAAAATCTCGTTTAATTAATTCTATAGAAATGTGGGTCATAAATCGAGATGCAGCTAAGTAACCTAATCACACAATGATCAGTGATATTCCATTCTTCTTTGAATAGTTTAAATAATTGAACAGAGACTTTTTGTTCTGCATCTTTCTATATATGTCACAAGTGCAGCTCCTTACGATATAAAGCAACGTATTATAGGGTGTAAAGGAAGAAGAGCTTGAATATTCAAAAGAGAAAGAGAGAACGAGAGCGAGAAGCCGATTAATAACTTGGTTATGGGACTTGGGTATTACCAGTACGACGTTTATACTATATCTTTCTCTCTCTCTCTCTTACTCTCTTCTCACCGCGCGTGCATAATTAAGCGACGTATCCAACACCGTATACGACCTTGCTCCACTTACCGAGATTGAAGCCGATGAATAACTTAAGTATATTTATACGTGCAAGCTTGCTTTGCAAGTGAATGGTATCAAGAGAAAAATTTTTTTATTGATATATATCGAACGTTTGAATGCAATGTGCATTGATGATTACAAGTTGATAGAAAAATAAAGGTGAGTCTGGATGATGAGTTTTAATTGATAAATAGATATTCGTTAACAATTGTATCAGGTTCGGAAATCTGTCTATGAGAGTTATAACTGTGATTGAATATATTGCTGTAATGAAACGAAGCTTCAGTCTAATATTTATATGAAATATTTAAATAAAAACAATAGGATTAAATAATAATGATTATAAATTCTTTGAACAATTAAGTAAATAATGTCATAAAATTTAAATAGAGTTTTCGGGATTTCGATTAGGAACTGTAATTGAAACAAATGGGAAAATTTTTCCTTTATTTTAGTGCACTTATTTTAATCGAAATAAAATTTAACAAATATATATTCTTTAAAAAATGTTAAAAACAGCAAAGACATTGAATAAATAATTTTTAACAATTTGTTTTTAATTAATTTGAATCTAAAAAAAAGGCTACTTTTTTGCATTGATAAAATGAAAATAAAGCTATAACATTGATTATTCATGCCGGAAAAGAGTTGTTGCAACTTAGCAATCTGTTGCACGCGCAAAAGCTTTTTCAATCTCAGTATGTAGTCAGAAAAAAAGAAGCTTTTACTACTGTAACGCAGCAGCATGGTTTACTGAAGGCTAATGTTACGTACTTCGGACGCTATAATGCAATAGAGCTTATGAGGACTGACCATATTGATTTTCTTAAGATTTTCGTTGTATTTTTGTCGATGGTTACTACAGAAAATTGATGCAAATTATTTTATTTTAAAAATGTTCGGGTTGACATTTTTTAAATGTTAATAAATAGGAGAAAAATCATTAAAAGTATACATTGATTAATAACAGTGTTACCTCGTCTATGTTGTAAAGGGTAACCATTTGGATAAAATATGAAAAAAGTGCACTAGTCAGTGAAATTTTTTGTTTTAATACTTTTTATGACTTGATATTGATAATAATTAAAATTTGTAAAGCAACACTTTTGTATAAATTGTACCAATATAGAAGCTTTCTTTTATCTTCTACTTTTTACTATCCAACTATCAACATGCAAAATACCATAAATTATTTTGTTAATTTATTAATTTTATGAATGACTCGTTATACATGAACTGTTGTTAGTATCGCTAACTGTTATTGCAGAAATTAAATATAATTATTAAAAAATATTGAAAAAATACTATTTGATCAAATTTTATTGCACTGGAAAATTCACAGCTTACTTGTTTAGTATAAATGTTTACGAAATTTGTAAATATTGTACATGAGATCAATCAATTTCGAGTAATTTGATTTATTTTAGAAGCTTTGTATTTATTGATATTTTACAAATTAATGTTTGTTTATTTAACTATTTATAATCACTATAGAATTTCTATGGTAAATGTTAAAATTTTTAAATAAAAATGATAGCAAAATTATGGAAAATAATTGTTGCAACCTCAAAATACCCAATAAAAGTACAGTATAAATAATCGTTTTCAAGAAATAAAAATTTTATAAAAATTATTCTTGAAGGACCTATACCAACGAAAAACTGATGAATATTATTCTTTCGAATTAATTAAAGTTAAAATATTTATTAATACCATCAAGGATCCAATTTCTAATTAAGCAGCTAAAATAAATCAATTACTAATCATTTATTAAATAATTGAAACTTGTTTTAAGAATATTTTTTATCTTTAAAATTTACATAGTATTATAAAATTGAAATTACAATTCAATAAAGTTGTTGATTATATTTTATAGCATCAAACATGATGAAAAATTAATTTTTCAAATTAAACGATTAAGAATTGGTTCCTTAATGGCACAGAGCTAAAAAGAATAGAAATTTAATTCTCATGTTGAATAAATATCTTATTTATAAATTTTACCTTCTTTAGTTCAGTTCTAGTTAATTTTTAATGTACGATCTAATATGAAATTAGAACAAGTATTTTTAATTAAAATTGGCATGCTTCTTTTTACGCAAAGCATAAATTTTATCAATTTATAAAAACAAAAGAACCTTAATCGGTAAGAAATATTGAGTGCATGTAATAAAGATCTAGAACTATTAAGTACTCAGTATTATATATATTTTTACGTTTTCTGGGTATAAATACATCACAAAATATTTTTCCTTTTTTCTCTTATTGGTATGCATAATACTTAAATTACCAAGTAATATGTTTTATGTGAGTGCATTATTTCTCTTTTATAAAATAAATGTTTAATGATTAAGTATTTATTATGCTACTAAAAAATCTTAATATTTTTGGTATTGTTTATAATATAAAATATTTCTTAATTCTTTAGCTATTTACGAAGCTGGAATAAAATTAATTGAAATTAATCGTTTTGGGAAAAATTTAAGTTTTCATACTAATTAACAAGACTTTATTTGATGCTATGTACCTATTTGATAAAAAAATTAATCTTTAATTTTAATTGTAATAAAACTGCATAATTCCAACAATCCCCAAATAAACGCTTTTAAATTTATATAATTAAGTAAGATCAATTCAGGAAATTAGAAAATTTTTATTTATTCATGCTTATGATTAAATTTTCAATTTCAACATCAGAATCATATTAAAATTTAACAATTAATAATTTATATTCCGGAATAAACATTATACATTAATGTTCTAATTTGATGAATTTCCATATGATAAATTATGAATTTAATTTCAGTAAGTTATCTTTTAGTTCAATGAATTCATATTGCACTTTATTAACATCGATTATTCATGATTTTATAAGTAAAGAATTAAATTTTTATTATTTTCGCTTTTATAATTATCTAATATGATATCATGTATTTGTAATTAAATGTACAACGATCTTAATTTTTTTTAAATTTGGATGTCAAAAGTTGTGAAAAAAATCAAAATATAAATATAACTAAATATACATTTAAAAAAGTAAAAAAGGAGAGAATAATAACAACGTTGAAATTTTTATGAAGCTATGCGTTTTTCATATTTTTTCCAATTTTCAACTTTATACCTTTTCTACTTATTTCAGTAGTAAAATGTGAGCTAGAAGCAGACATTAATTTTCAAATAAAAGTTTTTGGTTTGATCATTTAAATTTAGCGCATCGTATAGAATATATTGTACCCAATATTAATTTTAAAATTAAAAAAATTCTTTTTTTTCAAATTTTACGTATTGCATTTAGTAATAAATATGTCATGTAATATATTTTTAGTCATTTTTTAAAATTTTACTTAAATTTAGTTGCTGATTAATACCATATAAGAAATTGATCTTTTGATTTATTTTTATTATTTTCTTCTTATGATCACATAAAAAGAGCAACATACTAAGATGAATCAGTCAGTAAATGAATAATTTTTATTTGTCTTGTTAAATTAATTAATACTAGTGAATGTAAAATTTATAAAGCAAAATTTTTTAAAAATTGTTATTGTTTACAAATAGTGCATCAATAGAAACTAAGAAATGAATATTTAAGAATAATTATTAATTTCATGTATTTATTGTTAGATATTCGTATTTTGATGAGTAGAATCTATTAAAAAAAATATTTTTTCTTTTATTTTAAAGATTTATTATTAGATTTATTATGATTTAGATGAAATTCCATATTTTGTTCAAGTCAAGTTATTTCTTCTATAATTTTTATATTTATCATTTGTCATACGAAGAAAAAGTATAGAATGCATTGAATATTTTTCAAACTGAATTGAGTGTTTGAATAAAAAATCTTGAGATTCTTATGGTACTTTTAATCTCGTAAAACCATTCGGTAATAATTTAATATTTTAAAAAATTTATTGCAAGTCGACAAGAAATTAAGATATTTTTACTAAATAAATGAAAAAAAGTATCTTTTACCTTCGAGCTTTTTATTTCTAGCAAGAAGCGCGAGCAATACATCTGGATTAGGCGGTCCGTCGGCAACGATATCCGATTGATGATCATGATGAGCCGTAGGTGGTAAAGAACCCGTCGTTCCTGTCGTCGGTGGCTGTTGATTAGATGCTGATTGTGGCGGTGGTGGTGGCGGCACTCTTGACATCATAATTGGTCCAGTAGCAGCTGTTAACGGCGGTAATGATATAAGGCCCGGCGGTGGTATAGTTGGGCCTGTTGCTTGTAATTGTCCCAATGGATTACTTGGCTGCACAGCGGCTGACATTGATAAATCAACGCTACCAAGTAAAACTGGTCGACAACCACCAGCCGTCGTGCTCACCGCCGGGAGGATGCCGCCGCCCCCCGGCAGCGGCGCGTATGGCAGATACAGCTCCAGTGTCTATGGATTTATTTAAACTACACTTTATTTTAAAATATTCACTTTATTTTTTTTACTCTCTTTGTTTCTTGCTCTGCTTTTCTTGGCTTTTTTTTTATTTACTTCGTTCTTTGTTACGAGCTACGTGCGATATTCGCGAAATCGGTTGTTAAATAACGTATGATTATGATGTTTATCAAGCATGCGTCGTTATTTATTTTTTATTATTGATAATAATTTGGTCGTCATGTAGTTTTGTTGATTACAGGTTCAGTAAAAGTTCTGTTTAATAGTGGACGCCATAAAATTAACATTTTTTTAAAAAATTATACTAAATTATATTCATGTCACATCATATCGAATTACGTCACTTTTTGGATGATGTTTACACACTTAAATTTAACAATGAGAGAAAAAGAAAAAATATAAACAAACCACAATCACAAGCTTTTAAATTTATAGTAAATCCATTGGAGTTTCACTGAGAAAAAACAATTTGTCTAAAAAATGTTAAAAGAAAAAAAAAGAGTCCGAGTTGGACAGTCAAAGCGAGTTTAGCAGGAATCGAGATACTCCAGAATATTACTTGTTAAGACGAGCGACGGCTAAATCTCGTATAAACGCGTTATTCTTATCGTAACAGCTCCCGAGCTTTTATCTTGGCCCTAACCTTGTGTTTAAACTTTTCTTTTCACTTAGTTTTTTTTATTTGCTTTATTCTTCTGTATTACTAATCGAGGCTATCACTCGTCTCGAGCGATTGTCTTTTCTTATTCTTCTTCTTTTTTTTGAACTTCTATGTTACGAAGATGTCACGGACACAGCTTCTTTACACGAGACACGATGAACTTTATTTCTCAACAAAACTTCTCTCTTTTTAGTTTATTTCTATACGCGATACGTTATTGTTATTCGAATATTCGATAAATTTGCACCAAACATCATTTTTTTAAATCTCTTAATAATTAATTAAAAACTATACCTTTGAATATGTTTTTTTTGCAATTCATTATATTTTCTATTGGCATTCCTTAGCGAACAAAACTTTTATATATGTATAATACAAAAAAATAATAAAAATAAAAGTAAAATTCTGTTTACTCATCCATCATTCGTTACTTCCGAAAATTCGTTCCTCTTCTTTTCTTTTATTCTTATGCTTTCGTCGATACATTCAGCATACGTTCGACAGGGTAGTTTTTGTTCGTACACATCCAATGTAAATGCACTCGGGACTCTCTTTCGGTCTCCGTCCAGCCGAAGATGAATAAAAAAAATGAAGAATAAAAATAAGAAGAAGAATATCAGCAGTAGCGCAACGCTGCCTCTTCTCTTTTGGCCTTTCCAACTTGTTCGTTACCGATCGCCGCCGACGGCCCACAAGAAACGCCGAATTCCATAGGACCTTTACAAAGCATTATATTTGTTTCTTCTATTGCTTCCAACAACTGGATTCGCATTGTCGATAAGATACGGGCATTGTATATATATATATATATATATATATCCTTTATGTATATAATGGCCGTTAAACTGCTTGTTAAGCGAATGATTTTACGGCGCCGTTGGTTTTTCTTTTTCTTCTTCTTTTATATTTATACTGTCCAAATGTGTATATATATCGTGTCGTTTGATTTGTGTAGTTTGTCGCTCGAGAAATATTTTTATACACTTTTTCTCAGTCCTTCCTTCTTGTTTTATTATTTTTTTTTTACAATTCTTGATGTCAACTGCGTGTGTCGTGCAGTGTTCACTTTTATCTTGAACTATTGAATATTTTAATAACATAGACTATAAATATTCACTATCACCGAACGTATTGAAAGAAACATTTTTAAATATGAGGGAATAATTAAACCGGCTCCATCCACAATTTAATGTGAGTTAAAAAATACTTGATGTGGTACGGTACTGGTTATATTACGGCGCGATAATACTTAGCAAAAGCAAGATCTCTTCTTCTTCTTCTTAAAGCTTTTGGTCGTTATAACAAGAGCGGGCGTAGTAAAGGCCTCAAACAGTGGGATAACCAATAGACGATAAAAAAGTAGAGAAAGAAGAAAGAAGTAGAAGAAGAAGAGGAAGGTACAACCACACGACGATATCGACGACTGTATAATAACACCGTGTGGAAGTTGGTAAGTCTCTTCCTTTGTATGTGGGTGGGAGCCGTATAGACCGAAGTAGAAGAACCCAAGGGTTGAAGCAAACGGTTCAGGCGCAAATGTTAGAAAGAGAGAAAAAGAGATGGAAAATTATTATGGAAAAGGATAAACTTTGCTCTTCTCTACCAGTGGTTGCGCACGCCCTTGGTGGGGTTCGCGACTGCGCAACCCCGATCCATAAGCCTAACATATATATACGAACATCTACATACGTAATAGTAGGTACAAGTGTAGGTGGATGTACGCGCGTACGTATGGCATGGTAGACCAATGAGTTTGATTCTTTTTTTTTCACTATACTTTTAAATGTGAAGACTGAGGGAATTTGACGAAAGTACCGAAAAGGTTTTTTTCAAAGGTTGCTGGAAGATTTTTTTAAATATACATATTTTTGAATTTTTTTTTTTTATTCAAGAAATATCAGAATATTTAAAATTTTTTTTTGTTTTTTTAAGAATGTTTTTTAAGAAAATTTTAATTTCGCTTATTCTGGAAATAAAGAAAAAATAATTATTGAAATATCGAATGGTCTCTCAACTTTCTGTATGATAAACTAATATTCATAAAATAAACGATAAAAAAAATTTCATTTTGATTTTAAAACTGTGCAAAAATGGAAGGTCTTTAAAAAAAGCTCGATATTTTCATAGAAACTCTTTAGTTAAATATTATTAATTAATCATAGCTCGAAAAATTGACAGAAAGATTGCATAAAATTTGATTGTAATGTTATTTTATTATATTTGCTTTTATATTAAATTGATAATAGGATGAAAATTTGAAACATTTTTATTTATATAAATTATCCTTATTTAAAATTATACACATATTATAAGTTTGGTTTCATGTATACTATTTTTTATACTATTTCCATAAACTTTAATCAATAAACATTGTATTATATTCAACATCTTAAAAATAGTCATTTTTAATTCTCACTCACTTCTATAATTCATATTTCATACAATTAATAAAAAAAAAATTTAATCTGTTGAAATGCATTAATGTAAAGCTTAAAAAATTTTTGTATTTTTAAAAGATTGTTTTAAATTTGGACAAAGATTCAACTAAATTCTGATAAGTGATACATGTTTTGTTGAGTTATATAATTATATTTTTTATCACGTACAAACAAATTTTTTAACTGCTCAGACATGCAAATTTTGCATTCAATTTTTATATGAGTCATTTAGTTTCTTATACGTAAATATATAAAACTTTAACTTTTCCAACTTATCAATATTGAAAATCAATCAGTTTAAATGAAATTTTTTTTAGAACTTATAAACAATGATACTTTTAAAAAATATCATAAATGGAATAGCCGGATTTATTATTTCTTCTATTAAAAGAATCATAAAAACAAAAGTTTTTAACCAAGCTGTTAATAATTAAACAACGAGATAAAAAAAAAAACAAAACAAATAATTATAGCTTCTTCTTATATACATTAAAACAACCTCTTTTACCTCTCACCCTCCCAAAAATGATGAATGATGAGACATATTTTATTGTAAGCTTGTGAATCACTGCAAGCCTGGAAAAGTTTTTTTCAAGGGTGGGAGAGAGCGAGAGAAAGAGAGAAAAAAAGGGGAAAAAGCAAAAGGTTCAATGTATTAGTAAAAATACAAGAGGAGAAACGGTATACATCGGAAGTTTATATACGTGTATATAGAAAGGACTGTCTATACAGACTGAAAATCACCCACTGCTGGATGCACTCAACAAAATTGAACCAGCTCGAAAGAGAGCGAAAGAGCGAGAGAGAAATAGAGAAAAAGAAAAAAAAAGAGAACTATGTCTTGGTCTAGGAGAATCGTATGGTCTTCTGATATTGAAGATAGAATAAACGCGCAAAAAAAGGAGAGGAAGGGGTGAGGGGTGAAAAGGGGGTTGTTGCAGGTATTGTAACAGACTTACGACCACGTACAATGCAATGCACACCACTACTTCTATTTTCAAAAACTTTCTAAAATATTTGTTTGTTTCTCGTCGAGTTCTTCTTGATGCTCCTTTCCCTATGTGGAAGTTTACGGGTTTTGGCGAACGTGACGATGCATAGTCACTTGTATCGATGCTGCTTTTTTTTAGTGGAATATATAGGTGTTTATTAAATGGACTCATTTGCAAGGTAATAATGTATCTTTTTTTTTTCTAAAAATAAGATGATATTTTAAAGATTTTATTTTAATTATTTACATTATGCTCGGTTTTAATTTTTCAAAAATAATTTCTCAATAGTAACAAAAAACCGATTGGAAAGGATCAAATAATAACTTTTATTATCTGACTTTATTTTCCATTTATTTTTTATATAGTTTTATCTGGCTATAATATTTATAAGTGTATATAACTTTAAATGCTATGCAGCATTTCCAATTAAACTTTTAGGATTATTATGAAATTTAAAATGAGTAAATAAAATTATATCTGGGTTCATCCACGTGCAAAATACAGAAAATGGAAAAATTTTTTGAGAATTTATTACAAGACACCTTAATTTAATATTGATGTAATTCTTTTTGAGTTTGATAAGTACACTCTTTTAGTTTGTTAAAAAAAAATTTCTATTTTACATAATAAATACATCCATTACGACATTTGCGTAGCTATATGAAAAATGAGTGATGACTATGCTATTGATGGTTTATAATAAAGAATTATCTGAAACACAAAAACCAAAGAGATTCAAGTTTGGTACGAGGCTGGTTATCGTGTAGTCTAAGATTATTCGGTTTCAATCAAAAATAACAAAATAGCGGTCATTCAAACATAATTTAAAAAAAATATTTTTTGATGATTTTTTGTTAAAAAAAACGTAAAAAAAAATAATATTTTTTTTTATCATCTTTGTCTACACGATACCCATCTATGTGACTAACATGTGATAAAAATTTCGTGAAAATCGGTCAAGTAGTTTCGAAAAAATGATCAACATTACACAAAAATATTATTTCGAGAAAAGCGCGTTGAAGTTTTTGTCACGCATGGCTAGAGTAGGGCGTATAGCGCGCTTCAATTGAAAAAATGTACCCAAAAGGCTTCGATCTTAATAAAATTTTGACATGTTATTTTTTAAATGTTTCTCTTCCGAAATATGCAAAAAAATTTTTTGTGGTTAATTCTTCTTTAGGCGTACCTCAAAAATTTGCTAAGGTGAATCAGTTGTGTATTTTAATTTTATTTAACGTCGCTGTATTTATGCTATTATTGCGATGCTAATTAGCGACAGAGGTTTTTTAGTGTGTTTGTGAAGAAAGCACGTGTAATATACAGTGGTGCTTGTATAAATCAGCCGAGAGCTCATAATCTCGGGGATTCGAACTCGGATCCCCGAGATTATGAATCTATCGCTCTATCGACTAAGCCACTGAAGACCTCTATTCTGACATATCTAAACATATATTAAAATTTTAGTACGATTTGCTTATTGAAATTCAAAATAACTATTTTTAGAGTTACAAGTTTTAACGTAGGCATTTACAGAAACTTTGATTTTTTGTTTTAAATTAATTGATATATTGAGGATATTTAAAATAATATAATTCGGGGAGAAGTAAATTTGCCGTTTGGTTTGTATATTATTGATTTTTATTTAAAATTCAATGTTTTATAAACATCTAAAAATAAGTCTAAAATTTATTTAATTGATTGTTCAATTGTACTTCATATTTTCACCGATTTAAGTTTTAAGTTACTAAGTAATTTTTGAAACTTTTGAGAAATTGAAACAGTTTCAATACCTTACAAATACATCTTGTGTCTAACATGGTACTCCTTTTTGATAAAATAAGATCTGATTAAAAATCTTTCTTTTTAGTTGTATAAAATTCGTATAATAGTTTTCATTAAGGGAACCGACATTAAAGTTTTTCAAATTTTTTATTCTTAATTAACTAGTTTTAAAAATATCTCTATATTAAACCCTTTCATTTTAACTAATAAAAAGTATAATATAGAGATATTTGAAAAAAAATTTGAATAATAATAAAAAATTTTGGAAACTGCAATGTCGGTAACTGCGTATCAATCATATACTCTATTACATCACCTTAAGGGGGGTACAGGTGAAATCTTATTTTTCAATAAAAAAATGACGTTTTTCATTTTTAATTTTTGACTCATAGCACCTACAACATAATCCATGCGTGATGTTGTTCAAAACCATCTAAAGAATCTATAAAAAAATTTTCAGCACAAAATATTATTAAAAATTGTGGGAATAGTAGTATTTCAACTGCTGCTTGATTTAGTGGTAAATGAGGCAGCAGTTAAAATACTACTAGTCCCACAATTTTTAATAATATTTTGTGCTGAAAATTTTTTTATAGATTCTTTAGATGGTTTTGAACAACATCACGCATGGATTATGTTGTAGGTCCTATATGAGTCAAAAATTAAAAATGAAAAACGTCATTTTTTTTAATTGAATAACAAGATTTCACCTGTACCCCCCTTAAAAACCACGATTTTAGATAATTAATGAATATTCATCCACGAAATTTAGGCATTTAAAATTCAAGTATCATCTAAATTATTAGATTATGCTTTTCATAAATTGTTTTCCTTTAATATACTTGGAAATTCACCATCGTTGTCTATTAATTAATTTATTTATGGTATACATTTTGTAACTATTTGATTTCAATTGTTAAGTTAAAAAGTTCTATGTAATTTATTAAAGATAAAATTTTTGTTTTCATAATTAAGATATGTATATTTGACTAAAATAGTTAATATTGCTTATATCAAAACAAAAATTCGCTCGACAAATAACTAAAAAGGTATCTATAAAAATAACTCGAAGTATCTCTCGAAAATAAATTAAAATCATTTTCAAGTAATACTTCATACGAAAAAAAAAAAATTTTTTTTATTAAAGAAAATAAGTAAACTTTCGTATATATGAGACTTGTACCAATACGATATTAATCATCAATATCAAAACTTAAATTTTTTTACCAAAGCATACACACAGCCGCAAGGCAAAGGGCGCGTTCGTGTTCTTTATCTAGTACGTTATTTTCCGCGTAGAAAAAAAAACCAAGAGCTCGACATAAAGAAAAAAAAAAGAAAAAAAAATAGTTAAAAGCGTAACGTGCGAGCAGACGGTGTGTGTTGTATACATATATATATTTTCCAATATTATTGCAGCTCGTTCGGTTATACGTGCGACGAGAGCTTTTTGCCAGAGAGAAACTCGCGGGAAAAATGTGGAGCATGAGAGCAACGCTTGCTACTACTACTACAACTACTATGAGTTGGTGTGGGTGTTTAATATACATACATGTATATACATGTATAGGTTCGAGGAGGTGAGATTATCGAACCGCGCGCGCGGGGGCGGAGTCGCTGCTTTCACCGTTACTATGGTTACCCAACAGTGCGCGACATTCTCTTTCTCCCTTTTACTTCTATATAACTAGAAAGCTAGGCGCAAGCTTTCGCAAGCTTACGCAGAGAGAAAGCTTCTGATGTCTATGGCTATATATATATATAGGGACACGACGCGCCTACGCATAGGCTACATAACGCGCCTGGACGATGGAACGTACAGGAATCTTCTTCTTTATCGTTTCTTGGATTATTCACAAACATTATGATTCTATATGGAATGCTTTATTTTATTTAATATGTTGATAAAATGAAAGTTTTTCAAAAAAGTGATGATTTTTAGATGCTCATGCTGGATTTGAGTTTAAGCAGATAATTCTTTTTGAGAAAGTTTAAGAGTACAATAGAAGTTTGAATATAATAGTTTAATAATAAAACTTTTCTGATTATATGTCTGAATCTTGATTAAAATTTTAAGAGTTACATCAAAAAACGAAAATTACAGGGGATTAAAAATTCATTGGTTATCTTTTAGAAATCTGAAATTTTTTCCTATGATAAAAATTATATTTTTTTGAATCCTATAAACGAAACTCTAGAATTATAAAAAAATGGCATTTACTGATTTTTTTCAATTCTTCAATGTATTAAATTTTAAATTGAAAAATTATTGTAATTTTTAATTAAAAATATATTTTTAATTAAAGATGAAATCTTTTTAATAATGATAATCAAGAGAAGCAAATCATTTAAATATTAAATATAACAATTTATTCTGCATAAATAAGGCGTTCAAATGGAATTGTTTATACTTTTTTGAAAACAAAATTGTCTTTACATTATGATTTTGAACAGGTAACTTTTATTTATGTTTTATTAAAAAAAATCATTATTATTGAAGCGATATTATGCATAATACGTTTATGAAGTATAACTCAATCCACAATTTCTTAGGTAAGTTCAGTTTAACTGTAGTTAAATATACAAAAGATTGTATTAAAAATTATTCAAACGATAATTATTGGATTTATAATATATTGTTAAACCTTCAATGCATAAATACATAATATCCCATTGAATGGTCATATAACATAAAAACTAAATTATTCACATTATATTAACATTATCATGAGTTACAATGTTTTTAATTTAGTGAAAGATTAACTAATTTTAAAAACTTTCATCGATTAAACATTTTATTTGAGAAGCGTAAAAAATTGTATTGCATAATAAAAGATTTTGACTTACTCTGAAAAACACTAGCAATTTTTTAAATCTAATGTAAAAATTTACATGAATTGTACAATGTCATAAGGATACATAATAATGACTTGATTCAGATTTAGTAAAAATAAATCATTGTACAAAAAATTTAATGAAAATATGTAGAAGTATTAAATAATTTTTACTATTGTGTCCAGGTAATTTATTGTATTTCCGTATAAAATTTATCCTGAAATCAATCTCCAGAGATTTGCATTGATTTTCACCTGTTGTAAATCCAAACTTCCGAACATTTATTTTAAGTCTTTGTAATGGGATGTATGATTCATGCATAATTACCAACATTTCAGTTTCTCGAATTTTTTATCTTTATTCAAAAAATTTTTTAATCATCTTTATTTTACGCTTTTTATTAGTTAAAACAGAGGGGAATAATATAGAGGTAAAAAATTTAGAAAATTGTTATGTCGGTATTTTACATCCTCTTAAGAGGCTGTTGTTTACCGACACAGATTCCTGTTTTACCAATCATTTTCAAATTTTGGAAAAATACATGAAGTAAACAAATATATCGTAAGACTTTTGTATTGTTTTAAAAATTAAAAAAAATTTTATTTTAATTTTTTATTAACAAAAATAAGTGAAGCTTTCGAGGTCTATTTTAGACCTTGTAGTTTTCCTAAAATTTGAAAATAAGAAATGAGTTAATTTAAAATAACGCTCGGAATAACAAAAGCGTGAAATAGGTATCTGTGTTGGTATACGACAGTCCCTTAAATAAATCTGTTGTATGTTTAATTTTCACTTCATTTCAAGATTGTTGATTGTCAGAATATTTTTTAAGCGATTTTTATTGTAATTTTTATAAACATTTTCTATCTATTTTTCTTCATAAATAAAGATTATTTTAAACGTATTTTTCATTTTTTAAACGCACATTTAAAATTTAAATAAACTTTTTATTTGCTAAATAATATCAATAATATTTCATTGAATTTTAAAAATGAGACAATACAATGTTTATTTTGACAAAGAGTATTGATTTTTGATTAACGTTAAGTACTTGAAAGTAAGTGTTAATTAAATTTAATTTCTATATAGTGACCGTTAAGATTATTGTCCGTTTTAGTTGGACTGCCTACTTTCAATGAATATTTTGGGAAAGTTAATTCGTACGAATTTTACTTTCGACTTTTGGTATTTGAACATGGAACGCGTTAAAACGCTATAATAATTTCACTTTTATAAAAATGAATTGTTCTTTATAATTTATTAATTTTTATCTGGAAATAATGTTAAACATATAACTAATACCAATAGAATATAATTATTTGTTTTAAACTTTCTTTCAAGAAATTTTCTCAACTCTTTTAATCATAAGCTCATATCTAGACTCAATTTAACATTTGTATATCAGGTGATCGAAATCAAGTAATCACGTGTCACAAACAATCTTGACATCGCGAATTTTGTAGACGATATGGGAGACATTTCCTGGTTTAAAGTATGAAAAAAGACCAGAATTATAGATTTAAGGCTCAATAGTTTCGCAATTAGATGATGAAATATTATCGCTTCTTACGAAGAGTAGAATAGTTCATTTTACGACGCAAAAAGTAGTACATTTGAAAACCTGTTAACGAAAATTCAGACATTCCAAAAACTTCCACAAAAATTAACTTATTTCATCGTAAAGTCAAAGTGGGACTCAAAATTCATTATTGTTCAAGGGACAGCGTTGAGATGTTTTACTATTTATGGGACAGTTTAAATGTAGTACTATTCACGATCATGGTGATCATACGTAAAAATGAATAATGTTTATTAGTTTTCGCGTGAAAATCTAAATGCATGTTAGGATCAAACGATATGATGTAAAAGATTTATATTAAAATTAAATATTAACAATTAAAACAATTTTTTAATTTGAGCTACGTTACGTTAAAAATATTGATTTATTCCAAAGTTATTAAAAATTAAAAATCAAAATTAAAAGTACATAAAAAATAGCAATAATACCATGGGTTATACAATAAATCATTTTTAATCTTCAGTTTTAATTATTGATAACTGTTAAACTAACCAATACTTTTCTTAAATCTACTAATCCTTTAAAATAATAGTTCAATATATTTTATAAAATTATCACTAATAAACTATTTTGGATAAAAATTGATCATGTTTTCGGTAGAATTCCTACTCAACGTAAGATAAAATGTCATATATCTAGAAATTCTAGACATTATTTGAACAAAATTTTTAGATATGTTCTTTTAACTTATATTGACCAAAAACTCTGCTCAGAATATGATCAGAATTTTATACCAGGGCTTGTTGGAGTCTGTAACATCCAGTTTAAAAAATATTCTTATACAAGAAAATTCATTGGTTGTTTATCTTAAATCTCAATAGTTATTATAAAAAAAAAATTAATGAAATGTTTTTTACAATATTTTTCTTAAATGTCAAAAATGTTAAGTTTCTTTTGATCTACTTTATTATTGTATATTTTTTTATGTAAATAAAAACTCTTGTAACACAAATGGTTAGTATGATTAATGATGCAAAAATTTGTTTTAATACGACCTACATATGAAGAAAGCACTTTATATTCGTTTTTTTGCTTCAATCAAAATAAAATATGGATTGTGTATTTAAGAAATTACAAATATTTTAACTTAATCTTTTGTATTTTAAGACTTTATATTTATATCTACTAGTTACGTGTACGATACTTTTTTTCTCTGTATTTTTCCAGTAGATCAAATCAGATAATAAATCATGCCTAATTTGCTTATTTAATCGTATTCAATTAGAATATGCTTATGCAAAATACGGATTTTAATCTGATTGTCTATTAACGTAAAAAAAGTGAATGTGTTTAACGTTTATTTAAAAATTTTTAAAGTTATGTGTTTTTTTTATGTCTACTCTAGTTACCATTTTTTTTTCTTAAATCATTGTTACAGTCATTTTCTAATTTTAAAATTGTTTATGAATATTATTGTGAAATTTTTCCATAATTCACAGTTGTCATAATTTTTGTTATGTATTTAGAGAGTTACAGGAATATACTAAAATTTAATATAATTAAGTAAATTAATTTATGATTAGTAATGTTTGTAAAATAGTATAGTTGAATGAAATGAAACTACAAAATATTAAAAAATGTATAAAAATATTTTACACAAGTATAATGAATAATACTTTTCACACTGCAGTATATCTATAAAGATTTATTTTCTGTTAAGATTAATGTTTTTTAATACTAGTTCTGTTAGATAATTTAATAATTTTATCGTTTTTATGCATTGTAAAATGAAAATGAAAATATGTTTTGAAAATACTATCTTATTTATAAAACTTTTTTTTAATATAAAGATATTAATATAAACAAATTTCAAAAATAATTTTATGTTATTTCTATATACTTTTCGCAAATTTGTTTGATCATATTTCGAAAATATGATCAAACAAATTTGCAATTTATTATTTTATAAAATAATTAACTTTAAATATTTTGATATTATATGCAAATAATTTGATACTTTTGTTATTAAATACTTAGCTGTAAAAATAGAAACAGTTTATTATTAATAATATTATCAATAATTATTTTATTATTTTCGTATTACACTTCTACGCGCAGATAAATTCTATTCAACTATACGTGATTTTTAATTTTTGTTTTCTAACATTAATTAATTTTTCAACAATTTATTGTTAAGGAGTTCATTAGTTTCATCGATTATTATTTTATATTTTTTTTTTGCTAATTCATACCTATATTTATGTTATATTTTTCGTAAATAATGTTATTTAGTGTATGATTTTATAATTTTTTGATTTATAATCACACTTTGTTTTGTTTACTGAGATTTAGATTATATCCTTTTTTCAAAGTTGCATAGAAAATAATTTTAAAAATTGATGAATAGAAAGGAATGTAATTAAATTAAAAAGACCACCGAATATATGACCTACTGTAGAAACAAAGTACATTTCTTGATGAAAAATATCAAATCTCACTATTCAACGGCTTTGTTCATGTGAAAAAGAACAAACAAAAATAGAGAACTTTTATATTATCAAACACACGTATTGATGGATCTAAAGTCTTTATTGAAGAGGAGGAAAGAACAAATGATATAATATTTTTCAACATTTTTAACTATTTTGATTCATAAAAGAATTCAATTTATTTAATAATATATTTTGTAAATAATAAATATAATTTTTTAAACGTTTAGGAATAAATAATTGATTGAAAAATTAAACTAAAAAATGAAACATTCAATTTTTATTTCATAAAAACATTTGTCAAAAATCATATTTTCAAATACATTAAAAAATGATTGAATAAAAAAAAAATTAAAAATTATATATACGTCTTAATAAAAAAATTCATGTTATAAAAGTTTATTGAAGAGATTTATTAATTTGTCATTTAAATTAATCACGTTTGCAAATTGCATATCTTTTGTAGTGATGAACTTGGTGATGCCTCTATATGTCAAGAACCCTTGCCAGAAAGCGAACTGGTTACCTGGGCCATATAAACTAGCTAGAAACTAACCATTAAAGGTTAATAATTTGGGTTAATAAAATTAAACCAAATTATTAAAATTTGAATGAATAAAATAAACTAAATATTTAAGTAAAATGAAAAATATCCATGCAACAGTATCTTTTTTGTATCACAGATTTATTCATTTTATTTAAGGAGATGTACAACGGACACTACATCTGTGCTCATAAATATTAACTTTCTTTCCATTTTATTGATGAATTTCAAGAAAAGAAATGCATTAACTTGTAGTATGCGCTATGATGATTATTTAGTTAAATTTTCAAATCAGTTTATTCATTAGTTTTTAAAACATTTGGATTTCTGCTACAAAATCGAAAAATTTTAATAAATAAAATTGAAACTTGAAATTCTCAATAACTAATGAACAAATTTATTTAAAAATTTAACTGAATAATCTTCATAGTGCATACTATAAGCTAAAGCATTTTTTTATTGAAAATTCTGCAGTGGAATGGAAAGATTTATGGCAATATTTATGAGTACAGGTGTAGTGTCCATTTTATATCTCCTTGCATCGCTGTAATTATTCTATTATTGCGATGCTAATTAGCGACGGAGGTTTTCAGTGTGTTGATAAATAAAGCATATGTATTCATATATACAGTGGTGCTTGTATCAATCAGCCGCCGAGGGTGGGATTCGAACTCGGATCCTCGAGAATACAAATCTAACGCTCTACCGACTGAACCACTGGCAATTTGAATAATTCCGCAATTCTCCGCGGTAAAAGGGTCAAATGTGTCACTTGTCGCCGCAAAAGTGAATCGTGCTAGTTTTTGACTGAAAATTGAAATGTGTTAAATCATCGTTCTAAACTCGTTTGATTTGAAGGTTTTGATTTTTCTTTTAATTACTAAACTTTTATTACTCTTAATTAACAATGGTGTAATGACAAGTAAGAGGGAATGTAAGGACTTTTTTATATATTTGTATTTGTTTTCCTATACTCCATATCCATTGTGGTTAGTTAATGCTTAAAACGTATACCTTTTGGAGGGAGGGTTGCCTCCCCTTTGGATCCTCCACTGAACGCACGTAAAAAAATTGAAATGCGATGTACATATACACATAATACCCACATGTATGTAAGATAACAAAAAAAGTAGAAAACAAAATATCCAAAGTACGTAGCGCGAGGGTGTATACGCAGTAATTTTCATCTTGGTATTACTATATGGAGTAGAGATAGGTCGGGAGAAAATATATATCTTAGCATATTCCTTACATCTTGTGTCACGTCTTTTTCAATATACTTACATCACGTAAACCACAATGTGTGTGTATATGTGCGCGCGAAGCGAGAGTGTGGGTGGCCGCAATTGCGTGAGAGACTTTCTCAAATATATAAAGCAAGCTAAAGAAGACGAGTAAAATTCACGCGTTTGTATTATGTAGTTGAATATGTGTAAAAGCTGAAGTGAGAGAGAGAGAGAGAGAGAGAGAGAGAGAAAGCTAAAACTCCCTGAAGCTATATCTTTTATCTTCGCATATCTCTTACTACACTCTATTCCTTTCCATCTTTTTGCAAGTATATCTATATACATGCTGCAGATATATATGTGTGAAATAACGGATGACATATGCAAAGCATAGCCCAAGCTCTATATATTTTACGAGCTTCGTACGTACCCATATCGCACTATGCTACCGCGCTGCTGAGAATTTACGACGATTCGTGGCCTCTTCTCGCTTTTCATTCTGACGGCCGGCTACGACTTTTCACATAAAAAACAAAAGTCTATGTATACATATATATACGCTTTCTGTTATATGTATATACATCCGAGACTTTTCGCGATCTCTTATACTCGACCCCCAAGTTTGCTATGTGTGCAAGAAAAAGCTTAAATATATACATATATTTGTACATATAAAATACGTGTGTTAAACGCACATATACATACTCGATCCGAAAAGATATACGAGCTTCCAAATTATAGAGTCTGCGGGAAAAATACTCCGAGAGCATTTTCATTTCGATTGCGATTGCGCTGTATATTTTCTGCTTTCTCCAATGGAAAATTATGTATCGTAAATTTACACGCTGAAAAATGTATATTTGAAAAAAAAATTTTTTTGCAAGATAATGTTTGATTTTATATAAATAATTTATGTTATCTGTTTTAAAATGTTATTTCCATTTATTGTATACATTAATAGATTCTTTGACTAGTTTTAATGGTTTCAATTAAAAGAATTAAAATTTTTGGTAATGAAATTAAACCATTTGCGAAAATAGATAATTCATTTGTAACATACGTTAACGTTATAAGTTAAGAGAATTGTCTTATCAAAACCTTATTCAGATATTTTATTCTGTCTTATTTGATTACAAGGTCAAAGTTCATTAACAATGTTCTCAGGTCATGACGTTTATTTAAAAATTATTTTTTTTTTAGAATTTCAAATTTTTAATATTTTTTATTTTAAATAAATAAAATTTATGAAAATTTTTTAAAATTCTTGTAATTATTTTTAATATATAAAAAAAAATTTTATAATATGTAAATATTAAAATAGTTGTTAAATGTATTAAAATTATTAATTTTATTTAAATAATTTACGGTGCACAGTAATATTATTGATTATTTTAATTTTCTAATCTGCTAATTTTGTAACGAAAATTTTACAAACACAAATTTTTCCGTTTTTAGTATAAAAAATTAGAATTAAAACCATAATTTTTCACTATTATTTATTTATTCTAAAATAAATCTAAAACAAAAATATTAAAATGTAAAAAATATTCGTATAAAATGTCCACGTATAATATGCCAACCGTCGGATTTCAAGCGTATATTTAAAAATCAATAACGTACTTCTATATACATTTAATACATTATGTCGATAAAGTAGGACTTCTGCTGTAACAACTTTCAGAAAGTACATTTATAAATGCGTGTTCTTTTAATATTTTCAGTTAAGAATGCTTAAAGATTCTTAAATAACAATTTCAATTAGATCTTAAAAAATTATTATTTTGATTGTAATATCACGTAAGTCAAATCAAACGTTGTTTATATATAAAATCTAATAATTTATCATGAATCCAGAACATAAAAGAAAATATTATCATATAAAAATAGATTTAAATGATGAAAAATTTTAAACAATCTTACAATAATAATTTATTAAAATAATTATTCAAAAGTTTTTTGAATTTAAAGTATAAAGTAAACATTCGAGCATATTCTTCCATAAGTGGTGTCATACTGGAGCCGCTGTCAACTGGCGCCGTGGCTTAGTTGGTTAAAGCGCCTGTCTAGTAAACAGGAGATCGAGGGTTCGAATCCCTCCGGGGCCTAGTCATTCAAATATCGAATGATATTTTTTTTTTCATTTATGTAATAACGTACGCGAATAAAAAATTTTCATTTATGTTTTTTTTAAATATTTATATTAACATTTAATACACACGAGTAAACAATTTTTATGCAAATATTAATTTTTTGTACAAATAATTAATGAATTTTTTCATCATCAATTTTTTACAATATTTATAATTAAAAAAATTTATTTTTTATTATTTAAAAAAAATGTTAATATATGAACTGTTATTTATTATTGTACTTTTTTTTTATTTACCAACAATATATGATTTCATTATTTATATCATACGCACGCATTTTTTGATTCAATATTTAGCAATATTGAAATACAAAAAAAAATAAGTATTTAATCAAATAAAAAATTTTTTAATTTCATATTAAAAATAATAATAATAAAAACCAGTCTATATTATGTACTACGGATATTAATCAACCTATTAAGTGATACATATCACAACTTTAATAAGTTTATCAATAATATCTCTTTTCTATCATTTCATAATGTAAATATATCACACACAAGAAGCAAACAAAAAATAAAGCACTTACGTTTAGAACAGAGTGGTTATAAGATCTAACCTCAACTATGGATATATATATATATATATGTATGCTCTAAACGAAGCAAGAAAACGGATATGTTCTGTAGCGACATGAACAAACCAATTAGTTGGATAAGCGGGCAAACCCCCATGAAATTCAATTGTCTTCACCCCATGCATCCCTTTTTTTCGACTACCCTTATATTTTCATTCTTCTTTCTCTCTCTTTCTTTTTCTCTCTTCGTTCCATATACCAGTAGTTTGGAGAGAAAAAAATATACTGATGAAAGTATATGAGTTGGAAAGAGAAGGTTATTACGAGCTTCGTAATTTAGTATTGACGAGTGCGAAAGAGATGGAGAAAGAGAAAAAGGAAAGATACATCAATTAAATTTACTCATTGGCTAGTCAGTGAGCGTATCCTAACAATATAAAAACTCGTACTTTATAGAATAAAGCTCGAGCTAATAAATTCCTTCCGTTGACTTTATGATTACAGATTAATAATAAATTCAATGCTTTAGCGGTATCCCATGTAGGATATTTCAGCTGAAAATTAAGACGAATTATAATCTACAAGTGAAAGATATGACTAAAGTTTTCCCGTAGTCTCGGTGCGGTCTTGATCAAACCGTTTTCATACGCACGGTCAGCAAAATTCATTCGACTGAGATTTCAAACATTACGCTCAAGAAGAAGAGGAAGAAGGAACATTTTGTTGGAAGGAAAATATAATTGGAAACTTTAGCCGCAGACATCCGGCAAGCTGGTGAAATTTATCTTTCTGTTTGTTTTTCCATTCTCTTTATTCGTCTATAATGCGATGCCTAAAACTTGTCAATATCTTAAAAACTTGTACGATTCGCTTGGAAAATTTATTAATCTTCAATAACATAATTGTGGTAGGTCTATCATTATTTTATTAGCTATTAGAGCTTGTAATGTATTAAACTAATTTGATAAACAACTTTGATGAAGTAACAATTCTTCTTTTATAGTTCAATAATGAATTAGCTATTATTCTAATGGATATTTAATTCGATACATATAATTAATTTTTTAAAAGATAATTGATAATAATTTCATTTCTTGGAAAAATTCAGGATAAAAACTTGGAAATTAATTATATTAACATACAATACATCGCGATAACGACAGTATTTATAAAAAAACTAATCCAAGAAATTTGAATGTTTTAATGTAAATTTTAATAAATTAAAATGTAGCTTTTTAAGTATACTAATATTTAATTGAAAAGGTCAAATTTATTTCTACCCTTTGATTAAAACATTATGCTTTTCTATGATAAAAAAGGTTTAATTATCGAATTGAAAAAAATTCCTTGTTTTATATCAATTTAAAATGTCTTTTAAATAATTCATCATAAAAGTGTGTAACTATTAATTGCAGTAAAAAATTTTTAATTAGTTACAATTAATTAAATTCAAAGATAAAACAATTTAGATAATGATAGGTTTTAATTACAAGATGTTTCAAATTCTTTAAAAGCCATTAATTTTATCATTGGCACGAAGAGTATTTATGATGGAAATATTTTTTGTAATTTGATGTTTTTTTATACGAATTTTTGTTTAAAAAAAAGTTAAAATTAGTAAATATATTGTCCACTCCCCTATAAACGTTTAACACATAAGAGCATTCATATGCATTAGAATTTATCACTTTTTTTTGGATAGGATTACAAAAATTGAATAGCCACTAAAGGCAAATGGTGCAAATGATAATCCTCGGTAAAATCCGCCCCATATCCTAACTATTAGCTTATAGTCATCGATCCTTCGTCGACATTGTAAAGCTCATGAATAGAAACGATCGATTCCTAGTACTTTTATGCTTCCCCTCTTTACTCTTATTTTTTCTGATCATCGTTGACGATTATGGTAGCTTAGAGTATAAGGTCCCATCTGTTGTCATTTGCTGTATGTGTGTCTGCTGCTTATACCATTAAAATGGCTTGGTTTTATTCACGATTGTTATTTACTACATTAGATGCGTGGATAAATGCACTTTGTTATTACTTTGCCGAAAGTCAAAAGTTACCTCAAAATGTCAAAATTCTAAAATTCATTTTTCATTCTTAATATGTCGTGGTTTTTAAAGATACATATTTTGGCTATTGAAAATAAATATGGCATTTATATTGAGTGATATTAATTTTACGATTAGATGTACGTTAGTGGGTAGTTAACCAAAAGTTGATTGAATGATCAAATTGTTAACAAAATAATAGCGTTTGATAAATAAAACAATATTTCGTTTATATAAATTTTAAATACTTTATTCATCTCATGACTATCATTTTGAAGAAACAACAATTTGGTATTTTAATTTGCTCTTAACATTTTAATTGTTTTTAAAAATCAATTAGATTATTTGTAATTTATGTTGAGTATAAATATACGTAAATAATAAATAAATTATAAAGATCTTTTTTACTAGTTTTATTCTAGCAATATTTAATTAAATTTTATAACTAACAAATTTCACCAAAACGAAATAAAAAGTCATTTATGTTAACTATCAGTCCTCGACTTTTATATTGTACATTAAAGTCTGTCGAAAATATGACCGTGCTTGGTATATAACAAAAGCCAATGAAAGACTTATGCCAAGCTATACACACACACACACATTTCATTTGGCTAAGGGCCAATTGGCGCGATTGGCTTTAACGAGTATATCGCACTATATACCAAAAGTATAGAAAAGGAATTTTAACAATGCGGGTATTTTACAGATTTTGACTGAATATTTTAGCTCGTGGACCACTTGTAAACTGTAAACGTTCGACATTCGACACTCCATATGTGAACATGTAAATTACAAAAACAAGTTTTTGGCGCCATTGTCGAGTTTCTAAACTTAAAATCGCGTGTTATTATACTCCACGTGTATAAAGGAGTAGAATTTTTTTTAAAATGTTAAAACTATGAAATATGAAATTTTTAATATATTTTTGTAGCTATCAGTAAACGAATAAATATTTTTAAAAAATATGTTGAATTTAATAAAATTTTTTAAAGTTCATCAGCCAGAACCTGGACACCAGCTGGTAATTAGACGAAATTACGGATAATTCTTAAATATTCGATTTTCTTACATAAAACCAAGCGTCTACAATACTTCTTACATAATTGAATCGTTCCATCAATTGTTAGTGATATTTTTTAATTTATTGTTATGTAAAAAAAAAAAAAAAAATTAAATGAATCCTTTAATTTCTCTAAAAGTATTTATATGATTTCCAATTAACAATATTCATTTAACATGATTGATTAATATGTTCTATAAGTATTTTATAACAGTGCTTCTTTTTTTCAATTGTTCAAAATTATATAAATTCTTATTACATTTTTTGCATTTATTTTAAAAAAATACAAGATATCATACAATGAAAAAACTATAATATGTCAATTTCAGCAGTAAACTCTAAATACTTTCTAAATATTTTGATAAAAATTTGACGAATTTTCAGAATTGAATTGTAAAAAAAAATCTCTTTTAATTTTTAAATAAATTAAAAGATTATTCCAATTGTTAATTTTAATTATGAAAGTTAGATGTTAACCTTAATAGTACAGAAACAATTATTGAATTATGCTGGATTATATATACGTACAAGTTCAAATTGATAAATATTTTCTACGAATATATTGCATAACGGTTTCTAAAACATTAAAACATATTAACATGCTGTATTGTATAAGCTTTTTTTTCTTTATTTCAAAATTTTTGCTTTAACAAAACAAACTCGTATATCAAAATGAAAAAGAATTTGAATTTTATATTTCTAATAAAAAATTTCTTTAAAATAAACTTATTGAAAAAAGAATTTTTAACAAAGTTAGTAAAAATAATATAAGAGTTAATTTTGAATAATGTTCATTAATAAAATGAGTTCTACAAAATGAAACTGTGATTTAAATTTAGTCATATTTCTTCATTGAAAAAAAGAATGTTGTTCTGATTCTTTGATTTTTTTTAATTAAAATTTTTCTATAGGTATAAATTTCTAATTTATCAATATATTTAAGCATAAAACATACACATCTAATTTAATACACAAACTAATTTAATACAAGTACATTTCTTAAACTTTTTATTATTATTGCACATAATATTTTTAACTAAAAAAGTAATAACGTTACTATTTTTAGATAAGTTTTTACAGCAAATATTAAATGATGACTGAAGCATATTTAATGAATGTATGCAAAGCTCATTAATTATTCACTATCAAATCCTACTATTATTAGATGCAATTAGAGTTCTTAAATGTCTACGCATAAAATAAATAGTCATTTTAACTTGTAATTTACTTTTTTGTTTCAATAAATTTATTTATTATTTCAATGAATTAGCATAATAAAAATTCAGTACTTATACATAGAATTATCTAAAAAAAATGAATGTGTATCATATGGATAGAATATACTTATATATTTTATTATATCTGACAAAATAATTTAAACGAATAAAAATTAATTTATAATGAGAAGTCATTTATAATGGATTTCATGATAATTTTTATGTAAATTTTAGTTGCCACAGAAATGATATGTGTTTTAGGAAAAATATAGTTAAAAAATGCAAACGGCATATTTAATTTTTAAATAATCACTGACCCTAAATATTTTGAATGATATGATGGAATGTGAAATGAAACTTGTTGATTCAAAAATGTAAATTTATTCTGAGCTAATTGTTATCTCCAAGTTTCGTTTTGATAAGATTTGTAATGCTTGCCACTGCTTTTTCGTATATAATAAATTTTGAAATTTTCATATCTACTTTTTTTCAAACTGCATGTTTTTATATATAAGCAATGTACGATATAATTTTTGTTATAATTTAAACAAAAATTTATATTTTATTTATAAAATCTATTATGAAGATAAATCGATTATTATAGAAAAAATATAATCTCTTAATTTCACGCTTATTTTATGTTATTTTAATTTTTGATAATATTAATTGATTAAAAAAATACATTATTAACGTAAAAAAATGAAAATAAAAAATAAAAAAATAATGAGGGGGCACCCGGGTTTGAACCGGGGACCTCTCGATCTGCAGTCGAATGCTCTACCACTGAGCTATACCCCCACGGTGATTGTCGGGAGTGAACAAGACGGTCAGTAGCTTCGAGTGACTCAACGATGCCGTATCAAAATTTATTTCAGTTAGAATATTAATAAAACCGATTGTGAGAGAAAAAAAAATAAAAAAAAAATAATTGGACTTCAATCAAGAATTTTTAGATTTTGTATTAAATGCTCTACCATTGAGCTGTACCTCTTACATACATTTTAATATTATTTTTTACAAAAACAAAATTATATATATATATATATATATATATATATATATATATATATATATATATATATATATATATGACTTTTATTCATGTGTTACAATTTTGATATGCAAACATAATTATAGATCAATATTAAATTATTGATAGAATTTAAAATTTAATTTCTGATCTTATCTAGTTTTATAACTAATAATATTAATATTATTATTAGCTCAATAGAGAAGATGACGCAATAAAATTATTATTTTTTAGTAAACCTCGTAAATAGATATTGAAATACTAATAAATCAAGAAAAATATTTTTTCAATAGTTTAATTATAAACTTTTCACATTGAAAAATTTTTTTTATCTTTATTTTGATTATTTCTTTAATAAAAATAAAATAGATAAATATTGTTACTTGAATAAAAATTTACTCTCTCACAATAATTCAAGCATTGATACTATTATTTTCAATTTTTTGAAGATGAGAGAAATAAATAAAAAAAATTATAAATACATTTACAAATTAAATTCTCAATTTAAAACCTCATCAAATTATTTTCAATGCACGTTATAAATAGAATTATCAATATTAAAATGATACCATAAATAAATTATCGGTTTGCATAATTATCTTGTATTACATGATTTTATAAAATAATCGTTTATATAAAAAAAGTTTTCTAGCTTTTTTATGAAATTACAGTTGGAAAATGAAATTAATTGGAAAATGACTCATAATTTCTAAACTAATAATTTAAATGAAATAGAAAAAAATACGTAATAATTACTTTTTCTTTTAACAAAACTAAAATAGTGACATTTCATTTTTATGAAATATATTCTAAATTATTTAAGAATAAATTAATACATTTTGAAAGTTGGAAATAGTCAGAATGTACAGATTGTGTAATTTGGCATAAATTTATATTTCAAAAGTTAAAAGTTTAATAATATGAAAAAAAACTTTGATAACTTTCCTTAAAAAAGAAAAAATAATTAAATATATATTATGATAAATAAAAAATAAAACGTCTAAAAAGAGATAAGTACAGGATGAATAAGCCAATTATGTGGATGAGATTAGTTTTTCAGTCTAATCTAATTTAATGGTCATTAAATCAGTTTTTAATATGATTCTAATAAATTTCAAAAGATTCTATCATAAAAATTATTATTATGTTCGAAATTTAATTGTTTGATATCGAATAAAATGTGAACATTAGTATCACATAATATACTAATATTAACAAGGATTTCTTTTAATTATATCGATATAATGAAAGAATTATCCTAGTTTAAAAAATTTATAAATTTACTGCATCCTAAATAATTATTAATTGAATTAAAAATGTTAAAATATTGTGAAATAGCGATTATTATATCATTAATTCGTTTTAGATTAATAATATAATCGATTAATTCACATTAATTTGATAAGTTATGCATTATAAGGTATATATATTTTAAATAATGTTATTTAGCTATGTAAGTATAGAAAATTTGATAATACAACTACATTTAACATTTTTTTATTTGGGTCATAAATAAGTTAGAAGAAAAGACTGGCAGCGTGCTGACAAAAGAAAAAATATTAATATTAATGACATAAATATAAAAAGCTGCAAGTCAAAATACACGTCATAATGCTATTGTTCTGATCAATTTGTCAACGAAGAAAAAACATAAATATGAGCTGGAAAAAGCTCATGGGATATCCTGTGTACTCGTAATTGCAGGTCATCGCTTCTGTTCGTAAAGAGGAGAACTCCTAATAGTATCATAAGACCCCTCGACCCCTAAGTTTGCCTATACAAATAGTTAAAACGTATACGTGTATGTGTAAGTGCGTATTCATATATACACACCCTTTTAAAAGATCTGAGAGATGGCGACAGGTACTGGTTATATACTGCCGACCACCTATAGTGACTTCATGACTCTACCATATGCCAGGCACCGTGACTAAGGCGCACATGCTCAAGAATCAATCTGTATAACGCCCACGCTAAAGCTGTCCATAAAACTGATTAAAATAAATATGTTTTTTTTACAAAAGAAATTTTATTTTTTACGAACAATACATAGAAAGGTGGTATAGGTGTAGAATGGATAATGATATCAAATAGTTCAAAGTATAATGTATCCAAAGAGTTAGAAAATTAAATTTTTAAATAGAGATTAACTTTTTTTAAGTTAAATAATTACTAAATTTTTAATTAATTAAACTTAATACGTTAACGTCTTTTGAAAATTTGAATATTTATAAAAAAGTAAAATATTGTTAAATTTGAAATCGACGCATCTTCTTTTTTATGTTCATATAAGTAAAAATAACTGACAAAAGACAAGTCCATAGAGGTTACAACATATCGTACATCTCAGTCGATTAATCAACGTAAACATAGTATACGATTGAAAAGAAAAAAAAAAAATAAAAGAGAAGAGAAATCGAGAGCCCTTTTATTTTTTTATTATTGGTCTCACCCTTCGACTGACCCTATAAGCCAATAAATAACTCTCTTATCCCGCAGAGAAGTATAAACCCCCTCATTCTAGCGAACTCTTTTTTTTCTTCTTTCTTTACTTGCAAAGCACTTTTGATAGCGTTGATTCTCTTAACTGTTCACTGTTTTTAGAAGTGTATATGGAATGCTTTTGGAGTCTGGATCTGGTCTAACCGTATAATTGATAGATATATGGGGCTTGGACTTTTCTTCTTCCTTTTTTTTTTGTCCGGGGTGGCGAAATTTTTAATGCGATAAAGATAGAGAGTATGTTGAGTGAATCTGTTGCTATTTCAACCTTTTGAGATTGTTCATGAATATAAAATATTTTTCCATAAGCTACATAACATTATTCAAATTAAAATTAGTAATTTTAAATGCAGAAGAAATCAATGATAATTTAAACTAGTTCTAAATAATAAAGAAAAGAAATAAAATTAATATACAACACAGATAGCAACGTTACGGTTTTTCAAATTTCATATTATTTAAAAATTAGAAAAAAATAATTTTCATGTTTTGTCATTCAAGTCTATCTATTAGAAAGAACGACATAGATATATTCTTTTTTAAATATCTCATACATTTTTGTAAAAGTACCATTTAAAAACTTGTAAATCTTTTAGTTTTTCAAACTATATCTGAAATTAAAAACATTAAAAATACTACATTTAAGTAATAAAAGAAATCCTTCATAAACTAGTTAAAAAGTGGACGCGTAATATCGATTATAATATAGTGATGGTCGAGTAACAAAAGGTGCTATCTCGACAATGCATGATAGTGTTAATTTTGTGTTTGTTAAAAAAAATTTTAGTCAATTTTTCATGATACTTCTAATATAATAATAAAAAATTTAGGAAAAAAATTGACGAAATAAGATTTTAAAATCTTTTTATAAAACTTTTACTGAATTAGCATCACCGTAAGATCTACGTTCTGTCACTTACGCATTAAGTAGTAATGATCAAATAAAGAAATTTGTATTTAATTACTCAATAATATTTTATTGATTTATATTCAAAACAGCTATGAAAACGAAATAAAAATAAATGGCTTAAATATTCAATTGGTTATTTTATTATGATCATATTTTGGTAGTTAATTTGTTGTTTTCTTGTATACAAGTTTATAATAAACAAATTTAAAAAAATTTATAAACAAAAGAAGAATTGGAGTACGTTAGTGAAATAAATAACAGACAAAATTCATTCGTAACATACCATATAAAATTGGAGTTAAAGCATAAAATAAGAAAATTTTCTTATTATGAGTTAAAATCACTGTAATATAATTAAAACTTGGTATAAGAAAAAGAATAAAAATTTTGAAGAAAATAAAAAAACAAATATAAATTAAAAGCATTATTTATTATTGTTGGTGTTGCCATAGTTTGAAATAAAAATAAGTAAAAACATCGTAATGAAAACTCAAACAGTTAATATGACAAATTCATGTACAATAAACATATATACACTATTAAGCCAAAGTATGAATAAAAGAAAAAATCTAAGTACCAGAATGTTGTCACGATAAAATTATTGAAAATTTAATCAATTCATTTTTATTTTATTCTATTCAATTTTTGTGATTTTTAATCGATGAATGTAAATTATTTTAAATTTAATTATTATTTTTGTAAATTTACTAGATCTTCATGAATGAGATCTTATAACGTATCTGCACTACATGAATCGTTAATTATTGATAATTTTATATTTTGCTAAATTTAATATGTGAATAATTTTTTTTAATTATTCATTATAAATATTTAGAAATTAAATATTATTTTAAATGTTCTTTCAAATAAAACATTTCTATCCCAAATAACATTTTTCATAATAAAACTGATCATGATTTTAAAGATTTATATTATTACTTTATAAATAAAAAATACGTAATTTCCCTTATTCGATATGTTGTTTACAGATATTTTTCACTTTCCCTAAAACTTTATATTTTTTATTTACCATTTGTATTTTCAAGAAATTTGTTGAGCCAGTCTTTTAAGATTTATAAAGCAAAACCTATTGCGATTGTATTGTATGCCCTGGCGTTCCCTTGCGTTGTGTAAGTCGGTTGAAAAAAAGGAACAGTTTCTAAGCGATAGCATAGTCCCTGCTTTCCGTTCGCGTCGCGAATTAATCCATCAAAACAGCCACCCTTTTCTTTCTTTTTTCTTTTTTTCTTCTTTTTTCTTTTCACAGTTATCCTCCAAATGTGGATCAAAAATAAATACAATTAAACTTACAAGGCCAACGTGAGCTATTAAAATTTTATAATGTTTAAATATTCAAAAAATATAAAAAATATATGGCCAATTTCAGAAGGAATAAAACTTAATAAATTATGTAAGAATTTATATTTAAATTAAAGTTCTATATAAGAACACATTTTCGTTTTAGTTAATACGAAATTTTATACAGATTTTGTGTTATTAAATTTAATTTTGATAGTTTTAAAAAATATGTAAGTCTAACGCTACGATTCGTATTTAAAAAGTACTAAACAAAAAGCTTCGCTCAGAATCGGTAAAAGAAAATAAATTATTTAAAATTGTTATGCTATTTCGACTGTATTATTTTATTTAAATTTTACAATGTTATAATCAAATTTCTTTATTAAAATTTTGTATATCTTTTTGATTCAAAAGCAAACGTTTTCCTTATTAGTAATTGCTACTGCAGCTATAGCACTACCTGAAATTTTTATACGTGCAGGTAATGCCAATAAAAATTGTATTATAAAGAATTCCATGTTATGAAAATTTTTTAAATAAAATATTTCAATAACTGCATTATTAATAGATGATTAACTCTATAGCGATTTATTTATTTTTGGAATGTGTTAATAAAAATAAACACATTTCAAAAAGAAATAAATAACTATAAAAATTATTGTTCAAAATAAATAATTTTTTTTAAATTTATTTAACATCACTGTACTTATACCATCTTTGCGATGCTAATTATTTGTGAATAAAGCACATGCAAACGTAACAGTGGTGCTTGTACAAATAAGCCGAGAGCGGGATTCGAACTCGGGACCTCGAGATTACGAATCCATCACTCTACCGACTTATCCACTGACGACCTCTCAAGTTTATTTTACTTAATTTTCCAATAGTTTAACACTTTGAAAGTAAAAATTTTTAGAGCTAGCATATACTGACAATTTGCGCCTGCGTGTATGCTACAAAGCTAACATCACCAATATTTCAGCTTCAGAACGTGATACAACTTTGATTGATACAAGTATTATAATATGTAAAGCTCGTAATAAGCTCTTGTTCAACATTTGTAATCCCTCCAATGTAAATACAAACAAATTTTCTTTTCTTTTTGCCCAATTTAAAATACAAAATATTTATAAAAGATTGAAAAAAAATAAAGAAACTAAAGAAATAGAATAATTATCAATCGTAGTTTTCTTTTTCATCACATCGAAGGGAATACTTTGAAAAGCTACGCGTTAGATGTAAGTTTCCGCTTAGCTAGTAGCTTTGGCTTGCTTTTCTTGCTTTTCTTGCTATATAGAGCTGGGGTAAAAAGGGGGGTGATCAATATATACCTAAAAAGCACCAGATGACACAACCGACGAGCTTATCTTTAAGCCACACCCCTCTGGGTAGTAGGAATAAACGTCCAATGGGCAACGCTGTTTCTAGCAAGGGCTTTTATCCAATGGTAGCATTGCATCGATTTTTCCTACAGAGAGACTTGCGTATATACCACCAAGAGAACGTATACACTAGTTCTCTTTTTTTTTTCCTTCTCTCGCTCTTACTCTTTACTTGTGCAAGTAAATTTCTTCTTGTGAGTGTGAGACGGAGAAAGGGAGAAAAAAAAGAGAATACCGAGTGCGAGGGTAGCACATACACATATAAACTCGGTTCGGGGCCAAGTTAACGATAGATAAAGAGAGGGAGGTTCAATGTGGGTGAAGATGGCTTGAACACACACATACATGAAAGTTTCTTCTTTTATCTCATCTCTGTGCAATATGACTTTCTTTCGTATACTTGCACCAACAGCTTTACCCCCTTATATATACCGTCTTACGTATATAGTCACACTCTGTATATTTCCTTGCTCATCCATGCTGTCTTCTTTATTTTTTTGTCTCTCCTTTTTTTTTTCTTTTATCCACTTTCAGTTTTCTTCATTTCTTCGTTTATTCTTTTTTTCTTTTTGCTCCTTTCTCGACGTGTATTCTCTTCTTTTGTTTCCATGTCTTTTAGTAGTTTTATTTATGCTTTTCTTCACTTTTGCATATACATATATACTTCTTTGCTACGTTTACCTATTGGTCTTAGTTTATTCTTTTTTTTATATCATTATGTTTTTGGTCTGCTGTGCAAGATTTTTACAATATTGTGTGTTACATGACTTATGTTTTGTAAAAATTAACAATAACTTTTCTTCTTTCAAAAACTTTAAGGCATGACTGTCTTTGAAACTTTGCGAAAAGTTGAAAAGATTTATAAATTAATTATTTATCATGAAAGATTTATTAAAAAAATTTTTATATATGTTTAAAACAAAATATCAGCATTGTTCTTTAACTTTGTAATTTATTTTTAATTTCAATAACTTTAAAAAAAATGTGTATCTAACTACAACACTTACGTATTTACGTTTCTCATATACGTATAAATTTTATTTCATGCAACGCTTGCTCTATCTGCCATAAGCATTCATAATTTTTTTATCAATTTTTTTTTCTATTCTTTCGTATCTTTAACAAAGGTGCATTACTCGTTATGTAAACAAGTCTCTGATTTCCGTTGTTTCCCTTCCTCTCTTTTTCTCTATCTATCTTTCTCTTTCTCGCTCAGTTTTACTGTTAGTTAGCAAACGAAGCAAAGCTTGTCAAAAGGAAAATTTCATATTCCAAGGGTATTTAGGATTCCCTTGAAAGATTCTCTACTGACATTTTGCTAGGGTATATACATATATAGCGAACTTGTACGGGTATGCGCGAAATTTTGCGAATGAATTTTTAATGACGCTGTGTAGCTCCAGAAACACAGAGAGAATTTATTATACTAGAAAATCCATGCGCGCAAGCGCGCTCTATATCTAATCTAAATGTATATAAATTTTTAATGATTAACCGTTAATATAGTGTTATTATTTTCTGTTCATTATTAAATAATAATAATTTCATATCTACTATCTGCATCAGTAAAGAAATTGATGTTATATACTAATGTATCAGAGTAGTTTACGCGGCATCAGTGAATTTATAGACACGGAAAACTTCGAGAAAAATAAATCCCATTTAAAAGATATATTATCGCTATATTCATTTTCTTATTATTATTTTAAAAAATTGAAGAAATGGTAAACTTTTAGATTATTTTTTAGACATTTCTTAAATCTTTCAAAATTTAAATAACGTAAACTATTACAAAGTCAAAAGTTATTTTACGAATATATTAGCTTTTTATACACTTAATATAAATCTAACGTATTTGATTTTCAAGATATATCCTAAATGAGAATTAAAATAAGTGCCAGAAAAATTTTAATATGTAATATTGGAATCCTAAATTCTTAATAACCAATGAATGAAGTTATTTAAAAATTAATATTTTCAACAATATGAAATCCATAAAATATATAAAAAATAAAATAGTTCAAATCCATTCTTAACGATATGTATATCGTTCCTATTTTTAAAATAGAAATAAAAATAAAAATTCTAATCTATATTTTCTTAATTATAGTAATTATATTATTCTTTCAACCAAAAAATTTTTTATTTTATTTTGCAGAAGAACTGTTTATTCTAAGCGTGATTCAATTTAAATTTTGAAATTAAATAAAAAAACTTTTAAAAAATAGTACATTTTAGGCAAGTATTATACTATATTTTTGAAAAAAAAATTTTTAAGCTGTCAATCTAGAAATATTTTATATATTAAATTATATTATCAAAATTGTATTACTTATCGGTTTTTTTATAAATTATTTTAAAATATTCCGAAATATTTTAAATCTTTTTTTAAATTTACAAAATCATTTGCCTTGTTATAAGCTAAAAAGTTGATAACATCTGTATTTTCAAAAAATATTTATTGCTAAATTTATTGCTTAATAACTATTTTATGGTACAATTTTTAAAAAAAGAATTCAGAAGTAAATGGCATAGAATTGTTACAATGTTCTAATTTTAAATATACAATAACAAATGAATATAGAGCGGTACTTCGCACTCTCGACATCTTCACACAAAAGAATTTTGTAAACGGAAGTTAGCGATGTTTACATTGATAATTTTATTTAAAAAATCAAACTATAACTCAATAATTATAATTTAATTATTTATCAATGATTTTTGTTATTAAATTTTAAATCGATGATTTTATTTAAGCATATTATATTAAATCAAATCTCGTTTTTCGCCAATCATATGATTCTATTCAATCCACCAATCACGTTCTTAGTATAAAATGTTTCACAACATCCGGACATCGTTTTTTTAAAAGAGGATAGCAAAAGTCTATGTATACTTGGAAATGTATATATATATATATGAGTTTTTTCCGATTTAGCTATACGCGCGGCATTGATATAATTTGACGAATAATTAAATTAGAGTATATGCTTTATCATGCGTATACGTGCTCACGTGCGTGTAAAGCTATACACGAGCACGTGCTTTTTTTTGTTCTCTTGGACGTTTATTAATCATATGTCCATGCTGCATAATTAAAGCGGCTAAAGGTTATACAGTTTTTTTTCAAGGTGTGATTTAATAATTTTTTTACTATAGAATGTATGATTTTTGTATTGGAGTTTTTTTTATATAATACATAGTTGGTTGTTTGTAAAATACCTTTAATAATGTTTTTTTTTTAACTATAATTTAATCAAGACACTAATATTTATGTTGACATTTTCTAAAACTTACAGATTTATGATAGTCAGAAATAAAAGTAGTTAGGACCGTAGGATATACAATCTGATCAGATTATGATTAATTTATGTCAACTGATACTTAAAAGTTATTTATATTAGAAATGATCTAACACTAACAAAAAATAATATACATGTTAAAATTCTAATGTATTTAAATGATTGTAATAGATTATTTATTTTTAACATAAAAAATAAGCAATATCAAAATTGATAGAAAAAATTAATAAAACATGAAAAATGGATAAAAACACTTATAAATTACAGTCGATTTAAAATTATACAATAAACAGATGTAAATTTACATAATTTTTTTATTAAAAATGAAAAATATAAGTTGCCTAAGTTACAGGAAAATCCGTTAATCGAAGGTTACAGTGTGTGCTCAGCTGATAAAACAAACAATTATTGGTTTAAGGAAGTTAAGTTTCAGTTGATTAAAAGATATTAATTATTTTTTTGTAATTCTACAATTGTATAAAATTATATAACATTTGATATAATAGAGCACTTTGTAGTCTATGCAAACGAATGAAAAATTGTAAAAAAATTAAATTACTAATACATATGCAATCGCACAATCAATTGACGAATCTATAATTAAGATACATTATCATTATCATTATCCATCATCTGACCGCGTGATTAGAAAATGTAAGCTTTGTGTTTTTATATTTTGCTTTCTCAATGAGAATAGTATATTACACACCAAGGGAGGTAAAGTACTGGCGAGTCCATAGCACATATAATTGCCACCTCGAGCCGAAGGCGAGGGTGGCAAATATGTGCTATGGGCTCGCCATTTTACCTCCCGTGGTGTGTATGCTATTTTTCGCCATACCCGGGCCGAAAATACAACTTTTGTTTTTCGGTGCCGGGACGAAAGTTGTGCTTTCGGGCAGGGTATGGCGAAAAGAATTTTATTGACAAGAATTTAAATAGGGAAGTCGAAAAAAAATTATGATTGGATTTAATAATACTTATACTTCTAGTGCTCTGTACAAAAATAGTATATTATGCTCCTAGGGAGGTAAAATAAAGGGAAGGCCATAGCACGAGTGAAATGACACCCGAGGCGAAGCCAAGAGTGGCAAACACGTGCTATGAGTTGGACATATTTTACCTTCCGTGGTGCATATATAGTTTTTTTCAACAGTGAGGCTAAAATAAGCACTTTTCGTTTTCCATGTCGGAATCAAAAGTGATATTTTTAACCCACTGTTGAAAAAAACGTATTTTTCCTCAAAAAGTCTATTTAAATACTGTAAATGTGAATATGCATGGATGTCTGAATGTGGGTAGATATAAGTAAGATTGTGTGTGTGAGTACATGTTATAATGTTTGAGTACACGATTAAGTAAAATGCATGAGTATATACAGTCAATTTATCTAGAAAATTGTATGCTCCAAAAGACCTAATACGGAATGATAAAATTTTTAAACGATTTGGGTACTATTTAAAATAGTTTTATTAATTATGTTATTTAAAAAATTTATTATTAATATATTTTTTTTAAATACTGAATTTAAAAAGAAAGTTTTAGTATTATTGCCCTAAATTTAATTGCAATCATAAATTTTTTATGAAATTTCAATTTAAAATAAGAAAAATCATTTTCATAAAAAAAAACAGGATATGATAATATATTTAATCTAATATTATAATTTAAGTGAAACTTTAAGCTTAATAAAAATCTATCAAGCCTACGGAATTTTTAGCTGAAGTCCATTATTTTTAATCAAGAAATTGTAAAGATATTGAAGAATTACAAACATATTTTTTGAATCAGTCATTTTGCAACATTAAAAAATGATAAAAGATAAAATTTATGTCGAATAAAAAATTATTTTTTAAAAAAAACTTACTATTAAAGTAATTATTGGTATTTTCCATGATAATGATTTCATGAACGAGAATTAAGGAGTTTTAGTACTACGTAAATTGTGCTTATTTTTGAATTTATGTATTAAATAATAAAGTGTAAAAATTTGCATAAAGCACACACACGGTCAGCGGGAACAAAAAAAAAGTTGACCTAAAATGACGCTAAAAAAAGGTGATTGGATCTTTTTTGTCATATCTCTAAGATGCCGAAAATGATTCTTGAGAAATCCGATCTGCTCATTTTTAGTTTTTTTATGCAAAAAAACATTTTTTAACATAAATATCTACAGCAAAGAAAATTCAAATAATTTTTCACAGATTGCAAAAAGTCATTATTAGATTGAGTAATAAAAGACATCGTAATACTGTCGTAAATATGGCTGATTTTAAAAAAGAATATAATTTTTTAAGGAGTCTCATGTGCTAGCTATAGTTTGCTATAGTTTGTTATTCATAATAATCAAAAGTTTAAAAAATTCTTCAATATTTTGAAAAACATTAATTTATACCTGGAAAAAAATCTCTGCAAATTTTTAGTTAGACTTATCGACTGATTTTATTATTTATGCTCACTTAAAGTTTATCTTTTTACTACTATGAGATACAAAACACGCGGACTTCGAGTGAGCACATATAAAAAAATTAGTTGATAAGACTACTTGAAAATTTGCAGAAATTTTTTTAGGTGAAAATCACACTAACATTAAAAATAGTCTAACAGCTTCCTAAAGAGGGGCACATGTACCAGGGTAGGCTTGAACTGTTCTTTTTATCATATTCATTATGCTTAAAAAATTTGAGAATGATCGAAAGAACGTTACTTTTTTTATAGCTCAAGAAACACACGTAGAAAAATATGAAAAAAGTATCATTTTTGACGTATAAAATTATGTACCATGAACAACGATTGTTCAATCGATACCAAAATTTAATTACATATTCTACTTACAGAAACGAGTAATTTAAGCCCTTATTGAAGTGTGTGCCACTCCAGAAACTTGTATTATAGACTTTTGAATTGTTGTGAAGACAATTTCTCAAAATTAAAAAGTTCCAGATATATCCCTATATACTCAATGGAAATTTTTCATTTTTTATGTCATAATTGCAGTCGATAAATTTTCGAATCAAATCTTCGTGATGTTTTGTAATACAAAAACTTTCCAATTTTTTTTTTTTTTAAACAATTTTTTTTCCACAAGGACCGCATATATTTTTTCTATTTTTATTGTGACTCCACTTATGATCCGTATACACTGGCATGCTGTAAAGATGTATAAAATTTTTAACAATCACAACATCTTCTCCAACGCGAAGAAACTTACTGAAAGACTCATTTTGATATCACTAACTTGAATATCTAAGGTAATATAATATATTAAAATATTTTACACTACATTCTAGCTGTGAATACGATTTAAATGTGTGACAATATCAGGCGATTTTCGAAAAATTTACGATTATCACAATAGCAGGACGATGTTCATAATTCGAAGAAGTTGTTTATAAACATTGCGTGTAATATATATATATATATATATATATATATATATATATATATATATATATATATATGCATAGTACGGGAACGTAATACAAAGGCTTTATATCGATAGTACTGTTAGCATTGCTATATATTTTCTTATTGAATCTAATGATTATTTTTTGCTATTCAATTTTGAAAACTTATTCAAGTTTTCTGTTTCGAAAAAAATGTTTTTTTGCATAAAACAACTAAAAATGAGCAGACCGGATTTCCCAAGAATCATTTTTGGCATCTTAGAGATATGACAAAAAAGATCTAATCACCTTTTTTTAGCGTCATTTTAGGTCAACTTTTTTTTTGTTCCCGCTGACCGTGCACAAATCGTTTACAAATTATTAATACAACCTAAACCGCATAAGTGTATACAAATTAAATTACTGTAAAAGGGGGTAAAGTGAGCATTTTCGAATATATGATTTTCTAATTTTTTATGTTCTTTTATGTATGTATAATATTATATTACTTTTATTTTTTTAATTTTATATGTATTAAAAACGCACATGTGTGTACCTATGTGTGTATGCGTACGTGTGTGCTTGCAAGTGCGTCTACATATAATCATAGATCAATAAAGGTTATGTACACTACTCGATAATAATATCTTTGCACGTTTTTTTTTTTAATGAAAATTTTTTATAAACAACAGTAATATTTTAAACTACAAATTCAAAAACTTAATCTACAAATTACAAAATTTAAATTGAATTAAAAAAAAATCAAATTGAAACAGAAGAAAAAGGGAAAAAAATTGAAGAATCAAATTTTTTTTTTTCAAATAAAATTATTTATTAATTTTTAACTTTTGAGAAAAAAAACAAACATAATCACAAATTTAAAAAAATAACCAAAAGTCGAGTTTTATGTGTGAAAATGCAACTGCAAAGTTGCTATTATTTAATAAAAAAATATTTGATTAAAGACCATGCAAATATTTTACTGTAACTCTAAGCAATATACTCATAAGCACTAAATTTTACAGAATGAAATTTGAAAATCAAGTCAAATGAAATCGTTCTTATGCTAACAATCAATTCTATATAATTTTTCCTGAGTATCTACAATATTACATGAGTAAATTCTTTTCATAGATTACATTTATATATTTGAAATATCACATTTTGAATATTTTATAAATTAATAATTATATATAAACATTAATATATTTATATAGTTTCATATAATTCTCTTTGTTTTTAAAACAAATATAATTTTATATATCCCAATAGTGTATGATTATCTAATAATAGAATATAAATCATTGATAATTTACGACGCATCAATTATTAACATTGCTCACGAAATGCACAAAAAACATGAATTTATAAATTTAACAAATAACTAAAATTTCTGTTACGTTGAAGATATTAAAAAATACCACTGCAGTTTTATAATTTTCCTTAAGAGGAGACCGTATCATTCTGTCCTTGTCTAATCTTAATTTTCGTTATTATAAATAAATAAAATATTTTCATAGAAAAGTAAGACAACCGCCCAATAGAGCAAAAGACAAGCAAACGATTCTTTTCTATGAAAAAATATGAAATTTTTATTATTTTTCGAATGAAGTCTGAAACGAAAAAACAGTTCAATCAACTCAATCAAGTTCGATTTTTTTCCGTTTCAGACTTGACTCGAAAAATAATCAAAATTTCATATTTTTTCATAGAAAAGAATCGTTTGCTTGTCTTTTGCTCTATTGGGCGGTTGTCTTACTTTTCTATGAAAATATTTTATTTATTTATAATAACGAAAATTTAGATTAGACAAGGACAGAATGATACGGCCGCCTCTTAAATAATTTATATCTAAAAACATTTTTTTCTGCCATATCTGTAACATTTCGTAAAGCTGCGTAATATAGATTTTTCATTAATTTTTAATAAACTTGTCTTATCATATAGGTACTCTTGTACGTGCGTACAATGTAATTATCTCAAAGTCACGAGATCGTTTGAGTAATTAAGTTGCATCTTAGTACGAAAGACGATAATCGGCTATAGTAATATCAAACGAAGAATTATTAAAATTCATCGCAGCAAAACCGGATTGCGTTAATATATTGCTTTTTGCGAAAAAAAGCCAATAAATTATATACATTTGGATTTTGAAAAAGATAAAGTCGAAAAGCAGAAAAAAAACTAAGAGAGAAAAAAAGTAAATTGTGTAATAGCAGTGTATATGACGTAGCAATATTCAGGGTGTGGACTCGAGAGGTGTGTCAGTGTACCAGCATATCAGAGACATATAGGCTCGTTCGTAAAAGTCCCTGGATATTATATATTTACAAAAGATAATATTGTCTCCTTTTTTTCTTCTTCTAATTAAGCATTGAGCGATGCTGTAAAGCCAAGATCATGATTGATCGATGATACTGAAAGTTGTTTTAACTAATTTTACACAATAAAAAATGAGATTTTAAAATTTAATTAATTTATGTTCAATAAATAATACTTTTTAACTTTTTTAAGTAAAAATTAATGAGAAATACTTATATTATTGTTTGACAATATAATACAATAATAATATGGTTTCTTTGCTTTTGTTAAAAATATGAGCTTCTATTAGTTTTAGAAGCGCTTTATGCATGCTAATTATTAACATTATGTGATTAATTTATGTTACATAATTATATGATCAATAATTATATGAATAGTATCAATACTCTAGTAAATGAACACTAACCAAAATAAAAAAATAAATTTTATGAAACCAAATTAAAATAAATATTAGTATAAATATTTTCCTACTAAAAATTGCTATCTAGTACAGTAGCTGTCATCATGAAAACAGTGAATAAGATGCTTAAAACATTCAAAATACTTTTGTTAAAGCTTTTTATAAAAGTTTTTAATTAAAATTACTTAATTTTTAAAAAAAGTAAAAAACAACATTATATTTTTTATGAAACAGAAATATTTTTTCTTCTAAAAATAAAAAATTATTTTTATTCGTATTGTTTGAAAAAAATATTAACTTTTATTTAAAATTCAAAATCTAATCAGCACTGCTTTAGTTTTAATAAAAAATATCCTATTTATTTGAAAAATATATACAGACATATAGACGCAGCTACGCACATATAGACAGTTATTTTTAGAGAAAATTATTTTTTGATACAAAATATAAAAAACATTAAAATAAATTTTATTTTAATATTCCAAATCTACTATTGTTGTACTATTCTTCTTTGAGAAAACTAAACGAAATTAAATTTAGATTAAATAGGTCACCCACATATTTTGGAAATATCTTTATTGATATATTTACCGAATGGTGATCGCCTAATAATAATTTTTTTCGCTTTTTTTGTATGAATTTCAAGAATAGAAACACTCGCTTCCTTCCAGAAAATCAAAAAAATTATTACGAAAGTAAAACAAAAACAACGAAATATTTAGTTAAATGTTAAAAATAAAAAAAATAATAGTGAGGGAAAATAATCATAAAAACGATAATATTTATCACAATTTTAAAAAACCTTATCTAAAATAATTTTCATTTGTTATCAAAGCTTTATCTACGTGTGCACATGTGTAAGCATTGAAAAAAATAAAACAGAAAAAGTGAAACCAGGAAAGTGTGAATTTTTTGCAAATTTTCATTTATAACTTTTTATTTATCAAAAAGAAGAAATTTATAACTGTAAAAAAATCATACGGTTTTTATTTTTAAATAAATATAAACGTGTGTATTAGCATTTAAAGCCACATGTTTAAATTTTAAAATAAAAAAAAAAGTTTTTATCTTTTTTTATAACAAAGAAACTATTTATTTTCACTATTTATAGAAGTTGAAACATTATTAAATAAAAAAAAAGAAGAACCAGTAAATTAAGAGATATTAGAATGTCCAATCTCTCAATGCAATAAAAGTAACACGGCTCCAAGACAATTCCAATTTTCTCTCAGCGACTGAACCTCATTCACTGTCCCATTGTCGTGAATTACCGGATGCTTTTGCTGAGTCTGCACTTATCGTAACCTTTCTTACTAACGGCTTTGAGAACATTTTCTTCTTCAGTTTTAGTTTGGAAAATTAAAAATTATTTTTTATATATCTTTTAAAACTTAACATTTTAAAGTTATATATTATCTGCCGGTTATTGCTGTACTTGCAATAAAAAATGTCTAATTGTTGTAGTGGGTTTAACCCACTGCAATAATTTTTAATAAATGTTTTAAAGTTTATCTTTATTAAAATAAAAGTGATAGGTTTTTTGTGTAATCTATTGTATGAATTAATTTTCAAGATATTTAAGGTTACATTTTTTAGTTTCATTATTTATATCATCGGACGATGTTAAATATCTTTGAGCTTTTGAATTAAAGGTGGCTCAAGCGCTTAGAGTTGAAATTAGTCAAATTCCCATAAAAAGCAAAAAAATATTTTTCTTTAATCAACTGATTAAATAAATTTTATACCACTCTAATTTCAAAATCATAACTTTAATATGATTATTCGGCTATCGTGGTATAAAATACATTATGGAACGGGTGTGTAAAGGCTTTATTTACAAAACGAGAAGTTTTAAATGCATAATGTACTATAATTCCACCCATGAATTTAAAATTAAACATTTGCAAATATTAAAAAAAAAATTTGTTTCAAGTTTATAAGTATAAAAAATAATTATTTAATATAATGGTTATAAAAATATGTAATGTGAGCAAATAAAAATTGATTTCTACATATTAAAATAAAAAAAAAGAGCAGAAAAAAAAGAAAATTTTATGCGTAATTTTTTATTTTTTTGCAGATGATTAGATATCGTTTTTTTGATTTTTCTATCGCGATAAGTTTATTTTTTTAAATTGTTTTACACAAAAATTTAAATTTGAAAAAAATTCTAATAATTTCGGAAGAAAAATTGCGTTGAATTTTTTAAATTTGTTTAACGTTGCTGTATTTATACTATTATTACGATGCTAATCAGCGACGCAGGTTCTCAGCGTGTTTGTTAACAAAGCACATGTAACGTACAGTAGTGCCTTTATAAATTTGGTCTAGATTGGGATTCAAACTCGAGCCCTTGGGTTACGAATCCATCGCTTTACCAAGTGAGCTACTGAGACCTCAAACTGTTTCATTAAAATTTTATCTTTGTACAATAATTATAACAACTTTTAAATAGAAAAAAAACATTTCATTATTTTATATGAAAATTTAATAAGTATTATTTAATTAAATACATTTCAAGTAAAACATTTTTATTTTAGATTTGGTAATTTACATTGCTATACGTAAGAAATTTTATTATTCTAATATTTTATAATTTCTAACTTTATTGTACCGATTAGAATTTCTATTTTAATGATATTTCGGTGTCAAATTTATGATTTACTAGTTTTATAAGTTTAAATTGAATAATCAAATGAATTTGTAATTAGAAAATTTTTTATTTTTCTTCCTACAGAATGGTTGATTAAAACAAATTTTATTAAAACTAAAATAATTAAATTAATTTTGAAATTTGAACTTGATCTAGTAGCACAATTATATTAGATTTTCCAACGAGAATTACAATTCTAAACGGTGTATAAACATGAATGGCTTATCATAATTATATAAACATCATAATGAATAATTAGAGCATAACTTCGATTGTCTTAGATTAATATAGTGTATTGTAAAGATATAGGCTAAAAAGTTTTGAAGTTATGTAACAGATTTAACATCATTATCATTATTCTTACAATACCGTTTTTTTTTCATATCTGTTACGCAATTGAAACAGAGCACTTAAAAATTTTTTTTCCTACTTATACACTTATGTGCATTTTTGTAATTTTCTTTTTTACAGATAGGAATAATTTTATAATATTTATTTTTGCTAGGTACGTTATAATTTTCATGTTGAGAATTGATGTCGCTAGTTTGAAGAATATTTTGGAAGAATTAAATGAGAACTGCAATTACCATTTTAATTATTATCTTATCAATATTATTACGTAAATACATCGATAATCTAATTTTGTTGTTTATAATAGATTATTATTATCATGCACCTATAGAATTATTCTTTTAATAAAATAGTAACAACCGAAAGAAGTAAAGAATTTAGAATACAATTAGTATTGGTCCTATTTGATAAATGCTTTGACGTCTGAACTTAAATTCTCTGTATTATGATTTTAATTAGCTAGAGCAAAAGGAAATAATAAAGATGTATTTTAAAATTTTGGATTAAGAATAAAAAATTTGGAAAACTGTAATATCAGTATTTTACATTTCCTTCATAGTGTAACTCGGTGTACATAAAACATTTTTTAACGAATATTTGATTAAATAAATCAAAATTATGTATGGTTAAATTAATGCAGAATATAAACATATAAAATTACATTAAATTAAAATATTTAAATATTTATCTATTGGTATACAATATTGGTTGTTTGTCTAATAGATCATATCAGGCTGGTATACACTGCCGTCTCGCCGTTTCAGACGTCAGTTTTAATAGCTATAGCAGTACGTTTTAAGAGCAAATAAAGTTTCATTGAATTTTCTTTTATTATTGGCATGAATAGCCATTTCAAGTATAAGATACATTTTTCCAGTTATTATTTATCACTATTAACTTCTATTTATTTATAAAACTCATATAATTTCATCCTAATCTTGAAATTTTTATACTCTTAAGATAATGAAATAATGTATAAATATTCTATAAAATTGAGATATGATTTAGATATAACTTTTTCATATGATAATTTTCAAAATTTATAGAAAAAAATTAATGTTTACATAAAAAAAGGAATTTTCAAAATTTACAAAAATAATGATGTTTTTTACAATCATATAACAATTATATTCAACTTGTGTACAATTTCATATATTTGTATAGACATTATTTGTAGATGGCATAAAATTTCTCAATAAAATTTGTATATATTAGTTATATACGCTTATTTGTAGATAAATTGTATACAACGTTTTCACGTTGGCGATGCTAAGAAATTTCTACTAGATAACTCGAAATTCATCAATAAGTCGCGTAAAAGCAACAACTTCTGTAATATAAAATCGGTTCAAAGATATTGTTCATTATTTAAACAAAAAAAATTTTGAAGATATTAATCGTTCCCGAATTTTCAATTTCAATGGAAGTGCTTTTTTCTTAATGCCAAAAAGTGAGAGATCCCATTGGAAAATTACAGCTAATTATTTAGATAAAATATTTTAAACACTGGTCCAATATTTTTTAGGCTAGTTGACTAATGGTATAAACAACCTTAATATATTATTTTACATTTTTTTATAAAAAAACCTTTATAAAAAATGTTGAAGAAGGTCAAATAAAAGCTATTATATAGTTTGCTTTCTCCCAAATTATTATTTGTAAGAGCAATATAGTCTATTTTAATTTTAACATTCTTAAAACTTTGACGTAAAATGAAACTATTTAAGGTAGTACTATCGTTAAGGGATTGACGGTTCAGAAAAATCTGAGATTGGGCACATAAGTAGATTTTAATTAAAATAAAGCACAGTTAAATTTTGGTTAACTTTCAGAGCATGAGAAAAAAATTATAAGCATTTTAATTTTCATCTTTTAACACGCGCTTTATATCTATATATAGTGTATATATAGCTATACACGAGCGTGCATTGAGTCTAAGATGTTTATATCGTTTCAAACTCGATACTGAAAAATTTATTCTTTAGTTCTTTAATTAATTACGTGTTAAATTTGATGAAATTTTGAACCATCAGTAGCTTATAATCAAAAGTTGAAAAAGAATTTCTGTGTGGTTACCATAAGAGCGCGTGTTAAAAATGTGAAAATTAAAATGTTTGTCATTTTTCTCTCATGCTCCAAAAGTTTACCAAAATTTAACTACATCTTATTTTAACTTAAATCTACTTATATGCCTAATTTCAGATTTTTCTGAACCGTCAATCCCTTAAGAAGGGGCCGAACTATCTGTCTTTGTCTAATAGCGTTTTTCATTATTTTTGTAAACACTATCCGGTATAACAAGAAAAAAATAGCAGCCCCCGCTAGATATTAGTATAATAAGTAAATTTTGTAATAACAACCAAATTTTTTCACTGCGTAGTTTTTGAATAATTAGAGACCTACCAAAAAAAGATAGGTTATATTCTAGATTGCTAGTAGGTCTCTAATTAGTCAAAAACTATGCGGTAAAAAATTTGGTTGTTATTACAAAATTTACTTATTATACTAATATCTAGCGGGGGCTGCTATTTTTTTCTTGTTATACCGGATAGTGTTTACATAAATGATGAAAAACGCTATTAGACAAAGACAGATAGTTCGGCCCCGTCTTAACGATAGTACTACTTTAAAAATTCTTTTAAGTAAAGTTTTATATTCATAAAACTTTACTAAAAAAATTATTTGATCACGCAATTTGAATGGAATACTATAAATTTAAAGTTGTAGAAACTGAGACGACTATATAGCTATTTATTGTAATACTTCATTCATCAAACATATTTGAAAGTCAGTTACGACATGTGAAGCATCCGTTGAACACGTCTGATTAAATTTTGATTTTTTGTAGTGTCCAAGCTCAAAAAAAGAATCTTTCAATTGATTCTCAGGCCCCGGAGGGATTCGAACCCTCGATCTCCTGTTTACTAGACAGGCGCTTTAACCAACTAAGCCACGGCGCCTTGTGTTTCATAAAAATTTAAGACATCATTTTGGAATAATTATATAATTATCTACAGTTATCAAATCTCAAACAACACGAACGATCATTTATTTAAAGACTGAAGTATAATTTTTCGTATCAATACATTCATATTATAATATTTGTATTTTTGTACTTTTATAATCACTATAAGTAATTTTATAATGTTATTTTACAATGACGAGAATTTTGAAAAATTAAAAGAATTTATTAATTGTTAATATTATTAATATAATTTTAGTTTTAGGAATTGATATTAGCAAGATTTAAAACAGATCTCTTCCGATAAGAATTTTTTAAATAAATAATCAAATTTATTTATTATTGATTACTATTTCAAACATCTCATGACATTAAAAATTTTCAGATTGATTGGCTGAGTTATAATTATTTAATTGTATATTATTTATTATTTAAGATATTATATAGGCTTCATTATCATTAAATATAAACTTTAAAACAAATATTTTCTGTAATTTTAAAAATAATAATTTCATTAATAAATTTTTATATAAAAAAGTTATATATATATGAATATGATTAATGTTATTATTTCATAATATAAATTTATAATTTTAAATTTATAAATGTATTTTAAACGAAATTTTTTTAATTCGAATTTATTAAATTTATTAGTATGGATTGAATATAATAAAATAAAAAAAAAAATTAAAAAAAGGTTGGAGGCGCCGGGTATCGATCCCGGTACCTCTCGCATGCTAAGCGAGCGCTCTACCATCTGAGCTACGCCCCCTGATATCAGTTGCAATGTTAAAGGCATTCTTCAAAATGAATACGCCAAATGTGCACTAGAAGAAGAATTGTTCGTGCGCCGTTTGCATTAGTAGCTTAATATTTAATAAATAATCTATATTTTATAAACTAAATAATATTTGACAGTATTTTATAAACAATTGTTAATAAATATACTTTATATATTTATATCCACCCGCACTTTTTATGATAATATACATTTTAAAACTATAATTTTATTTATTATTTATATTTTTAAAATAAAAAAAATACATTGTTGAATATTGGTTTGTAATCATTTGTCTTTATATTAAGTTTTATGTTCCTGTTTGTATGCGTCACTGTGAACATGCGACACATCAGCACTACTATACATATATATATACTAAAAGCCAAAATAGAAATCTGTTTTACCGACATTTCGTTACTTTAATTTATTCTTTATAATTTTTATGTAAAGTGATTTAATGATTAGTTAGTAATTCAAATTTTGATTGCAATTATGAAATTCTGATCGTTATTAGGTATATAATAAATATATCAAATTTTTATTTATAATTTATAAGGTGTATTAAAATTTTGGATCTTAGATTTTGTTAAAACTTTGAAGTATATTTTTTTTTCTATCATTATAGAAAACGTTATAAAATCCAACTTTTTTCGATTTTTAAAGATTCAATAGTATTCTTGGTAAACGATGTAATAAAAATTAGCATTAATTTAAATTAATTACAATTTAGCAAGTTTTACCTGCGTGCAATTCAGTTGAATCATATAAAAAATCAATGTAATAATGAGTCTTGTGGCTTTTTTTTTCTTCAATTTTTTGTTTTATTTCCCAGAATTACTTCGATTGCATAAATTTTTAAAATTCTAGTTTTAAATAACTGATTTACAATTGATTAGTAATTATTAAGTGCCTTTATTATAGTGATATATAATTTAAATTCAATTATACAAGTTACTAAATAAATTTATAAAAATTTGTTACTTGAGTTTGTTAAGCAGAATTTATTTGAATACAAACCAGAAGTTGCTAATGTTTTTCAGTGCATCAGTATGATAAATTATATCAATAAATAATAGATTATTGTAATTAAAGCGTTCGTGAAAAGTGTGAAGAGAGATTATTCAAATATCAGTATGCCGCACTATTTTGAATAAATTTAATATTTTGTTTGAATCTTTATGCATTTTTATATCTTTGTTATCAATTGTATTTAGTTATATTAATGCAATAATTATTGTGTTTGTGATTGTTTAATATTTTTTAGTTCATTCTAAAAGTGTTTTTAACGTAACATAACCAAAAAATGTTAATTTAAATGATTTAGATGATTTATTGCATCAGTTTAAGTAACTTTTTTTTACAAAAATCTTTAAATAGTTTTTTTTTAAATTTAATTTATTGATTATAATATTCATTATTAAAATTACCTGACTAACAATAAAAATAAGAAGAATCTTTATTTGATTCCTTTAACTCCTTGATTATACTTATGTTATTACTTACATTATTTTTTAAGAAAATATTCGTGTAAAGAAATAATTCTTAACATTGATATTCTGACTTTATTCTCAGGCTTTTTCGTTTATTATGCGAAATTCAAGATGTTTTATCGCAGAGCAAGATACAATTATTTGAAAACATAGACTGCAAAATGACAATCGTGATTTCTAAATTCATGTCTGCTTATTGAATGAAGAAAATAATAGCCATCCATCGGTGAAAATTTTGATTAACATTTTTATGATTGTTAAAGTTATTCGAAATCGAGCGAAGATCAACGTGATTTTCCTTAAACTTAAGCTTTTATGGTTTTATAGATGCGTTGCAAAAACAAAATTCTCCGGTGTCTTTCAAAAAACTGACTTTCGAGTTAAAGTTTGAAATTACACGTTAGCTCAAGAAAGTTGTTAATTTTTCCTTAAGTAAATCAAACTTCTTATTTTAATAAACTTACTTTCATTTTAGTTATTCCTTATATTATACACATGTACAACTATTGACAAAATTAATTTTTTTGAAAACGTAATAAAATATTAGAACATTATTAATTAACTATTTAAACAAGATTTTTCTTTCCTGGCCAACGGATATTAGTTAAAATTAAAAAAAAATGTTTAATCTCTTATTTAAATTATTTATTTAGATAATACAATTTGTATTTAAAGCAGTTTATACATTCTATTTTTCAACAAAATCAATATTTACGATTGTTTGCTAACTATATTTATGTGACATTAGAAAAGTATATCAAAATATTAATTCTATTTTTCGTCCAAATTATACTTTGAAACTAGTAATAGCGAATTGCGCATACAGATATTTAAATAAAATTCAATTAAAAATAAACTTTATATCAAAAAAGCGGAACAATTTTAGAAGCTCATCAATCTAATGCTCAAGTTATCTGTATACCTATATAGCGTTTATATATGGTCGTACTATAGTTATTCGAAAGCTAGAGTATAATTTGTATAAAAACTTTGTAAAGATCTGAACTTTTATTCAGCATTTTTGTATTCAGCAAGTTGTAAAATTAGGACGCACTTAATATTATGAACTATTACGCATTAATACTGAAAAAAGTAGTATTTTGTTTCTACTATTAAATATTGAATATCAAACCAAAATTCTCTGGGGTTACTGAATGTATTTGAAAATCTAACTCAATAATATGCATGAGCCCTGTGACATGCTAATGTATTGTATTTTTTAAGGTCATTGCTTTGGTTACAATAATTTCTACAAATGCTTATTAGTCGATAAGTTAGGATCCTTCTGTACAGTTACATCTCCTTAAGAAAAACTAAGTTGATTGCATTGACCTGTCCAGGTAAAATTTCATTTGATTAACAAGAATAATATGTTAGCAATAAATATAATAAAATTATACTTGCAATAATTGTAGAGTAGTTTTCACTTTTGTTTAAGGTAGTTCGCTGTCAAATAAAATTAATGAGAAGATTGCCTTGAAATTGTGCATACAGTTAGATGCAAGAATTATAAAGATTTATTTTTTTTCATTCGAGATAAGTTTATTAAAAGGTGTGAATGTTTAAGGTTGCTAAATTGAACTCGATATGTACCAATGTAATATTTTTTTATGAAATAATTATAAATGAATTATGTCGATTACGCGAAACACTTAAAAACTTTATTCTATGTAATAGATGTACAATTAAATATGTTCTGCAATAGTTCATTATTTAAATATATACCGGTTGACTTCATAGTTTACGGGACAGTGTTGTGTACAAAGAATGTGTTAGGGCCTCAATATTCATAAAAAATCGAAACTTTCTTTTTATAGATCAACTGTAGACATATACGTTTTTTTCGTAAAATTTTAAAACTATATTTTCATACAATCATAGAAAAAAAGTTTAAAAAGTTTTTTAAAAAGTCTTTTTTTTAAATAGTATTTAGATTTATTTAATTAAAAAATAATATATTTTACACGTTTTGATAAAACTGTAACAAAGTTTAATCATAATAATTTATCTTTATGATTTCATTTTCTTTTAATTATAAAATGTAACACAAAACTTTAATTTTTTGTTTTTACTTTATTTTAAGTATATTGTGTTACTGTTTAATTTATACAGTTTCCTTATCCTTGAATTATTTGAGAATAAACATCTTTATTCGCTACAAGATTGTCATTTCCTTGAACAATTTAATATTTTAGATACGAACTGATTATTAGGAATAATCAATTCGTATTTAGGAGAAGTATTAGTTCGTTTTTAGGAGAAAAATTTATTATAATCTTGTTAAATAAACTAATTATTGAGATAAAACTATTTAATTTGTAATTTGATATCGTTAATTACAATATACAATTTATCTTAATAACGAAACTGTTAAATAAACAGATTATTAAATTTTTTTTTAATGTTAACGTTTAATTTTTCAATAATATATTTTGCAATTCATTATGTTTGTAATTTTTTATTCTTTTAACTGATGCAAGCTATGAAAATTTTATTTTTATTATATTTTTAGAGGTAAAAGTATTTTGTAATGTGTCATAAAATAAAAATGTTTAAATAATATAAAGAAAAAATATATGATTTTTATTACGTATAAATAATGTTGTGATATTTAAAATAGTCAAGCTACAATCAGTGTCAAATTATATTTATCTTATCAAATCATGTCTCACTTGTGTGAAAATTATTTAGGCACTATTATAAAATATAAATATATAAAAAAAGGATTATAAATGTAATTTTTTACTATAAAAGAATTTCATTATTTTAAATTGAAAAAAAAAAAAATAAAAAAAATTGGCGGGTTCGTCCGGGATTTGAACCCGGGACCTCTCGCACCCTAAGCGAGAATCATACCCCTAGACCAACGAACCACATGAACGAAACGTGCTTAAATAACGAAGCAACGTTTCAAATTGCAAATTTTGGTTTAATTACTTCAAAAAAATTATAGTTTAATTATGACTTAACAAGAAATTTTTAAATATATTTCTTCAGTACGCATGAAATCAGAAAATTTTATTCTATCATTAAGTATTATTCAGTTTCTAAAATACACCAAATTCGTGTTTTATCGTTTATTTAATCAGAATTGAGTCTACGAGATTATTAATATACTTTATTGAAAATTCGACCTTTATTTAAACTATAACCAAACAATAATGAACAGGAATTGTAATTAGGACAATCACAGAGCTTAATTACTATTTTATTTAAAGCAATTATATCATTTTCATGGCTATTTAAACAGTATTAAAACTGTTAGTTTGTTTGGATTACAAGTGGTATAAGGAAATAATTGTATTCATGATCATATCTCTATAATTATAAGAGTGCTTATTGGCTAAAAAAATTACCATAAAATAATAATTTATTATTTATTAAAGTTTTTATAGGTAATTAATCAGGATGTAAGTATACCGTAGGAATGAAATTCTAATCAAATTTTATGATTAAGATTATTAAAGACTATTTGATGATAATTTATTATATTGATTCAGATATAAAGTTATAAATTATTAATTCGTGAAATCACTAAAAAAATTGAAATTTTAATAAAAATTAATGTAAAACTCTTTTTATAAATTATTATTTTATTTAGTTTTTTTTACATTATAAACAATAATATCACAAAAATATATTATATTATTAACAATTTTTGAAGTTTATTATCAAGTCTAATATACGCAAATGATCAATTCAATATTGTTATCAACAAAAGTGAATTGGACAAAAATCATTTATTCTTTATTTTTTTTTAACAACACTATTTTTCCCACTAGCATAATTTTAATCATTCGAATTTGTTTCTATTAAATCTAATAAATTGTATGGACACTCGACGGAAATATGTTCGCTGGTATTCTGATCAAGCGTTTTTGAAAAAAAAGTACAACTTTCCAAATGTATTTTTAAACATAAAGTTCAACATTTACTTTGTTTTCAGGATGTTGTTATACAAATTTTTAGGCGGAACATTAATATTTTTTATTAAAATCATTTAAATATTTGACTAACATGAAGTAACATATTGTTTATCTTATCATTATTTCTGCGTAGAATCATAATTTTCAGTCCAACCTTATTTGGATACTTTTTAAACGCAAAATAACCATAAACCTAAAACAAAGTATGAGTCAAATTTTATGTTTAAAAATGTATTAGTGATTATGTTGGTTTTTTCAAAAACGTTTAATCGAAATACCAGCAAATGCATTTCCGTCAACTTTTTATTAAAAAAAAGTTTTTTTTATTACAGTGCCTAATGTTGACGGACTTTATCAGTGAAAATTAAGCATAATCACAATACAATCTAATCTAAGTTTAAATTTAAAAAAATGCATATTATTTATAGGAGATATGATTAGACAAAATGAAGATAAAATAGTTTTTTATTAATTTTTTTACTTGGATTGCAGTGCACACCACGAAATATTGAATTTTTTATTATATTCTCTTTTTATTTTAACAATTACATTATTGTTAATAGCATGTAGTTTATGATTAAAGTGGTTCAAATTAAAAAGCTAATTTTTCTTTGATTCTTCTTACGCATATACATGCATACACGCACACGCGCGTGTGCGCGTATTTGCATTAGTAAAACTCTTTCAATTATATTGACAGCTTGATGTCATTTATGTGAAAGAACTTTTTTCTATACGCTTTAAAAAACCTTCAATTTGAAATATCAATAATAAGTAATGAGAAGCAGAATACTAACTAAAAAGTAAAATAAAATAAAGCGAATGACAAACTAATTGAATAATTACAAAAAATTTAAGTTAGCAATTAATAATTATATTATGAAAAATTTTAAAATCGAGATTGACATATTTTTTAAATGATCAAGTATTACTCTACATGATTTCAAATAATTAGAAAAATACAGTTGATGATTTATCAATTTTTGAAATTTTATAATTAATTAATTTTTTTTTAATTCATATATAATAAAAAGTTGTATTTTTTAAAAATATAATACATTTTTAACAGGAAAAAAGTATTTAATTTTATTTATATTTAGTACAGTTATTCGATTCAGTAAATTTCAGCAACTGTAGATGATTATTATAATGGTAAATCTATACATAGAAGAGGATATACTGTCAATTAAAGATTTGATTGGAGCCGAAAGACCCAAAAACAGTGAATCGTTTAAAATTAAAACTGGTTTGCCATTCTCAAGGTATACAGACATATGTTTATAAACTCGCACGTGTAAATGCACCACGTACGTAAGAGCACATTGATAAGTGTGCATGTAATATTATATTCCTAGTTTAATTGAAACAATTTTAGCAACTCAAAAAAGGCGGATATAATAGAAAAAAAGTGAAATTTATGTAAATGTACATCATACACATAAAATTAAGAGAAATAGGCTGTGGATTCCTTATAAAGTGTTTGGTCAGCATTGCGAAAGAGACAGTTACAAACAAAGTTCATTGTACGACTTTAAACGTGTTAATTGAAAACTGTTTTTTTTTTTGACGCGTCTTAGATAGAGCTGCTTGTATTTTATTGATGTACGGCAAATAAACGGTCTCGTGCTCGGAACATATATTTTCTCTTGTATATTGGTTTGTTTTTATCTGTAATTCAATAAGATTAACCTTTGCTTAAGGAAATTTTCTTTTAAATATTATTCTCAAAGAGAATTGTCTTGCTCAATTACGATTGTTAAAATCACTTGATGATCATCATAAAATATCTTTGATTTAAAGTTATTTTTACAGAATTTTTCTCTTTACAACCATTGAATTCAATTATTTAACAAACAGATTTTTAATTGTTGTATAAAATTTGTGTACTTAGTAATCAGAACCAATAGATTGTAGTATCAGTATTTTAAAACATGGATTCGAGAAAACAATATGGACTACCATATTTTAATTGGCAGATTCAACGACTAAAAGATTAAAAAAAAACTTTCTTTCAAGAAGTGCTTAACAATATTTTAAAACACCTTAATTCAGCCAATGTAAACATCAATAACGATCGCAGTAAAATTATAAATCATAGCAACAAAAGATAATAAAAAGAATTGTTATTCCATTTAAAAATAAAGATTGACATCAACGTTTATGAAAAAATTAAGTTGGGGTTTACAGATTTAACAGTGTGTTAAAATGTACAAATATTATTTTTTGAATCAACATTATTAAACGTCTTTTCCTGTTCGTGAGCACGTGAGTAAAGAGTTTGAGAGAATGGAGGGAAGAGAGAGAAAGAGAAGATAAAGAATGAGTCAGAGATCGTTCTATAGAATCTGAATAATTATTAAGGAAATGTAACAAAAGCTACTAAATTTTTATAAAGGATATAGTTGAATCTGCGATTTATTGGATTAAATAATAAACCAAAAACAAAACAAAACGAGTAGTACATTTGGAGTTTATATTATTGAAATCCAAATTTTAATTTTTTATTTTAGGTGCGGACATTATCTTAATAATTAAAAATCTATAACACTTTTTAGTTTTGTCAATTCAGATTTTTAAGTTTATATTTCTATGAGTTAAAAGTTCATTTAATTACACATCAATTAGTTTGTTTATAGTTTTTAATTTGAATTTCATGTAATTATTTATGTTTTGTTTACTGTCAATTTTCAGAATTTGAGTTTAGATATTTATTTCCTTAAGATCTACAATAATAACATAATGTATAAACATTGTTCATTTTTTATTTAAAAAATAGCATAATAATGTAGATCCGTTATGCATTTAAAATATAATTTATTTACGTTATTTGATTTTTATTAAAAAATCATTTTTATCAGCTATCTTAAAATGCATATAATGTTTTCATTATAGGCATTTCCCTCTACAAATATTCATTATGTTATAATCGATAAATAAACCTCAATGTAATTTTAACAACGATTTTGAACGGTTTTAATACCTTTTTGAATTAACAATAACGTTAATAAGATCGCGTAATCGATTCTTAAGTTGATTTATGTGTTTATTCTATTTCATTTCAGTATCGAAATTAACATGTAAACAGTTTTTCCACATTTCAAAACAACAAAGCAAGTTAACTTTCCGAAAATATTGATTTGTAAACTAATAAATATAGATAAATTTATCATAAAATTATAATGTTATTAATTAAATAAAAAAAAAATTGTTTGATCGTGTTCATTGACATTTTATTATATATTAAATGCAAAAACTCATAATTTTTAATAACATTAATAAAATTAATGGAATATTTTAAGGGTTATAAATTATACGAAAAAGTTATATAATCAAATAAAAAGACTTTGCAGAAAGTCCAAATAAAAGTTAACATTGCAAAATTTTATAATTTTTTATCTCATGTTAATATTGTCATTGTATTAATGTTTTATAATATTTAAATGAAATAAATAAAAGAACATTCTATATATTGGACATTTCACGTCAATCCAAAAACTTCCATATCTAAAAGTTTTGCAGATTACTCAGTTAAAGATTATAAGATATTTTTTTTGCTAAATCTTAAAGTTCATGAATTTTTTCGAAAACTATTTGATTTTTAGAAATCAATAGTCTATTTTTTATTAAAAATGATTCGCAAGATATAATTAAATTTTGATTATTTGAATTTTAATTTATCGAAAGGCTAACTTATAAAAATTTCGAAAAAGAGAGACTTCTAATTAAAAAATTTCTATTTTAAGATGTTACCATATACCGACACAGATATCTGTTTTACCTTTCTGTTATTCTATGGTATGAATACACCATTCAAATGTTAGGGTAACGTTTAAAATTAGTAAATGCATTGAAACTTTTTGTATTTTCAAAAAAAAAGAATAAAAATTATTATTTTTTAATAATTTAAAAAAATACTAAAAAGTAAAATAAAATTTTTAATAAGAATTTATAAATTCAAATTTATATTAAAAAAATAAAAATAAAAATTTTTTGAATTTATTTTTAAAATAATACAAGAAGCTTTAGATGTATCTATCAATTTTACACGTTTCCCCAAAATATAAAAGTAATCGGTGAATTTAAGAGAAAAGTTGGAATAACAAAAGGGTAAAACAGGTATCTGTGTCGGTAAACGGCAGCTTCTTAAGTTTATTAAGTTCTATAATTAATAAATTATTTCTATTAAAATTTTTTATTTTTGATAAAAAATTTAGAAAGATTATAATTTAGTAGAAATTTGAAAAATAAATATATTTTAAATAAATGTAATTTACAATAACAAATTTTATTAATTTTTCTTATGCTACATGAAAATTTATAATTTAACAAAATTCAGTTTTTTATTATCATATTATTAATTTATTATATTCTACTTTACTTAAAATTTATTTTAATAATTATTATACTGTAATGATTTCAATGTTTGAATAGTTTTTACCAAAAATTGAGTATTTACATATATATATATATATATATATATATATATATATATATATGTATATATATATATATATAATATACATAAAATATTATATAAATTGATTACATTTTGAGGAAAATTGTTTCTTCCTATAATATACAAAAAAGATATTGTAAATCGAAGTTAGTAATATATTGATTTACAGTAGAAAAACGATCAACAAAGTTTCCTTAAAATAAAGCCAAGCTCATATATTATTACGCGCATGTGCAAACAGAGTAAAACGGTCGCAATTCGAATGCCCTTCAAAGATCATGCGAGCGAAAATTTCATTTTACTTTTTTTTACATAACAATTTGCTGTTTAATATACACAAATAAATATAAAGAAGCACATATTAGCTGAATTTCATACTTGCTTATAGTCACCTAATTATTTTCTGGGAATCGCTTGAAAATAAATATTTATTTATATAGCTTTTTAATGTGACAATTCAATATAATCTTATATTTTATATTTTATTTTTGCAATTTGTATATTGATACTCATTGTTTAAAATTTATTTTTATGGCGGGATTTTCAGTAATATTAATTTTAATTAATCATAGTAATTTTTTATTTTGTAATTTCACACTATTTTTCATTTTTAGTTAATGTTAAAAAAAATTATAAACTTTTTAGGCCTGAATTTTAAGTAAAATAATGAATTAAATTTCATTAATGAATAATTAATGAGAAAAATGAAATAAAAATTGAAGTTAATTAAAAAAAATTTTTTAAATATATTTTATGATTATTTGTAATGTATATTTCATAATTTTATATTTATTTCAAATATTTGATTGTATTTGTTATATTGTATATATGTATATAGGTATATATATATATATATATATGTATAAATGAATTTATTTTTGTATATATATATATATATATATATATATATATATATATATATGTGTGTGTGTATAAATGAATTTATTTTTGTATATATATATAATGTATTATTTATTAAATTTTATTAAATTTTTGCAAATATGACAATTATATTTTATTGTTATATTTATATTTGGAACATAAATAATTAATACATAATTATATCCCTTATATATTTCAAGCATTCATAAAGAAACCTAACTGTTCTGCATCGGCCCCTGAATGTTATCTTATTGCATACATTAAGGCCCCTATCGAATTGTCTTATAGTATTATAGTAATAACTTCCAAATAGTTCTGAGAAATTTTATTTGTTATCTTGATAAGTTGAGATAATATAATAAGTCAATAATACTGACGTTCATATAGAATACAAGAAAATCAATGATTGAAAACACTACATGAAACATCGTGCGGTTGAGCGGCTCGTTGGTCTAGGGGTATGATTCTCGCTTCGGGTGCGAGAGGTCCCGGGTTCAAATCCCGGACGAGCCCTGTTGAAATTTTTTTTTTCATTTTTTCAACCGGGATGGATGCTAATTGTTAAATTATCAAATCAATATGTTCAAACATTTTTTTATTTTGTAATTTAATTAAATTTCATTAATTTTTAAATCTTTCTCACCAATAAAATATTATTTTTTATGAATTATAAATAAACAATATTAATGAAATAAATAACTATTGAATGAAATTTTTTAAACATAAATTTTATATTGTTTTAGAAATTTTATTTTTATTTTGTTTTTAATAAATTCTGTATTTAAATACATGAAAAATTACTGATTATTACAATTTTATGAATTCCAAACGAAATTTGAAGTTAATATATTTTCAAGATTTATAAAAAAATTTTTTTTAGTGTCCTTTGTTAATATTAACAAACAATTTCGAATATTAATCCGGAAAATTTCTATATTTATTTATATTTTTTAAAAATATTAATTACATAATCAAGTTTTTAATTCTAAACAAAACGTACTTATTCTTAGTTCATTGTACTTTTATACTGGCAACGTTTATCCCATTGTATGATATTGATTTTTTTTTTTAATGAATGACAAAATTAAAAGAAAATTATCAATGTGGCGCCATTTAAAAAAAATTTGTGAACCAAAATTTTTATGCTTTCCTGTTTAGTTGATAACAAATTGCACTTACAAAACAACATTTCAATAAATTAAAAATATTTTTTTCATTTGCATAGCCACGTGTCATGATAATGTATAACTTTAGATAATGTTAATTTATGTAAGTACATGCTTGAAATTAATAAGATAACTAATTTCTACGATACAGTTCCATAAAAAAACTAAAATTCTTCTCCATAAAATTGGCGATGTAAATTTATCATCACGATGATTTTACTTTGTTTTGATTGTGTTTAACATGTAAGTAACGTAAAAATTTTTTTAATTTAAAATTTCGCAATATTAATTAATTATAACGCAAAACATGATTGTGATTATAAAATTAATGATTTTAAAATATGATAATTAAAAACATATAATATTTTAATTTGAATATTATTTTCACTCTAACAAATTATTGTATCTTTCGATTGATTTTGTTTGTAATCATGTTCTTACTCGGTAATAGTTATTGATCAAAAATAACGATTCAATAATTTGATATGTTCCAAAAATTTCTTAAATATTAAATTTTATATTAAGAAAACAATTACAAATAAAATACGGTCATTTCAATTTTTATTAAAAATTTTTAAATGCTAATAAATCAACGCACAAGTTTCTAGTTATATATAAAATATAAAAGTTATAAAAAAATCATGAAATAAAACAATTATGTTTGGATGTTGTTAATGTACAGCTTAAGTCGAAAATTAGTCCAATTGTAATACAAATTTTAAATATTTGAGTTAATAAATCAATAAAGAGTATCAAAATGAATAATTATTATTGAAACAGTTCGCAACAGTAAAAATTATTATTATTATTATTTTTGTGGTCCGTAAAATTAATTGTCTGGATTAAATTGTTGAAATGCCAAATTTTATATTTCACTCTAATTTTCATATTACTGTACATAAAATCTCCGATTTTGTACTGTATTATCTATCAATGCACTTAAAGTTGGATGTTTTAAATTTTCTATTTGAATTTTGAAAATTATAAATTGTAATAGAATATTAAATATTAGATTAAATATTATTTTTATTTGTATATCAATATACAAAAGCGTGTAATACAATTCATAAATATAAAAATAAGTATTGCACTTAAAGTCTTACAAAATGTATAAATATAAATGTTAATATTGCACAGGATATCACAGTTAATTACTAAATCTAATAATACTGAATAAGTAAGTCACCAAAAAAAAGTAATATCACAGATTAATAGAAAAAATGGTCAAATACACGCAACAATCCTATAAATTAAAGAATATTTGAGCATATATTTTCCGCTACTTTAAAATTACGAACTCAAATATTTAAATTTTCAATTACAATTAAAAAAAAGATTTTCGAAGTCGGATTAACATTTGATTTTGACTGTATCTAAGTAATAAATTCCAATAAGATGTACAAATACTTTTATATACGAATATAAAATTATTTATATGAGTAAAAGATAAACGAATTTTCATTACAAAATTTAAAGGACTCTCGAAATTTGAAATTAAATTTTATTTCATACAAGATTTGCAAATTTGAATGATTTTAATAAGAACTATCTTTTATAAATTAATTGTTATCAGAATATATTAATAAAATTTTGTTAATTATACGTAAAAATTTGTACATATTACACACTATTAAGTGAAAGAAATACTTGCAAAACGAACAATTAATCGATGACAGTAATTTGTAGATTAAAAGAACTGAGCTTTCACTACAATACAATTAAATTATTACTTTCAGAAGCAAATCTATTTTTTTATGTAATCATATACAAATCATTAATACTAATAATATTCATTTGATACTTATTAAATGATTAATTTTAGTTTTAATTAATAACCAATAATTTTCTTTTTTTAAATAGACATAATTGTACTATAATTTTTTAATCAACATTAGCTTCAAGGTCGTGGCAAGTTAAAAGTATTGTCGAACAATATTATACTCGTTAATTCTAAATATCTGCGAACGAAAAAAGAAAAAAAAACGAACCGAATGCATGTATAGCAGTGCTTGTTTCTAGAATGTATAAAAGAGAAGGGGTTGGCAGTTCTTGAGACCAGTGAAGCGATTGTCGTAGATCGCGGAAGATCTCCTGTTTAGTGCACCTTCGTACATAGTGTTTTTTTTTATTCATTATTGTTTCTTTTTCATGATTAATTAGAAAAAAAAAAATTTTTTTTTATTGAATATGTTGAGAAATTCACTGTAAAATTTATATAACGTATGCATTTTTAAATAATTTTTAAAAACGAATGTAAGTTACTGTTTTATAAATATAATTAAATTAATTTTTAGAATTATAAAGTTTTTGATTTTCTATTATACCTTTTTTTAACTTAAATTTTCATCGATTCGAAAAAAGTAGACAATCAAAACGTTAATGTTTAAAATGCTCAATAATACTGAAATTTTATAAATATATATTAAAATGATTAGAAATTAGCGAAATTTATTAATTTATACTTAATTATTTTTATTTAAATATAAAATTATAAATTCCAAAAATTTTTTTCTTATTTATTCTGAATTGGAATGAAAAATGAATAAAATATATGAAAATATAATTAAAAAAATTTTTTTTTGGATAGAATTATTTTCTTATTTATAGTAAATAAAATTTTATAGTAAAAATTAGTATGATTGTATTAATTATGTAACAGGTAGTATTAAATAAAAAAAAATCATTATGTTTTGATATAAAATTTATTAGAAATATAAGAAATTTTATTATAAATACGTAAATTGTATATATTTAAATAAAACCGTGTGATAAGATGAGTAAAATTTGAACTGCATTTTTTAATAAAAAATTTTTATTTAATTTCTGGTGAGTTGATTACTGATATAATAAATGCTTAAATAAACATTCATAAACGCAAAAAAAATTAATAAAAAAAGCGCGTTTTTGATCATTTTATTACAAACTGGTTACCGGAAATATATTTTTTGCAGCCTGAATCCTAAATACAAAAATTACTTGACAAAACATCTTTTTTAAATGTTTTAAATTAAAGGAATAAGAAACTCAAACAGAATATGATTCGCTTTCTAATTTGAAATACGTGCTTGATGTTATATTTACATATACGAGTATATTCCTGAAAGAAAGTCTAAAATACGAAGAATCAGTCAAATGCACATCTTCATTGACACGTGACCAACATATTTTTAAAAAAAAATATTTTTTTCGTGGATAATCATGGAGAAAGTACAGTAGGAGAAAGTCCAAGTAACTATATATTTCTCAAAGCCTTCCGTAATCCCATAGGTTTTTTAGTGCCAGTCATTTGTGAGACGTCGAGCCATTAAAAAAAAGGAATCAGTGATCTGTGTTAAGGATATATACAATTCTAAGAATTTTGATAATACTTTCGTGATTGTTATTGTTTTTATTCTTCAACGGGTCCATTTAAACAAAAAACAAAAAAAAAATGAATGACAAAGAATTTCGTAATTTTGGAAAGGCTATGGTAGATTACATAGCTGATTACAATGAAACTTTGCGGGATAGAGATGTGTTACCGAGTGTCAAGCCTGGTTATCTATGTGACCTACTGCCAAAAGAAGCTCCTGAAAAACCAGAAAAATGGCAACAAGTTCTCGATGATGTTGAAAAAAATATAATGCCCGGGGTAAGTAATAAAAATTTTCAATTTTTACTTTAAGTTTTGTTAAAATATTTTTTTTTAATTTTAAATATGAGGAAGTCGGAAAATATATATGTATACACGATACGTTTTTAATAAATATTTTGTGTGTATATAACATATCATATTATTTACATTCTGACATTTCACGTCTATTTTTATTAATTATAATACAATTTTATGGAAAGAAATAATGTTTTTTTTTCTGTTTGCTTTATTTTTTTATAGTAGCTGTTTATTTTATTGTAATTTGCATTAAATTTTTAATCTTAATGCTACCGGATATTTAAGACAAAAGAAGCGTTCATTATATTGTAAAAAAGATACATAGGTATAACTAAAATGAAATGACTTCTATATTGATTTATAAGTAAATAAATTTCTATTTATAAATAAAAATTTTTTTGTTCCATAATTTTATAACTTTTGAAAAATTAATATTTTTAAAAACCAGTGTTATCTATCTTTTTTTAATTAATTTATTACTTTTTATAATAAACAAATAAGATAACTCACTGGAATTCACCGCATTTCCACGCGTATTATCCCACTGCAAATTCATATCCAGCAATTGTTGGGGAAATGTTGAGTGCTGGAATTGGTTGCATTGGATTTTCTTGGATATCATCGCCAGCTTGCACAGAATTAGAAATGGTTACAATGGATTGGCTAGGAAAATTATTAGGTCTTCCTGAAGAATTTTTAAATTCTCATCCTGGCAATGGTGGCGGTGTACTACAGGTTAGATTATTTTACATAATTAATTAGCACTTAAAGCGCTGTTTTTTCATTGTTAATTTTTCTAAAGTATTAGCAATTAAAATGAAGATCTTGATTCTTATTTCTTTTTCAAAAGAACTTATCTTTCAAATCAGTGATTTTTTAACGCTTAATTGTCTTATTGTAAAAATCTGATTGAATACGAGTATTTCACATCTTGCAAATGTAAAATAGAAAAGTTCAAAAAAGTTGTATGTTTTTTATTTTCAATGTCCCAAGATTAATTGCAATAATTAAATTGTATTTTCCATAAAAATTCAAGGATCAACATCTTTTTCATTAAAATTAAAAATTCTATGTATTGACTAGTTATTTCTGTATCAAAGCATAATTATAGAGTGCAATTATTAGATTGCGTCACGAATATCAGCGAACCTTGCAGTAATTTGCAGTTAAAGTTCGTAACAACAGTTTTATTTGTACATTGAATATCTATTAATGTAAATAAAAAAAATTTACATAAATTATAAAAAAAAAGATATGCTGTTGTCAAAATTTTAAATTCTTATCGTTAAAGATAAAAAAAGAGTAAATATTAATTATGAATAGTCAACATTTAATACAGTGGTTTTTATGATATTCAGGGCTCTGCGAGTGAGGCTACCCTTGTTGGTTTATTGGTGTCTCGCGAGACAACTGTTAATCGGATTAAAAAAGAACATCCTGATTGGGACGAGGGAGTAATCAGATCAAAATTAGTTGCTTATACGTCTGGTAAGATCTTTTTTTAATAATAAGTAACGTATGTACGTACGAATAATTATCGTTTTTTTTTGTTTGTTATATATTACCATCGAACAAAGATTTTAAGAAGTTGTTTGAGTAGATAAATTATTTTTGATTTCATAAATGTAATGGATTTTAATTGAAAAAATATATATATATATATAATTATTAGATCCTGATCTGAGATTGCATTGAATTTAAATTTAAATAATTTGAAACGTAATCGTTCATAAATTTGTTGATTATAATTACTGCACACGGACTATTAACATTTAATAATAATTTAATGATTATTTTGATTTAGACAAAAAAATCGTTACATAAATCATGTTTAAGCGGTTTTATAAATTTTTCATTGTTTAGTTTTCGATTTTGAGAAATATAAAATGTATAGAAATTTTGTGTTCCTTCATATATAAAATAACGAAATCGCAATAATATTAAAGCAATATTTGTAAAATTCTTAAACTTAAAGAAACTATCAGAGCATAAAAAGTACAAATTAAGTAAAAAGAAAAAAAGGAAAATATTTGCGTAATACAACCTGTTAAATTACAGATCAGTCAAACTCGAGTGTTGAAAAAAGCGGAAGACTTGGCTCAATGCCAATGAGACTTTTGCCAACCGATGAAAAATGTTGCTTGCGGGGCGCCACACTTTTAGAGTACATAAAAAAAGATATCGAGGATGGTCTGATACCATGTTATGTCGTGGCCACGCTGGGTACTACACCAACTTGTGCATTCGATAACCTAAATGAGCTTGGTCCTATTTGCAATGAATACAATGTTTGGTTACACGTTGATGCTGCTTATGCTGGTATATATTGTTCTTGTCTCTTTGTATGATAATTAAATAACCATAGATTTTATTCAAATTTTATTATGCATTTTATTATAGATTTAATATTTTATTATAGATTAATAATATATTCAGTCTTAAAAATGATTTAAAGAGCACCTTAAAACAATTTGAATTTGGCGTGGTAGTTGTTTGTGATCATAAAAATCATATTATGGATTTTTTCAATTTTCAAAAATTCTGAATTTCTATTTATTTTTTTAATCAAAGATTGCATTTTTACTAAAAAAGATGCAGAACTTTGCTTTTCAATTTTTCAAAAAAATATAAAACGAAATTCTATTTTTGAAACAATTCTGACTGAAATTTACAAATAGATGTAATAAAAAAATAGTTAAAATTGCAAAATAATATTAGTAACGATTGATTCGATTAAAAATGTACACTTAATAAATACCCTGGTAGAAAGTTGAGCATATTTTCAGTATATCATCCCGTATTTTATGGGCAGTCGCGATCATATGCTTTTAGATATCGCGATAAACCTTCATTACTCTTAACGAATTATCGCGATGGTATCGGGAGGATATGGTTAATGTTGAATTATACTATATTTATAAACAGCATATTACAAAGTGCGAGTGAGCACGCATGTGGGAACACAGTTAGTGAGAAAGAGAAAGACTGTTCACTCCTTGTTTCCTTTTCAGTTCCTAATCGGACAGTCATACACTGTAAAAAAAATAGTGGGGAATCACGTCGTTGGTCGATGATTTCAATGCGACCATGCACCGTCGAGGTTATTTAACTTCGTTCAACGGCGACATTTTAACGTGCTTTGCGTGATTTCACGTAAACTGAACACATGATTTTTAGGTTCAATCAGTTAGATGCCGCGCTTTAACGATGTTAAATAACATCGACGCTGCATGGTCGCATTGAAATCGTCGACCAACGAAGTGATTTCTCGATATTTTTTTTTACAGTGTATTCTCTCACACTAAGTTTCCATATGCACTCGCTCACTCGCACTTCGCACTCACTGATTTTACATGGATATTTTATTCATAATCATACTGTGTATGTTCGCAAATAAATTTAAGTTATATAATAAAGAACAGAAAATTTTAACGCTATTACAATAACAGTATATGTATCTTTAATAATTTTAAAACTAAGTTAAGTCAATCTAACCTGCACATACAGTGATAAAGATAGATGCTTATAGAAGACGAAGCGTCGAGTGATGCGCGCGCAGCTAACATTCAGTATTCGCAACTATAGGACCCATTGTACGATTGTACAAACAAGCGCCATCGCGGGCAGCATGTATATACAGATTCGCTTTCTATAAACGATTTTAATTGAAAATTATTTACAACTCATATGAATTATAATAATGAATATTATAATATTTATAATTTATTTCAAGTCAGAAGAAAAATATTTTAATTATTTTAGTGATTATGTTTTATATCAACTCTGTAGTTTTTAATATATTATCGTGTATTTATCGGTCACTGATCGCGACTGCGTAGCGACGAGATATAGCCAACAGTTAGTTATCCGAGCATATCTTATCCTTAATTTTCTACCAGGGTATGATTGATTTTATGTATATTTAGAAACATGTGAAAATATTTTCATGCATATATTTTTAGTCAAACTGATCATTGTCTATACTAATTATCCAGTGAATTCAACTATTTTTCGGTCTATGATTGAGTAGTTAATGTCAATATTAGCATAACATCATTGATTATTATGCCATTAATTAAATTTCTTGGAAATCTTATTCAAAATATTGTTAATTTTAATTGTAAAATGTTGAAAGTAATCACTTTGACATAAATCAACTTTATATTACAGATAAATCATTTTGAAAAAAGTTATTGAGAATATTTTTAAAATTACGTTATAGGTGCCGCATTTGTGTGTCCAGAATATCGCCACTTGATGTCAGGAGTACACTATGCAGATTCTTTTAATTTTAATCCTCATAAATGGCTTCTCGTTAATTTTGATTGTTCCGCTCTTTGGTAAGTTTTAATTTCCTTTAGTATTTATTAATATCATAAAAGCACATTATGATTCTGAATTATGAATTAAGTTTTTTGAAAATTGTTTTCTTATATAAAAATACAAAACGGTCACAGATTAAAATGATTTTATTGTAATATGATTTATTGCCGCTGTATTATATTGTATAAAATTTATCATCAATATTTTGATTTCACATAATTTTAATAAACACAATACATCTTTGTTGGACCATTTAAATCTAAAAGTATCGAGTTTTGAAGTCTATGATTTTGATAAAGATTAAATTTTTATACGTGAAAATATCTCTTGAAAAATTTGTATACTTTTCGAGATAGTTTATAATGATGAATTGAATTGTTTTAAAGGGTAAAAGATTCTGACAAGTTAATAGAAGCATTCAATGTGGAACGCATTTACTTGGAAAACAACAAAAAAGGCGCTCCTGATTATAGGGTATAGATATATAATAAAAATATTATTTGTATTTCTGAATCGTTTTATTCGAATCTTAAAAATAATTTATAATTTATGTTTAGCATTGGCAAATACCACTCGGACGACGATTTCGAGCTTTGAAACTTTGGTTTGTTTTACGATTATACGGAGTCGAAGGATTACAAAAACATATACGTCACACTGTTGAGTTAGCCAAACGGTTTGAAGAATGCGTAAACAATGACGATAGATTTGAAATTCCCATAGAAGTTCAAATGGGACTGATTTGTTTTAGATTGAAGGTGGGTAACGATATAAGAATAAACAATTTTATTTTATAATCAAAAAAATTTTCAATCATATGTTTTTACAGGGTGAGGATAATTTAACAAAACAACTTCTTGACAGACTTATGGCAAGAAAAAGAATTTATATTGTTCCAGGAGCTTATCGTGAAAAATTTGTTATTCGTTTTGTCGTCTGCAGTAGATTCTCGATACAAGAAGACATTGACTTTGCGTGGAATGAAATAAGTAGTCAAGCAAATGAAATTTTTCAAACGAATCCACAACCACCTGTATTAATTAAAGATTTTGATATTTCGAAAAAAATATACGGCCAAATAGTATCAAGAATTAAAGATATTGAAATAGAAAATAAGAAACAGAATTCCACCTTTAAGATTAACTAATTTATTGTTTATCTGAAGTTATTTAATTATTCTATGAATTTATTTATATCGCTCATCGTTATTTTGAATATAATTGATTATATTATGTATTTAAAAAATGTACAAAGTATAGTTTTTTAGAATTATATAATGAATCTAGTTTTAAAATTAAGTATAATTTTAAAAAATTATTTAATGTGATTAGTTTATTTTATCTTTAAAAATACAATTCGAAATCAATTTTAAGTTTAGTAATAAATTTATTTTTAAATAGTAAATAGAAAATAGTTATATATCATTGTATTGTACGCATAAGTAAAATATAAATTGTAAACGAATAAGCAAACATAAAATTATAAGCTTTAGTTTTCAAAATCTATATAAATCCTATGAATAAAGATATATTTTAATAAATAAATTATTTCTTCAAAAACTGAATTTCATTGAGATTCTATCACAATTTTAATTAAATATAAATTTATTAACCTTTGGTAGACTAGAAAGCCAATATATTGGTTTTAACTATGATCAACACTTCATATATGATCAACTTATGATATAAGGTATTTTTATCTACATTTTCTTACAACACTGAGAGAAATTTGGCTATCCTACATTGACAACAAACAGATATCACTCGTAGATTGCGAACTATATTATAACCTTAAATTGGATTAATGAATACATTCTATTTTCAAAATGAGAATCTCACAGTAGAGGTAAACATTGCATCGTCTCATTTCAACGATGTCAATGTTTCGTTGACATCGTTGAAATGAGATGATGCAATGTTCACTTTTGTTTGGACTTCGCTCGGATGGAAACAAAGTTTGTTAACGGGCTAATATGCAGATGTTAATCTATCGTTCACATCGCGTGAATATAACGTATTTTCTTTTGGAACCTACGAAGGATATTCTATGTCAATGTAGTATAGCCAAATTTCTTTCTGTGAAATCTCAAATACCGGCCGAAAGCCACTTAGCGTGTATTATTATCTACAGTGCAAAAAATTTTCCTATTTATCAGCTACGGATAACAAAAATCATGAGTTAGAGTTTGGCTGATTTATTTATTTTACACATTCTCTTGATGCAATTTCTTTAGTGAATTAGAGATGGCGCTAGTCTACTCGTCTATGCTGGTTTACAATGTTATGTTATAAGATACTATATATTATTCATACTGATAACGTCATACATTTATATTCCAATAAAATCGGAGAAATTTAAACAATTCTTTACATTCTTTATAACAGATTAAGGAAGTACTATCGATATGAAGTTAGCTACCTGAGAATTGGTTCCAATTTTGATCATGTAGAAATAAATGTGTAATTATATAATTTAAATAAATGTATAATGAATAAGTAATTTAATGTTTGAAATAAAGTATTGTATATATAATATGATCGTCTGTATTTACGATATTGCAGTATTGTCAAATTTCGTATTTTATAGATTTTCTCTTTCAATAATCGCCTTCTTTGCTTGAATATTAATTAATTTCGATCCTCCAAAGTAGTAACTGATAAGTTTCGAAAGCATTTTACGTTTGTCGAATGATTTTCTATTTATAAACAAATCCCCGTTAAAATCTGTATGTTAATAAAGCAGAATTTTGAAATGAAAACGATAATAACCTGATTTTACATCATACTACATGTCAAAAGTGATGGAACTAAAAATACCAATATCTCTTCTATTAGGTAGGCAATCGTTTTCAAATTTTAACCAAGGCTTATTTACACCCATATCAACCCTTATGCCAAGTTTCATCTAAAACTCTATGTTTATTCCCCTACCGATAGTACTCCTTTAAGTGATTCAGTAACATATTCAATGATAATTCTTTTTTCCACATTTAAAAATTAACCAATAAAAATGAACGGACGAACGGAATCGTTAAGTAATATCACGTTATTTTAAAATCACAGAAAAAAAACTATCATAGAATATGTTTCCGTTGACTGTATACGTCAAAAGTTATTAAAATAAAAACGTCTAAAATATTAAAGAAATAAAAAATTCCAGATAAAATAAAGAAAATTCATATGGAATATCAAATTAATTTTCTAATACTAGAATTTTCCATAAAATTAGAATTTTCAACATATTTGTATTTACCATTACATTTAGAAATTAAAAATTTAATATAATTATCATAATGAATACAAATTAGGTATTAAATAGTATAGTATTCTTTAGAACATTTTTCTAAATATTTCTTTTTTTTTACTACATACATCATATTTTTTTTTTCATTTCAACTCTTGAGAGCACTGAAATGAATTGAGTAATTATTATTAACTTAATACCTTTTACTAGATTTATCTATAGTTTTTGCTTAAGAAAGTTTTGAAATCAATCAAGCAATCATCGAGTACTTCTGTATTCAATTCATTCTTTTTAATAATATAAAATTCATGAAATATTTACAGTTTTGGCCAAAGAAAGCTTTGAAATCAATGAAGCAATCGTCGAGTACTTCTGTATTTAATTCTTTCTTTTTAATAATATAAAATTCATAAAATATGTTCAATTTATATTCTCTTTCATAGACGAACGTTTGGAAAAATTTAACCAAATAATTTATGAAAAAAGTGATTATTGAGATGAAGATAGTGATGATAGTACACATCAAAATTAAAAAAATAGAATGATATACCAGATCAACTTATTATTTCACTTATTGTTCATGTACACAATTGGTTTAGATTCATATCTTTACTTATTATTCAACACACTTGAATTAGCTAACGATTCAATTATAAAGCAGTATTCAAATACATTGAGAATTTCACTAATAAAATATTAAACCACAGGCCTGGCAAGTTATTTTGTAGATATTTAGTAAAATTTAATATATTTTACAGCACTTCAAAATAAAAAGATAGTGTAATGAGATAGAGAATGCATAATTTTATTTTAATAAAAGTATTACAATTAAAATGAGTATCTTTTTTCCTTGAAAGTTTTAAAAAGGCATAAATAATTTTGAAGTTGATGGCAGCAAATTCTCAAATATAAGTTGTTAGAAGCTAATGGCTCTTTTGCCAAGTTTTTAGAAATAAAATTACACAATTTTGATCTTCAACCGTAGCATATTAAATAAAAAATTATTCCAAAACGTTAAAGTTAAACGTTTTGGAAATTTTTTATTAAATATGTCTTTCCCATAAAATATATATCACTAAGATCAAGTATAGTTCATCAATGTTTAAGTAGTAATATTCACTCATAAGTGAAATAATAAGTTGATCTGGTGTATCATTTTATTTTTTTAATTTTGGTTTGTACTATTATCACTATCTTTATCTCATTAATCACTTTTTTTCATAAATTATCTGGTAAAGTTTTTCCAAACGTTCGTCTATCAAAGAGAATATAAATTGAACATTTTATGAATTTTATATTATTAAAAAGAAAGAATTGAATACAGAAGTATTCGACGATTGCTTCATTGATTTCAAAACTTTCTTTAGCCAAAACTGTAAATATTTCATGAATTGAATACAGAAGTACTCGATGGTTGCTTGATTGATTTCAAAACTTTCTTAAGCAAAAACTATAGATAAATCTAGTAAAAGATATTAACTTAATAATAATTACTCAATTCATTTCAGTACTCTCAAGAGGTGAAATGAAAAAAAAATATGATGTATGTAGTAAAAAAAAGAAATATTTAGAAAAATGTTCTAAAGAATACTATACTATTTAATACCTAAACTCGCCTAAAATATACTTTTTTAAAAGTAATAATAAAATAATAAAATAGTATTCATCAGTTTGAATAATAACATAAAACAAAAAATAACAGACATAATATTCAAAAGCTTTGAAGAAATTTTATTATATTCGAAAATAAAAAGATAGTGTAATGATATTTTTATGAATTTAATATTATATTAAAAAGAATGAATTGAATACAGAAGTATTCGACGATTGCTTGATTGATTTCAAAACTTTCTTAATAAAAAAATTATAGATAAATCAAATAAAAAGTATAAATTTGATGATGATAATTACTCAACAATTCATTTACTTTCAACAGCTGAATAAAAATATAAACATATGATGAATATAGTAATAATAATAAAATAAAATAAAATAATAATAAAATAAAATATTTAGAAAAAATGTTCTAAAGAATACTATACTATTCAATACCTAAATTATACTTTTATAAAAGTAATAATAGCGATATAAAATACACATCTAATTAAAAAAACAAATCTTGATGCTTTTTTTATGCCAAACAGAGATGTTAATTTTCTTATTTTAAAATATTATCTTATGAAAACACAAAAATTCATTTATTAATTCATTTTTTTTATCTGTGTGCAAGGTAATATCTTCTAGAAATAGTACATAAGGTAATATCTTCTAGAAATAGTAAATCTAGAAATAGTACATCGCCCTCGACTTTCTACTGCTCACGCAAAAAACATTTAACCCTGCACTGAGAGAACATTGGCTCGTCTGCTGGAAACTCTAAGTACATCCGCTGCATCGTCGATTCGTGCAGAAGCGCCACAAGATTCGGGGGCCCAGCCGTCCCAAAACGACTAATATACATCAGCTGAGTTTCTCTTTTCGTCCACCAGAGGCGCTTTTCAGATATCGTAGGCGCTTTTTGTATATCATAAGCGCAAGACTAAGACGAATGCTGTACTGTTTCGGGACAGCAGCAGCACCAAATCAAAGGACGAATCAATTCATGCGTTTTAGAGTTCTGCTGTACTAGTAAGTGCAGCATTTATACCAATATTCTCTCAGTGTGCAAATATTTTCCCGACGTACGCCACATGTTGCGTAGATTATTTTATGCTGTTGTAAGCAGTTAGAGGAACAATAAAATTATAAGTATATAATTGAATACATTTTTTACAATTTTTCAATGTATATATCATGAATTTATAAAATTCGAAAGAAGCAATTTCGTAGAATTTAAAGAAGCGTGGAACAAGCGTGAAACGAGGCTGTCTTGCGCGCGCAGACTCGTCTGCGCGCGCAAGCGCCACATGTTGTCGCGTGACGCTTCGAGAAACAAAGCAAGTGATACTTACTGTATCGCTGGGATACACAAATTTTTAATTCACAATTATTTTAATATTTTTCTTTGATTTACTAAATATGATAGATACATCTGTTTATAAAATCTTTTCTTCTGTTATGTTTGTTTGTACTTGTAAATATGAATGTACAAACTTATAACTGAAAAGTTTTAAAATTTTTTTATTTCTCTTACAATTTTACAAGTTTTATGTTTATTCTATTTTTTTCACTGCATCACTTTTACTGTGATTTTTTTTCACTATTAACTCTAAATTTTATTATTAAAAATCAATATGAACCATTATTTATTTAATGTATATTTTTAAAAATGTATTTAATACGAAAAAGACCATTATGAAATTTGAATAAGCGTGGGACTTAACTATGCGGCGCCGATCGTCTAACGCGCCTAATGTTCTCAAGTTTACACTACTATCCTTTCCAAACACATCGGCGCTCACTTCGTACTGAAGAGTTTTGTTGTATCCCAACTTACTATAGCATATTGCGTATTTCCCCGGGGATATATTACTTGTTCATATATCCTCGGGGAAATAAGCTGACAGCAAATATTAGTAATATACGCAACAAGTGACGTACGAAGGGATAATATTGGCAGGGGTCAATGTTTTTTGCGTGAGCAGTAGAAAGTCGAGGGCGCGCTTGCGCGCCCGAGATTTTCTGCTGCTCAAGCAAAAAACATTTAACCCTGTAAATATTTTCCCGACGTACGTCACATGTTGCGTAGATTATTTTATGCTGTTGTAAGCAATTAGAGGAACAATAAAATTATAAATATATAATTAAATCCATTTTTTACAATTTTTCAATGTATATACACTGAGAAACTTTTTGAGGCGAGAGACCTTAGTTAATCTTGAGGTGAGAGACCTTTGTTAATGGAGCGATTTGATGAGGCGTCGTGTCTTACGCATAAAGGTCTGAGACCTTTATTTTGAAGACTGAAGGTATAAAGCCTGGAAAAACCGAATCCACGTATACATCAGCCGAACGTAATAAACGTACGGCCTCGGTGACAAAGGTCTCAGACCTTTATGCTCAAGACGGGACGACTCGTTTACTTTATAGAGGCGCCCGGCCCTACACTACCGAAGGTCTCTCGCCCCAAAAAGTTTCTCGGTGTATCATGAATTTACGAAATGCGAAAGAAGCAATTTCTTAGAATTTAAAGAAACATGGAACAGACAGCCTCGTCTGCGCGTGCAAGCGCCACATGTTGTCGCGTGACGCTTCGAGAAACAAAGCAAGCGATACTTACTGTATTGGGATACACAAATTTTTAATATTTTTCTTTGATTTACTAAATATGATAGATACATCTGTTTATAAAATCTTTTCTTCTGTTATGTTTGTTTGTACTTGTAAATATGAATGTACAAACTTCTAACTGAAAAGTTTAAAAATTTTTTTATTTCTCTTACAATTTTACAAGTTTTATGTTTATTCTATTTTTTTCACTGCATCACTTTTACTGTGATTTTTTTTCACTATTAACTCTAAATTTTATTATTAATAAATCATTATGAACCATTATTTATTTAATGTATATTTTTAAAAATGTATTTAATACGAAAAAGACCATTATGAAATTTGAATAAGCGCGGGACTTAACTATGCGGCGCCGATCGTCTAACGTGCCTGTTTATGTTCTCAAGTTTACACTACTATCCTTTCCAAACACATCGGCGCTCACTTCATACTGAAGAGTTTAGTTGTACCCCAACTTACTATAGCATATTGAGTATTTCCCCGGGGACATATTACTTGTTCATATATCCCCGGGGAAATAAGCTGACAGCAAATATACTTCAGTACAAAATATCACAAATAAAATACAGCGGCGCTGCGAGCGCAACTATAAGAGACCTCAATACCCATTTGACTAGCCCACTACATACGACGCCCTCTACTGCTTACTACAGCATAAACTTTAGTACAAAATATTACAAACAAAATACAGCGGCGCTGCGAGCGCAACTATAAGAGACCTCAATACCCATTTGACTAGCCTACTACATACGACGCCCTCTACTGCTTACTACAGCATAAATATTTATAAAATAGGACAAACGTTGTAGAACTTATAAGAAGAAAGTATCGGTAAAAACATAAACTGATGTAGAAGATCATAAATTTTGAATAACCACACGACAATTAAACACTTACATCTCAGATAAAATTGTTTATTTTATTTTAAACATGGTTAATCAGGTAGTGTGGGGTAAAAATAGTATTGTTGACATCAGGTTCAACTGCTTAAGAGAAATTAGTTGTAAGATAAATGAAGAACAATTTAGCAAATAAATAAAAAACGAATTTATGATTATGTATTGGTAAGAAATATTAGTCCTTATGGCAAAAAGGATAAAACCAATCGAATTCTTTAATTTTTTTTGTGACCGATTTTATCCCCACACAATTTGTATGAAGCCAGGTTAGGCAACCCTCACACGCAATACTTCTTTGGTTGTCTAGTACTGGTAAGTGACATTGTTTATAGGTGTATGTCGGGTTTTGTCTTTCTGAAATTACAGCTACTTTCAAACAATCAAAAGCTTTTTCTTCGAAGAATTGCTTAAACAAATCAATTTCAACATTGTCATCGATCACTGATTCTGACATGTTTTTAAAATTATTTTTAATGTCAGAATACCTTATAATGTATTCATTACTCAATACTTGATCAATTACTCCCTTTTTTAAATTCAACCACATCAGAAATTTTTTTAATTGACCTTGTTTTGTCAATTTTTTAAACGATATAAGATTTACATTAATTTTTGAAAGACCAGCTGTTTTCATTGCTCCTGGTGATCTGCCCGGACATTTTTTACGAGTAACTAATATATTCCGAAACAATATATATATATATATATATATATATATATATATATATATATATATATATATATATATATATATATATATATTAGGGTGTCCCTTATTTACCAATGTTTTTTTTTTCGTTGTGCCGCCCCCTGGATCTTTAATTTATGCTAAAAAATGAAGATTTTACTCGGAAAAAGTGAGAAAAAGACGTTTTAAACCGTGCCTATTTCGCAAAACGAGATTTTAGTCCACGTATACGCGTTATACTTAATCTAACGTATTTCATTTCTCTACTATGTTTAAAAAGAGCTTTAAACAGTTCAACTATTACATTTTTTCATGTAAAATTTGGCATAGAATTCGAATTTTTACTCATTTTAAATCAAAACGTACATATAGTAAGGTAAGAGACACTTTTACATCAGTTAAGGTCAGTTTTTTTAATGATTATTTGTTTTTTATTAATAATGAATGTTATTTATGATTTGTCTGATTATTTTGAGTAATAATCCCGGTTTATAAATATTGTGATTACCCAAATATGAAAATGATTGTGCTTCACCTGCATCTTTGATTCTCGATAAAATCATAATTGTACATCTTTTTATTTTTTTGTAAATCGAAAATGAGTTTTGGGTGCTGAAATAAGTTTCGAATTGATTCAATCGGTAGTTATTGTCTTTATATTGGTTTTGATCATAACAATGAATTGCGCGTCTTTTGAGCTTTAAGATTATATTATCATTAGCAGTGTGTCCAATTAAGGCCCGAATTTATAGTCGACACTTGGCACTCAGCACTCAGTTTACATGTAACAAACATCATTCTATCTTATTCTACTTCCATAAGAAAAATAAGGATAGAATGATGTTTGTTACATGTAAACTGAGTGCTGAGTGCCAAGTGTCGACTATAAATTCGGGCCTAAGAAATTATAACTTTAATAATATTTTAATTTTTCTATGACAACCGTAACGAAAATCCATCACGCGCTTGCGCAAGCGCGTGCCGTCATTCGGTCAAAAGATTAAAAAAATCATACCGCATTAATTTAACTAAAGGCTATCACAAGATTGAGTTAATGGACAAATGTTAAAAAAAATAGTGATTCGTTCTCGCAAATTTAAAGGAAAATAATAATTAAATGATGTTATCAAGACTTATCACCGCTCTCATTTTAGCTAATATCAGTTACAATGTAGTTCATATTGTCTTTAAAATGTTGAGAAAAAATAAGAAATATACTTCTTAAAAACCTCCCACATCTATTGGAACCAGAGCAAATTGTCAATCGTACGAAATATAAAAGAAATATACTTTTTGCATATAGATTTATCATATACTTTATGATCACGATTATCGATAAGGGTGAAATTAGATGGAGCGGAAAATAGACGACGGAACGTCACAAAACATTCATTCCGTCGCCTTGTTTTCCGTCAAATTTTTTCCCTATGTTCACATGGCGCAGAATGTAGCTGAAAAATTGTTAAAAATAGCATACAAATGTATCCGCGAATTTTAAATTAACAACAAAAATGTTAAAAAAGTTGGAAATAATCACCTATTGTTATTGTAATGAGATTCTTTTTTATAAAAATAAAATATAGTTTGTTATTATAACCAAATATTTCAATTAACATCATTATTTTTTAATTACAAAATTGCTAATCAACGTCACAGAACTTCTATTCCGCTCCATGTGAATATAGGGAAACAAATTTGACGGGATAATAGAAGCGTCACAGACTTTTTGAAGTTGTTTAAACAAATAGTTAACCAAAATAGAATTTAAAAGTTTGATTGAAATTAAAAGTACAGCTATGGAAAGCAAATTAAAAATATTACGGGAGGTTATTGAAGCACTAATAATTTTTTTAAACAAAATAAAAATTGATGTCTATTACGTCGTCTTTACTCCGTTGGCGGAATACAAAGATGCGGAATTGAGGTTCTGTGACGTTCCGTCGCCTATTTTCCGCTCCATCTGATTTCACCCTAAGATCTGATAACGTTAATTAGATTATTAAAATGTTTCTAAATATGTAAAAACGGTTTAATAATGCAAAAATTTTTAATAAATTAATTAAAAACTTGAATACATCGAAGGTAGGGGAAATCGGGGTAAATCGAACCCCCGGGGAAATCGGACCGGCATCACTTTATGTAAAAATATAGTAAATTTTTATTTGACCAATAAGATTTTAATATTGTTACATTGAATTACTTTTATTGCTAAAGTTTTTTATGTAGTTTTAATCTTCTAATATTTACGTATATTCATATAAAGTAATGCTGGTCTGGTTTGTCCCATGGGTCCAATTTACCCCGGTTACCCCTAATATTATAAAAAAATATTATCATACGCTTAAACCAACTATTGTAAACAAAAATTGTTTTTGAAAACAATCTTAGAAATTTCATAATGTACAAAATATGTTAATTTATAATTGTTGTGAATTTTTATGTCTATTTTTTGAAAATTATTACTCAAAATAATCAGGCAAATCATAAACAACTTTCATTATTAATCAAAAAAGCAAAAAATAATTTAAAAAACTGACCTTAATTAATGCAAAAGTGTCTCTTACCTTACTATATGTACGTTTTGATCTAAAATAAGTAAAACTTCGTTCTTATGCCAAATTTTACATAAAAAAAATCTAATAGTTGAACTGTTTAAAGCTCTTTTTTAACATAGTAGAGGAATGAAATATGTTAGATTAAGTATAATGCGTATACGTGGACTAAAATCTCGTTTTGCGAAATAGGCACGGTTTAAAACGTCTTTTTCTTACTTTTTCCGAGTAGAATCTTCATTTTTTAGCATAAATTAAAGATCTAGGGGGCGGCACAACGAAAAAAAAACATTGGTAAATAAGGGACACCCTAATATATATGAATAAAAACATTTTATAATTGTGAATACTCTTTAATAAATAAATGTGTTTTTATTTAATCTCTATTAAAAATATCCTAATGGGGATCCACGTGGATTAAAATAGATTCCACGCGAACATCTATCCGTATATTTTCAATAGGGATACTTAAAAGATGAATAAATTAATAAAACCTAATAGAAGAAACACTAAATTTACTTGTAGTTAATATTATGATACTGATAATGAAACATACCTGTTGTGAATCATTATTAAGGATTTAGAATTTGCGTCTTCACAGAGACTAACGGGTTGAGGGAGTTCATTTGTTTCCTGCTCACCAGAGCTTACTGCAGAATGTTCACTCTGCAACTAACATGCAATCACATGCTATTAGTATTAAATATTTAGAAATTTAAAGTAGAAAATTATGTTAGAATTGTTATTTAATAGAGATTTATGAAAATTTCGTTTAAAATCCATTATATCCGTCATTAATAAAAATAAATTGAAGACATAGATGTTTTCTTTTATTATGAAAATATAAACTGTAGACAGTTAAACTGTGTCACGTCAGGCAACTCATAGTCCATGACGACATGTATCATGGCACTATATGAATATATATATCAAAATTGTACAAAATTATATATATATATATATATATATATATATATACTAGGGGGGGTTCCCCCTGCTCGCGCTGCTCGCCAACCCCCTATTTATAAATCCCATTATTTTAAAATTATATAATTACATCTTACTCACTATATTATTTTAATACCATTTTAATTGTTTATAACTATGATTGAAGATTTTTATTTAATTTTAATAAGAATGACAGATTTCCACACCACCTAAAGAGGTACCATCATTAAAACCTTACTTTGAATAATTTTTAACATAAGTTAAATAATAAACAATGTATGGTATTTAATGGCGCGTTGGTTTTTTTATGTTTTATTTGAAATAATTATATAAAAATAAACATAATTATTTTAATTAATTTTAAGACATGTTAAAATTAATTAAAATTATTTCAATATTTTTATATAAATATTTAAAATAAAACCATGGTTTCTTTTGCCTGTAGCCCTACATAACCATGAGAGCCTATATTCCTTTTTAATTTACTAGAAGTTCATAAACGCGCGTACCGCGCGTGTGGAATTAAGTGCTGTGGTAAAAATAAATGAATTTAAACAATGTAAATATAAAAAATATTTAAATTTAAAAATTTATCGACTGATATTCGAAAAATATATAAGCTGTAATCAAGCATTGATGTTTAGTTTGTTCGTGTTCCTTGTAACACAAATATAAAACGCAGGATAATTCTTCCGTCAAAGGCACTACTGTAATATAGGTATAAAAATTTGATTGATTAGAATTTTATAATCTATTTACCGTAATTTACCGTAATCTAATTGAATAATAAGAGATTTCAAGCAATTTAATCATAACATAAAAATTGGAATTTACCTCATTCCTACCTATCCTACCCCTATAGTGCAATAGTGCCTCTGATGAATTTGTAAGGCTCTATATTCGAGAAAAATTTATTCTTATTATCATTCGAGAAATTTACAAAATTCTTCATTCTACTCTATTATAACAAAAAACGCACGTGTATACTTAAAACAATCGTTAAAATCGGAAAAGGTCAATTTTCAATTAGGAAAAAGAAATACAAATTTCTTTCATTGAAAATATTTTTTTATCTCTGTGTACTTTTATACTTTTGGTGTATTTCTTTTATTGGAAATTTTATACATATTCTATTACCTTCTGATGTATGTTTTTTTTTTTTTAAATTGAAGTAAAGAACTGTTAAGTCCTGGCTTTCACCAGGACTAAATAAAAGTGTATAATTTGATTATGTTGAATATTTTTGTATGATTTTAAATATGAATTTGAATTAATTTGAAATAATTGAATTTATTATTATATTATAATTATGAAAGATAAATATATGTATAATCTAGTGGTGAATTGAACTCCACCAATATTTAATTGAGTAAATCGTTTCTCACAAATTGAAATATATTGCAGGATATTTATTTAGAGTACTTGAATAGAGAATATATAAATTGAATATTCTTACCTTGATTGATTCAAGTAGATGAAGGCTGGATACAGACAAACAAAGAATAGATATAGGCACGATTAAAAATAAGACTCGAGTCGAATATAAGAAACTTTTAAGATATTTATTGACACTTGTAAAAATAATTAAATATTGAATACAATAACTTTATTAGAATTTGAATTTGAATTTGAATTTGAATTTGAACTACAGGATTTACGACTTGGTACCAACGATGATCCTGGGGTAGTGCCCCCTCTCGTTAATTGCAGTTGGCTTTTATAAGATTTATCTTGACATGATTTCATTATAAAATAAGTGGATCTTGCTTGTTTTATGACTTAGTAATTTTGAAACAACGAATTTTGTTGCTTAATATCAACTTAAAGTTTTCTTTACTGCTTAGGTTAACACATTCTTTTATTGTTCGATAACCGTTTAATTAGTTCATCAATGTCATATTAATGAAAAGATATTTTAAAAATTGTAAATTAAAAAGTAATATAAAAGATACGTTGTGACGTAACACCTTGGGGCTCAAGAGATTGCATATCGGAAGGATAGGCAATCGAAAGAAAAAGGAAAACAAAACAGTTATCGAACAATTTACAGATAATTATTACAAGCTTAATTGATAAATATAGATATTTTTCTATTTGAATAGATACTAATGCACAAGAGTACGTTTTATTTCGTACACCTTGGGGCTCAAGATTTTGTTTATCGGCACGAAAAAACAAAAATGAAAATAATACAGTTATTAAACAATTTACAAAAATATCTTAAAATCTATTTAAATATTATATTAATTAAAATATTTTATTTGAATGTCTCCATACTATTATTCGATGGATTTTCCTATTATGTAGTTGTTAATGTATGAGTATTGGTATGGAAAAAAAAAGAAGATGAAACATTCTCAAATTATGTTGCTATTTTAAATTTGTAATATTTTAAATATATGGTTTTTTTTTCTAATAGGAGATCACTTGAAATTATTCGTGATTTGCTTATAAATATTTTTTTAATATGTTTATAAATCTTGAATTCTAGCTTATGAGATATTTCGTAACAAAAAATAACAAATAACGTGCCATGTAAAATAATTATAAGATAATATTAGATTTGTCAAAATAATAACAATTGTTCAAGTTCAAATATAAGAAATGTTTGTTTGTTTTTTTTTTTTAAATTTCAAAAATAACAGTCGGATATAATTTATAGATTCTTATAATTATTTAAATATAAGTGAATATTCATTCACTTCCCTCCCGGCTTAAGATAATTGCGCAGGTGACAACTAAGCAATAAGAAGAAAAATTTTCTAAATTCTTATTTTTATATTTTTACTTAATACACTAAATGTGGCTATATTCATTAAACCAAAAGTAAAATCCTATACGTAATATAGTTTACATTGCAAATTCTTACAGAGGTGGTACTAGTTTACCTGAATATAGGTCTGGTATAAAATTAAAATAGCTATATATATTTTAAAAAAAACTTAAAATTAACTAAAAATATATAGATTATAATTATTAATAATTCGTAATTAATATTAAATATGATCTAGTTATGATAATGATCTAATCAAGAGTCGTACTAAAATTTTTGTATATATACAAGTTATTGAGATTTATTTTGACATTTATGAAAAGCTATAAATTTTAAGAAGAGATCTAACATAAGTTGAAAAAGTAAATTTTATTATTTCAATTTATTTATATATAATAATAGTTAGTAAATTTTTCAAAATTTTCTGCTTTTGTCTGTAATTTGTATGGTAAGTTTAACATAAATCTAACTTAAACGTTAACTGATTGTTTGTAATTTCTTGTCTTTATTTTGACAAATATGTACTCTAAATAATTTTAGAGTTTAGGATGAAGATTGAACAAAGTTCTTTCATTCCTTATAGAACTTATAATAAAGTTTATCGTTTTTTTACTTTACATAAATTGTAATTGTAAAATAAAATTTTTTCTAAGTCTTAATAAAGACTTTTTATAATAATTTTTCTCTTATTTTTGCAATACGAATTCTAAATAAATTTAGAAGTTGAAATATTCATTTGAATATTGGTTCATGTTGCATTTGGATGAAAGTATTTAACTTTTCCTTTCTTTTTTTTTTTTTTTGTAAATATGTTTTTCGTGTTGAAAAATGAAATCAGTTTTACGAATATATATTAGATAATATATGCTTGTATACCTTAAATTCAGAGACAAAAGTAATTGATTTATAAATAAAAATATAAGACAAAATATACATTTATAGGTTTAATGATAGTTATAACTAAATGTTAGATTTCTTGTACAAGATGTTTCTTTTGAATGAAAAATAAAGGTGATAGTGTAGATAAAAAGATTGATATAAATAAAATCTTATAATACAATATACGTTTTATAAATAGATAATGTATATAATGATTTTACATATTTTATTAAATTATTAATTAACCTATTGATTTAAATGAATTGATTTAAATTTCTTAATATAGATGAATTCCATTCATTATTGATCAAATCAATTGATTTAAATGTAAATATTTCTTATTATTTAAATTGATTGATTTAAGTTGATAGAACTCTTAAATCGACAATCTGTAAATTTACAAGCCACATTTTGAAAACTTACAGATTTTTATTTTATAAAAATTGTTTATCAATAAAACATAAATAATATTAATGAATTAGAATATAAAAAAAATGAAATTATAGAGATTCAAAAATTTATGAAATGTGTAAAAATTCCTGAAAAAGAGAAAAAGAGATTAGATTTTTTTCTAAAATATTTATAATTTTTGTTCATGATATAATAGTAGAAATTAAATGTGTTTCTGATTTGTTTGATGTTATTTAAAATTTTTAATGATAAATCAAAGTATTTAAATATATTGTTATTAATTATTTTTTTTTTGAACCTTGCTTATTATGAGTTAATGTGATATTCTTATTTTTAGAAATAATTTTGTTTTTAGACACGTCTTATTATTTAATTGTTTTGGTTTTATTTTGATAATATTAGTGTATTTGATATATTTATCAAACACCATTTTATTTTGATTTTTATTTGAATTATTAGAGCTATTTGTTGTAAAGCATTTTTGTATTTTCAAAAATTTATTATTTTCTTGTAGAAAATCATCTTTGTTATTAGCTGTGTCGTTTTTAATGAGTTTGGATATATTATTTTTGCTGGCAAGATTTGTTTTATTTAAACATAGTTGAATCAATTCATTAAGGTCTGGTCCATCATTGAATTGTAATACAGAATTATCGCTGTAAGTAATTTGTGCTTCTTGTGCAAAATTAGTCTCTTGGATTATTTTAGAATTGTTCAGTTCTGGTAAGAAATTTTCAATTATGTTTTCGTATTCTATAAAGTCATTCATTAATGGGTCAATATTGTCGAAAATTATTGGCTCTTCTTTTGCATTTTTTAAATTATTTTCACATTCTTTATTTTTTTTGAGATCATTTGTATACGATTTTTCTTTTTCTACACAATTTATTGTTTTTGTGTCATTTCTTACGGTCAGAACATATGAATGCACTTTTTCGAAATCTTCTAAAATTGGAACTTGATTCATTATAACTTGATTACTTAACAATTTTTCAGTTTGTTCAGATTCAATTGGAATACATTCAAATTCTTTTGTTTTTATATAATTTATATGAGGTTCATTGTATTTAACTTCTCTAGTAGTTTTCTTGGCTAATAAAATAGTATTAGCTTGAACATTTTCTTGATGTTCTATGTTTATTTTTCATCATTTTCTTTTTTCATTAATTTTGATATTTGTTATATCAAAAGGTGTAGATGTTTTATCGTCTATAATTAGATTGTTCATATTATGTGTTTTAAATTCTGCAGTTTTATGAGTTGACGTTTCTGGTTCATTAACAGATGTATTATCACAGTATTCTTTATTTCTATTATACGATAGATCAAAAAGTCGTAGATCACTTATTTTCTTGCAATTTTCACGTGAATGACCTGTAGTTTCACAATATATACAATAATTTTTTTGTTTATAGTCAGTAAGTTCATCATTTGGATACAGAAAATTTAATGCTAATATAAAATCATCTATATTGTTGATTTTTGCTCGATGTATAATAGAAGAGATGCTACCTCTAAGTTTCAACTTTGCAATTAAAAACAGTTTCCTTTGATCGTTAGCTAAACTTCTTACTAATTTTATTTCATTAATATATTTTCTGGGTAGCATGTTTTTACCATCAAATATTGGTAAAACTTCAAAAAATAAAAAATTATCATCATCATTCCACTCCATTATGATTTTTATCTTTTAATTTTTCATCAGGAAAATTTAATATGTTTAATTAATGTTAGCATTTTATTAATGTAAAAGGTGATTTATTATTATGGATATTTTTAGATTGATAGATATTCATTTTATTCTGTAACAGAATATATACTATTCTTATTACCAAGATACATGTAATTAATGTTGCATGTATAATGCTTAACTGATCTTATCAATATCATGTTTTTTCTTTCTTTTTTTCTACACCGTTTACGATTGTGTTTGCATACAAAAAAAAATACTGCAAGTGTTATTTATTAAAATTCTTTGATTGTCCTACTATTTTTGCATGAAAATTAAGAATATTGCTGATCTATGTTTTGAAATTTTATATTGACCCACTGTTGTTGAAAATATCCGCGAGTATGTCACACGGTAATTTTGCTGAGTCAAAATTTTTATGAGTTCGATACTCTTTATAGTTATTTGATTATCAGTGTCTATTTTTTTAAAATGCCGTTTTGTTCTAATTTCCAGTACTTAATGTTGAGTCAGATTTTCTTTTATTCACTGAAACGTATTTTACTTTCAAAATTATGTATTGAAAATTATGTTATTTTCACGATTTTAATGAATTGTTAATATATCAGATTACTGATATTATAAAGTCAATGCAAGAAACTTTTTAATATAATTGATAAAAAATGAAAAATGTTTTACAATTATTAAGAATGTATGAACTTATTTATTCAATTGTTTTAATTGAAAATAATGTCTAATCGCGCACTTCACGATTGTATATTTTAATTACGCACTTTGCGTATGATATATGTATTTAAATACAATATATATATTTTTATTAATTGACGCAATTCGCTAATAATGCACTTCGCGTATATATTTATTTATTTTAGATAACACTATTAATATTTAATGACACACTTTGTGTTTATTTTTAATGACGCTATTCGCTTTAAATATTGCACTTCGCGTATAAATAATTTATTCAATGGACGCTATTTTGCGTATAATATTTATTGTGCCCTTGGAAATATAATATTTTATTTGACGCACTTTTGCGTATAATATTTATTGTGCCCGTGGGAATATAATATTTTATTTGACGCACTTTTGCGTTTTCGTAATTCACTTTTAAACACTGTATTTATAATTGGTCCTTCATATATATTTTTATGCACTTCGTATATATATATATATATATATATAGAGAGAATTTTCTCTAATGATCCCTCAATATATTCAATACGATTCCTCAATTAAAAAGTTTGTACCGGAACCAAAATGTTACGGTCAAACTAATTCGTACCGGAACCAAAATGTTAAGTCCTGGCTTTCACCAGGACTAAATAAAAGTGTATAATTTGATTATGTTGAATATTTTTGTATGATTTTAAATATGAATTTGAATTAATTTGAAATAATTGAATTTATTATTATATTATAATTATGAAAGATAAATATATGTATAATCTAGTGGTGAATTGAACTCCACCAATATTTAATTGAGTAAATCGTTTCTCACAAATTGAAATATATTGCAGGATATTTATTTAGAGTACTTGAATAGAGAATATATAAATTGAATATTCTTACCTTGATTGATTCAAGTAGATGAAGGCTGGATACAGACAAACAAAGAATAGATATAGGCACGATTAAAAATAAGACTCGAGTCGAATATAAGAAACTTTTAAGATATTTATTGACACTTGTAAAAATAATTAAATATTGAATACAATAACTTTATTAGAATTTGAATTTGAATTTGAATTTGAATTTGAACTACAGGATTTACGACTTGGTACCAACGATGATCCTGGGGTAGTGCCCCCTCTCGTTAATTGCAGTTGGCTTTTATAAGATTTATCTTGACATGATTTCATTATAAAATAAGTGGATCTTGCTTGTTTTATGACTTAGTAATTTTGAAACAACGAATTTTGTTGCTTAATATCAACTTAAAGTTTTCTTTACTGCTTAGGTTAACACATTCTTTTATTGTTCGATAACCGTTTAATTAGTTCATCAATGTCATATTAATGAAAAGATATTTTAAAAATTGTAAATTAAAAAGTAATATAAAAGATACGTTGTGACGTAACAGAACTATATAAAAACGAAAAAAGCATGAATTTATATAAGGATATTAAAAATCATTTGAAAATAATTACAATTCAGTCAATAATTTTAATTTAAAAAACATACATTTTTAATTATGTGTAATTACTTAGAAATCTTGATGTTAAATAATTATCTTAGTATTATTTTGTAATAATGTTTAATAAAATAATTTTCTAATATTCAATATATAATTTTGTAATAAAATACAAAATAAAAATAAACTTGACTGATATAAAATTAATTTTGTGTTTAAAAATTATATTATTAAATAAAATGTTTATAATAAAAAGTAAAAAATGGACTTGATTTAAAAATTTAAATAAAAAGACAATCTAAATAAATGTAATTTTTTTATTTTTAAAATTCAAAACTTATTTTTATAATAATAATAAATTTATTATTAAATGCTGGTGTATATTCCTTAGATGTTATACAATTTCTAATATCAACTTTTACCATATGTTGTAAAGTAATTATAATAGAGCAAAGATCAACTTGATTATACTTTTCTGGTTGTTTAGCATTTCTATAAAATTTTTTCTTCATACAATTTTAGTTGATCTTGTGTGATTGAGATTTTGCAGAAAATTTTCATTTTTGGTCAAATATACGTGATAAATAATTATAATTTCAAACATTTGATATACAATACCATGAAAATAAAATTGAAAATTATACACATTCCATTAGATAAGATGAAATGTTAAAAAGTATTAATAGATGAATATGACAGAAGAACCTTTTTATTATATAAATTGTGACGTGGTATTTTCACGCCACAATAATTTTTTTTTGTTTTATTTATTCCAAATAATTATTTATTAAAAACCTATTAAAAAGAAAAATCATTCATAATTCCCCGAGCGTGTGAATTCATAAAAGCATAATCACCACACTCGTGACAGCAACCAAGGCCACCGTAAGAAACCAACAGAGAAATAATTCTGTTGTGTTCTTGTTTTCGGTGCTGAGCCCTGGATGTACACAGCTGATCACATAACCTATTGCCAAGTAGCCATGTACGTTGGACTACCGGCTGACGGCACTGACGAAGAAACAACTATGCACATATACACTCACGAGACACACAGAGAGCCCCGAGTAGACGATTCTCATAATCAACCGTCCAGGAGGTGGCGAAACGGTGCCGACGGCAAAAATATATACGAACACGTGCTCGCGCGAACGTGCTATTGTGGCGCTCATGTAGTGTTAATTAAAAAAGTAGAAAGAGAGAGAGATAGATAGAAATAGACTGCTATACTAACTAAAGTCGATAAGGTAGGGTAGGCGCATATGATAAAAAGAAAGTATACGTATAAAAAACTTAATTATAATAGAAAGAGATGCTAGATTAACAGATAGGAATTGAAATGAGTCACATTATAGGTGGCGCGCAAAATCTAAAGATATTTAGATATAATTTAAATAATAATTTCTATTTACTTGTTGTTAAGACATTTTAGTATATTTTTATAGATGGCGCTACAGTACAAATAAATAAAATAACTTTGTAATTGTACTAAATAATTAAAAATGAAAAGCGTTAACAGAATAAAGACTCAAATTAACCTAAAATAATGAATAACAAGAAATTACTGTTTATATTATTAACTAATGTTTGTTTATGTTATTTAATGAAAAATGAAACTTTTTATTATAAGGAAATAAAGGATTAATTATTTATAGAGAAAAGGAGATGAACAGTAATCAAATTAAGCGCGCAGATGGCGTAACCTGTAAAGCGTAAAAATACTACACTAGTAATAGGAAGTAACATGTAACTTGACTAGCGAGTAGTAAACTACACCAGAATAAAATGATAAAAGAACCTTATTTGATTAGTGAGTCGCGAAATAGAAAGAGATAGCAAATAGGAAATAACGAGAGTAATAAAGAGAGCAATATAGAAGAAGAAGCCACTGATGCTCAGCGTGCGCTTCCTTCTTCTTCGTGCCTCATTATCGTTTCGCTAGCCCTGTTGCACAGTCGTACGTTAGTAATTTTGTTCTTTAAAGCTAAATTTTTCATTGTTACTTAGTAAAGTTTCTTTTGGTTGTTAATTATTATTATTGAATTTCTTTTCTTTGTTATTGTTAACGGTTAAGGATTATTCTTTTTTTGTTGTTGTTAAATTTTCGTTTATTGAATAAAAATTCGGTCAAGTGTGGATTAAGACCAACCGCCAACGATACCCTACTAAAAAATGTCAGGTGATTTCTCACCTGATTTCTCATGCCAAAATCTCATGTGACTATGTGCGTAAAAAAACCAAGTCCCAAACCAATAAAAAAATTCTAAGTTTTTATCACAGAAAGCAATATTGAAAAATATAATTTTTTTTTCATATTTCATCATTTAGAATTTATCTAAACTAAAGAAAAATTTAATATTTTTTTTTCATTAAAAATATCCATTACTCAAATAACTTTAAAAATACAGTTCATACATCGAAAAAATATCTTAAAATTTATGTTTATTATACGCTCTTTTTATATATTTTTTATTTATAATAATTTAACCATTGATAAAATTATTTGTAGTTGAAATTTAATTTTTTTCCTAAAAAAAAATGAAGTCCAACATTGAAAAATTTCTATGTCCCGACCTCGAAAAAAAGTATTAAAGTGTATACTTATTTTCTCATTTCTCGTCATTTAAAATGGATTTTTCATGAGAAAAAATTTAATTTTCTTAACTTAATTTTTTTTCCTAAAAAGTTACAAAGTCCTAAATAGCCTGAAAAATTCTAAGTCCCAACCTGGGAAACAAGTCTTAAAATGTATGTTTTTTTTTTCATTTTACCTCATTTATAATCATTTAACTATTGATAAAATTATCATTTTCCCAAATTTAATTTATTGCCCAAAAAAATTTAAGTCCAACATTGAAAAATTTCTATGTCCCGACCTCGAAAAAAAGTATTAAAGTGTATACTTATTTTCTCATTTCTCGTCATTTAAAATGGATTTTTCATGAGAAAAAATTTAATTTTCTTAACTTAATTTTTTTTCTTGATATAATGGATGGTGTTTCGGCAAATGATAAAAACTCTATTAGACAAAGACAGATAGTTCAGTCTGCTCTTAATTTCGATTTGTAATTCCTGAAAACAAAATGAATTAGAGATGAAAATTAACAAAATCAGTAATAAATAAAAATTTTTTTACTTGTTACTGGATGTGCATTTGCCCAATAATTCTATATGTTACAGAATACCTACATGGACACACTTATTAATGTCATAAATTTAATGTATAGTATAATTTGAAGTGCTAATTTTATATGAAAAAACATATATTAGTAAAAAAATTATTAAGATCATTGTATTACAATTATACATAATATATCAGCATTAGTGTTACATACAACTTTATTTGTTCTCGTTCAGAAAACTTTAAAATATAAGGCACTACGAATTGCATGTCTTGCTATTTTTTTTATCTTAATTATAAAACAATTAGTATTTTATTATTTCTTTCTATTAATGATTTCTTTTGACTTTGAAAAACGTATTTTTTTAATGGAAGAATAATAAATATAAAAATTTGAAAAAATATAAATTTATTCATGGTATTCTATTTAAATCTTAATTATAAAACTATTATTTTATTATTTCTTTATATTTGTAATTTGTTTTAACTTTGGTAAACATATTTTTTAATGAAGGAATAATAAATAAAACAATTTAAAAAAATTAAAATGTATTTATGGTATTCAATATAATCATTATCTACTAAAAATCAATAATGTATTGAATTTGGAACAGGACAAATATACATAGTATTAAAAATATTCATAAAAATACAAATTCTAACAATTTCTTTGGTATGTATTATGGTACTTTCAGGATCTATATCGGTAACAGTGAACTCTTTTTTATTATCTACATCTACTATGAAGCCAACAATTCTTACATATTTTCCGTCATCCAAAAGAGCAAAAGAATTATTGGATCTTTTTTTTGAACGATGGTGAGATTCATATAAACAGTGACCTTTAACCATTTTTAGGAAATATTTGCTAGAATGTTCTGATAACCTCAGATTATTTAAAAAAATATTTTCAACGGCATCACCTTTCCCAAAATATACAGTTTGAAATGTTTTACAAAAATTTTTTACATTCCTTGAAAGAGTGTCGTTACAATACATAATTACTGCTTCCGAAGCTTTACTATTTACATACTCTTCAATAATTAATAAGCTATGGTTAATATTTACATATCTGACTATTTGATTAGTGACACCTTTGGAACATTTAATGGCTCTTAATATATGATGATTTGCAGATTCAAAACAAAACGTAGAATTTGTCCACAAAGGTCCCCAGTTTACAACACTTTCACAAATGTGCAGCATTTGATGTATATTAAATGTCATCGCTCTAATCCCAAACAATTCCTGCGTTTGAGCCACAAACTTATGCAACATGAAATCAGCGTGATTCAACTCATTTATATTCATTTTATCTTTTAGAAGTATGTACAAACTTTCAACAAAAAGTTGCCAATGATCTAATTTACTCTTTGTCAAAATTGATGACAAAACAGGCACACTGTAATATAAGACGAAATTCTCATATTCTCTGGCTTTCCAATGATTCCGACAACTTATAGGTCGACACAAACGTTGAATCTGATCAGGAGCAGCTATACTGTTCATTTGCATATCCAGTTCATTTATTTGATCATCACTCAACCACTGCAAATAGTAATTTGTTAACTGACTTGCTACGCCTTCTAAACAGCAATGCAAGTAGTCGGGTGCAAATCCTTGTACGATATCAAAAGATGATAAATTCATCAAAGGAGAAGGATATTTGATACCAAAATTATATTTTTTGGCTACTTTATGTCTGTCTTCATCTGTATCTGTGTTCTTATCAGTCTCACTTTCTGTGTCAGTGTCTTTATCAGATTCCGTGTTTGTTTTAAGCATTACTTCAACAGTTTTATCATGTTCCCGCATCTTTGGTAATGTATTCGTTACAGGATACTTCATACTTCTGTCTGAATATTGCCCTGGATGCAAACACCAGTTACATCCGAACTTCCCGTTGAACTGTTTTATTCCTTGAATTGGTGCCCTTGCAACCGAATCAACACAGCAAGACAGTACGTGCAGCTTTATACGACGTTCTTCTCCTTTAATATTACACATTATACCCTCATTCGATAATGGATTTAGAAGATCTACTAGTTTATCTAGGAGCACGGACATTTCTGGTTTCTTTTTGTGGAACCACAATCCACATGTGATTAATTTATTATTCCTATCTTGTTTTGGAAGTTCATTTATCTTCAGAAATAATGGCCAAATCGAATATTTTGAACACTTAAATTTTTCAGCTCCATCTGTATTGAACATAGCACTAACGTAATTGAATCTATCTTCTGATGATAATGAGTTTACAAATTTCCTATATAATTTACCATCATAAACGTCTTCTATGCTACCCTTCTCATGTGCTCTACTCTTAATCACATAATCATAGTGATTTTCATAAATATTAAGTAAATCAGAAATCTGTTTTGATGGATTTATCAGAACAAAGAAGCTCGTATTACTTGAATTCGATAAATCTATTTCTATCTGACAAAACCTACAAATTTCTATAGGTTCAATCTTTCCAAACTCCCCTAAATATGCAGAACAATTATGGCAAAGTGCATGAAATTCAACTCCATCTTTCGGATTCAACAGTTTATCCGTTATGTGTGAAGATTCTGGTAATATTGGTGTTTTAAAAACCGTATTGAAGAGTTTAAACAAATTTGTCATTGCAGTTACTGATTGATGATTAGATATAGAATATTTCAATATCATTAAAAATAATTCTCCTCTACTTTTATCAACTGGGGTTGTAATTTGTTCAAAAAAGGATTCAGATTTCATGAACTCCTCTAAACTTTCTGGATTATAAAATGATCTGAAATTATCTTCTATCGATTGTGGTTTCTCATATAAATTTATAAAATCATCTGTAGGACGGTTTTCCAGTACAAGTTCTTCACAAGTGGTAATAACCTAAAAAAATATCATTCAGTTATTATTGCGATTTTATTAAATATGAATATTCAATTACAAGCTGTTTTTCGAAATAGCAATTTTTATTATTAAGCGATGAATTCACCAGATAATAATTCATAACTAAGATTTAACTAATGTACATTTGGCGGAAAGGATATTTTTCCGAATGTTAACCTCAAATGGCAACATCGCATATTTTACCACAGGCATAAGACAATTCTAAATTATAGAGCAAATTTCGCATCATCGTTACTTATTACTTAATGACATAATTTTAGTAAACAAACAATATTACTTTCTTTTTTCATAATCCGAATTATAATTTTATTAAATAAAATTTTTATTTCTTAGGTGAATAATCATATAGAATCTAATATTTTGTATTTAAATTATATAAGCAATAAAATTTGAATTGTTATCATTTGAATTTTGCATGAATAACCTATAAGAAAAAACAAAATAATCATGATGCGAAACTCAATACATGATTCGAAGTTTTTTTATGTCTGTGGTAAAATATGCAGCGCTGCCATTTGAGGTACACATTCGGAAAAATATCCTTTCCGCCAAGTGTACATTGTTTTTTTTCATTGCTAAAAATAATTTATACAAGTTTATATTACACTGAATTATTGCAAAATGACTGAAAATATCTTCATCCTACTCAGCTAATTATATTATTCTTAATAATAAAAATTAATTATCCATCGGAAAGAAATCTAAAAAATTTTTAAATGTTTATAGCTTGAGGGTGATAAATACAAGTAATATAAAATAAACATTTATTATAGTGATAAACAAAATATTCTTAAACAATAAATCATTAATAATGTTAGTAATTTGTATACGAATATATAAGTACTCTTTTATTACTATGGCACGTAAAAAATAGTTTTGATTCGAACTAAGGAGTAGAAGTGAACTACAATTAACGTCTTCTGACCGGCACCCACATATGTTGATAGATATAAAATATATTATCATGCAATTACAAAACCACATGCATTATTTTATTGAAACTGTTAAGTTCAAAACCAATCTGTAATAAATTAATTGAAAAGGTAATATTATATTTTTTACGCAAACTACTAACATTGAAATCGTCAGGTGAGAGCCACAAGCTACTAATTCGATCAAGCATTGAAAAAGATGCTGATTTGGCTAAAGTCTTACAAACATTTTAACTTGCCTGATTTTTAAAAAAGACTAATTCAGAAAAGCGTATAAAATCATTTAAATTCACAAGGAGAGCACCCCACCTTCGCTAAACGAATTTTGCTGAAACTCCAGGATATGATTTTTGGATTAAAATAAATGAACCCGTGTTTTTTGTTTTCGTCGGATAGACCCCCTAGAAATGGATATAGACATTTTTTCGAAAGTATGGCGAATAAGAGCCTTTATAAGTACTTGAATAACCAATGAACTAAGGCCCTTAAAAAAATGCATGAGAAATGAAATAAAGCTCGAATTAAATGCTTTAATTTAAGTTTTGTTGCATTAAAAAAGTTTTTGTGGTTCAAAAGTTACAGACGATTAAAATATGTTAATGAAACAACATAAAAAATTGATCATATTTTATTTGCTAAAAATATTGAGTAAATATGTGGTAATATTCAATGAAGAATAACTCACGAACAACTAAAGCTTTTTTAATGCAACAAAGTTCAAATTTAAGCTTTTCATTCTTGCTTTATTTTATCTCTTATGAATTTTGTTGTAAGAGTCTTAGTTCTTTGGTTATTCAAGTTTTTATTTACTTTACTAGAAAATCTATGCGCGCAAGCGCGCCCTATATCTAATCTAAATGTATATAAATTTTTAATGATTGACTGTTAATATAGTGTTATTATTTTCTGTTCATTATTAAATAATAATAATTTCATATCTAATAATATTAGCATCAGTAAAGAAATTGATGTTATATACTAATGTATCAGAGTAGTTTACGCGGCATCAATGAATTTATAGACATCGAAAACTTCGAGAAAAATAAATCCCATTTAAAAGATATATTATCAATATATTCATTTTCTTATTATTATTAATTTAAAAAATTGAAGAAATAGTTAACTTTTAAATTATTTTTTAGACATTTCTTAAATCTTTCAAAATTTAAATAACGTAAATTATTACAAAGTCAAAAGTTATTTTACAAATATATAACTTTTCATACACATAATTTTTAATGTCAATCTAATGTATTTGAATTTCAAGATATATCTTAAGAGAATTACAAGATCAATCTCTGGACATAGTCATGTAAAATTATTCATGTTAAACCTTGAGTGGATGGAAAAGCCACTATCGTGGCTCAACCATGGATAGACACTTTACATATGAGTATTTCCCAATATTAGAAACACATATTATGTGTTTTTTATTGAAAATACGAAGAAATTGAAAATTACAAATTCCCCGTCCTCTAAAGGTTAAAAACATCTGTTTTTAATACAATGTAATGTGGTTTATAAAAACGACTTTTCCAGTTTTATCATCACTTAAAATTTCACATTTTAAGGAGACATAAAACGGACACCGACACTCATAAATATTGACCATCTCCACATTTTAGTGCAAAATTTCAGGAAAAGAAATGCATTAGATGGTATAAATTTTTTAATAAATTTATTCATTAGCATTTATGAATTTTTAATTTCTGGTACCAGAAAAATTTTAATATATAATATTGAAATCCTGAATTCTCAATAACTAATGAATAAAGTTCTTTAAAAATTAATATTTTCAACAATATGAAATCCATAAAATATATAAAAAATTCAATAATTCAAATCAATTCTTAACGATATGTATGTCGTTCCTATTTTTTAAATACGAATAAAAATAAAAATTTTAATTTATATTTTCTTAACCTTTTAAGGACGGGACTGGTCGATATATCGACCACTTAAGTATCATAATATTTTTGAGTGATTTTGAGGATAATATTATGTTAAAACACTCAAAAATATTATGATACTTGAGTGGTCGATATATCGACCAGTCCCGTCCTTAAAAGGTTAATTATAGTAATTATATCATTCTTTCAAACAAAAGATTTTAAATTTTATTTTGCAGAAAAACTGTTTATCCCAAGCGTCATTCAATTTGAATTTCAAAATTAAATAAACAAACTTTTAAAAATAGTACATTTTAGGCAAATATTATACTATATTTTTGAAAAAAAATTTTCAAGCTGTCAATCGATAAATATTTTATATACTAAATTATACTATCGAAATTGTATTACTTATTATTTTTTTTATTATTTATTTTAAAATATTCCGAAATATTTTAAATCTTATTTTAAATTTACCAAATTAGTTGCCAGGCTCATAGATAATTGGGTCTTAGCATGAAAAAATGTATTATATCCATCAGATAGAATACGAAAAAATAAGAGACCCGTATTTTTTTGTTTTTTTAAATATGATGAATTGCAAAAGTTATAGCTGTTGTAAGTTAATGCAATTTTGATATGTATAGATATAGCGCCATGATACATGACGTCACATTATTATAATAATGTGACGTCACACACAATTTTAACTGCCTCTATCTCTTTGAGTTTTCATTTTTTTTGGTAAAAGAAAAAATACGTGTCCTTTATTTTTTTGTGTTCCACCTGACGGATATAATGGATTTAAAAATAATTTTTCATGCTAGGACCCAATTATTTTATGATGTTGTTATAAGCTAAAAAGTTCATAACATCTGTATTTTCTAAATTTCTTGCTTAATATACTATTTTATAGTACAATTTTTAAAAAGAGAATTCAGAAGTAAATGGCATAGAATTTTTACAATGTTCTAATTTGAAAATGAATATAGATCGGTACTTCGCACTCTCGACAACTTCACAGAAAAGGAATTTTTTTAAGCGGAAGTTAGCGATGTTGATACTAATATTTTGAAAAAACACGGATTCATTATTTTTTTATCAAAAAATCCAATTCTGAAATTTTAGCCAAATCCGTTTTCCGGAGATGGGATGCTCTCCTTGTCAGTACGAGCGCATGAAAAACTTCGCCTATAAGCGGCTTATAAACTCGGCTGAATTAGCGTCTTTTTAAGCAAATTAAAATCTTTCTAAGGCTTTAGTCGAAATAGCATCATTTTCTCGATGGATATAATTAATAGCTTGTTGCTCTCACCTGATGAAAAATCATGTGTACATAATTATATAAAAGATCGCCAATCAAAAGAGGTTAACAATCTTGCATTTTCGATCGAAACATTTACCTCTGATGTAAATGAATAGAAAATATAATTAAATTAATTAATAACTATACTAACTTGTCCAGAATTGTTGGATCCAATTGAGGTATTCATTAAATTTTCATGTTCTGGACTATTGGTGTTAACTTGAATCTGTTAAAAAACCATTATTTTGTCATTAGATCAATACAGTAAGACTATACATTTTTATTTATTCTTATTGTAACTTTTATTCTATAATAACTAAACACTAGATTTTAATATTATTAATATCTATAAGCGAATAGATTTTAATATTATTAAAATCTATTCGCTTCGAGGGTTGACTTGGTGGGGGATAAAAGTCAACAGTGCTGTGCATGATTGCGTATAAGTTAAAAAAGTAAGGACGCTTTTCAATAGAAAGTATGGAACGTTTCATTTAAAAATGCTTTGATGTGAAAAATTTTTCTTATCGATTTAGTCCGAATTTGTGATAAATATTTCAAAAATTTGCAATATTCATATATTGTTTATGCTGTATGATTAGCAAGCGACCTTACTTTTTTTTAGAGTATACCACATGAGTACCACGTGAGTACCACGGACCCTCAACCCTCGAAGTGAATATTTAAAAATAATAATCATCTTAAAATTTTCTTTAAATACTTTACTAGTATAGATACTTAGTGAATATCTTAAATTTAAGATAAGTATGATAAATGACAATGACGTAATAATAAAATGTTATATTATGCATTAATATATAAAAGCATGAAATTTTGATGAAATTTGATAGTGTAATTTACTATGTTTTTAATTAATTTCTCGACAATCAGGTCACGAACTCGAGAATTATAAACCATATAATGCCTCACATAGCATGAAAGATTTCATTGTAATATTTCGAAATCTTCCACTGGAATATTTCAATATAACCTTCAATGCAGATTCTAGGAAGTCTTCACGGAATATTTCGAACTCCCACTGGAATCTTCCATTAAAAGCTTCTAGGAATATTTATGTAATAATTCTAAGGAATCTTCAAAAACTTTTTTGAAATATTCCATGAAATATTCACGGAAGATTTCTGTAATATTTCATGTTATATTATATATAATGTTTATAAAATATTGCAGTGGAATATTTCATGGAAGATTTCAGGAAGATTTCATAAATATTTCGCTGGAATATTCCGAAAAACTTTATAATCGTACAGCGGAATATTACATAAATCTTCCAGAAATATTTCACGGAATATTTCATAGAAAGATTGAGCTAATCTTCCAGAGAAATATTGCATGAAAAATTCCAGGAAGATTCCATAAATATTTCGATGGAAGATTACGAAAAATTTCAAAATTGTTCAGCGGAATATTGCATAAATCTTCCAGGAATATTCCACGAAATATTTCACTGAAAGATTTTAATAACCTTCCAGTAGAATATTTCATGAAAGATTTCAGGAAGATTTCATAAACATTTTGCTGGACTATTCCGAAAAACTTGAAAATCGTACAGCGGAATATTACACAAATCTTCCAGAAATATTTCACGGAATATTTCACCGGAAGATTGAGCTAATCTTCCAGTGAAATATTGCATGAAAGATTCCAGGAAGATTCCATAAATATTTCGCTGGAAGATTACGAAAAATTTCAAAATTGTACAGCGGAATATTACATAAATCTTCCAGGAATATTCCACGAAATATTTCACTGAAAGATTTTAATAACCTTCCAGTAGAATATTTCATGAAAGATTTCAGGAAGATTTCATAAACATTTTGCTGGACTATTCCGAAAAACTTGAAAATCGTACAGCGGAATATTACACAAATCTTCCAGAAATATTTCACGGAATATTTCACCGGAAGATTGAGCTAATCTTCCAGTGAAATATTGCATGAAAGATTCCAGGAAGATTCCATAAATATTTCGCTGGAAGATTACGAAAAATTTCAAAATTGTACAGCGGAATATTACATAAATCTTCCAGGAATATTCCACGAAATATTTCACTGAAAAATGTAAATAACCTTCCGGTAGAATATTTTATGAAAGATTTCAGGAAGATTTCATAAATATTTCGCTGGAAGATTCCAAAAAACTTTAAAATCGTACAGCGGAATATTACACAAATCTTCCAGAAATATTTCACGGAATATTTCACCGGAAGATTGAGCTAATCTTCCAGTGAAATATTGCATGAAAGATTCCAGGAAGAATCTATAAATATTTCGCTGGAAGATTCCGAAAAACTTTAAAATCGTGCAGCGGAATGTTACATGAATCTTCCAGAAATATTCCACGAAATATTGCACAGAAACATTTTAGTAATCTTCCAATAGGATATTTCATGAAAAAATTCAGGAAGATTTTATAAACATTTCGCTGGAAGATTCCGAAAAACTTTAAAATCGTGCAGCGGAATATTACATAAATCTTCCATAAATATTCCACTAAATATTTCACAGAAAGATTCAAGTAATCTTCCAGTGGAATATTGCATGAAAGATTCTAGAATGATTACATGAACTTTTCGTTGGAAGCTTGCGCGGAACGTTACGGGAGGTTTCCAGTGTCGCCGATAGGGGGATGTTCGTTAAATGGAAGTTTTATTCGCAAGCGGTTGGAAGATACCTTACTTACTATATAAGCGAAAGCGTATCAGCACTTTGTTGTGTACAGTCGAAGCGAATATGTAAATGCGATTTTATAACTAAATGTTTATGTATGCGTATTGGGATCTGACATAGACCAGACGCTCTCTGGTGGATAAAATCTGAACGAATAGTAGCATACAAGCAGAAAGCGTTCGGTGATGCGTCTTGTATGTTCTTGTGTGTCTTGCGTGAAAAGGTTATTATATCACCGATATTTTTGCTATTTTTAACGTACTTTATTATATGTCCTGTTCTGAAAACTCGTTCACCTTCTATAAAATTACATTTGGTAGGATTAGTATCTGCCCAATAGCACAGAAATATTCATAATTAACAAAAACAGGTACTTGCTCCATATATGACAATGTAAATTGTATACTATGGTACGCCATCTTAGCTTAGACCACGCCCCCATGTCAGATCCCAATATGTATTGATGTATACGTTCAATGTGTTATTACATAATATGTATATTATCCCCTCACGGCATTTCACAACCTTTCATAAAATATTCCAGAAATATTTCGTGGTAGATCGGAAACTCTGAATCTTTCATCTAAATCTTCCAAATATCTTACAGCAACATTTCATGAAAGATGTGAGGTTACCCAAACCTTCCATTGAAATATTCTTGAAATCTCTCAAGAATATTCCATGAGATATTCCAATGTGAGAAGAATCAAAAACATACGAATATTAAAGGACTACTTCATGGAAGATTCTTGAAATATTCCAAATCTTCCGTACCAATATTCTGCGAATGTTCCATAAATATTGCACGGAATATTTTACGATAAATTTCTGAAATCTTCCAGAAATATTTTATGGAATATTTCATGAAATATTCCTGCAAGATTCCTGAAATATTTCAATGAAAGATTTGAGACGATCAAAATCTTCTTATGAAATATTCTTGGAATCTTCTAACAATATTCCATGGATAATTTCAATAGAAGAAGAATTAAGGACATACGAATATTACAGGAATATTCCATGATAGATTCCTAAAATATTTCAAATCTTCCGTGCCAATATTCCGTGAAGCTTCCATAAATATTCCATGCTGTGTGGGGCTATCTTTGTTTATGTTATCGATTTCATAACATATATTCTCGAAATGAAGCAACTCCTCGCGGAAAAAATGAAAAAATTATGTAGAGCACTACGCAGAATTTATGCAGAATACTATGTACAGATTCTGCAGGTTTTTGTATTCAATTTTTGCATAAGTTTATTTTTATCTGCACAAAGCATTTACTAAAATCCTATAGAAATTATGTAGTAACTCCTTACAAATATTGCATATATATTCTCTAAAAATCCGGAAAAATTGTTTATTTTCCATTTAACTGCTTGACTGGCATGATGCATTTTTGCATGTCAACAATACCTGTGCCAAACTGTCAACAACAGCAAAAAATCCATAAAAATATATTCGGTTTTATTTCGATTGAAAAAAGCTTTTTTCTCTTGTAAGTTTATTGTACTGTTTAGAGGTTGCTAATTAAGAAACCGTTATCAGGATGATAATAACTTTAAAATTGCAGATCCAATATAGCGAGTCCAAAACGATAAACAGAAAAGTACAAAATTTTGAATATTTATAAAACTCAGTATTTAAGAGTAGGTCGTATATCTCTATCCTTTCCTAATCTCAAAAATAACTTTTCTACAAAACTTAATAATTGCAGCGAAAGATAAGAACAAAGCCCTATCTGGTATTATAAAAAGCCATATTTTATTTTATGACGAAAAATTATTTTTATCGCTTAGTTTTTAAGAAAACTTTTCAAAATTAAATTGTCTATCATAACCTCTACTTTTTAAGTTTTTCTGTTTTCTTGAAAACTAATCAATAAAACTAATTTTACCTCAGCAAAGAAAATATTGTTTTTTATGATACAAGATGAGGCTTTCTCATCATTTTTTCCACAATAACTACTTTTTGGTAAAAATTAATTCTTCGATTAGAAAAGGACAGAGATATATGATCTGCTCGTAAGAGCAAGTCGGATTATCTCTTCTTGTCTTATTGACTTTTTTGTTATTTACTCAGGTATCAATAGTTGTATTTGCAAATTGAAAGTTGTGCGCGATATATATTATATATATTTATGGACAAGCAATAGTATATTACGGTACAAAAGACGAAACTTGAAGTTGGCCCCGAGGCGAAGCCGAGGGTGCCATATCACTCAGTGGCGGGCCTTCAAATTTCGTCTTGTGTACCGTATACTATTTTTCTTGATGCCCGGTGGAAATTACTATTGTATTGAAAATCCAATTAACATTTTACCACTGAAAATGATAAAGCTGTAATGTCGTGAAATTTGTGATGTTTTCGATGCCCGTCCCGACATTTGCGACACGAACATTAGCGAGTGTTGCTGGTCGGGGGCGGGCATCGAAAACATCACACACATACATAAACAAAATACATAAAAAATGTAAAGTTATTTGTACGACAGATTTAATGACATACAAATCAGAGAGGGATAAAAAATATCATAAATATTTATTTTACGATTAATTTCTAAAAAACCACATGGAAAAATTATTTCTTTTTTTCATTTTTTTTAAGTAAGCTAGAAATAAATTTGTCATATAAATAACATTAAAGCATTATCAACAGCTCGTAAATTGATGAGATTTTCTTTTTTTTTCGTACATATTTAGGTTAAAGCCTGTTACATTCAAAAAGATACAAATGACAGATACAAAATTATATTGGTTAGTATATTATCTATATATAAAAAATACATGAGGCGACGCATCTGTTTTTCGTATATATAGATATATTAACCTACTAAAATAATAAACAATCGATCAACAAACTTTGAAGTTGCCTGCAATGAGTAAAAGGTTGACTTTCGTCATCAAAAACAAAAGCGAAACCGTGTAATTTCCACCAGGGCATCAAGAAAAAACAATTTTATTGCACTGTGTTTTAGAAAAGTAAGGAACGCAAAAATATCAAATATAACATTTTACTTCGGTTTTTTACAAATTGTTTGCATTATCAAGATAGATTATAAAATCATTATTAATTTAATTAAGGGGATGTAATAGGGTATATGATTTATACATAGTTACCGACATTGCAGTTTTCCAAATTTTTAATCTTTATTCAAAAATTTTCCGAAATATCTCTATATTAGGCTTCCTATCAGTAAAAATGAAAGCCTGTAATACAGAGATATTATAAAAACTTTTGGATTAAGAATAAAAAATTTGGAAAACTGTAATGTCGGTATTTTACATTTCCTTAAAGATTAAAAATGGTGGATTAGAAATGGCTATCAATATCCCTAGAAATGTCTAGACTTTTTTCACTCAATTGCAGTGGTTACTTTTTTTTATTTTTTGTTTAGCGTAGAAAAAATAAATAATTAATGTTCCCTCTCACAAATCAGAGAAAACTTATTTTATATCAAAAAGGGCAGTTTTTACGTCACCATAGAGACTGAATTTGTATTTATTATATTTTTCTATAATATTCAATTTCAACTTAAAAAAATACATCGTTAGCGTATATAAGCTTGTAATGTCAGCTTTTCCAACAATGAAGAGCTTTTAAGATACAACCTAGAACGTTTCAGCTTAAGGAATGTCTTCAAAATTTTTTGAAGATATTGCAAAATTAAGAGACAATTTATGATTTTGATAAGTAAATTCATTATTACGTTGCTATGTACAGTTTCTTCAAATTTTGCGATATCATATAAAAGTTTCGAGGACACAGACATCTACGTCCAGGACACTGTAGGTTGGATCGTAGAAGATCTCCATTTTATAAAGAGTTGGAACTAAAAGATTCAATTTTGTTATTTTTTTTTGACAGTAATATAATCATACAATTATGATCTAGTACTATTTTTATTTAGTTCAAAGAAATAATCATTTATTCTAATCATTTTTCATTTGACAGGAATTGTCAAATTAAATTTTCGCTTTAGTTTCTACATAATGAATGCGCACGATTTTTATATAATTTATGTGAATTTTCTGTCACATTTTTCTGCAGAAAATAAGGGAATTTAAGCAAAAGTTCAGCATAAAAACCTTAAAAATTTATGCATAGCATTTTCGCCGAATCACTTATAATTATGCAAAAACTGTGAATAATATTTTGCTGAATTACTGCAGAAACTCTACACACACGGAGAAAGGAAAGTACTGATAAAATAGATACTAAATGTAATATACCTAATTTATATACTAAAGTATTTAAAAAAGAAGTGACGGTATAGTTTTAGTAAGTACCGTCACTTGAATTTCAGCGACTAGTGCTGGTATTATTATATTGTGAACTAAGAGCTTAAATTTTCGATGCTTAGTACCGTTTTTTTCGGTACTACGACTGAAATATTAACTACTACATTTATACCCGATATTTTCATAACCAAGTATCTTTATTTTGAAACTTTAGTATTTTTTTTTCTGTACTTGGACGATAATGTTAGATAATTAATATGTTATTCATATTTTGAAATACCATAGCCTATTTTAATGTTAATTTATATGAATTCCTCTCAGATTATAATAAGCTATAATATTTAAAGAACAACACTTACCACAATAAGTAAAAATATTTCAATTATTACTGATTACAAACTTGATTTAAGCTTTTGCGGTAATATTATACCATTCTAACCTCAAAGTCGTAACTTCAATATGATTTTTTTACTTTCGTGGTATAAAATATAGATAGACGGAGAAAAATTGTATTTTAAAAATTAAAAATTTCTTAAAATTACTATCTTAGATAGTAAATGTGGGACATACTTTATTTGTATGAAAATTAGTATTTTGAATATTAAAAATTACTATTTTAAATAGTAAAAATTTTTAATTCATACGATTTTGACTATTTAAATTAGCAATTTTTATTAAAAATAGTAATTCAAAATTTTGACGATTTTTACTATTCGAAATAGCAATTTTCACCATTGCAAATAGCAACTTTTATACAAACAAAGTATGTCCCACGCTTACTATGTAAAATAGTAATTTTTACTATAGAATTTTTCTCTGTATAGCAAGTGCTACGTAAAGAACTTTTTTATTTTGATTTTCTCTATTTTCACTAAAATACATTAATGAATGTACAAAAATGTATTTTTCATTAATTATGAAAAAAATATCTATTTACCTTCCTATGCCTGCAATATTAACAATGTATTTTTCACACAAGTACAGGCAGAGGAGATTCCCTTTTTCACTTTCTAAGAGTTCCTACCTGAGCAATATATATAAAAATAAATAGCTTATCAAAAGTCAAAATATAAACCAAAAACTTGCGTCATTTTTTTCCTAAGATATTAAATATTGCCATTAGTAATATGTTAAAAAAATTATTTATATAAGTCAGATAACTAAAATAACATAATTAAATGAAATCAAAGTTGTAATAGTAAAATTTGAAAAATACAAAGAAAATAAAGTGAAATCATTGAATGTATATGTTTAAATTATTACTAATTTAAGCATATACAATTAAATATTTATATTTAAATAATGAATTTTTTCAGAATTAAAAATTGTCGATTCACAGAATTAAAAATATGTCAAAGCATGAAAAAACACGACCTTAGAGTAGCCAAAAATAAAGGAGTTGGTACCTTATCGACAGTGTCTTAGTATAGAATATATAAGTACTAAAGTAGAATTTTAAAAATCAGTACCCCGGTACAGAAAAAATCGGTACTATCCCAAAAAATTATTGGAACGGGTCGCGTTAAAAACTATACTGATAAAGGTTCTCTTAAAATATATACTAAATATATATAAAAAAATGACTGGTAATTTTATTGTCGGTACCGACTTCATCAAGTACATTTTTTTTTAGTACTTTCCTCTCTCCGTGCAGTGCTCTGCAGGATTTTTTCATAGTTTTTTCCTTAAAGGTTGTGCAGGTTACTGAAGCAGTCTCTGAAGACTTATTCTGAATTTTTTTTTTTTTTTTGGTGATTGATTACTGAATTCTATAAGTTTTGTATAAGGTTACTTCTAATACTGAAATATAGTAATTTTCATTTTAAAAGATACATAAAAACGTTAAATAGGTCGGGAAGAGGTTAAAAATTACTGGGTTCATTTCACGGATGCATTTTTTTTGTGTAAACGATGCTAATTCTAAAAGTAATGTCTTACTTGTCTTCACACGTATGTAATATTATATTAAATTATATCTACTGAAAAATCAATCAATGAAATTAAATTACTTTATAAAGCCATAATTAATTTATGAAATAATTGGAATTTATGAAATATTTATATTAATTATTCCATATGTGATAACTACATCATTAATAATTAGTATTCAATTTATTAAATTTGATTTATTCACAACAAGTAATTTGGAAAGATGAAAACGATTAGCGGCATTGTCAAATATACGAGCTGTACATTTGAATCCTTAGTTATTTTAAAATTTTCTTACAATAATTATAGCAAATTTCCCAATCATTAAAATAAACAGTTTACAATTTTCAAGATCACAATTTATAAATATTTGAAGAATAATAGCTAATTTGTATAGGTTTATGGGTCTATGGGTTGATGATATCAAAATTCACTGGATATAGAGTCGACGATCTGAGTCCCGCCGCCTTCTCCTCCATGGACTCACTTATGAGCTCGTACTCGTTGACTACAATTATTTGTTTCCACAATTTCCGAGTCTCGCTGCTGCTCGATGCGATTTTTTGACTTATAAAAGTGGATTCATTATGTTTTCGTTTAAAATATAATAAATATTTATTCAAATAAAAACAAAAGACTATACTGTTGCATAATTCTCATATATGTTGACTATAAAAAATATAAAAATTAAACTAGATATATTTATTTTATCAATAAAATATTATATAATCGAAAATAAAGAAAAATTTTAATATTTATAGTTTAATTTTTATATTTTTTATACTAAATATAAATGAGAACTATCCAATATTAAATTTTTTTTCACGTTTTATTTTAATAAACATTTATTGCATTTTAAACGAAAACATTAAACTAATGAATCCCTTTTTATAAGATAAAAAGTTGCATTAAGCAGCGGTGGGACTCAGAATGTGTGAAAACAATTTCTTTTAGTTAGCGAGTACGGGTAACACACGTGCGAGTCGATGGAAGAGAAGACGGCGGGACTCAGATCGTCGACTGTATAAATATACACGGAAAGAATAAAATGGGAATACTTCCTTACGCACTCTATCGCTATGATTCTGTACACACATTTGTGGAAATATGCTTTGTGCACAAGCAACGATTCCATAAGCTATCGTAGGCCAGTCAATAGACCGAAAAAAGTCTTATTTTGCCAAAATTAGTAACTCACAACGACCTATGCGATCATTTAAAAGACAGTCCGTAGATGTTTACTTATATGTTTTGGACTAGCAACTATGATTTATTAATTAGTTATTAACAAATAAGTGCAAAAAACGCTTTTTTTTGTTTTTTGCTAATGAAACGAAAACTATTTGACGAATTATTATGGTGTCTATGGGAAAGTTGTAGAAAATTGAATTATCAACAAAACGAGAGGTCAAACAATCCGATTGGTTTATTAGAACCGAAGAAAATTCGGAAAAACCGGAAAATTTTTCATTTTTTTCCAAAATTCATAACTCTGTTGTTTATTAATATTAAGAACTGAAATTTGGCACAGAAGTAAATAATTATATCTACTTTAAACATGCCAAAGGCAGATACTATCGGATAATTAGTTTCTGTGCAATTGCAATTTATTTATTTTTTTCGGTATTCCTCCCTTCTTTATATTAGCGATTAGAACGTCGTACATACATTTTTGAAAGGGTTTTGAAAACTAGAAACAATATACTATCAAACGTATATTCTAAGTTTTCATTAAAATTGTGTAAAAATGATAAAATATGCACTCGAACATCGAGGTAAACGGTCGAGCGCGCGGTACACAGCAAAAAGTGGGGATGGAGGAGAAACGATATATATATATAGATATACCGGCGCGCAGTGTCAAACGTTCAATTTTTTAACTGGCTTGTTTTTGGCGATTAATGCACTTATATTAAAGTGTTTTATTAATTAATTAGGGTAATTTTAATAGACGAATCTGATGTCCTATTCAGATTTCACGAATAATGAAATCTAAAGGTATTTTACAGTTTCTCCTCCATCCCCACTTTTTCCTGTGCCGCGCGCTCGACCGTTAGCGACGATGTTTGAGTGCATATTTCACCCTTTTTACACAATTTTAATGAAAACTTATAATATACGTTTAATAGTATATTGTTTCTAATTTTCAAAACCCTTTTAAAAATTTATGTACGACGTTCTCAATCGGTAATATAAAAAAGGGAGGAATACCGAAAAAAATAAATAAATTGCAATTACACAGAAACTAATTATCCGATAGCATCTGCCTTTGGCATGTTGAAAGTAGATATAATTATTTACTTCAATGCCAAATTTCAGCTCTTAATATTAATAAACAACATAGTTATGAATTTTGGGAAAAAATGAAAAATTTTCCGGTTTTTCCGAATTTTTTTCGGTTCTAATAAACCGATCGGATCGTTTGACCTCTCGTTTTGTTGATAATTCAATCCTCTACAACTTTCGGTAATATTTTCGGTATTTTATAACTTTATTTTAATCTGTGTTTTCAGTATTTTACAGTTGTATTTTCACCTCTATTAACAGGAGTTTGCATTAATAAAGATTATTTGTAGAAATCATTCTACAATTTCACGAGATAATAGAAGAACCAAAACTTATAAGTAATTTTTTATAAAAGATGTTAAAACTAGAAACTTTAAGCTTTAAAATATTTTTTTTTTTAATTCTTGATACAATTTTCCACGAAAATACAACCCGTTAATAATTCCTTAAAATTTTCTAATACTTTTTTGCTTTCCTAATTTTTTGCATGGAGTGTAGTAATAGTTCTTAAAATATAAAGATACAATTACTTTTGAAAGCCTATTAAAGAAATTAAAAAATTTTAAAGTATGAAAACATTACTGTAGGAGCTCACGAATAAAATAATGAACAAATTATAATATTAAAAAAATTGAAAAAACATTTTCAACAAGCAAAACTTTTAACAGCGTCTTTCTCTTTCCATCTCTCTTGTATTCTTTTTCCGAAAGAGGTCGAAGAGTGCTACAGATATGTATTTTTTTTTCTTTTCAAAAGTATAGTATTTTCAAGATTTTTTAATTTTACATACAATTGTCCGTGAAGTAGCACTTCACTGCCCAAAAAACAGTCCAATTTCACGGATAATATATCGAAAAAATATAATTTTACCAAATCTATTGAAGATAAATGCATTTCGAAATACCCATATGAAAATGATTTTTGTGAGAAATCGTGTAAAAATGTGAATAACTGTTAATAACTGTAATAAACTACCAGAATTGAGATATTAATAAGAATTAATAAGAGTCAAAAGCTGTTAATAACAGTTAATAATAGTTAATAATAGTTTAACAATTATTAACTAAAAGTAATGATTAATAATAATTATTTATAGTTATTCACATTTATTCACATTTATTAACAGTTACTTACTCTTTCCAAAATTTTAGAAGTGGTGAATAATTTATTATTATTTATAATTTTTTATATTTATTTGCAATTAGTTACAGTGAATAATAGTTATTAACACTTTCTTAAAGATATTTATAGTTTTTCACATTTACTAAATTTTTCACATATATATAAAAAAATAGATTATACATGTGGAAATTTTTTAAAATGTAAAAAACTGTTAATAACTGTTAATAAATATAAACAAATGTAAAAAATTGCGAATATTTATAAATAACTATAAATAATAGTAAATTATTATTTACAGTTAATTGATATTATCTATTCGTAACAATTATTAACTGTTATCAACTGTTATTAATATCTCAATTCTGGTAGTTTATTACAGTTATTAACAGTTATTCACAGAAATTATTTCCATATAAATATATAAAAAGGCATTTATTTTATAATAACAGAATTGGTGAAATAATATTTTAAAAAAAAATGTTTAATATAATATGAGAACGAACTTTTTTGCCTTTAAAAAAATTATTTATACTTCACAAAATTCAGATAGAACCAAGTACAAATAATAAAACATGAGGTACTTGGGTATTAACATTATTACTATAAAATAAAAGAGGATCCTTCTTACAAGAAAATCTTATGTATAAGTGAAAACTGTTTAGGCACCCATTCCCTGCTATCCACATACCCACAGACGTATATGTATATTTATACACACATATATATGTATAATATACATATATATGTGTGTATAAATATACATTGTATATATAGAAAAGCATTTATCTTACAACAACAAATTTAATAAAATAATATAATTTCAAAAAATGTTTTATATATAATGATAATGAATTTTTTCCACTTAGATATATTATTCCTTCTGTTAAAAGAAATGCAACTAACAAAAATACAACTATGCAAAAGAGAAACAACTACCAAAAATAAAACATGAAGTACTTGGGTATTCACATTATCACTTTAAAATAAAATTAGGAAAGTGTATCATTCTTGCAACTAAATCTTATGTATAAGTGCCAACTGTTTACGCATTCATTCTCTGTTATCCACACACACACATGGGCACAGATGTTTATGTATATAGATATATATATTTTTTTGGAAAAATATTATTTTACCAATTCTGTTGTTATAAGATAAAAAGTTTGGTTTTACATATATCACTGATGTAAATATTGCTATATTACGTAGATACTATTTGAATTCAGGACTTTGATTATACAATTATCAATTATATGTACTTTAAATAATATTCTGAACATGTATAAAATAATTTTTAAAAGTAACTGTGAACTGTACATTTGATGACAGGTAAATGAGTTAAACAAGTACACAGAATACTTGAAATTAGAGGATAATTTTTTCAAATGCTATAAATTTATTCTTAAAGTAATGTTATTTATAAAACAATATCGAAACATTTAGCATACAGTAATAAAGTTTCAAAAATAAGAATTTTCAATATTTTCGGCTTGTTTGTTGTCATAAACTATAATTGAACATCGACTCACATTCCTCATTTAATATGTATGTTGAAAAAAATATATTATTATTCTGGCTAAGATTTAAACAGGCACCTTATTCTATGTGTTTGATGTATATTTTAATAAAAATGAGGTTATAGATTTTTTATATATACTGACAACGAATTTAATGCCCATATACATATATATATATATAGAAGAATTTTTTGTATTTAACTATTGTTATCGCGGCCGATTTTATATACAAGCACCGCTGTACATTACATGTGCTTTGTTCTTTAAGACAATAAAACGACCATCGTCGCTAATTAGCATCGCAATGATAGCATAAATAGTGCGACGTTAAATATAATGAAAAAAAACTATTATAAATAGCAGTGCGATAATTTAAATAAACAGTTTAATAAAAAAAAATTATCCACCTTAAATTGTAAGTTACTTGATTTAAAAATATTATGTAAAACTAATATAAAAGATTATAATTTACAATACAAATAAAAGTTTTACTAACCTCATGTTCTGCTTCGTCCTCCGATGCATTAACATCCAGCCTATATCTTTGGGCTGTCCTTCTAGCGATTTCCTCATCACCCGCTTCTAAGTATCTTTTATATTTTTTCATTATTTTAACTTGAATTTAATCAAAACTATTAATTAAAATGTTATTACGTTGTTTACTGTACAATAATATAGCAATGGTGTAAAGCCGGTATGCAGACGCGGCATAGGGTATTTGTATAGACAGGTCTATCATTAGAAAAAAGACAGATGATACAGCCGTTACTTGAGTAGTTATGTTAACGAATTCGAACCTAAGTTGCAAAAACATAATTTAAAACATTCAAGTATTCTATCTTTTATTCATGGAAGTTCTATCTTTCTCGGAACGCATTTACGGAAATTAGAAATTTAGTGAAAAAATAATCTATTTATAGTATGCATACAAAATTTTTTCCACTCTCACAAGTCACAAGTACTTTGAAAAAATTATATTGTTAATTTATAAAAATAATAATGGGATTTGGTGGCGCCCCCAATAGCTGGGTAACATAAGTAACTCATTTCTGGACGAAATTCACCATTAAAAGTACGCTTCTATTTCTATAATTCATTGGTAGTTGTACGTTTTGCCGGTACCTCTTTCTTTAACTTCATTTAAGGTAGTACTATCGTTAAGGGATTGACGGTTCAGAAAAATCTCAGATTGGGCACATAAGTAGATTTTAATTCAAATAAAGCACAGTTAAATTTTGGTTAACTTTCAGAGCATGAGAAAAAAATTATAAGCATTTTAATTTTCATCTTTTAACACGCGCTTTATATCTATATATAGTATATATATAGCTATACACGAGCGTGCATTGAGTCTAAGATGTTTATATCGTTTCAAACTCGATACTGAAAAATTTATTCTTTAGTTCTTTAATTAATTACGTGTTAAATTTGATGAAATTTTGAACCATCAGTAGCTTATAATCAAAAGTTGAAAAAGAATTTCTGTGTGGTTACCATAAGAGCGCGTGTTAAAAATGTGAAAATTAAAATGTTTGTCATTTCTCTCTCATGCTCCAAAAGTTTACCAAAATTTAACTACATCTTATTTTAACTTAAATCTACTTATATACCTTATTTCAGATTTTTCTGAACCGTCAATCCCTTAACGATAGTACTACCTTAAAAAGTGTGATCGTTGCTTTTGCACACTAGAAAAATACTTTTTATTATTAATATGAACAATAAATTATATAAGTGAAGCTGCAAATTCACCATTAAAAGTACGCTTCTATTTCTATAAGCATCTATATTTATTGATAGCGGTACGTTTTGCCGGTATCTCTATCTTTAACCTCATTTAAAAAGAGATCGTTGCTTTTTGAAAATAGAATACTTTTTATATAGGAATAGGAACAAAAAATTACAAAAGTGATATAAAAGTGAAGCTCAAAATTGAAAGAAATAAAAAATTATGGATAAAAACAATAAGAATTAAAAAAGACAATTATTTCAGCAGATGTTAAAAAATTAAAAACAATCAGCATTGCACTAACAGTTATTTATGTGAATATTAAAAATTATTGTAACAGCTATTTTCTTGAGCTTCTGCTTATAGGATATTTATGTGTTAGCCAAACTATTTTTAGTGCAGAACATCATCGACACATATATACATTTATCTGGTATGTATTTATCTTTTAATCTTGATTTTAAAAGTTATCATTGTATTTTTTTCTCTTTACATTAGAATGTAAGTACTTTCAAATATTATTAAAAAGTATAGTCACATTAAATTAATGAATGTATAAAAGTTTTATACATTTATTAAATTAGTTAAAATTTAAAAATTCTTTATAGTATATAACAACTAAATTATGAGTGAAGCTCCAGACCAAGAAATTATAATAAAGTAAATGATTACGTTGAGAATTTTTATAATCATTGTATTCAAATTATCAATTAAATGTAGTTATTTTATTTGCTGTTCAATTACAAATTCTTGAAATTACAATATTCTATTTTATAATTAAAGTTTATATTGAACTAATGAACATATGAAAAACTTTGTTTGAAGGCATTGTTTTAACATATGTGAATAATAAATAAAGTAATGTTTGTATTGATAAAACATGATAATTTACTTCTTAAACATTAAACATTTAGCGTTCACTATTTTGAAAATTTCTTATGTTTTGATTGGAATTATAAAATATTTCACTGATTTTCTTTAAGTTTGTTATTTATAATGAAAAAAGTAATCATTCAAAAGTAAGTATCACTCATGAAAATAACTAATTTTGACTGCTTGAGTGGTGCAGTATAATTATACAAAAAAAATTTAATTTTCAATAATAAATTTTAAATGTTACCTGCTGTAGTAAATCATTTTAAGAACTCATCACAAAATAACTTCTGATCTTTATAAATAGTAATTCATCAAACTGGCAAGTAAATTCATTTATTATTTACTTATAAAAATGGTTTGCAACAATTCTAAAACCTTTTATTTTTAAAAATAATTAATAAATTTTAAAAGTAACATTATTATGGGAATTAAAATATTTACATATTTGATTTTGGAACAAAATTGTATTTAGCGTATCAAAATTTTATTTAAAATTTACTTTTTTATAATTGTTTTTTAAAACTTATTAGATTACCAAAGTTTTATTTTCATCAAGTAATACAGACATGCATAAAAGCGCAGAGCGAATAGGAAGAGTGAGGCCAGTTTAGGAATCTATTCCCCCCCTGCTTATACACAGCCTGTATATCTACCCTGTTGAAAATAAGCAGCTGGATTTCCAGGAGAGTTATCCATTTCGATATCCAGGTGGTTCGATTTAGATATCACTCTGATCTTTATTAACCTGGATGCAACTAAAATCCATTTGGATATTTTTTACAAAAAGTAATAATTAGGCATTATAATATAACAAAAATACTAAAAATATAATCTTCTTTTATGTTTAGTATTATTATGTTATATAGATGCTTATATAATTCATAATTATTACTTTTCGTAAAAAATATTTAAATGGTTTGTAGCTGCATCCAGGTGAATGAAGATCAGAGTGATATCTAACTCAATCAGAGTGATATCCACCTGGATATCCAAGTAGATAATCCACCTGGATATCCAGATTATTATTTTCAATAGGGTATATACTACTAATATATAGATATGCTAAGAATGTAAAAGCTGGGAGATAACTTGTCTCCAAATTTTGTATGCATCTGCTCTTCAATATGCGTCTATATTTTTTGCCTTTATATTTAGAAATGTTTCTTTTTTTCAATGACCTAAAACTTGGATCATTGTTTTATTTTTATGCATATAAAAAATATAGAAATAAAAATTTTAGGTTAATCAATTTCAATGTAAAATATCATAATAAATATCTTACTTAATAAATATCTTTCGTTGAAAGATTCTTGCAAAGTTACTATGAAAGACTCTTGCAAGATTGCAATAAAAGGTTTCTGCAAGATTTCATTGGGAGCTTATGCTCTGGGAAAATATTATAAAAATCAAATTTAAAGAAAAATATACATAATAAAAAAATTTCTCTTGCAAATGTGTTTAGTAAACCCCAAACTATACATTTATGTACACATGGCGGAAAGGATATTTTTCCGAATGTTAACCTTAAATGGCAACATCGCATATCTTATCACAGACATAAGACAATTCCAAATCATGGATTAAGTTTCACATCATCGTTACTTATTACTGACATAATTGTAGTAAACAAACATTATTATTTCTTTTTTCATGAGCTGAATTATAATTTTATAAAAAGAAATTGTTATTTCTCAGTTCAATAATCATATAGAATCTAATATTGTTAATCTAAATTATCTTTGTAATAAAATTTTAGTTATTATTTAAATCTTGCATGAATAACCTATATGAAAAAACAAAATAATCATGATGCGAAACTCAATGCATGATTGGAAGTTCTCTTACATCTGTGGTAAAATATGCAGCGTTACTATTTGAGGTACATATTCGAAAAAATATCCTTTCCACCAAGTGTACATGCTTAAGTTCATCAGCACTGACAACGTCAGTTAAAAGGATGGATGATACAAAAATGAAAATTAGTACAATAAATAAATAGAGAATCGAATGAATTATAAAATAATAAATGTTAACAAATATAAAAATAGAAATAATAACAATTCTTTCTTTAATGTATTTTTTTTTAAATAATAATAAAATCCTTTTTCTTTATGTATCAATAATTATTTTATTTCTTTATTTTTATACAAAGTTGAGTTTTACATTAATTTTGATACAATTTTATGGAAAAAGTTAAATGTTTCGGATACTGAAATGTTGTCATTATTTTCAAATAAAGCTTATGTTGTAAAATATAATTTATTTTCATTTTAAAATAATAAGCCCTTTTTTAAATATAACATACATATAGAAAATAAAATTTTTAAAACTTTAACAAAAATTTTTTATAGAAAATTAGATGCCAAAAATATTACATAATTCTTTAAGCCTTTTGAATAATATATTTCTAAATTAATTTTTAATCTTCTTTTAAACTTATTATTTAATAGTTTTTATTATTTGAAATGCTGCTGCAAGGTTGAAGTGAAACCTTGCGACAATATTTTATTGTAACCTTGCAGTAACCTTTCGTGAAATGTTTTTTCGAAACATTATTGCAAGGTTGCAGCAAAGTTTCTACGTAAAGTTTAAGTGCAAGACTGCTGCAATATTGCAGCGAGGTTTTATTGCCAGTATCGTTTGAAATGCTGCTGCAAGGTTGCAGTGAAACCTTGGAACAATATTTTATTGTAACCTTGTATTGCATCTTTCACTGTAACCTTACATGCTGTGTGGGATGTACCATGATGATTATTTAGTTAAATTTTCAAATAAATTAATTCATTAATTTTTAAGATATTTGGATTCCTATTGAAAATAGAAAAATTGTAATAAATAATTTTGGAACCCAAATTTCTCAATAAATGAATTTATTTGAAAATTTAACTAAATAATCTTCATGGTACATACTGCAAGCTAATGAATTTTTTTACTGAAAATTTAAAAATAAAATGTAAAGATAGTAAAATTTTAATGAGTACAGGTGTAGTATCCATTTTACATCTCCTTAAGAAAACAAGGTTTGAAAAATAAATTTCTCAGCGCAGTTTTAATTTTAGAGCATGTTTAAAATTTTTTGAAAAATTTTCATTTATCTTCTATTTTGCGTAAACCATACGATAAATTTTCTCCAAAATTTTTATACAACCAATTCGCTTTTGTCTAAAGAGAATAAGCTTTTAAAAAATAATTTTCTTAGCGTGGTTACAATTTTATGAAATTTTAAAGATGTTTTAAAAAATGTCGATTCTTCTTTTATATTTCTTTTTTATTTTACGTAAAGTACTTGATAGATTTGTTCTAAAATTTGCAGGGAAATTATTTGCGACTGTCAAAAAAAGGGGAAATTTTTGAAAACTGATTTTCCTTGCGTAAAAAACAGAAAAAAATATTGTATTTAGTCAATTAGATCTCGAAAATTTGGATTTGCTTCAAATTTTACATACTATCAATTTTTGTGTCTGAATGTGTGGGAAGCTATTGAAAATTGATTTTCTTAGTGTAGTTTTAATTTTAGAACCATTTGAAAAATTGAAAACAAAATTTTCATTTTTTTATTTGTTTCTTTTATTTTACGTAAATTACTAGAAGAATTTGCCTTGATGTTTGAACGAGTTATTTGCATCTGTTAAAAGAAGTATGACTTTCAAAAACCGATTTTCTTATCATAGTTTTAATTATAAAAAAATTTTAATTTAAAAACAAATTTTCATTTTACATTTTTTTTTATTTCAAGTAAACTACTCGATAGATTTGCTCTAAAATTTGTATACAAGCTATTTACTACTGTCTTTATAGAACAAGCTTTTCAAAAATAATTTTTTCTTATAACTTGGCTAAAAACACGTCATTAATGGTCGAACGCAAGCAGTACAAATTAATGTTTTCAGGCCGGTGCAAATGTGTCGTGGCCGTAGCACAGTAGCCTGGCATATACGCATGAGCCTGAAGTTTCCGACGTCCAGATCCGACACTATTAAAATAAATTTTTTTTTTATTTAAACCACTTTGAAATGACTTAAATAATCTTGTTAACTAAGAAAATGATTGTAAAAAAAATTTGAACCACTTCGGATTACCGGAAGGTAGATATAATGACCTAAGATTAATAACATACTTTTGTGTATATGTAATAAAATATGCTAAATACAAAAAAGTGAAAAAATTTTATGATTAATGAAAATAACCAGCCGGAAATCACTAAATTCACTATATTAACATTCAATTTATGATTAATAATAATTTAGGCCTTTTTCTATTACCGGAAAAATATATAACCGGCCCGTCTTCGATTAAATAATGTTGTTATATACCAAAAAATTAGTCAAATGCGGAAATCCATATTATTCTTATTTTTATTAATATAACCAACTGCTGATGGCTGTAAATCCTTTATTAACAATTAAATTGAAATAAAAAAAAGATCTGGTGTAGTATCAATCACCGGAAGGCCACTATATAGACCAACGTATGATCAAAAAATGCTACTTTGATCAAATAAGAAATAAATTAAAAGCCGTAATGCGAATATTTAATGTTCTTATAATATAACCACCTAGAAAAGTTTAAAAATCCTAAATTAATATTTAATTAATTAATAAAAACGATCATGTGTAGTTTGCACCGCCGGAAGGCAACCATATAGACCCGTGTATGATAAAATAATGCTAGTGTAATCGAAATAAAATAAGTTAAAGCCACATTGAGATTATTTGATGTTTTTACGAATATAACCATCTGAAAATCTTTTAAAATCTTAAATTAACATCTGAACAGTTTATAATAATCATCTGGTGTAGTTTAAACTGCCGGAAGGTAACTAGACACACCCAAGTCTGATAAAATAATGCTACGATGAAATAAGAAAATATTTTCGAAGCCGCATTGAGATTATTTATTGTTGTTAAATATATAACAAACTGTAAATCTTTTAACATTTTTAATCAACATCTGAACAAATTATAGTGGCCATCTGGTGTAGTTTGAACCACCGGGAGTTGATTAGATACTCCAAAATTCGATGAAATGATGCTACTATGGAATAAAATAAAATAGCTTCGAAGCCGCATTCAGATTATTTATTGTTGTTACGAATATAACCATTTGGAAATCTTTTGAAATTTTTAATTAACATCTGAACAGATCATAGTAACCATCTGGTGTAGTTTGAACCACCGGAAGTTGACTAGATACTCCCAAATCCGATAAAATAATGCTACTACGTTATAGAAAAAAAAAAGTTTCAAAGCCGCATTGAGAATATTTATTGTTTTCACGAATATAACCATCTGGAAATCTTTTAAAATTTTTAATTAACATCTGAACAAATTATAGTAACCATCTGGTGTAGTTTGAACAACCGGAAGTTGACTAGATACTCCCAAATCCGATAAAATAATGCTACTACGTTATAGAAAAAAAAAAGTTTCAAAGCCGCATTGAGAATATTTATTGTTTTCACGAATATAACCATCTGGAAATCTTTTAAAATTTTTAATTAACATCTGAACAAATTATAGTAACCATCTGGTGTAGTTTGAACAACCGGAAGTTGACTAGATACTCCCAAATCCGATAAAATAATGCTACTACGTTATAGAAAAAAAATAGATTCAAAGCCGCATTGAGAATATTTACTGTTGTTACAAATATAACCAACTGGAAACGTTCAGGAATCCTAAATTACAATCTAAATAGTTAATAAAAACAATTCGGTGTGGTTTGAACTGCCGGAAGGTAACTAGACACACCCAAGTCTGATAAAATAATGCTACTATGAAATAAGAAAAAATATTTTCAAAGCCGCATTGATATTATTTATTGTTGTTAAATAAATACTCTCAATGCGGCTTTAAAACTATTTCTTTTTATAACGTAGTAGCATTATTTAATTGAATTTGGGAGTATCTAGACAACTTCCGGTGGTTCAATCTACACCAGATGATTATTATAAACTGTCCAGATGTTGATTTAAGATTTCGAAAGATTTTCAGATGGTTATATTCGTAACAACAATAAATAATCTAAATGCGGCTTCGGAAATATTTTTTCTTATTTCATAGTAGCATTATTTTATCGGATTTGGGAGTATCTAGTCAACTTCCGGTGGTTCAAACTACACCAGATGGTTACTATGATCTGTTTAGATGTCAATTAAAAATTTTAAAAGATTTCCAGATGGTTATATTCGTAACAACAATAAATAATCTCAATGTTGCGTCGAAGCTATTTTCTTTTTTTTCATAGTAGCATCATTCCATCGAATTTTGGAGTATCTAGTCACGTTCCGGTGGTTCAAACTACACCAGATGATTGTTATAAGCTGTCTAGATGTTAATTTAAGATATCAAAAGATTTCCAGTTGGTTATATATTTAACAACAATAAATAATCTCAATGCGGCTTCGAAAATATTTTTTCTTATTTCATAGTAGCATTATTTTATCAGATTTGGATGTGTCTAGTTACCTTCCGGCAGTTTAAACTACACCAGATGGTTTATGTTAACTATTTAGATTGTAATTTAGGATTCCTAAACGTTTCCAGTTGGTTAAATTTGTAACAACAATAAATATTTTCAATGCGGTTTTGAAACTATTTTTTTTATAACGTAGTAGCATTATTTTATCGGATTTGTGAGTATCTAGTCAACTTCCGGTGGTTCAAACTACACCAGATGGCTACTATAATCTGATCATATGTTAATTAAAAATTTCAACAGATTTACTGATGGTTATATTCGTAACAACAGTAAATAATCTTGACTCGACTTTGAAACTATTTTATTTTATTTCATAGTAGCATTATTTTACCTCCCTTGGTGTGTAATATACTATTTCGCCATACCCTGCCAGAAAGCACAACTTTCGTCCCGGCACCGAAAAACAAAAGTTGTATTTTCGGTCCGGGTATGGCGAAAAATAGTATACACACCACGGAAGGTAAAATGGCGAGCCCATACCACATATTTGCCACCCTCGCCTTCGGCTCGAGGTGGCAATTATATGTGCTATGGACTTGCCAGTACTTATCACACTTGGGTGTGTCTAGTTACCTTCCGGCAGTTTAAACTACACCAGATGATTATTATAAACTGTTCAGATGTTAATTTAATATTTTAAAAGTTTTTCATATGGTTATATTCGTAAAAACATCAAATAATCTCAACGTGGCTTTAACCTATTTTATTTCGATTACACTAGCATTATTTTATTATACACGGGTCTATATGGTTGCCTTCCGGCGGTGCAAACTACACATAATTGTTCTTATTAATTAATTAAACATTAATTCAGGATTTTTAAACTTTTCTAGGTGGTTATATTTGTAACAACAATAAATATTCTCAATGCGGCTTTGAAAATATTTTTTTATCTTTCATAATAGCATTATTTTATCAGACTTGGGTGTGTCTAGTTACCTTTCGGCAGTTGAAACTACACCAGATAGTTTTTATTAACTATTTAGATTGTAATTTAGGATTTCTTAACGATTTCAGTTGGTTATATTTGTAACAACAATGAATATTCTTAATGCGGCTTTGAAACTATTTGTTTTTCTGAAGTAGTAATATTATTTCATTGGATTTGGGAGTATCTAAACAACTTCCGGTAGTTCAAACTACAATAGATGATTATTATAAACTATTCAGATGTTAATTTAAGATTTCAAAAGATTTTCAGATGGTTATATTCATACAACAATAAATAATCTCAATGCGGCTTCGAAAATATTTTTTCTTATTTTATAATAGCATTATTTTATTAGACTTTAGTGTGTCTAGTTACCTTCCGGCAGTTCAAACTACACTAGATGGTTTTTATAAACTATTTAGATTGTAATTTAGGATTCCTAAACGTTTCCAGTTGGTTATATTTGTAACAACAGTAAATATTCTCAATGCGGCTTTGAAATTATTTTTTTTTAAAACCTAGTAGCATTATTTTATCGGATTTTGGAGTATCTAGTCAACTTCCGGTGGTTCAAACTACACTAGATGGTTACTATAATCTGTTCAGATGTTAATTAAAAATTTTAAAAGATTTCCAGGTGGTTATATTCGTGAAAACAATAAATATTCTCAATGCGGCTTTGAAACTATTTTTTTTCTATAAGGGGGCGTCCATCAATTACGTACGCATTTCGGGGGGAGGGGGGGGGTCACAATTTTGTGATGGTCCCGTGACGAAGGAGGGGGGGGGGCATTATGCTTCAAAGTGACGTACAAAACACTAAAAAATAATTATTTGAAAATCCCAAATATTCACGCAAGATTGTAAATAGCATATTTAATATTTAATCTGCAAAACCTGAAGTATTTACGTAGAGTTGACCTTTTTTCATAATATACTTTAATTTAATTGACCTGCAGCTTCTGTAATCAGTATGTTTGAAGGTAAGTTAATTTACGTTCAGTCACAAATATAAATCATTATTTTATTTTCAATCTCACTTCAAAAAGTACATGAAAAAACTATTGGAATTAAAAATTTTATTTATCGTATTAAGAAATTAATTTTTTATATTCAAAATGCATACGTGGATATTTCATATTTTATTAATTGATTAATTCATTGGAACTGATATTTTATTTTCATTTTAAAAACATTTCATTATTATAATTTAATTATAGTGAATTTCGAAAACAATTGATTTATTTGCGTATGAAAATTGTGTGGTTTGTAGAGATCTTAATTTTTTTAAATAAGGCATGCTTAAGTTTTATAGATGTTTAAAAATAAAAATAAAAATAAATTAAACTATTTAAGAATTCAAACATTTATTTTATTTTTCTTCTTTGCCTGTATTGTATTGTAAAACAATCGAGTCATGTTATGAATTAATTAGAGTTTTCAATAGTTCAAATATTATCTTATATTATAAAAATTATTCATAAACGGAAAAAAAATTATTCTGTAATATTAATCATTTTTACTCCTAATTCAAATATATGAATTTTCCAAGCTCGCATCGCGTAGTATTTGAATTAGATTAAGAATACTGTATAAAAATATTATTTTTTTTTTTAATTATAATTAGTATACAACATGTTAATACTTTGAAATTTTAATAAAGTGTTGTTTGAATTTTTACTTTTTGTGAATTTTTAATATACGTCACTTTAGGTGTGGGGGGTTAACTGCAGTGTGACGGGACCGTGATGATGGGGAAGGGTGGGGTTGAAATGGACCAAAATTTCCGTGACGTATTTGATGGACGCCCCCTAACGTAGTAGCATTATTTTATCGGATTTGGGAGTATCTAGTCAACTTCCGGTGGTTCAAACTACACCAGATGGTTACTATGATCTGTTAAGATGTTAATTAAAAATTTCAAAAGATTTCCAGACGGTTATATTCGTAACAACAATAAATAATCTCAATGTCACTTCGAAGCTATTTTCTTTTATTTCATAGTAGCATCATTTCATCGAATTTTGGAGTATCTAGTCACGTTCCGGTGGTTCAAACTACACCAGATGATTATTATAAACTGTCTAGATGTTAATTTAAGATATCAAAAGATTTCCAGTTGGTTATATATTTAACAACAATAAATAATCTCAATGCGGCTTCGAAAATATTTTTTCTTATTTTATAGTACACTGAGAGAAAAACTTGTATACGTAATACCAACATACTGCGTAAACTATACGCAAGCGGTCTTTTGTAGATCGCATGCATTGCATTTGTTAGTGACTTACAAGTAAAATGTTAGCCACTTACACATAGTCAAAAGCATTCTGCCTGCAATAAACATTGGCTCGCGAACTTAATTTGCCGTCAGCATTTTGTTAATACTATATTCTATATTTAATAAATTGATTTTTAAAATTGCGATCAAACAAGTCCAATTTTTTAATTTAACAAATTTGTTAATTTATAACTTATTTTTCTATCAAAACGCAAATATAAACGTAACCTGCTCACTAATAACTGTTGCTAAGCAAAATACCTTCAATCGTTTGTAAACAGCAAACATTTCACTTGTTTGTAACTTACAAGTACGATTGTGCGCGGTCTTTAAAAGGCTAATTGTATATAGTTTACGCGCACGTTGACTTACGACATACAAGTTCTTCTCTCAGTGTAGCATCATTTTATCAGATTTGGATGTGTCTAGTTACCTTCCGGCAGTTTAAACTACACCAGATGGTTTATGTTAACTATTTAGATTGTAATTTAGGATTCCTAAACGTTTCGAGTTAGTTAAATTTGTAACAACAATAAATATTTTCAATGCGGTTTTGAAACTATTTTTTTTATAACGTAGTAGCATTATTTTATCGGATTTGTGAGTATCTAGTCAACTTCCGGTGGTTCAAACTACACTAGATGGCTACTATAATTGAGATGTTAATTAAAAATTTTAACAGATTTACAGATGGTTATATTCGTAACAACAATAAATAATCTTGACGCGACTTTGAAACTATTTTATTTTATTTCATAGTAGCATTATTTTATCACACTTGGGTGTGTCTAGTTACCTTCCGGCAGTTTAAACTACACCAGATGATTATTATAAACTATTCAGATGTTAATTTAATATTTTAAAAGTTTTTCAGATGGTTATATTCGTAAAAACATCAAATAATCTCAACGTGGCTTTAACCTATTTTATTTCGATTACACTAGCATTATTTTATTATACACGGGTCTATATGGTTGCCTTCCGGCGGTGCAAACTACACATGATTGTTTTTATTAATTAATTAAACATTAATTCAGGATTTTTAAACTTTTCTAGGTGGTTATATTAGTAAGAACATTAAATATTCGCATTACGGTTTTTAATTTATTTCGTATTCGATCAAAGTAGCATTTTTTGATCATACGTCTGTCTATATAGTTGGCTTCCGGTGATTGATACTACACCAGATTTTTTTTTTTATTTCAATTCAATTGTTAATAAAGGATTTACAGCCATCAGCAGTTGGTTATATTAATAAAAATAAGAATAATATGGATTCCCGCATTTGACTAATTTTTTGGTATATAACAACATTATTTAATCAAAGTCGGGCCGGTTTTATATTTTTCCGGTAATAGAAAAAGGCCCAAATTATTATTAATCATAAATTGAATGTTAATATAGTGAATTTAGTGATTTCCGGTTGGTTATTTTCATCAATAATAAAATTTTTTAACTTTTGTGTATTTAGCATATTTTTTTATATATACACAAAAGTATGTTATTAATCTTAGGTCAGTATATCTACCTTCCGGTAATCCGAAGGGGTTCAAATTTTTTTTACAATCATTTTCTGAGTCAACAAGATTATTTAAGTCATTTCAAAGTGGTTTAAATAAAAAAAAAATTTATTTCAATAGTGTCGGATCTGGACGTCGGAAACTTCAGGCTCATATGATCATATCTTCACAACTTTTAATCTTTTGGTGATATGTCATTTTACAGCTGTCACTGGGTAGCGAATGATGCACACTATTCAAACTAGGTTCACACCTTTTGTACAATCTTGTTCCTCTATTTTTTATGTATATAGTGAATGTGCCACCAATGCTCCAGTAGATATTTCTATAAAACGTAAATTTTTACATGGATAAAAGTTCGGAAATTTTATCCATGTAAAAATTTTCGTTTTATAGAAATATCTACTGGAGCATTGGTGGCACATTCACCATATACATAAAAAATAGAGGAACAAGATTGTACAAAAGATGTAAACCTAGTTTGAATAGTGTGCATTATTCGCTACCCAGTAACAGCAGTAAAATGACTTTTCAAAAACATTATAAAAAAATTAAAAGTTGTGGAGATATACTCATATATACGCGCTCTGTCTTATTTTTCTGTTCTCGAGTGCATACGCTTATACTTTTCTCTTTACCGGTCATAAGCATCAACTCTCTCTCTCTCTCTCTCAATCTTTCTTTCATGTATATTGTAGCCTATTCTTTTAAATTCATCGGTTACAAACATTTGCTCTCTCTTTCTCTCATTCTCTTTCTTTTATGTGTATTTTTATATTTTTTTTAAAGATTAATACATAAAATATATTGTCCTCTATATGTTAACCTTTTTATATGGTGATGTCGAGAAAGCCTAGCCCGGTTCCCGTTTAACACATTACATCAGGCTAGACTGTCTGACCCACGATACCGAAAACTTTGACTACCGATTGATGGTCAGCCACTTTTGTGACCAACAATCAACGTATACCCTACGAGGTCGGGTTTTTGAAGAGTCGCGATATAAATGACACATATACTAATTTTCTTTCTAAAAACAGTTAGAGGTACCTGGCCAGGATTCGAACCCATGCCCTCCGCGTTGAACGCAAGAGCTCTATCTGTTACACCACCGCGCTTTCTTTATATGTATTATAGTCTATCCTGTTTTATTCATCGGTTACAAACATCGACTCATCCATAATCTCTCATATGTATCGATGATAAATATGAGAGCGTAATATGACCACATAATGATGCGATTGATTGTGTAATTTAATTTTTCATTTTTTAGAATTATTTTTATGAATTATAATCTATAGTGTATTATGATTAAAGTATAATAAGAGTGTATTATAATGATATCTTGATGGTTTATTTAATGAATTATTATCAGTGGAAGAGTAGCAGACAAAGAGGAAAAATATTCATTTAATAAGTCTAAGTTGTACGTGTTTTTAGGTCGGTATGAGAAAAAATCGTATATGCCACTTCGCATAAAAATGCGACACTGTAGGCCGGCATGGATTTAGTTCTCGAGGCGAAGCCGAAAGAGAATGCCGTACTTTTACCCCACGTAGCATAATATACTATTCTTAATGTAGTTCTTTGATTACTTCATTTGATTTCTGATTCAATGCTTTCACTAACTCTTTTCTTACTTCCTTACTTCGTATCTGTCTCTATCTTAGATTGCTTATCATTTTTACCCTATTTTTATCCAACCCTGACTCTTTCTTCCTATTTCCTAATCACTCTCTCACACACTGATAGACCTTTAAGGGCAATACATTCTTTGAACAAGCAAAATGCGTTATTATACCTAAGAAGAAATCATTGATAGTCCAGAGCGCTCTCGTTTCAGACAAGCGCCCTGCGATCTCGTATCTACGAGCCCCTTCCTCTTGTGCTTAAGAGCGTATAGCTCTTAGAGCCCCAAAACACAGAAACAGTTCTTGAAAATTTAGATAACGGCTTTCTTACACTGTAAGAAAAACGCCATCTAACGTAAGACGGCGGCGCTCCCGCTTAAGAGCTATACGCTCTTACAGCGAGAGAGGCGCATTCTTAGGTTTCAGAAAGCGGTGTACCCAGTCGTAAGACCGATGCGCATACGTTAAAGAGAAAATCGCGCTTAAAGGTCTATCAGTGCACATACTAATTGTTCTAAAATAGAAATCGTTTTTTACATTGAAATCACATTTAAAGAAATAAAATCGAATTACTCTAACTCAATGATCTCTATGAGAAAGCATTGCGCCAAAGCATTTGGCAGCGTTTTTTTTTGCTAAAATTATTTATTTATGTGAATGAATAAATTCTTTGATTACAAAAGGACATATATTGGACCTGCTGTCAACCCTTACATACATCCTTTTTCCCTGAACCCTTCAATTAGGTCCTTGCATGAAAAAATGCATTATATCCGTCAGGTAGAATACGAAAAAATAAAAGACCCGTATTTTTTTGTTTTTTAAAATATGATGAATTGCAAAAGTTATAGCCAGTAGAAATTAATACAATTTTGATAGATATAGATATAGCGCCAATGTATATGACGTCACGATTGCTAAAACAATCGTGACGTCACACAATTTCAACTGCCTCTATCTCTTTGAGTTTTCATTTTGATGATACAAGAAAAAATACGTGTCTTTTATTTTATCTTTTTCTACATAACGGATATAATGGATTCAAAAAAAATTTTTTATGCAAAGACCCAATTGCAAAAAGAAAAGCTTTGGAAAATTAATGAGTAGTGAGAAACAAATGTTATAAGTATTTAAAGTATTGCTTCAACCCAAATAATCATTCCATTATAATCCAAAAAACAAATACAAAAAAGAAAAAATTTGGTTATCTTGATTTAATTTTGAGATAAGTTCATCTTTTAATATTAATTATAATTAATTTAAATGTATAAAACAAATATAAAAAACAAATTTCTTCTTTTTTTTTGTGTTACCATTCGAGTACCTGGGCAACCCCGCCTACAAAATTCTGCGAATAAGCCTTTTTTTCAACTGAAAACAAGATAACACCTTTCTTCAATGGACAAAGAGATAATAGCTTCTTCCCCGCAACAATCGATACGTGTTTGGATATGTGCATGAGCGTGTGTGCGTGCGTACGTGCGTATGTGTGCGTGTCTGTATCTGCATATGTGTGTATGATCATTTCATATCGGATTTCTTACGCTATGCACTGCCTGTCTAACCTTACACAAAAGGCATAAGTTCAAAAATAATTGTTATGTACATTAAATGCAAGTAATATTTGATTATTTTAAAGGTACTTATTGATGCTTAACAGACTTATATTGAGTTATTGACTAGGTGGGTTACAATGAGATTAGCTTAAGTCACATTGACCAAAAAAATTTTGTTGGCAGTATATCTAAACCTTTTTTGTGCATTAGAAAGAGAAATTTTTTGAAAGATTTTGCTTTCTCTGCTCTTCTTTCTTAATATTGAAAGCATAGAAAGTAAATTTTACAAAATTAATTTTTTTAATGCTTATAATATCTTATACACTGCCAACTAAATTTTTTTGTCAATGTCATTTATGCCACTCTTATTCTAAGCCACACAAATTATAACTAAGTCATTAGATTTTTTTAATTGTATCAAGTTTGCAGCTTCATTCATAATTTAGTTTTCTGATTGTGAATTATTAATATTCATAAAATGTTTAACTATTATTTATTATATAGATTGTAAATAATAATGGAACCCTGGAAGCAGTGGTATGCTTGCGTGAGGTATTATGATAGCACAAATCAAAATCATTTTGTACCTGTAACGTACATCAAACATTCAAAAAATGACCGAGAATGTATTAAACCACAACAACTCGAAGATTTCGACCCGAAACACAGATATTATGTAAAATACTGTTTATGTGATTCGTCAAACTGCAATGATTCAGCAGAGGAGAGCTGTTTTTTTTTTTAGTGCCTTTGTTATCACTATAGCTGGTGAGTTGTGTCAATGGATCACTTTAAAAATATTAGAAGCCTTTTTATTTTCTTGAATCTTATTTTTAGAATCTAAAGAGTTAGCAGAATATGCTATAGAGGGAAAACCTAAAAGAATCAAAATACCAAAATTATTAGATTCATCCAGTACAACAGATTCAGAAATACAAGATCGAGAACGCAAACAGCGACGAGTAAGTTCATTTTTGTGTTCCAGTAATTGCACACAGACTCAAGGACGCAAGCACACGCGCACACAAGCATATACATATAGGCACATACATACACATATGTACAAACACATACACATTAAAACATCCATATAGACATAAACATACATACTCACATTTACATACATTCAAACCAAGCACAAGCATACACATTCACATACACACAATTATGTTAGTTATATATGTCCTTTGCCTGTATTCAGGTGGAATATCAATCGAGAACAATGTTTGTCGCTTGCGCTGAAGTTGCTTCAGCTCAAGCGGCAAACATTGTTCACGATTCAGATTTCACCTGAATAAACGGCCAAAGAACATAGATGATTTTATGTCCAAAGTAGGCCGTATGAAGAACTATAAGTTGATATTTGAAAATATTTATCTGTTTTCAATACTTTTCAAATTTAATTTTAGTTCTATTGATTTTTTCTTTTGTTTCTTAGATTGACATTTTTTAATGAGTATAGCTGCCGCCGAAGTGAGAGTCATTTTTTTTCACTGACCTACGATCAATAATTGCTTTTTGACATATTGAACGAAACATAATAAGATCGGTGATGACATATTCATTTCTTCTGAGACATATTAATACTCAATATGTCTCAGGAGGACATGTAAATCTTGTATTTTGTCGAGCAGCACACGAGAGACATATGCGATGCCAATACAAATTAAGAACGCTCTTTAGATATTGATGCGAATACGGCCGACGAGGACATAAACTTGCATATACACGATCATGTACGCACTCATACACGTACAAACATCTTTAAACGCGTACATATAGATATAAACCGTCACACGTATACGTACACAAGCAAATACATTCACACCTGCAGAAATAAATTACGACGCGTATACATAGATTCATACTCACAATGACATATACTCACGCATACTTAAACTGTTTATTATTGCTTTTTCAGAAAAAACTTACGTCCATCAAGGAAAAAGTGAGAGTAGAGAATTATCAAAGAACGGTTGAAAAATATAAACAGCAAAAGTTTCTCAAATCGAAAATGCCACTTTCTTTGGAAGATGAAGACGATGTTGAGGTTAATAATGAGAACCTTGCTAATAATTTCAAGACACCAGCACCAATCATTCCAAAAAATAGTCCTTTACCACAACTACAGAAAAGTTACAAAAAGTCGTCAGTGCTTATACCTCCAATCAACCCTGATCCATACTTACAAAATCATTTCCAGAGCAAGTCCTTAGAACGTTCATCTTCTCCATCTTTGAATGCTAACACTAAATCCACTGTTGCCAATCAGCTTCCTTCTATGTCTTTACCACAGGGACCACTTTTTTCTAAGTCAAAATATCCACGTTGCTCACGTTCAAAGTCATGCTCTAAATCACCGTTACCCTCTCATTCAAAATTGGGGACACGTTCTCGATCTAGATCTCGGTCTCGTTCTCACGTTAAATCACGATCACGCTCTTGCTCCCCTTCACTATCACGTTCTGGATCAGGATCTCGATCACGTTCTGGATCAAGATCTCGATCACGTTCTGGATCACGTTCTGAATCTCGCTCTCGATCACGTTCTGGATCACGTTCTGGATCACGCTGTCGCTCGTGCTCGGGATCTCGATCACGGTCTCGATCACGATCAGTGTCTCAACCACGATCACGGTCTCGATCACGATCAGTGTCTCAACCACGATCACGGTCTCGATCACGATCAGTGTCTCAACCACGATCACGGTCTCGATCACGATCAGTGTCTCAACCACGATCACGGTCTCGATCACGATCAGTGTCTCAACCACGATCACGGTCTCGATCACGATCAGTGTCTCAACCACGATCAGTGTCTCAACCACGATCAGTGTCTCAACCACGATCAGTATCTCAACCACGATCAGTGTCTCAACCACGATCAGTGTCTCAACCACGATCAGTGTCTCAACCACGATCAGTGTCTCAACCACGATCAGTGTCTCAACCACGATCAGTGTCTCAACCACGATCAGTGTCTCAACCACGATCAGTGCCTTCACCACGCTTTCCTTCTGGGTCTCGTTCAGGATCTCGTCTACGGTCGCTCTCGGTGTCTCCACCACGCTCTCCTTCAAGATCTCGCCACTTACAATCAGAATCTCCCCGAAACGATTCTAATGATGATGGCAGCACAACATACTCTGAATGTAAATATCACATAACTTAAAAATATATACGTATATGAATGATTCCACGAAACTTTTAATGTGAAGGGAACTTAACATAATAACTATAAATTTAATTTTATTAATAAACAAAAATTATCAAATAAAATTGATCAATTAATTATTTTTTTTTTTTTAATATATAATAATTAAAACATTAAAAATAAAAAATATTGGTCATAGAAAGGTGTTATTAAAAAAATGAGTGATATTTTTTCAACTACTCAAATTCTGAAAATCAAATTCTTTTTCATTAGTACCTTGTTTTAAAGTTGTTTTTATATTTTTATTTTTCCATTGGTCAAATATTGAAAGTTTCGCTGAATCAGTCATATATTCACAGAATTATACGATTTAATCAAAAATTATTATTTTATAGTATCTGATGAAGAAGACGTTAATTTTAAGTTGATCCAAAAATATAAACCAAGACTGTATAAGATATATGCTAAAAGAAACCTCCTTATACCTCCAGGTATGTAACATCGTTATTAAAATGAAAATTCTTTTTTATCCTTTTTATTTATGTAAATATAACAGTAACTTTTAAATATATAAAATGATAACGAATCTCCAACCTTTTTTCATAAAAAATGTAATTTCGAAAAGACTAGTTACTGAAGTAATAAATGAAAAGATGCTTTTTTTTCGTATAATACGCATAATTTTTTTGGATAATGATAAAGTGATACAATATCTTGGCTTTCAAAGAAGGTTAAAATAACCTATAAAATTGGAAGATATAAGCGGAGAATAAAATTTTTTTCCGTACTGTAACCTTAAAATCACAATTTATCTCTTTTTGTTTTCTCATGCAAGAAAATAACATTATTTATCTCTAGTGCAAAGGCTGTTTTAGGAAACTCGTTACAGCCCTTGCCCGTAAATCTAGCCTTTCCACCCCTGATAAATGATGTACTATTTGTGTGGGTGAGAATGAAAGTGGTATAAGTCACATTTTAAAAAAAATTTAGTTAGTGGTATATTTCATTTCTTTAACATTAAAACAACTTATTTTTCTAAATAGAGTGGCTTTTTTGTTTATTTTTCTTTAATATTATGAAACATGAGACTTTTTGAATTAAAAAATAAGCGGACACCGGGCGCGAACCCCGTTCCTCGAGATCTCCAGGCACGAGCTCTATTCACCGAGCCAATGCCGCACTGCTATATACAAGTTAAAATCCTACTTATAAGGCTCTTCGCCGGTATAGTAGGTATCTATATACAAATATAACATGTGGATGGAAAATCCACCATGTTACAATTATAAGCACTGTAAAAATGGCACTCAATAGAAATGTATATTAATTTAAAATTTTAATATCGAAAATCTTGAAATTAGAAGTATGTGACTTATGCCACTCTTATTCTAACCCACACATTTGCATTTCCCATCCCTCTACCCCAAATCTGAAATTTGTACTTCTACATAAAATTATTAAGATCTTAAACACATATCTGCAAATATCAAAAAACATTTAAGGGAGTACTATCGGTAGGGGAATAAACATAGAGTTTTAGATGAAACTTGGCATAAAGGTTGATATGGGTGTAAATAAGCCTTGGTTAAAATTTGAAAACGATTGCCTACCTAATAGAGATATTGGTATTTTTAGTTCCATCACTGTTGACATGTAGTATGATGGAAAATCAGGTTATTATCGTTTTCATTTCAAAAATTCTGCTTTATTAACATACAGATTTTAACGGAGATTTTATTATAAATAGAAAATCATTCGATAAACGTAAAATTCTTTTGAAACTTATCGGTTACTACTTTGGAGGATCGGAATTAATTAATATTCAAGTAAAGAAGGCGATTATTGCAAGAGAACATCTATCAAATACGAAATTTGACAACACCGCAATATCGTAAATACAGACGATCATATTATATATACAATACTTTATTTCAAATATTAAATTACTTATTCATCATACATTTATTTAAATTATATAATTACACGTTTATTTCTACATAATTAAAATTGGAACAAATTCTCAAGTGGCTAACTTCATGTCGATAGTACTCCCTTAATATTTCTAAAACTATTTGCAACAACCCCAAATTAATAAACTCTTCGTGACTAGCACCTATTATCATATGATCAATATTATTAACTATAAATTTATGTTTATAGTTGACCAAGAGAGGGATGAAAGGTACCGGATTGTCAACAACAAAGTAAGAACTCACAAAGCTTACACATAAATTTTAAATAATTCATAACACATTGTATCCTAAATCCTCTTCAAGATCATGATTATCTTTGAATAGATTATTTTTCAATTAAAATATCACTAACCTCGAGAGTATAACAACTGCGGATAACGGATTTAACTTAAACTTTGGGATAAGTTTTCAGATGCTAAAATGTGGAAAATGCTAAAATTATAGTCACAAACGCTCAATATTTCTCTAGTTACAGACAATTAAAGAAAATCACTAAAAAGTCACTACATTTTTAAACGTATATAGATCTTTAGCATTGATAGTTAAAAGCCTATAACTTTTTTTCAATGGAAGCTGGGCTAAAATTCTTTCGGAATAGTAGCTATAGTATATTAAAATAATATTTTTCTTCACAGTTATAGCGTAATTTCAGCCTTTGTTATTAATTAATGTTTTAAAAAGAAAATTTAGGTACAATCTTTATTAAGCTATAACTTTGAGAAAAAATATTTTGATATACTATGACTACTATTGAATAGCTTTCATTGAAAAAAAGTTTCAAGCTTCTAGATAAATGCTACAGAACTATATCCGTTTAAAAATCTTGTAACTTTTTTAGTAATTTTCTTTAATGGCCTGTAAATAGAGAAATATTGAGCGTTTGTGACTATAACTTTAGCTTTTTCCATATTTTGGAATCTGAAAACTTATCCCAAAGTTTAAACAATATCCGTGACCCGGAGCTGTGATACTCTCCTAGTAAGTGAAATTTAATATTAATGATATCGATGGAATTGAAGTATAATTAACTGTTGAAAGTGTAGATTTAATGCGGTAGATTAATAACACTTGTGCTGAAATAGCATATGATAACCTTGACTTATGTAGCCACGATGTATACTGCCCTCCAATGCAAAAATCGCAAGCACTAAAAATTGTTATTGCACAACAACAAATAAACTCAGCTCAAAAATTCTAACGGCATTCAGAAGAGTAGGTAAAAACCTTCCAAAAATGCTACTATGGACTTAAAGAAATTATTAACTTTTTTGAGTTAAAAATTGAAATTGAAAAAAAAAATAGTCTCTCTTTAACTTGCTACAGATTTCTATTCAGTAAATGAAGTTAAAATATCGAGATTTAAAAGGATATTTATTCAACTTAAAAATGAGGGATTAAACATTTGTTTTCTATATATTTGTATCGAAAAAAGAAAACACGTTGAAAAACGTTTTTCTTAATCTCCTATCCGAAATTACGGGGTTCCTGGCGGGATTTAGCTCCGGGAACAAGTTTTTGCGGCTTATTTAATGAAATATGAAAAAACGTCGCAGTGAAAATATATGTGTTTTTAGTCTTAAATACATCTGCAATTAGAAATGGAATTTCAAAGAAAAACATTCTTTTAACCATTCAACATGATCAAAAATTCTAAAAAATGTTAAATTTTTGAACAGTCTGAACAGTTTAAATGATTTTCCTTAAAGTTCGCAGTTAAAAACATTTGTGTAATCTGTCAACTTTTTTCGTCTGTTACTTAATGTCTGTTAAATCAACAGACACAAGTATGTCAATTTAAAATGTGTATTACATTTTTCACGGACAATTTGTCTGTTAAAGTAACGGACATTTTTGTCTGTAAACAGTTTTTAACAGACGTATCTGTAAATATTTCTAACAGTGTTCTACTTCAAACCTCAGATCTATCATCTATCAATGAAAAAGCATCTTTTTTCTCTCAGAATTTTTTTTATCTTTCTTAATTTTTAAATATTGGCATTGGAAAAAAACATGTTTTTCAACAAAATTGACAGTAATTTTGTTAAAATATGACGAAAACAATGCTTCACCCCTTATATTAAAAATCAATAAATATCCTCTCAGATCTCGTTTGTTTTTTCGAACTACAATTACTGTATCTAAATCTGTTGCTAATTAAAGAAAGATTAACTTATTTATTTTTTTTTTAATTCTTGCAACCAATGAAAATGCAAATTTTTAAAAGTCTACAATAGCGTATTTGAAAGATTTTTGTCTGTTTTTTCGAATGCCGTGAGAATTTTTAAGTAACGATTTTTTGCTACTGTGCGATAAAACTTTTTATCTCTTGCAATTTTTGCGTTGGGTGCACAAAAGTATGTTGCAGTGTAAATTATGATCCTCATTTCGCTTGATCACTAACTTCACATTGTGTAATATAGGCCACTTTTCCATTTACTTATATGAAACAATTTATGTTGCAGGTTTATTTAGGTCAAAATATAGAAGTGGGAAAAAAAACATGGACACTAATTCATAGAAAAGGGCGAAGTAAATTTTTAAGAGAGCTGGCTTTTATAATTTGGCAAAGCAAGTTAGCTAATTCCTGCCTTGATATTAAGAAAGTAAAAACTAACATCCCTGGGCGAAGCCCAATTTCGTTATGTTGTCCAAATAAGTTGGAACTATTTATGGGTAAAAAACTTTAATTTTCGAAACATTATCGACGATGTAAGAATATATTAACATACATGGTATTTTAAGCAGGTCTATATCTTGATTATTTGAAAAGTAATCCTAATTACAGAAATCTAGGAAAAAGAAAAATAAGATTGCTCCTCAGGATGTCGACAGAAGCTTTATCTTACAATATTCGAGATTATCGCAAAAAAGTGATAGAAAAGGCCAGACGTCGTATTGTTCAATAAATATTTTATTTATCAATTTGCTTATATTGTTTATTTATTAAACCCTTATTAAAAGAGAATTAGTAAACATGCATGTGTAAATAAAAATTCTAAGAATGTTATTTTTTACTACAATTACAATGAAATAACACAATATGTATGAATAATTAGCTTTATCTACTTGTTGCTGATATTCACTTGGTTTAATTTTCAACATACTAAAAAGTTTGTCCGATATAAGTCATTAGTATTATTGGTTTGGTCATATGTTTTATTTAATTAATAAATCTAAGAGAAAAAGTTAAAATTGTTTGTTGTAAATACATTTATAATTTGTTGTTCTTATAACTTTATTTTGATTAATAATTGTAAAAAGAAATGTAAAAATTTCCAGCCTTGAGTTAATGAAATTTAAATTCTTCCTTCTTTATTTAAAATAAATTATCAATTCTAAAGTTTGAAAATATTGCTATATTATAATGATTTGATACTATTTTAAAATCGGATATTAAATAAATTGCTAACATTATGTCCAATTATTATACGGAATATATTTAATATTTATATAAATATATACATTATATGATGAAATAAATCAAAGGGAACCATTAAAAATTAAATTGAATAAGTAAGTACATCTTAAATATTGAACTTTTAATAATTTTATTACATTTGAACATTACTATACTGAGCACGTCGGAAATGATTTACAACGCTATTACAATAGAACCCCGATTATTCAATGCTACCAAACTCAGTAACAAAATAGAGGTGGAAAAAAGGAGGTATTTTGCTCGTTATAGCGGAGTATAAGTGCTTGTTATAGCGAAACTAGTTATAGTAAGGTTCAAATGTATTTGAAAATAAATAAGATATTGTATGAATAGAAATTAAATTTAAATATTATTTTTATGTGATGATTCAATTATAAGTTAACAGTTTTGCGAATTAATATTTTTATATACAAGTGTTTGATGTTGATATTATTTCACATACTGCAAATAAATAATCTTATTACTCATAAATACTTCAAAATATTGCAACTAAAAATAGCTTACATTTGAAACCTTATATTTGTGGTAGAAATTTATGATTTTTCAATTAAGTTTAGATTAAATTATGTTTATAACTACGAAAATAAAACCAGAAAAATGAAATTTTCTTAAATTTCAGGCCAAAATTTGTCGTGGTTGGACTATTTTTGTAAGAAGAAAATTTAAAGAGATGTAAAATAGACACTACATCTCAATTTATAAATATTGACTGTTTTCATTTTATTGCAATATTTTCTGTGAAGAAATGCATAAGCTAGTACAATGTACCTTAAAGATTATTCAGTTAAATTTGAAATAAATACATTCATTAGTTATTGAGCATTTTGGGTTCAAATATTATAAATTAAAATTTTTAAATTAACTCAATAATCATCATGGTTCATGCTAAAAGCTAATCCATTTCTTTTCTGGAAATTCAGAAATGAAATTAAAAAAAAAGATAATATTTATGAGTACAGGTGTAGTGTCCACTTTACATCTCCGTACATTGGAAATATGCGAATTTTCTCAATGTTTTGATAATTTTCTAAATGAGATAAAATAAAAAAATTATACATTTCAAAACTTTTTTTCGAGTTCGGGACTGAATTTTTCAGGCTATTTAGGACTGTTACTTTTTATGAAAAAAAGTTACTTTAGTCACTTTTAGGAAAAATGAAGTTAAGAAAATTAAATTTTCTCTCATAAAAAATCCATTTTAAATGACGAGAAATGAGAAAATAACTATACACTTTAATACTTTTTTTCGAGGTCGGGACATAGAAATTTTTCAATGTTGGACTTAAATTTTTTTGGGCAATAAATTAAATTTGGGAAAATGATAATTTTATCAATAGTTAAATGATTATAAATGAGGTAAAATGAAAAAAAAAACATACATTTTAAGACTTGTTTCCCAGGTTGGGACTTAGAATTTTTCAGGCTATTTAGGACTTTGTAACTTTTTAGGAAAAAAAATTAAGTTAAGAAAATTAAATTTTTTCTCATGAAAAATCCATTTTAAATGACGAGAAATGAGAAAATAACTATACACTTTAATACTTTTTTTCGAGGTTGGGACATAGAAATTTTTCAATGTTGGACTTCATTTTTTTTTAGGAAAAAAATTAAATTTCAACTACAAATAATTTTATCAATGGTTAAATTATTATAAATAAAAAATATATAAAAAGAGCGTATAATAAACATAAATTTTAAGATATTTTTTCGATGTATGAACTGTATTTTTAAAGTTATTTGAGTAATGGATATTTTTAATGAAAAAAAAATATTAAATTTTTCTTTAGTTTAGATAAATTCTAAATGATGAAATATGAAAAAAAAATTATATTTTTCAATATTGCTTTCTGTGATAAAAACTTAGAATTTTTTTATTGGTTTGGGACTTGGTTTTTTTACGCACATAGTCACATGAGATTTTGGCATGAGAAATCAGGTGAGAAATCAGGTGAAAAATCAGGTGAAAAATCACCTGACATTTTTTAGTAGGGTAGCCATTAACCTAGAGGGTTTATAGCATAGATTGCCGGCCATTTTGGGAGTCCACCTTCATAGATTTTTGGGTTTTGTTGTTGCTCCTTCTATTGGACTAAGATAAGATAATGGCCGAGGTCGAGCGTAGCAACGAACAAAAACAGGTATAATTTGTATTAAATTAAATTTTTTTTTGTATTTAAAATTGTAATAAAAAGGAAAAAGTGATAGTGCGCGAAGTGAAAATACAAATTCTCTCTCTCTCGTGGTGAATTGATAGCAACGTATAGATTAATCGAATTTGTTGCTATTAATTAACAATTAAGAAATTAGAAAGAAATCAAAATTGTAATTTTGTTGTAATATTTAAAAATTCTTGCGGAGAAATCACGGCAGGCTATATAAATAGCCACGTGGTTCTCTAACCTAAAAGTAATTCGTGGCATCATTGTGAATTAGCGAAAATTTAAATTGTTGTATTAGTTAATTACTGAGGAGAAATTTGTTATTAAATTAAATAGTGAAAATTAACTGTGAAATTTTATTTCGCATTCCTAAACTGAAATATCTAAGCATAAGAAATAATTTGGTAATCTAGTGAGTAAAGTTTCTATAAAGCTGACTATTTTTTTTATTGAAGTATATTGAATTGAAAGACAACCTCAATTATTTATAATCTAAAAATAATAGTTTATAACTAATTATAGAAACTTTCTTTGTTTTCTTTTTTTAGTTTTCTTTTACTGAACTTTTGTCTTACTGAATCTATAAAATTACCTATTTCTTATTAACTTAGTATCAATTAAAGATTCATTTTAGTAGTAGAAATTCGAACTTTGTGAGAGATTAATAACCCTATTAAAAAAAATCAGGTGATAAATCACCTGATTTATCAGGTGATTTATCATGCCAAAACATCATGTAACGATTTTGTTGATCTTTACTCATTTTAAACCATGCTTAGTCAATTTAGAACAATTTTTTAAAATTTTGGAAAATTTTGAACTTAGAAATTTTTTTGTGATTTAGTCAAAATTTTTTCTAAGACCAAATTATCTAAAAAATTTTCTAAGTTCAAAAATTTCAAAAATTTTTCAAAAATTGTTCTAAATTGACTAAGCATGGTTTAAAACGTGTAAAAACCAACAAAATCGATACATGATATTTTGGCATGATAAATCACCTGATAAATCAGGTGACTTGTCACCTGATTTTTTTCACCAGGGAAGAGATAGCGGTTTGATAAATTCTTTATAAACAATTTTTTTTGATAACTTTTCTTTGATTTATAATAAATTTTCTTACAATTGTGAAGATAACAACTATTAAAAGCAAATAATTTTAAACATATTAAAAAAAAAAAAAAAATCAAAGGTCATAGTAATTTAGTTTCTGAAGATTTATATATATACGAAATATATTAAGTTGTTATAACCTCGCTTCTATAAAACGCCTGCTGAAGATTAAAGAGAGAAAGACTCCGAGGAAAGACGATACTAGCGCCACCAATTGGAGAATTGCGTAATCTGAGATACGCACTGCTGTTCGAGCCCCACCCTTACATAACCTAAAATATATGTTGAGCACGTGTTGCTCCATTACTCAATTTTGTTTTAATATTAAAGAGATTCTGATTATTATTATTGCTTAATAATTTAAATTAATAATTTTCTTTTCTGTAACTTAGTATATTTTAATTGATTTTCTATATTTTATTATTATTTTAACTTAATTTAGATAAATCGTCCATAACTTAACCGATATTCTTTTAATGAAATTAATTAAAGTCTATTTAGTGAACTTAATTCCCTATAATTAAATATTTGTTAACTTGTTTATTGAAGAGATCTTATAATTGATTAGAATATTAAAGGTAGAGTATTTAACTCCCTGGTTATATTATTATTATTAATTTTGTAGGCTGGTAAATCTCAGAATTTGGGAATTATAAGCCAATTATTATTTCATATTTAATTAGATATATTCATAATATCCCAAATAAAAACCACCCTTACAAAATTCAAATTTTTTTATTATGTTCATAAAAAAAACTTGCATTTATTTTAAATTCCAAATCACATTTGTTATCTTCTATAAAAATATATTTAATTAAATGATAATATTACCAAAGTTAAAATAACCCATCTTTTATTAATAACTGAAATAAATTTATGTTTGCTAATTTTAATCTAAATAATCTATTATCTACATTCTAACCAATACTCTTGAAGTATCTACTAAAAATTTACATTTTATTTGAATTATTTGAACACTTTGGCAGCATCGATAACTGTCACTGAAAATGGTAAAGTTTCAATCAATCGACAACAATTTGTTTTTAATGATAATAATTATAATCTATGTGTAAGTACTTTATCTTGAATAATATTCATATATAACATGTTTACTTTTTCTATAACCATTTATAGTACTTCACTTAATAACATTCTTCTAATATTCATTATTACTATTTTATTAAATGAAAAAAATATAGATGATTATCGACAAAATTGAACATTTTATACAAATATTAATCTAAATAAAGTACTTGCACATAGATTAGATTTATTATCATTAAAAGTTGATCCTAAATTGTTCATATATCCTTTAAAAACAGATTAATAAAGGAAAAATCAGTGAAGCATATTCCATGCATTTATGCACGTTAATGGAATAGGCACACATCATACAAAATTTTCTCTAGCTGCAATGATATATAAATTTTTACCAGATATTCAAATTGCAAAATTAGTGGTAACAGATGTAGCGGATTAAAAATTTATTTTAGTATAAATATAGTAAAATCAATAGCAATTGCTCAAAAAATGTATAATAACATGATGACCAAGGAAGTTATCTTTTGAGTAAACTTTGGCAATATTAATTTTATTATTTAACGTTAGTTAAAGTTGAAAGTATAATTTATTTTAACCTTATTTAAATTTAAATTTATAAATAATAAATATTAATACATAATACATTTATGATCTTACAAATTAAAATGAAAAATATAAAAATACAATATAAAAATTAAATATTCTTACTTTTTCACAATCAATCTCTTATTTCATTTCATTTTTATTTTTAAATTTATATTTTTGTTGATTTTAATAATAACAAATTTTTCCAAATGAACTGTACTCTATTTTCTTTCAGACCCCTTGCTTCATAGTGATAAAATACTATCTTTGTTCACTTAATTAATTTTATATCAATCTATCTTTGTGATAAAACATTGGGCAGTTTGATAAAACAAAACTTTTTAGATGAATTGGTCCAAATAGCAAATTGATCTAAACTTATTTTGATTTAATTCTTAAAAAAAAAGTACTCTAATTTCTATTTTCTAAGAACTCTAAGAAATTGTACTCTGTATCATCTTTCTCGTCTAAGAACTTTAAGAGATTGTACTCCACTTTATATTACAATTTCTAATGCTAAGCAGCTAAGCTAGCAATGCCGAAAGTGGCAGAGTTAGAGCGAGAAATTCAAAAATTTTTTATAAAAAAGTATTTAAAAAATAGTTTTTACAATTTGATAATTAATAAATAATTCTAAAAAACAAAGTCACTAAAACAAAATTAATTTTTTTATTATTTATATTTTTTTGAGTTTCAAAAAATTTTTGAAACTCAAAAAAATGTAAATAATGAAAAAAAATTAATTTTGCTATAGTAACTTTGTTTTTTAGAATTATTTATTAATTATCAAATTGTAAAAACTATTTTTTAATACTTTTTTTAAAAACATTTTTGAATTTCCCGCTCTAACTCTGCCACTTTCGGCATCGCTGAACTAAGCAATATGGCGACCACTATTGACCAATCACATTTTTTGATCAGCAATATGGCTGCGCTCTATAGCTCATCTCCCTTTTAATATAGGATTGTATTATTGCGTGTACTGTTTTATAATCTTAATTATTCTTGTATTATCTGCGGTTTATCTGTGATATCACATTTTATTGTGACTTACTTTTTCAGTATTATTAGGGTTAGTTATTCGACTGTGATATCAACTTTAAGTGCAATATTTATTTGTAATCTTATATTGTATTACACGCCTTTTGTATATTTAATACGAATAAATCATTATCTAATCTAATCTAATCCTTCCTCCTTATACCATAAGCCCAACCTACAAACTATCCTCCACCATTGGGAACACACATATTTAAACAAATTTCCAGAAGTTATTTATTTTTTAAAAATTTTGTTAATTTATTATTTAACAATTTTTACAATATTAATTTGTTTTAAATTTTTGCTTAAATATGTGCATTCGAATAATCATAATAATTAAACATTTTTCTATTAACTATTATTGTAACATGTCTTATAATAATACGAAATAGAACATTTTTTTTATAATGATTATTCTTCAGGAATATGAAAAGTTAGACAAAGTCATAGACGGAGGGGTAAACGGAGCGGTATATGGAGGGGTACATGGAGCCGCCGTTAGCTGAATGGAAATATCGTAGAAAATATTAATGGAGGGGTGAGGGAGGGGCATGCGGAGCAAAAATTACCAAAAAATAACGGAATTTAAATGTTATTTTACAAAGTGTTATATGAAGCGGTAGATGGAGGGGTGTGGGAATCAACATTCGAATTAGCATTAAAAATTTTCACGAAGGGACCTGGAGGGGAATGGAGTCCCATGGAGCGGCATGGAGTCACATGGAGCGGAGCGGAGTCACCTGGAGTCGCCGATTGCTTGAAAAATAATGTAAAAAAAACATGAAATTCAGCTGGTTTTAGGAGGGGATACTGGAGGGGAGTATGGAGCTGGAGGGAGGGTAGTGGAGCAACTTAGTACGGAATGGAGCAAGATGGAGGGTTATACAGCCGATGCTCCGACGAATTGACTATATAATATAGGTAGATATATACACTCCCGCTCACACGAAGTTGCCCACCATGATCAGTTGAGGTAAAATATAAAAAGATTTACTGTTCCGTTGGAAAGCATATAAAAAAATTTTTAAAAGATGGGTTTGAAAGGTTTTTTAGCGCTCTTTCAAATGCTGATGGTTTGATTTAAGAATATCTATTTTCCAACTATATTTATAGAGCTAAAAGAAAGAAAAAATTTCAAAAATTTTTTGCCCATGTTTAACACTGGGCCAATTCTAGCAAAATTATTTTACGTTAACGTTATACCTTTCAAATTAAAGGTTTTTTAGCCCTCTTTCAAACGCTGTTTGGTTTTTGATGCTATGACGAACCGTTAAGAAGTTATAACGATTTTTCTGAAAAAATTAGCTTTTTTTCAGCTCGTTATATCTCGTAAGCATTACACCGAATTAAAAAATGTCAAAAAAAAAAAATGTTCGTTTTTAGTTAAAGAATAAATATATAAAATTTTATAGCTTGCGATGGAAATTTTTTTTTTTACACTTATTCACCACATTTAGATTTTTATAAAAAATCGGCAAATATTCCAAATGTAAAAAAATAGTATATTTCGGTACTAGTGCGATAAAGTGATTTTTTACTCGTGTGGCGGTTTGCGCCCGAGCGAAGTGAGGGTGAAAAGGTCACACGAGTAAGAAATCACTTTCTCGCACGAGTATCGAACACTATTTTTTGACACGACGTGTGAGAAGCTCCATTTTCGCACGTGTCACTTTGTACAGCAAATACATAACATACGCAATCCTTATACGTTTGGCATGTCCTGAAGATATTCGCCCAAATACATACATTCATTATTGACAGATACATAACTCGTATTCTCTCTCTCTCTCTCTCTCTCTCTCTCTCTCTCTCTCTCTCTCTCTCTCTCTCTCTCTCTCTCTCACTCTCTGTTGCATGGGTTTATTGTTGACCTTTATTTCAAATTTAATACTTTACTTTCATCTTTATGTGATAAACTTAATTGTCTACTTAAAATAGTAATCTAATTATAAAATAATTTCTATTTGGCTTTATATCGAGTCATATAAAATAAATATCTAATATGCTTATGTTATAATCTGTTACATATTGTGTATATAATTTGTAATTACTTATGGGCCATACGGGGTTGAACCCCATAGCCTGAAATAAATGTATCAATCAATCAATCAATCTCTAATTAGCGATTGCAGAACTCGTATTCTCTCTCTCTCTTACTTCCGTCATTCTCAAACATTCGCTGAAAACTTAACTTTTGGCCATATTTTTCGTTATCAGATAAAACATTAGATCATTTTATGTATACTTGTAATCAAATAATCTGTAAATATCGAGACAATCATTTACTCAAAGTTTTAATGTTTGAACTGATACCGCCTAACAGCCAAGCCGTAGTTTCGAGCTCAGCCGCTACGCCTCGCTGCTCCTGCAAGAGGAACAGTGACCTCCAGAGCATATAAAGAGCTAAGGCTCAACGAAGAGTCAAGCTTTGTAGACTAAGCTCTCCCTCTCTTTTCGCCTAGTGAGCACGCTGGCTTAGAAAAAGAGAGACGGCAATAGTGCTAGCAATCTTATCCAGAGTCTTTACTCTGGCTAAGAATGCTCGTCCTCTCTCTTTTGCACCGAAGGCTACATGAAATGCGCACTATGATGTAGACTTTAATGCGAATTGAAGTGCAGCTGATTTTAGCGTAGTAAGCTCGCTTACCTAAATCAAATGCAATCAAGTTAAGCTGCAACTGCACTTCATCCCGCCGTACCGCCCCTCGCTGTACTGACCGCTTTGTAAATAGTAATTGGATTAGTTTAAATTTAAATTAATATTAATATTAAGAGTGCTTCACACCATACTATCACGGCATGTACCACCAAGCCGCTGTACCGATCGCGTCGACCTGTATATAGTTACAATTAGATTAATATAATTAAATATTAAGGGTGCTTCCCATCCACTACAGCCATAGTATGATTAAGGGACCCATTTCCGCCATATCATTTATCATAATTTACATTCCACTCTATCATACAATATATTTTATTACACCGTCAAGGCAAGACCTATCTAATTCCGTGTATTCAAAGCACATTAGAGGGTCGTCAACCTTCCACCATATGCCGTCATTCAAGACATGTAAAGGGGACAACTCATTCGTGAGTTATCTACCTTCCACCGTTTTCCGTTATCGCCGCACATCCGACCCGACCGTCCGCCGTACCAGATTTATTCATTTGATTTAAGAATAATTAACGTCATTTAAATTAACTTTATTTCCGTTTATTAAAAGGCTATTCAGTTTAAGTTTTGATATTAATTAAAATCTCGTCTATTTTCTCCGCTAATTAAATGTTTGCTTATTGATTTTCTTTTACCGACAAGTGGCACATATGAAGTTGTTACGGATAGAATAGAATTTCATATAGAAAATTATCATGAATTTAGTATGTAAAATAATATTAGTATATCTATTTATATTAAGATAAAAGTATAAGAAATGTTTTTTAAATGAATAAATAGAAAAGATTATAGTAGTGCGTATAAAATAGTACATTTCATAACGGGTACGAAAAGGCTTTATTTACGAAACGAGAAGTTTACGGCCGGAGCCGAAGGCGAGGCGAATTACGTAACGAGTTTCGTAAAAAAGCTTTTTCATACCAGTTGCGAACCGTATTTTTTGCCATGAGAGCCAAAAAAGAGCAACGACGTTGCGATTTTGGGGTTAGAATGGCAAAAAATTATTTTAAGTTTCAGTTACTCGAAGTTTCAATTTAAGTATTTTTCATATATGTTTTCGTTTTCAATTGTTTTTTTGTGACGTATATTTTTTAACTAAACATTATATTTTTTATTAAGACAAACATATACGTTAGTTTTACAGTAAAGCAGTTAAGTAGAAGTAACTTAAAATATTATTTAAAATCTCTTTAGCTTAGTTCTCAAGATATTCGAATATCACATTAGTCATTGGTAAAGACGTAGTTTTTTGAGATTGATTGTTTTGAGTTTTATAATCTCTATTTCGATAGTAGAATTGATATTTTATATTTTTAAATAAGATTTCTTTAATGAATAGACTTATGTAATTTTTCTTTATTATTATATTTATATATTATTAAAATTTCTCAGTATGAATTGTTGAATAAATAATCTTTTTATATCTAAAAGTGTATGTTTAAAATAAAGAACAACCGAATAATAAAGTATTTTCGTAAAATATGCGTAAATTTATAGAATGAATAATATAAAAAATTAATTATTAATTAATTGTTGTACTGCGATGCTTTGACTGTTGTATTAAATATAAGATGTTTATGTATAACATCTTATATTTATGTTTATGTTTATGTACTATAAAAAGAACATTTGAATAAATTCAATAGAAGGTAGTTGCACAAAACTAATAAGGTTATTTAAATAAATAAGTTAAGTATTTAAAATTAATTACAACATACAGAAAAATATACAAAAAAGAATTTGGTATAATAAAATTATTAAGAATATATTGAATTGAATAGTAAATAATAATAATATAATTAATAAAAATTTAAAAGAACGGAAAAAATTGTGCAATTGTATGTAGGAATCATTTTGGTGGCGATCTCTGTGCATGGCTATGCCATGGCCTGAAAGCAAATTTATTTTCTACGTGAAAAGATGAGATTTGTCCTGTCATTTGATTTTCACGTAGACTGTATGCACCAGAAAATTTTATAGTTTTTTCGGGACCACTAACTAGTTGGTCAAAATCGAAAAGGTTCTTGTGCACAAATGGCTCTACAAAAGCTCAGAACTAACGATAAGCAGCTGGGATGATGGGGGTCATTTTTTCTTTGACATGTATAAGGGCCCGTGGCCTATGCATTTGAGACTCTCTTAGATTCAGATTTGAAATACTACACTCTCTTTATATACTATTAGACATAGTCAGATATAAACTCACTCAAGTTAAATTCTTTCACTCACTCTTTGTATAGTGTCTTACAATTTTATATTATTTTAAATAGAATGTCCTATTGATTTAAAAAGACTATTCATTTAAACAGAATATAAAATTCTCTTTTTCTTTTACTAATAGAAGAACCCTTCATGTTAGAAAAAGAAAGCTATAACATTAGTATACCATAATTGTTAAGAATCAGCAGAAGAGTAGCTAATTAATTGACCTACTTTTATGACCGAAATAATTATAAAGTATGGTTTGATTATTTACGTTCACTTATAAATTCTTTATTCAGTTAATGAATGTAAAGATATATGGTTTATGTAGTTTAATTGTAAGTAATTTTAATTCAATATCATATGATAATCATATAATATGATACTAATTTTCTCAGCGCAGTTTTAATTTTAGAGCACTTTGAAAATTTTCAAAAAAATTTTTATTTTTCATTTGTTTTCTTTTTTGCGTTAACCATACTATAAATTTTCTCCAAAATTTTTATGCAATTAATTCGCTATTGTCTGAAAAAAATAAGCTTTTGAAAACTAATTTTCTTAGCGTGGTTACAATTTTAGAGAATTTTAAAGATTAAAAAAAAAATTTCGATTCTTCTTTTCTTATTTTTTTTTATTCTACGTAAAGCACTCGATAGATTTGTTCTAAAAATTGCAGGGAAATTATTTGCGACTGCCAAAAGAAGGGAAATTTTCAAAAATTGATTTTCATAGCGTAGTTTTAATTTTAGAGCATTTTTAAAATTTTGAAAAAGAAATTTTGAAAAGAAAATGTTATTTATTTAACCACTAAGATCTCGAAAATTACTCGATGGATTTGCTTCAAATTTTGTATACCATCTATGTTTTTGTATAACTAGACGGGAAGCTATTGAAAATTGGTATTCATAGAGTAGTTTTTATTATAGAGCCATAAACATGAACTGTATTTATATATAAATATCATTGCATTTTATAAAGATTAGAAATTTTGTTGTCATCATTCTTTTTATTACTACATTATATCATTTTTTCAATAGAACAAATTTTTTTGTATTATAACTTGATGATTTAAAATAAATTATAAATGTTGAAAAAGCAAACAGCTAGCATATGGACAAATCTTTAAAACTTTTAATTTTCTCGTGATGCTTTTGAAAAGTCCTTTCACGACTGCTAGTGGTTTGCCGCATGATGCACACTATCTAAACTGGGCTCACACCTTTCGGGCAATCCTGTGACTCTATTTCTGATAGATTTGGTAAGTGTGCCATCAACGGCACAGTAGATATTTCTATAAAACGTAAATTTTTACATACATAAAATTATGTAATTTTTCATACATAAAAATTTACGTTTTATAGAAATATCTACTGCACCGTTGGTGGCACACTGATTAAATCCATTAGGAATAGAGTCACAGGATTGCACAGAAGGTGTGAACTCAGTTTAGATATTGTGCATCATGCGGAAACTCAGTAACAGCTACAAAATGACTCGCCACTAGTACATAAAAAGTTTTGAAGATTTGCCCATATATGTTCGAAATTTATAAAGTACAATATGAGTAAATATTAATGTTAGACAATTTTTTAATATTAAAATCACATTTAAATAAATATAAAAAAATTAATGAAACTCAAAGAGCTCTATGAGAAAGCATTCAGCCAAAGCACTTGGCAGCGTTTTTTTGTTTTTAGCTTGTATTCTTTGTCCTGCTGCTACTACATTAAAGTTGCTTGCTGGAGTAAAACCATTTAGCGATTTGCTTAATTTATCTTCATAATTTATGCTTTTATTTAGTGATTCATCCCATACAATATTTATGCTCTTAGTTTCTAACAGGTTTTCATCTACCTGCGTTTCCACATGTCTGCAGTTCACATACAAATCCAGGTTCGTTGCAGAATGCCGGAACTTGTTCGGGTGTGTTCTAAAATTTATTTTTCTTTTGTACGGGTATGGGCTCACTTTGTACATTTTTTGTTCTTATTTATACTAATTTATCACTTATACTATACACAAAACTTATGCTACTATTTACATGGACAATATAACTCGTTGAGATGCACTTATAGCTTTTTTCTTTTTGGTACTTTCTCATAATATTAATTTTAATTTAATTTTGATACGTTAAAATTTTAACTGGTGGTTCTTAGAATTTTATTTTATTTCCAAGTCTTTCCACTGTTACTTCGTTATTGAAGCAACCTTCGTCACTGAAGCAACAATCCTTATGGTCATAAAGAAAATGGTGATGTATATAATCCTGAAAATCCAAAATGTTTTGAGACTTGGTTATAAATTACAAAGGATGAACAAAAATTTAAAGAAAATATTCAAGAAATTCTCTCTAAGCAATTACATATTTGTCAGTGTTTAGTTGCGCTGGTGATTGTTGGAGCTGGAGGTGAAAAGAGAAAGAAAATTAAGAGATCCTTTACTTTGATTATGGGATGCATAAAATATTTTTATGCTTTAGTTTAGCCTCTTTTGAAGGCTTAGTAAATAAAACCAAGCTTACAACAAAGGATATTTTAACATTTAATAAAATAAATAATTATCACTTCATGTAGAAACTTAATGGGTGTTGGATTACTTTATCAAGGAACAAATTTTGTTTTGCAAATATTGGTAAGTTTTGTCTTAAGACATTTTTTCTTTATTTTAATAAAAGTTTTCATGTGAAAAATGTTTATTTTCTTTTTTTTTCAAGTATATATAAATAGTAGATGAAGAAATTAAAAATTTAGAAGAATGAATTTTAGGTTAGGGGATAACAATGGAATGAGAAAACTCTAAGCTCATTTGTGTAAACTACAAATCTTATGTTGGTTTTACTGATAAATTTAAAACAACACCTAAAGATCATTCAGATAAAATATATTCTTCGTATGTACAAATGCAACATAATTGCATGAATCAAAAACTAAGGAACGTTCTCTTTGAATCTTATATAACGCAGAAGCTAGATATCTGGAAGACCTCAAAACTTGCAACCTAAACAAGTAATAGACTATGTGAAACAACATTGTGTTAAAGTTGGACATTTAGTCTCCAATAGAAATGCTACATTTAAAAAGGAAAACAAAAATACAAAAAGTTCAGAAGATGATGGCTTGAATGCGGAAATAGAAAATAATTTTAATTATAGTTTATGCATTCTTTGAAGTCATTTAGATTTCTATGCAATACAAGCAATGGCACAGTTCGGGTCTCATTGGAAGTGTATATAGAAATTTTTTACAAAGTGGATTAATAAGTATTTTAAATCCATTAGAAGTCTTAGGCATCTTAGAACGTATACCAGAAAAAGATCTATTTTATTAATAAATCCAGATTGTAGTATTCCTGTTATTATCACTTCATGTAGAAACTTAATGGGTGTTGGATTACTTTATGAAGGAACAAAATTTGTTTTGCAAACATTGGTAAATTTTGTCTTAAAACATTTTTTTCTTTATTTTAATAAAAGTTTTCATCTGAAAAATGTTTATTCTTTTTTTTTCAGGTATATATAAATTTGGTCAATTGTAATTCTTCAAAACAGCCTAAATCCAAAGAAATTTATAAATTGTTGAAATTTATTGATTATATTTTACTGATTATATAATCCTGAAAATCAAAAATGTTTTTGAGACTTGGTTTGAGACTTAGTTGCGCTGATGATTGTTGAAGCTGGACAAGAAGAGATAAAGAAAATTAAGAGATCCTTTACTTTCATTATGGGATGCATAAAATGTTTTTATGCTTTAGTTTAGCCTCTTTCTGAGATTTAATTTCTTAAAATTGTAGAAGCTATTGTGAGCTGAGTTATTGGTCGAGCTTATAGATACTAAAAGAGAGGTTCGTAAAAACTCTTTTTTATATTAAATTTTAAAAAATTTATCAATAGAAATGGTGTCTTAATGGTGTTAATAAATAATATAGTTTATTACAGTGTTATTTATTGATAGAGGTCAGCAAGTTTTAGGTCACATATTTTATGTGTTTGGTTAAGTAAGCAAACCACATTATTGTGTTAGGTTTAATAGTTCAGAACATATCTATCTCCACCTTCAAATGCAGATAAACAATTTTAACAGTAATGTGCGTATATAATTTTAATATTTTTTTTGTTGAAAAAATATGTATATATTATCTCTCTTTCTCTATATATATGTGTGTGTATACATACATATTAGTTATATACGTAACTTGGGAGAACGAAGGATGAATACAGGCGAGACTAAAGTGTTTGTCGCTTGAGTAGCAGTTGGTCGAGGGTGCGCGAAGCGCGCCCGAGACTGACTGCTGCTCAAGCGACAAACACTTTAGTCAAGCCTGGATTCGGAATCCTTCGTACTCCCAAGTTACGTAGATAAGTTTATGTCGTTGGTAGGCCGTATGAGGAACTATAAAAATGATTTTTTTAAATTAATGATATATGTTTTATTAAAAAAAAGTAAATAATGTCATTATTTACTTATTTATTTTACTTATTAATTGTTTAACTTTGAACATTTTTTTAAACAAAATATTCTGTAAAGTTAAGATTTTATATGAATTTGTATGAGCATTGACATATCTAACGACATTCTTTTGTTTTCACTAACCTACGAATCGATGTCACTCGCGTCATATACGGCCATGCTGTGCGATATCTCGATCTGTCAATACTCCCTTAGGGAGTATTGACAGAGAGAATATCGTCGAGATATTAGCATGAGCGTATGCAATGCCTATACAAATTTAGCGTGGTCTATAGGTATTCCACCGAATACGGCCTACGACGACATAAATATATATATACACATATAAAATGTAATATGATATTTTAAAAAAATATAATTTGTTCAAATAACATTAATTTTTATAGATTACAACTTAAATCTGTGAAGAAAGTGATGGTTCTTAGGTATGGATGGGAATTAACATAGGAATGATTGTCTTATTTCGATTACAATCTGGTTTAGGACGATAAACAAAATTATGTAGAAAATAAAGTACTGGAGGAGTATTAATCAGTGACGATGTTATAGCTGAACCATTACGGTTACAAAGAATTAAACAAAGAGCTGAAGTAACTGTTGTTGAATAACTTGCTGGTGCTGTCGAAGTGGATACCGAGTTTCTTGCTGCTTTACCACCAGCAATTCAAAAAGAAGAACTTGCACAGCAACGACTTGATAAACAATAGCATGCTACTGTTTCAGCTAATCCTGAAGATATACTGTCGATGCTGCGCCTTTCTTCTAGAATTTGCAACCATTGGTCCGTTCAGGTTTATAGTAGTATTCAAATTTTATTATAATTAAAATTTTACAAGTATTAAAATTTTTATATAATAATGATTGTATGGTACAATATTAATGAAAATATAATGTATATGATTTTAAAAATTTTCCTTAAATTTAAAAATTACTGTTTACAGATTCTTTTGGATATGGAAGTATCACAAATTTCAGGATTCGCTTGTGATGTAGCACAAGAAGCTCAAAATTTTAGTCAGGAGTGGGAGGCTTGAAACAGACTACGACGCAAGAACGATTTCTTAACCATGTCAGTTAAGGCAATGCTACACTTTCAAGTATTTTAAGGAATTTTAGCAAAGATTCAAATAATTTTATTTAAATAAATTGTTTCACGAAGCTATTTTTATAGAAGATAAAACAATTGGACTCTATTTGTACTATATTTGTTATTTATAGGTAGAGGACCTAATACACGATATGCAATTCATATAATGCCTCAACGAGCAGAATGAAACTGGAACAATTAATGTGATGCTAATATGACTTATCAAGGAGCTGCTGGCTTATGATTGCGAGGAAGTCAATTAGTTTATCATGAATCTATGCCTTGTTTATTAGTTTTATTATTCATAGATGAAACAAAAATTAACCCACTCATAGAGTAATCAGAAATTTATTTTATCACAGTAGTACAAGAGAATGTATTGTGAAAGCCTTATTAAACATCATGGAAAAAAGTAATGATGATAACAAAGGTGCCTTTGACGATTTTAATGAGAAATTTAGAAGAAAAGGAATAATACAAATATGGATTATTGGTAAACTTTTATTAATCTTATTATTTTAAATTCTATTTAATATAAAATTTGAATAAAATGTAAATAATTTATTTAACCTATTAGTTCTCCAAAATCTGTCGATACTAGAAACAATACTCAATCTTGGTTGAACTAGCTAGTAAATTATTACGGCCAGTAGTTAGAGTGCATGATAAACTTACAAAACTTTCAAAATATATATTATACTGTGTACTTGATGGTACAGTTTGATAATGTGTTTTTTCCTACCTAATATTGTTCTATTAGAGAACATGAAATTAAAGTGATATTGTTGATGTTTTTTAATGTTATAATGACAATTAATTGCGCAATCATTTATACATTTTTATAAAGGCATTTTTAATTCTATTATGTGTATACCTTAAAGTGGTTGCATACTAGAACTACTAAACCAAATTCTGGACACAAGATATTGTTTGAGATAAAGACTAAAAGTCTTACTTAAACTCGTACAATTATACAAATATAACATTGTAATTATGTTGTATACTTCGATGTACATCTAATAATATGTTCTGATACATATTGATTATAAAACTTATTACATATTATTTTATAAGTAAAAATAGTCTATAATGACTATACTCGTTACCATGTTATTCGATAACATTTCGAATTTCATATAGAAAAATATTTTATTTAATACTTTTGCTTATTTAATTTGCATGAAAAAATTATTCTTGTGCATACTAAATTAATATTTTTCTTAGGGTATTATAATTAAATCTTTGTTTGCATGTTTTTTTTTTAGATATATTATATTTTGTTTTGTAGATGTTTAAAAACAATTGGGGCTAACTAATTTTTTATATTACAAATATTTCAATAATATTCCTGAAATATTTGAAACCTTAGTACGAAAAATTTCCAATAATTTTTCAAAATTTGAACTGATTTAAATAACTTTATACATGCATGCATACACACATACACACATACACACATACACACATACACACATACACACATTCACACATACACACATACACACATAGCTAGACTCCATTTTTTCAGTCTTTCGTTGCTAAATTTACACTTGTTTAAGAAAGTTATAGCCTGATAGTCTGTTTTTACAATTATATTTTTTGCGCCTTTTAAATAGGTATCTAACTTTTGTAAAGACCATACTATAGCTAGTAGCTCTTTCTCAGTTGTGAAATAATTAATTTCACTACTCTTTAGCATTCTACTAATAAAACATATGATATTTTCATAATTATTGTCATCTAATTGTGACAGTATTGCTGCGATTGCGTAATCGCTCACATCAGTAGTTAATATAAATGGCTTTGTTGTATCAACGAATTTTAAAATGATATTTTCGTCAAATAAGCCTTTTATTTTTTCAAAAGCTTTTTGCTGTCTATCTGTCCATATATATGGAACATTCTTTCGCAACAAAGATATCAATGCTAATATTTCATTTGCATATCCTTCTGCGAATTTTGTGTAGAAGTTTACAAAGCCTAAAAAAGCTTGTAATTGCTTCTGATTTTTTCGTACTTTGAATTCTTTCACAGATCTTATTTTATCAGGATCAGGAGCTGATATGAAATGACCTAAGAAATCTATTTTGTTTTTGCAAAAGTTTGACTTTTGAAAATTAAATTTAATATTGTGTTTTGTAGCTTTTTTGAATATTTTTTCTAGATGAAATAAGTGTTCATCAAATGTTGGTGATCTAATGTGTAGGTCATCTACAAATGCTAATAGAAAATCTTGCATATCATTCATTATTCCACCAAGACCCCTTAATAATGCTGCGCTGCTAGTCTTAATTTCGAAAGCAGCTACATTGAACTTATAGACTTTATTGTCTATTTTAAATGCTGTATATTTCTTGCTATTTTCAGTTAATTCGATTTGCCAATGACTGCTAGTCAAGTCTAAATTTGACATAAATTTCATTTTTTTACACCGTAAAAATATTTCTTCTATCCATGGCGGTGCTTCATAATCATGAACGATTTTTTCGTTCAGCTTTCTAGCATCAAAACATAATCTTACAGATCTATCTTACTTTATTACTGTTACGATGGAGTTAATGTACAGGCTATTGGATTTTCTAATGATTCCTAATTGTAGCATTTTGTCTATCTCATCTAATACCTTTTGACGGTGACGTATCGGTATAGGATATGGCTTTGAGTAGAATGGTGCCTCATCTGTTGTTTAATTTCATACTTATATGATAACAAACGTCCCAGTGCATTACTGAATACTGATTTATATTTTGAGATCAGATTTATTAACTGAATCTCTTGTTGGGGTGTTATATTTTCACCTTGTTTTATTTTTTCACAAATCTCATCATGTGTGAGTATGTGTGTAGAAAAATGATTTTCTATGTGTGAGAAATTCGTAATTGCTTCTTTATTTTCGTTAACACATGTCTTCAAGTCAATCAGGCTCTCATGTGTTTCGATTATTTGAATGTGAGCGTACTCATTGAGCTTTTGCTCATTATATTTTATATTAACGTATTCATCGTTAATGAATAATAGTATTTCTTCATGCAACGTGTGTATTATCATATGTACTGATTTCTGTGTATCATACCCTAAGATACAATCTCTTATCAAATTTGGTATTATTAGATATATTAGATTTATCTTTTGCCCATGAAAATCTGTGTTAATTAATATTTGCTGTTTTATCCTCTTTGATTTGGAGCTTGTTGCTGTTTTAATATATTTGCCTGTTATTGGTAACCTTGGGCATGTTTCTAAATGATGTAGATTCTCATAAAAAAATCTTTCTGAGATGCACGTGACTTCACTTCCAGTGTCGACCAATGCTTGTGTAATTTTTCCTTGTAATTTTATTCTAATTTCCGGACATGTTGTTATTTGTTGATTTATTGTTTAATCTTCTTGTTCTATAGTACTTATTTTACATTCCGGTGGTGTTGGGGTATTATCCCGCGCAAAAAAAGTTAAGATCATCTTGAGATCTTATTGAGATTCATTTCGATTATGGCCGTTGTTAATATGTCTTAAGATGCTACACACGAACTTAAAATGAATATCTGATTGAGATCTCTTTGAGATGTCCGTTTTCAGATGCTATTTGAGATGATTGTAAAATATAAGTTTTTACAAAATTAGTTGATTTTAAGATGAAAATAAGATTGTTTTAAGATGAATCTAAGATACTTTGAAGACATTTTTAAGACGACTGCGGGATATTATTTTTTACAAAATTAGCTGGTTTTCAGATAAAAATCAGATCATTTTAAGATGCGACTAAGATTTTTTAAGATATTTTGAAGATATCATTTTTTTTTAATTTAGATGATTTTAAAACAGATATTTTTAAGATGTAAAATATGTGAATTTATAATGTGAGTTAGATAATATTTGATATGAAAATATACAATTATGATAAATCTAAGATACGTTTTAAAAGCTTAAAGTAAACAATAAATTGAAAACAATAGATATTTATACGATAGTGTTTATTTCTTTATTTAATTAAAAAATACAACTTTGTAAACTAAAGAATTAATATTTTTATAAATGAATTTAACAACGAAGAAATTAGAGTTAATATAACAATCATTTTTAATTAAGTTTTAATTTCACTTTTTTTATCACCATTTCTATTTTTATCTTTTTTATCTCTTTTCTTACTTTTTTTATTTTTATGATGATTTCGATGTTTACTTCTACTTCTACTTCGTTTGCTTCTACTTTTCTTCTCTTGATTTCTATCTATGCTAGAACTAGTACTTCTTTTCCTTTTCTTCTTTTGACTTCTTTCTATGTTAGCACTCTTACTTCTACTTTTTTTATCTCTCTCTATACTTATACTAGCACTTCTTCTGTTCTTTGCTTCTTTTTACACTTGTATCAATTATATCAATTCTGCATTTGTTCTCTTGGCTTTTTTCTATGTTTGTACTCATATTTCTTTCCTTTACTTTTATATTTGTATTAGTACTTAAATTTTCAATACTTGTACTTTTCTTATTTCTTTCTATACTTATACTTGCACTTCTTCTGCTCTTCTTCTCTTGGCTTGTTTCTACGCTTTCTGCACTTCTTTCTTTTTGGCTTATCATTGTACTAGCACTTCTAGTACTTTCAATACTTGTACTTCTTCTATTTTTTTTCTTTTCAAATTTTTCATCGTTATCATTTAAGTTTTTTGTTTTTTTATTTTTACCATTGGATATACGCTTAGAAGTAAATTTCATTTTTAAATAATTACAATGTAATGTTATACATCTTTTGAATTGAGCTGGCGTTAAAATTTTTGACTTGTGAACATTTGAGTTGACAAATTCTGTAAAAATAAATAATAATATTAATAAAATTTAATAGCAATTTTGATAATTAATTAATAGTATAACTTACTTTCTACGTCGTTTATATAATTTTTTGGTGTCAGCGTAGCATTCATTTGTGATAGCTTCTCTTCCGTGAAAATCGTTTCAAAAATACGACGGGTTAAGGTTTTGGCATCCCTATTACTGCATCTTACGCAATCGATTAACTTAATTCTATCGATCTTGACTGATGATTCAGGGAAAAGAGATACCTTAAAAATATTAAATGATTAACATTTGATTGATTTACATTTAAATCTAAAATTAGTAAAGGTCGTCAGTGGTTCACTCGATAGAACGATGGATTCGTAATATTGATTGCCCGAGTTTAAATCCCGCTCTCGGCCGATTTACACAAGCAGCACTGTATGTTACATGTGCTTTATTCACAAACACACCAACGACCTCCGTCGCTAATTAGCATCGCAATGATAACATAAATATAGCGACGTTAAATAAAATTTTTAAAAATCTAAAATTAGTGAGCATCGTTTATAACATAATATTTATATACTTATATCATTATCATCCTCAGTTCTCTTGTGCTCTTCGCGTAAAGATTTGATTTGTAGCAAAGCTGATTCGGCAATCACACTTACTTTTTCTTCATAGGATGCATCTATTTTTAATTTTGAGAATCATTAAAAATTAATAAAAAAGCAATGATTTAATAATAATCTTTTTAATACCTATTGGATAAATCTTGCAATAATGACAGTATCCGAGCGTCTGGGTAATTTGTTTTTTCATATTGAATGTTGTTTTTGATTTTGTTTTATTTTCTTGCTTTTTTTCATTTTCAAAATGCTCTTGTTCGCTAAAAAAATTAATAAAATCTTATTAACTTAATACTGAATTTGACATACAATATTTTTTCCGTACTCATTATATGTAAATAGTAAAAGATTTATGAATATTAAATTTACTTACACTAATTCATTGTCAGTTGCTTCAATATTTTCCACATTATTATCTTTTGTAGTTTTAGGTTCGTCTCTCGTATGTTCGACATTACTAGTTGTTTTAATTATATCTTCCATTTCGTTTTCATCTGAAAAAATTGTTTTACATTCTATTGTATTCTTATAGGTTTCTTTTTCCGATTCTTTAATTTTTTCAATTTTTTCTTTTTTAATTTTCCGAACTTCCCTTTTTTTAATGCTAAACTGCTGTTTGATTGATCTGGATTTTTTATAATTTCTCCTTCAGTTGAAACATTTAGAGAATTCAACCAATCTGTATTTGCTGTAAATATAAAATATTTTTACTATTGACACTTGAAATGAGGTTAGAATAAATAATTATGGCATTACTTTAAATTAATGTTTTAAAATATGCTTTTACTACATCATATTTACACGTTTATTTTAACTAAAATTGAGAATGAAAATATTATAATAAAACACATTTTGAACGAAACAATTATTGCTTATAATGAATTAAAATTCATTATTTTAAATTCATTGCTTTATTTTTATTTAGCATATAAGGTATATTTTGTACATATAAATATACAAAAAAATGAAAAAAATTTTCTACTTTATGATGTAAGTGCAAAACTTACATGTTTATAATTAAAATTATAAAGATTTTAATTAAATATGAAATAAAAATATTATGTTACAAGTACTTAATTAAAATGTTTTTTTAGTGAATATACTTAATTGTTCAACCAGTGCACCCACAGTATGAGATCAAATTAAATTTTTATAACTTACGACTTTTTGCTAAAACCTTCACATTGTACCATTTTCTATTCCACTTGGCTTTTTCACCCTTTTCATCTTGTTTGACATCTTTTTCATCAAGTATTGATGTTTCTGGTGGAGTTTCATCAACCCATAAAACTAAAACTTTTTTCATCGCTGTATCTTGATTAATTTTTTGATTATCAATGATTAATTTTTAAAGTTTTCTTAACCTCGACATGAGTGACAAAAATCTATCGATTGATAAAAAGATGAAATTCGATCTGCTTTTGTTCTATAGTAATTTCATTCAAATCAACTCTGACAAATTGAAAATGTTGAAGAATTTTTAAGTAATTTCAAGTGAATTTGATGAATATTTAGTTTTTACGTTTTCCTTATACTTTTTTAATGATATAAAAGAAGCATGTTTAAAAGGAATTATGAAAGTTACTCTGAAAGACATAGAAGGCGGATGAAGCATATGGTAAAAAGTACAGCTAAAATCAATCAGGATGAAAATGTAATAAAAGGTAAGTAACCCTGGTAGAAAATGAAACGCTTTTTCTACCATTTTATGGCCATTTCTTTAAAGTGAAGAGCAGAAAATGGGAATGTTTTATGGCCATTATTTGAACTAATATGAAACGTTTTTTTCAACCTTCATAGTGCTAAAAAATGCTAATAAAATGTTGAGTCTGATCCACTATTATTTGAATATAGATAGTTAACAGTAGAGTCTATCAAATTGTGCTCTAATTGATTACTATTAAGAATCATTTAAGGTTTTTTCTTGAAAGTTATCATTAATCATTAATAGAATCACTTTTGTTAATATATTCGCGCGTATATTTTGAGTTGTGATCGGATTGTTAGAGGTTATTTTTAAACGATTAATAAAATTTTCCATTTATTATTTTAAAAAACGATATTTTTATACTCGTTTCGTACTGCGTTTCATATTTTTATTTTAATAAAATTTAATATTATTTTTATTTTTATAAATTCCAATAAAAATAAACATTGTCGAAGGAATGTGAATAAATACTAATCTATATTTTCTCGCCACGTGGCAAAAGTGAGGTTATGATTTTACCTATGATCTGAAAAATTAAGGACTCATTACTAAAAAGTTATATAACTAGTCAAAAAAAGTTGTCCACAGTTTACCTAATTTTTAGATAGCTGTTACTGATTTTTTCTCTCCGTTTACTTAAAATGCGTATTTTTTTGGCTAAATACAAAAATTTTTAACATTTTTATATTAGCATTTTTTGCCTATAAGATGCTAACCAATATACCAAAAAATTTGAGCTCTGCAGATTCAGCAAAAAATTGCCATTTATTCGCCAATATTGACATGACAAAATATTACTATTGAAAATGGTCATAAATTGTTGTTTACACCATTTTTAATGTTCAAATTTCTACCAGGGAAATATTAAATTTTTTTTTTTAACAAATTTACATTTTTATAAAAGTTAGATATAAAAACATTATAATTAACAAAATTCTTTTCAATAAAAAAATGTTTAATGTGATTATGCGTAATGAATAAAATGTTAAATGATCAATACGGTTATATTGTTTTCAAAATAAATTTTGTATGTTTAATTTAACAAAATTTTCATATAATTTTTACGAAATTTCCATATACTTATAGGATAAATATAATTTTCATTTTTAAAAATAAAATAGAAATTTTGTTATAGATGCTCAAAATTCTTCGTCTGGTACTTCAATCGACAACCTTGCTGCAGATGTCTACTTTGATAAGCAAGAAAATGATGCATTTCAAAATGGTAAATTGTAAAAACATTTTAATTTGATTATGCATACTGAATAAAATATTAAGTGATGAATATAAGTTAAATTATTTTGAAAATAATTCTACCTATATTATTATTTTTTGAAAATAATTTAACTTATAAAAATTGTATATATTCATGTGAGATTTTTTTGTAACGAATTGGGAATATGTAATTTATAATCTTGACGATAACGTAAATAAAGTAACTTATTGGATATTGAAATTATTTTTAATTTACTAATTTATAGTAGTCAAATTAATTTCATTACAACTGTTTACTATTGAAAACTGTAAATATTAAGTACAGAGTTTTTAAAATAAAATCCTTCACAGTTATTACAATAAAAAAATCGTAATTTTTATGAGTTTTTTCTGGCTTACATATTTAAAAACCAGAATGTTTATTTATCTTTGTTTAAATAGATTTTGATTTAACATATTTTTCTTGTTTTTATAAGTGAAGCTGGTCTATTTGCTAAAACGTTACATTGAGCAGAAAATGAATTATTTATTTTTACATTCAAAACCAATGTAAAAATATGTTTATTAAAAAATAAATACTTACTGTTAATAAAATATAAAATTTGAGTGATAGAATATTAGAATAGAGATTATGCATATGTAAACGCTAATTTAATTTTTAAAAAATCATTTATTTACGATATTTCTTTTTTAAGATAAATATTGCAGCACGTTAGAAGTATTTTAAACGATGGCATAAATTTTTTATAATACCATTTTCTAGACGATAGTTTATGTATAAAGTCAATTAATTTAAGTTATTTTTACAACTATTTTATAAAATTTATGTGGTATTATCACAATAATTAAGTAAAAGACTTCAAATCTCTTGATTACAATGCAACACTGCAATTTTCATGCAGTATTTCATTGTATATGTAATAATAGAATAATTTTTTCTTTGTATATGATAATTATCTCATTCAATTTTTAATTCATGTACCAAAACATATAATGTTCAGTAATAATATATTCAGTTAAAATATCAATCTGTGAAAAATGTTTAATGATGAATATAGATTAAATTATTTAAAAAATATTAATATTTTTTATAATTTAACCTATAATAATTTTCTATGCTAACGTAATAAACCTAAAATTATAAATTTTTAGTTTAAAATTGAAAAATGTTTATAGATTATAGATTACAATACAATTTTTTTCCTAATATTTCAGTCGAGAACCTTGCTGCAAACGTCAATTTTGATGAACAACAATATTACGAATTAGAAAATGGTAAATTTATTAAATAGTTATAAAATAAAATAATTATCTTAAAATATTATATTTTTATTGTTTTTATAGATAATTTTTTCATATATGATATTAAAAGATGAAATATTTCTGTTTATTAAAATTTTAAAAATAAATTTTTTCTGTATAAAAAATATTAATTACAAATAGTTGTAGAATTTTAAATATAAGAAGATTATGATTATATATTTAGATAAAAGAAAACATTACAATTCTAGAAAGTGATGAATCTATATGTCAAGACAGAGAAGAAAATAGTGATTCTACAGCTTCTGACAACAGCCTTCAGAGTTCAGAAAATGAAACCGAAACCGATGAAGAAGAACGCGATTTTGAGGAAATTTTAAATAATTCTGCGTACGAACCTATTTACAAAGGAGCACCAATAACTGTCATCGAAAGTGTTTACTCAATTATGCAATTGATGCTTTCTTTTAATATTACAGTAACGCTTTTAGTTTAAATATTAGAATTAATTGAATTGCACTGCATAAAGCCGAATAAATGCATTAAAACTTTTTATAAATTTCAAAAATTTTTTAAAAATTTTAAAACACCTCTAATTCGACATTTTTTTTGTTCTCAATGTTTTTCACCGATGAAAAAAAAGATTGTCCATATGTCCAAAATGTAAAAAAAAATAATATTACTTATTTCATTGAAATTTCGATTATTGCTCAGCTATAATCTTTGTTAAAACGACCAGATTTTTATGAAAAAATAAGTACTTATAGGTTTAATAGAAAAAAAAATTAATAAAAATAATATTAAAGATATATTTGATGGTTCGGTTTATAAGAAATTGGTTTCTGATGGTTTGTTATTTTCTAAATCTAATATTACTTTTACTTGGAACACAGACGGTGTTCCGTTATTCAAATCGTCAAAATTTAGCATTTGGCCATTCTATTTATTAATAAACGAATTACCTTATAATGAAAGGATTAAGAAAGAAAATGTTATTATTGCGGGTTTATGGTTTGGAGTGCATAAACCTGTACCAAATTTATTTTTAAACGTCTTTCGAGAATCTCTTAAAAGGATGTACAAAGGCGTGTACTTTAAAACTTTTTCAAAAAAATTAATTAAAATAAGAGCAAAAATTATTTGTGGAACATGCGATTTCGTAACCAAAGCTTTATTTCTTAACATGAAACAATACAATGGTAAATATGGTTGTCAAAAATGTAAAATTCCTGGTCAAAGAATAAATAAAGTTCAAACATATCAATATTCTGACAATTTAGAGTTGCGAACATCCAAAGAAACCATCAAACATGCAAGAATTGCTATGAAAAATAAAAATAAAAAAGATGAATTTGCAGTAAAAGGTCCTATTGTTGTAGCCGAAATTACACACGATTTCATTATTTCAACTGTGGTTGATTTAATGCACTGTGCTTATATTAATTTAGGTAAAAAATTAAATTCTTTGTGGTTCGACGCTGAACACAGCACTAAATCTTTTTCATTGCGAGCTTTTTTACCAGACATTAACAAAAAAACTCTGTTTAATTAAACCAATCGATGCGATTGTAAGAAACCCACGTTCAATAGATGATTCTCTCTATTATATTACAAGGTTTCATGCAAAAAGCTTATTTTATTCATCATCTTTTACTTGTATTCGCTTTAAACGTTTTAAATAGTGTAAGCATTTCGTTTGAAATGATTGATGAAGCTGAAAAGGCTATTAAAGAATACGTAAAAAATTTTGCATTATTGTACGGACAGGAAAACATGACACCTAATATTCATTTATTATTACATCTGCCTGATACAGTTAGACAATATGGACCATATAGATTACGTCATCCCTGGTAGAAAGTTGAGCATATTTTCAGTATATCATCCCGTATTTTATGGGCAGTCGCGATCATATGCTTTTAGATATCGCGATAAACCTCCATTACTCTTAACGAATTATCGCGATGGTATCGGGTGAATATGGTCAATGTTGAATTATACTATATTCATAAACAGCATATTACAAAGTGTGAGTGAGCACGCATATGGGAACACAGTTAGTGAGAAAGAGAAAGGCTGTTCACTCCTTGTTTCCTTTTCAGTTCCTGAACGGACAGTCTTACACTGTAAAAAAAATAGCAGAAAATCACGTTGTTGGTCGACGATTTCAATGCGACCATGCACCGTCGAGGTTATTTAACTTCGTTCAACGGCGACATTTTAACGTGCTTTGCGTGATTTCACGTAAACTGAACACAAGATTTTTAGATTAAATCAGTTAGATTTTGCGCTTCAACAATGTTAAATAACATCGACGGTGCATGGTCGCATTGAAATCGTCGACCAACGACGTGATTTCTTGCCATTTTCTTTTACAGTGTATTCTCTCACACTAAGTTTACATATGCACTCGCTCACTCGCACTTCGCACTCACTGATTTTACATGGATATTTTATTCATAATCATACTGTATATGTTCGCAAATAAATTTAAGTTATATAATAAAGAACAGAAAATGTTGACACTATACAATAACAGTATATGCATCTTTAATAATTTTAAAGTTAAGTCAAGTCAATCTAACCTGCACATAGAGTGATGAAGATAGATGCTTATAGAAGTCGAAGCGTCGAGTGATGCGCGCGCAGCTAACATTCAGTATTCACAACTATAGGATATATTTTACGATTGTACAAACAGGCGCCATCGCGGGCAGCATGTATATATACAGATTCGCTTTCTATAAACGATTTTAATTGCAAAATTATTTACAACTCATATGAATTGTAATAATGAATATTATAATATTTATAATTTATTTCGAATCAGAAGAAAAAAATTTTAATTATTTTAGTGATTATATTTTATATTAACTCTGTAATCTTTAATATATTATCGTGTATTTATCGGTCACTTATCGCGACTGCGTAGCGACGAGATATAGCCAACAGTTAGTTATCTGAGCATATCTTATCCTTAATTTTCTACCAGGGATGTTTTCCTTTAGAAAATTTTAATGGTATGTTAAAAGCTTATGTACATGGATCACGAAGCCCTGAACTTCAAATACATTCTTCTTTATCTATGCTTCTAAATTCTACAGAGTTAAAAAATATTATATTAAAACGAAAAACTAATGAAATTATTACTTTTTGCGCAAAAACAGAAAAAAGAAATAAGTTAAAACGTAAATTACGAAAGGTTACAAATGAAATTTTTTTTTTTTTTTTTTTTTTAACGTCGCTCTATTTATGCTATCATTTGATGCTAATTAGCGACGGAGATCATCAGTGTGTTTGTGAACAAAGCACATGTAACGTACAGTGGTACTTGTATCATTCGGTCACCGAGAGCGGGATTCGAACTCGGAACCTCGAGATTACGAATCCCTCACTCTACCGACTGAGCCACTGACGATCTTCAAATGAAATTTATATTGTAGGTACATTTTATAAAGAAAAAAAATGTAGAACAAATTAAAAATTTATTTGACTTACATGTAATAAGTAGTACAAATATTCTTTTTTTCAAAAGATTATTATTAAATAATATTATATACGAAACTGAATCATATAGTTTTAATAAAGTATCCGATTCATCTTCCATTAAATATACTGATTCAGGAGTTGATAAAGTAGGTAGGATTAAATATTTTGTAAAGCTTTGTGATAAAGAAAAATGTGATGATTGTTGCTGCAATTGCCAAATTTATTTAATTATCTTAAAATTTGAGAGGCAATATGCTTTCAATTATAGTAACAGCAAAGTATTACCATCAATTTATAAATGTAAAGCTGAGTTTGCTGAATCTTTAAAAGTTATAAAAACTGATTGTATCATTAGTATTTGTTTTAACATTCAATGTGATAATAATTTATATGTTATTGAACCGACAAATTTGATAGAACAAGAATAATTCCTGTATAATATATAATAAATAATTCTTTAAAAAAATAAAATATACTTTGTGTAAATTTTAATTTATTGTTTTAGTTTATTGTAACTTTATAAATTGATAATAATTTTATAAAATTATCATTAATAAATATTGAGAAAAGGTCTCTCATCGTCAAAGTACGCCATTCACTGTCTGATTAACACCTTAAATGATCTCATTTTAATTGTAAAATCAGCTGATTTTTTAAAAAAATGACATCTTACAGTCGTCTTAGAAACGTCTTAAAAAATCTCAGTTTCATCTTAAAATGATCTGATTTTCATCTGAAAACCAGCTAATTTTGTAAAAAATAATATCCTGCAGTCGTCTTAAAAACGTCTTCAAAGTATCTCAGTTGCATCTTAAAATGCTCTTATTTCCATCTTGAAATCAACTGATTTTGTGAAAACTTAGATCTTACAATCATCTCAAATAGCATCTGAAAACTGACATCTCAAAGAGATCTCAATCAGATATTCATTTAAAGTTCGTATGTAGCATCTTAAAACATACCAAAAACGGCCATAATCGAGATAAATCTCAATAAGATCTCAAGATGATCTTAATTTTTTTTGCGCGGGATTGTTCGTTGTATCTGTCACCCCTTCTCTCTTATTTTCAGATACAATTTCATTTAGTTTTCCTGCTTTTTATCTCTTTGTGATGTTGTCCATGTTAGGTATTTCGTCCATTTCTCTGCTTGCTTTTTTTATTTGCTTTGTACTTACTGGTTGTTTATGGACTTCGCGCTGTGTGTCTCTGTTTCTATTAGATCTTTCTATTATTCTTGTGCTATTTATCTGTTCATTTCTATTATATGGTTTTTTATATTCTTGTCTTTGATTATCATGGATGCAATTATTTGTATTCTTATTTGTTGCATCTCTATTTGTATTTTCTCGTCTAATATTATATCTATCTGTTTCTTGACGCTGTTGTCTTTGTTGGTTTGTATCTTCTTGCTGTTGTTGGTTATATTGGCTTTGTCTATTTGTTTCTTGATATTGTTGCTTATATGAATTTAGCGGATTTTTTTGTTTGTATGTGTTTCTATCTCTTTTGTTTTCATCCCTATTATAGTCTGCAAGTATTTCAAATAGTGTGTTTTTATTTTTTATTTGTGAACATTTCATAGCTTGCTTGATGTTTCTGTCGAAATGCTTACTTATTTTAATGGTCAATTCCTCTTCTGAATAATTTAATTGCAGTTCCTTTGCAAAACCAAATATCTGTGTAGCGTACGTTACACGACTCATTTTACCATTTTCATAGTACTGATCATATTCTACTTTTCTCTTCTAAATATAATTCTAGAAAAGCTTGAAAACTCTTAATACGAGGCCGAGAAAAAATTAACTCCACGCTGGACGTCTCAGACGTCGAGATTCGAGATCCGGCTATTGACAGAGGGGCTATTCAAGTAGCGATACATATGTATGTATCGCGACGATATGTATGGGGAAGAGAATAAAAGGTATGCGCGCGCATACATACAGCGTGATACATACATATGTATCACTGCTTGAATAGCCCCTCAGTGTATACATATTCTATTACTCCGAGAGTCGAGTGGTGGCGCTTCAAGAGTCTGTATATGTTTGTTACTGTCTCTACTAACGGAGGAAATATATATCAGTGTTAATTCCAAACAACTTTATCGAATACCTGTATTTAGTTAACCGCTAACGTAGGAGTCATTTATTCAAAGGTATTGCAGAAATCGAGAATCTCGACTCTCGGGGTCTCAGACGCCTAGAGCCGAGTTGAGGTAGCTTGGCCGTGCGCTTGCGCTATTGCAATGAATCATGAATTCCATATTTACGAATTTCGAGTAAGATCAAGTTCAGTTTTGTTTTGCATGTATTCGAGGATTCTCAGAGTTTATTTTATACTCTTATACGAATTGAAATAATACGAAATGTAGAGTTATGAAATGTTGTTTCTTTTATGAAATCAATAGACTCTAAATATCGAGATACCCAAAGACGAAATTTCTTTCCGTGTAGGATTTTACACGAACTGAGGCAACAAAAAAGAAAAAAGGAGAAGAAAGACGCGTATATTCTTTTTAAAAACAAGGAACTTCATTTGACATTTATTTTTATTTTTTTTCCTTTCTATTCTGCAATAGAGAGCGTAAATTATTTTTATTTTTTGATTGGGATAGTGTTAAAATGTTATTACTTTTTTCGGTTTTGTTTTTTCAAATACTTCAAAGTATTTGAGCTCCAGTTACATAATTAAACTCATATTTTTGTATTTTCAAATAAATAGCTGTTTAATGAAACTCCTGTCTTACAAACCTATAACAATTTCAACATCATTTATTCATTTAATTATTTTATTTTCGTTTGGCAATTTTAAAAAGGATTTTATAAAAATCTTTGCAACAATTTTTGTTTCAAGTAAAGGGAAAGAAATTTATTTTGTAAGTTGCATGCACAAAAAAAAGAAAAAAAGAAAAGAAGGTATCTTTTTGTAAATGATTTTCTCAATATAGATGCGCATTTTGAAAAGACATGTGCATTTTGTGTTGTACTTAAATAGATAGATAGATGCATAGATGTTATTTTATATGATATAATTTATGAGTACGGGAATAAACATTGCACTTGAGGTCTTGTTAAATATATGAAAATAAGTGTAAAAAATTGCACAGGATATCACAGCCGATCACTAAACCTAATAATACTGAATAAATAAGTCAAATCGCGAATAAATATAAAAAAGAATGGTAAAATGAGCGCCCGGATTCGATAACTCGCCGCGCCTAATGTGAACCTTATGGGACGTGGCGAGTTATCGAATCCGGGCGCTCAAATACACGCAGCAATCATAAATCAATACATCAAAAAGAAAACTTAAAACTCTTGAGTGTATATATGTATATATAGATGTATGCGTGAATGTATGTAGCTGAAAAACCATAAGATTTAAAAATTCACCGACATTGCTCCTTTCTTTCATCTTACTTTTAGCTTAAATTATAGAATATTAAAAAAAAAATGTACTCGTTAAAATTTCAATCACATGAACGAATACAATTGAATGTGAGAAGCTAAAGACAGTTTTATGTATGTAGTTATTGATTGATGTAAGAGAAAATTGCGTGGTCCCTTCATTTTGTTGAATTATTTCTTCTGTCTTTCCTTTTTCTTTTTACAATGTTGTTGATTTGTATTTCAGGCTCTTTTTTTCTTTTCTTTTTTTCTTCTCTATGCACTGAAAAGGAAATTGAACTGTTACTGTTCTCTACGGTACAGTATGTGTTATTTTTAGAATACAGTCAGTCCACGCTTCGAAAAACGAACTAGTAGTCTCTAGAGACAACTCATTACTCTCTGAGCGTAGACTTGCTATCCTCTTCGTAGAAAGAAGCCTCGCAGAGAACACTCATTAGTCTCTAGAAAACACTACTTACTCGTTCGTAATACAATGAATGTTCGCTAGCGACACTAACGCCACTCGACGCCGTAGAGTACAATCAGTATTCTAACCCCTATTCGATGTGAAAGATATAGTCGAGGCGAAATTGGCGGGTGAGCAGAAAAAATTTTCGAAGGGAAAATTTTTACGGGATGACCTTCGTAAAGGGTCCTAGAATAAGGATCTGCAGTTTACCTGGCGAAAAAGTGGTCCCAATTTGTTTAAATCGATTTTATTTAAACAAATTCCGAAAATTATTCATTTTGATTCGGACAAAGTTTATTTAGATTAATTAAGTGATTCTAAACAAAAAAGTATTTCTATGATTTTTTTCTAAAGTTGACGGTTTTCGAGTTATTAAGGGCATGGTTTCACGCTACTTTACCGATCGAAAATTATAATTTTATAAAATAACAATTTTTGAAAAAACTATACATCAGAATGAGTTTTCCTTTTATAGATCACTTCATTTAATTTCGATGAAGGGCGGAAACTAAAAATTAGCGGAAAAAAGCGTTAATCGAAGATAATTAGAAAAACAAATTTCTCAGTTCGAAAAAATCAAATTTCGCAAAAACCGTGTTTCGTAGGGAAATTTCCTATTCAGGATCATTTTATCTTTGAAAAATGAAGGGCGGAAACTTGGTTTGATAAATCATATCGCAAAAAAGCAAAATTACATTTTTCTAAAAAGATGCGATCAGCTGTAAGAATACAATGGCCGTGCAAGAAGCCATGTTTCATAGTTGGCATCAATACTAATGTATAGTTTAGTACGCGCCAACTTCAAATTCGAATTTTAAATGTAAATTGAATTTGTTTTATATGTACAATTTCTACAAATAAACACTTTTTCAACACAAAACTGTTATAAATATGTAAAAAATTTAATATTATAAGAGAGAACAATTCAGTTTACATCATTTGCGAACTCATTATTTTTTTTTAAATTTTCATTATAGCAAAATAAGTAATCTATTCGTTTCTTTGTTTGAAACAAAATATTTTTTGAATTACTTTATTGAATTAGCGAAACTTTGGCATATCCTAACCTTTTTAGAATGAAAATATGTTTTGAAGAGCGAATGATAAGGATTACTTAATTTTATTGCTAATATAATTTTATTATATAATATAATCTCATCAAATATTATTTTATATTATCGTTCTTTAAAAATAAACAGTTGTAAATAATTTTATTAAGATAAGCCCATATGAAAAAAATTTCTAAAAAGGTTAGGATATGCCAAAGTTTCGCTAATTCAATAAAGTCATTCAAAAAATATTTTGTTTCAAACAAAGAAACGAATAGATTACTTATTTTGCTATAATGAAAATTTAAAAAAAAATAATGAGTTCGCAAATGATGTAAACTATATTATTCTCTCTTATAATATTAAATTTTTTACATATTTATGTTTTAAATAAAATAAAACAGTTTTATGTTGAAAAAGTGTTTATTTGTAGAAATAGTACACTTGGCGGAAAGGATATTTTTCCGAATGTGTACGTCAAATGGCAACGTCGCTTATTTTACCACAGACTTAAGAAAGTAAATTTTTCACGTGAAGTTTTGCATCTCTCTTACTTTGTAAGTTCGTGATGGATCAATTCACCGCTATCGATAAAACAGTTTCTATCATTTAGAAAACGTCAGATGGCGGTATGAACTATAATTCCATTGAAAAAAAATTAACAATTTATAAATATACAAATATTATATTTTCTAAATATGATTTATAATAAAAAAAATGATTCACGTAATAAATAACATCTTTATATAATTTTTTAAAATTTAATTTATTATCTATTATCTTATAATACAATTTATTTACAGTTTAGTAATATTTAAAGTTCTAGTATTACACAGTATTAATAATTTTATTACTGACATAATTATCTTTATTTGATACTAACTAACGAAGCGAATTTTTATCAGAAAGATTTAAAAGTTTAAAAACAGTAGGGTATGAATCCTAGTACATTATTCTACAATGCTTTATATTTTAGAAACATGAGAAGCATATTATAAATTTACAATTAAGTCTTGCCAAAAAATTGAAGAATTTTTTTCATTTTCAAAATTTGATGAATTTGCATTGATTGATGAAGCTGGAGAAGCCTGACGTCTAGACGACAATTGTTTCTGAGCAACTTTTTTGCTATCTAATGATACTAAGAGACATAATATCGAAATTATTTTAAATAACTTTGAATTAATTTAAAGAATAAATTATAGAATTAAATATTACTCACCAGTTGACACTGTCAAATCTGATATTCTCAACTCATCTAACTCTCCTTTACGACTTATGAGATCGACCGCAGAATGATTTGAAAACGTTTGATCTTTTTAATAATCTGCCAAATTTGATCGGGTAGTCGGTTCCGACTTTGTCATTTGATTAGTACAAAAAGAAATAATATTAGAAATATCTAGATAACTATTTGAATAGTTGCCTGATTTAATTATATTGTTTGATGTAGGTTGCGTTTGGCACAAATGACGAAAACACAATAGATGCATATAATCTAAGAATGTACGCGCTGGACCCATTGTATAAGAGCAGCTTAATGTATAAAGATTGTGTAAATTACAAAAAGAATCGTGCATTTCATCAGCTCCTTGTTTTAATTACAAAGATGTTCAGGTTGAATTTCTATCTTGCATCTCTTATAAATGTAGCAACATTATTTCATTATCAAGACCATTATTCCCTCTTAAACTGTTTAAAGAAATAAATTTTTTCTCATACTTGCTGGGTAAGTGGCTTATAGCGCATGTGTTTTCGGGGTGGTAAGCAGCTAATAGCGCGCGCCGCATGTGTTTTGTCTTTGAAGCGTGTGTTTGAGTAAAAAGCGTTAGGTTATAAAAAATAACGTCACGCAAATCCGTTAATTAATGAAAAAAAGAAAACCACGATTTTGTTTTGTATATGCATAAGTAGCGTCGCGCGGGCGAAGATGATAGGAGAGAGAGAAAAAGAGAATGCTTTATCGAAAGAAAACAAGACACGCCAGAACGTGTTTACGAGTCAGTCGTACGGCAGATATGAGAGAGAGAGAGAGAGAGTAAGAGAATGCATACCGAAAGGAAACAAAACACGCTAGAACGTGCACGAGTTTCTATGTACGGGTCATTTGTGTGCTAGCTTCTTGATGAAAGTTGTTGGCGATGCAAAAAATAATATTTATATGAAATGTTTTTTTTTGATTTACATATTAATTTTTTTAAATGGGGGGCTTCGCCCCCCCAAACCCCCCTTTCTGCGCCCTAACATGTCACTCTCTCTCTCTTACACCCAGCACTTATGAGAAAAAAAAGTATGTGAATCTCGTTCGGTTTAGTTGACTATTGCGCCACTCGGGCAATGGCGCTACTCGCTGCGCTCGTGCGCCAGCTTGCCCTCGTGCGCAATAGTCAACTAAACCTTACTCGTTACACAATATACTATTATGCATTTCCAAAAAGCTGTTATGTTAGCAGCAATATTAGTAATAATAATATTGTTATAATCATAAATCCCTTACCAGACATAGTCTCATAATCAACATCGTTTTCATCATTTGAATTATTAATGTTAAATTAGGTTCTGCATGTTCCAATTCATCCATAAATATTTCTCACTCAATTTCTATAAATAATAAAACGAATACAAAATAATCAAAAACAAACATAATGAAATATTTAAATTATTAACATCAATTTTACCACGCTTTCACTGCTACTACTATTGGATGGTGCACTTATCTATTGTGAATTTAAGACAGCAGGAGATAAATCAGAATGTTTAGGAGAACGATTTTCAGAATCGTGATTTTCTTACATTTCTTCTTTATTGATTCCGTCAATAGATGATGATTACGTGTGACTTGATGAATTAACGGTGAATGAAAGGTACGTTGTTGCTTGATACTTTTTGGTGAAATAGATAATAAAGCGGAAATCGAATAAACTAATCGAATATTTGTTAATTCATCCAGATTACATGAAGGCATCATTTTCCAAAAATTATTTGGTTTCGAGTAATGTGTAGTAGATAAAGTACTCTGTAAGGTTTTTAAATATTAAAAAATACATGATTAAATGTTTATAAGCATAATTTTGATTACTTTTTTATATTTATAAAATTAATTTATTTTATAATTATCAAGAAATTAATTAAAATATTTTTACCTGGGTAAGTTAGCTAGTACTGGAGCTGTAACAAAGTTAGCCATATGCTCTTTATGGACTTAATAAACAATGTGCGTTGATTCAGCACTATGAGCAATAAGTTCAGATCGAGAACAATTATGCAATTGCTCTTTATTCTTGTTTTTTAATTCTTAATCCAATCGAGCAATCATTAATTATACTTCATCTGTAGCTGTAGCCGGGTGTAATTTTACATCAATGATCACCATATATTGCCTCAAAAGAACAAAAATAACTGAAAGAAATAAATAATTACACTATTAAATTTTGATAAGATGAGAAATGTTTATTTTAGATTAAATTTCACGATTATTTATAAATAATTATAGTTTTATTATAAATTTTTATTATTATTTAGAAATACTAAAGATTGGACTCTAGGTTAGGTTCTTAAAAAAAAGGTTAATAACAAAATTATTAGAATTTGTAAAACAAAACTCGTTCCTAATATAAAATTATTATTATAAATTTATTTAACTATACTTGTTTTACAACTAATATATAATCAATAAATTTACTGATCCAATAGTAATAATGAGCTGAGGGGTTGCTCCCGAACGATATACCACATATTGCTGTCTTTCTTTAGCATATATAAAATTAACGTACCAAACAAAGATAGTACTGTATAGTTTATCACTCTGGAGCAAGGGGCCTGGTATGCATCGCAAAGCCACCTTCTGCACAATTCGTTGTCAGTCATGCTGCGCATGCGCGAAGCACAGAAGAGTATTATTTAAATCATACAAGTTTATTATATTTTTAAATTTAATTAACTGATTACATATATATATATATATATATATACAGTACCGCTCAAAAGTTCGTAAAAATTTTTTTTTTTTTAACTCAACTTCAAACTGCAATATTTCGGAAACGGCTCGATGAATTTGAAAAATCCGGACGGCGTTTGAAAGATCAGACAAAATACTATTTTTTTGTGTCCTGCCAAATATTTTTATCTCTTTCTTTAACTCTATTTCTAATGATAGAAAAATTTTTTATTTTTACGAATTTTTAAATTTCAATCAATCAAATGTAACTTTTTAAGAAATTGATAAAATTTAAAAATTCGAACGCGACTAAAAAGTAGAGTGAATTTCCTAAATCTTTATGTTTAATGATTTTTTTGTATCTATTTCCTGCGTGTAACTAAAAATGCGCAAAAATTGAAAGTACAAGAAAATCAGTTTTAGATATGATAATATTTTCCAATATCGCGGGTCATTTTTGTTTACATTTCAGCATGTGTTCAAATCTGTTGTTCGTATATACATACGAAGAATCAAATTTGTAAATAACTTTAATTTATTCAAAAAAAGGACATTATCATTTATAATAATTGTGATAAAATTTGTGATAATTTTGTTAAAAGTATACAATACCGTTCATTAGTTCGTAAAAAAATTTTTTTTTAGAAACTCAACTTCATACTGCGATATTTCGGAATGGACTCGATAAATTTGAAAAATTTGGATGGCGTTTAAAAGATTAGACAAAATACTATCTGTTTGTATCTTGCTAATGTAAACCAAAATTGACTCGCGACATTGGAAAATATTATCATATCTAAAACTGATTTTCTTGTACTTTCCATTTTTGCGCATTTTTAGCTACACGCAGGAAATAGATACAAAAAAATCATTAAATATAAAGATTTAGGAAATTCACTCTACTTTTCAGTCGCGTTCGAATTTTTTAATTTTATCAATTTCTTAAAAAGTTACATTTGATTGATTGAAATTTAAAAATTCGTAAAAATAAAAAATTTTTCTATCATCAGAAATAGAGTTAAAAAAAGGGATAAAAATATTTGGCAGGACACAAAAAAATAGTATTTTGTCTGATCTTTCAAACGCCGTCCGGATTTTTCAAATTTATCGAGTCGTTTCTGAAATATCGCAGTTTGAAGTTGAGTTGAAAAAAAAAAAATTTTTTACGAACTTTTGAGCGGTACTGTATATATAAAATTAACTATTTAAATAGTAAAAATTAAAATATATAAAACACTTTAACATAAAAAGAACGCGAACTATTTACAATATTTATTATGTGTTTTTTATTAAAACTTTTAATAGTTGAGGAAAGCTCCTGCGTTATTAATTAATTTTTGCAATCGGTCATTAACTGAATTGCTTAAACTTAAAAAATATTCAGGTCTATCAAATAATTCAGCCCACGCTCCATAGACTAAATCAACAAGTTGGTCTTGATTTTGGGCCATACCTGGTCTCCATTCTCGGACCATCATAGACTAAACATTTTCTATGATGTTTATATCTGGAGAGCGGGGCGGCCAATCTAGTCTATGAAGACGAGGATGGGCTGCATACCACTCGCGGACAATACGCGCGGTACGGATTGGACTGTTGTCCTCAATTATATAAATTGGAGTTCCATCGTTAGGATATCGTTCGTTCAAACTTGGCAGAAACTCATTTTCTAAGATTGCAACGTATCCTAAAGCATTTAATCTTCTATCGATTCCTATTAAGCGTCCAGGACCATCAACGTTTACCCATCCCCAGAATGCTTTCGTTACACGGTCACTCTTATGGCTTTGCTTAACGTTTCTTTGGAGATATCGTTCATTTGGTAAACGCCAAACCCTGCAACGCCCATCTTTGTCGGTGAAGAAAACCTTCTCATCCATAAAAACTGTTTTTCGCCAATCATCATTTGTCCTATTGATATGTTGCCTGGCGAACTGAAAACGATGCTCCATATCTAGATCTGTTAACGCGCACTTAATTGCCGCTTTGTGATTTTTTATATTTCTTCGTTTTTTTAAGGATGTCCTTAACCTACTGGTTGGAACGGATCTTCTTCGAGAACATTAACAACTATATCTAATTGATCATCCGTCAGTTTGTAGGTACCGCGATTATTCGCGCGTCTATCCACCGCCTCTAGGACGCCTTCATCATCGGCTTGGAACCGTCGATTCCAATTCTCGACGGTTCTTTGCGAACAGTTCATCTCCAATGCAATGAAATTAAAAGGCATGTCATCCTCAATTAATTGTCGCATCCTCTGTAAATTAATAGCAGTGGGTCTGAAATTACCGTTCATTGTTTAATATTTTTTAATTTTTATTGTTTAAATTTAATAAATAAATATGCATAATTAGTAATTAAAGCAACACTTTTAGTCTTTGCTTTTACTGATACTTTGATTAGTGCGAAGTTAGTTATTAATATTATAAAAAAGATAGTCATTTGTCTTTTTATTGATTCTAAAATTTTTTTTTAAATTACATAATATAAAATTTTTTTTTTAAAAAGAAAATTATTTTTTTGTATAATAGATTTGTCAATTCATGTATCTTTTATTGCAATAATTAGTTTCAGCAAAAAATAAATCAAAGAACGAAGGTATAAAGCAAATATTAATAAACAACATGAATATTCTTTTTAAAATATAATGAATGACTTTTTTTTGTTTTAATAATATAGGGAAATATTGATGTAAAAACTATAAACTTAGATTTCAAATTTTGTATAATCCATTAATTTATTTTAGTTTTAAACAAATATTTTTACAATCAAAAAATACTATTTTTTATGTTATTTACAAATTTTCATACGATTCAAACAAAAAATAATTGTCTATATAATAAAAAATAATATTTCTTCATAATTTTTAAAAATAATGAAAAATCCATAAAAGTTTTCATAAAAGTTAAACGTTTGTAATGAATGTTTATTAAAAAATTTTCGTTTTAAAATTATTTTTATAAATATTGATAAAACTTTTGAATAAATAAAGAAAACTTTATATTTGTAGTAAACTGTTATGTTGATTTATGATCTCTAAATTACTAATGGTATTACAGATAATTTATTATAAACATATAATATTTAATAAAGAATACTATAAAAGTCGCTTCTGAAGGATTATACTTGATTAAGATTACACTTTAATTAACCATAGTCAATGCATATAAAAGTAGTACAAGTCACATGACACATGCTATTTAAATATGACTTTTACATCTGTCTTTGTCATTCTCCTTTTTGATTTTTTCAAAGACAATATTTATCTTCATCTGATTCCTTATCACCTTTGTCTTTAGCTTTTACTTTTTCCTGTATCTCAATTAAGGTGCTCTTTTTTGAACCTTTTAGTTTTTCTTGTATCCTATCCGTCATTTCTATAATATAAAATAGTATATTAATTATCAACATATAAGAATTTTATTTTTAAACAAATAATGTAAATAGAGCTTACTGTTTTTGTTTTTGAGTAACAACTGTAGCTTGTAAATCTTGTTCGCTCTCTACATCATAGTCTTAAACTTTTTTTATTCTTTTATTTAATATAGTAAATGGTTGTGAACTTAATTTAGGATCTCATAACATATCGTAAGCTAATTTACTTGCGCCACTTAATTTTTTACTCAGCTCCACTGACTCTTCTTCATCTTCTTCAGCGTCCACCCTATATTATAGAACTTTAAAATTGCAGAACATTTTTTTGTATAAAATTGTAACGTCCGAATAAAAGTTATCAATTTTGATATTTAATTTTACCCGCACGTTGCAGTTCTCGTTGCGTCGAGCGGTTACACAACGAGAAGGTTTTCGCGTGGCAGAGGCTATGAGGGATAGGATGAGGTTATTTGCGGGCTCGAGAGCCCTTTTTAGAAATCGAGAAAAGAAAATATAGATAAATAATTATTTTAATTATTACCTTGTTTTTATTTGTCGGTTTGGTTTATAATGGCCCTTTTCCTTGGTACAATATTAACTTAGCGTCACTTTTAAATTAAATATAAAATGTAAAAATCGATAACTAATATGATTAATATAACATCGATAAGTAACGTAATAATTACTTTAAAATAAAATACAAAGATTACACTGAGTTTAAACTTATAAAATTTATATGGCTTTTCAAGATACAACTGACCCGTACTAGGTTCAGTAAACGACTGTGGTAGACTAACATGCATTTTGATTAGTTCAGAGGTTTTTATATTTTTCTGGAAACCCGAAAATCTCCATGGAAAAAACCTCTGAACTCTTGGCGACTTATTTTCTAGTAGAGGTCATCGTTCATTGTTTTCATCTAATTAAGAAAAAGGTAACGCTTTTTCATTATAATTAGATGATTTCTATGCTTATTTTTTTCCGATGACCTCTCGAACGGAAAAGCTAAAACTTTTGGTAATCTCAGCCAAAAGTTTTTTTGTCAAGAAAATATAAAATTTATTAATAAAAAAATGAATTTTTAAATAAGCGAAGACGTTACACCTCCCAGGTTGAGAAGGTTCATCGTCCTCGATGAAGTAAGGCTGTGATTAACAAAACTTTTAGCTTTTCTCCTACAAGGTAAAAAAAACAATTCTTACTTCTAATGGCGGTGAAAAGTACATTAGGGTTAGTATGGTGGTGATAACCTAAACTTAAAATATGTAGTTAGTCCTATCATAAAAATTTTATATATATATGTATATTTTTTTTTTTTTTTTTTTTTTTTTTTTTTTTTTTTTAGATAATTGTAGGAAAAACAAAATATTTATGAATTTAAAAGAAGTTCAAGGTAGATGGTTTGTATAAGATGTATATGATTGAAGTGTAAATTTAGAATTGATAGTTATTAGCTTTCAGTTTCGGAATGATATCTATCGTCATCTCCTGGTGGAAGTCGTGGTCTCCTTAATATATAGTGTTGATCTAATTCATACATTTCTTCTTCAGTGAAGACCTCTTTAAGTCGATCTTCCTGCCTTGCGGTTATTATTACGATTGTAATATCAGTGTGAAAGTTAAGACGTATAACGGGTCTTTCATCGTATCTCATAGTGCAATGTACGCACCATCTTGTCATTTCGTCTTCTTGATACGGGTGGCAAGGTCCGAAATTGGGCCTGAATCCAAGCCTTAGCAATAAATTGATTCTTTCTACGAAGTTGTACATCTGGATCGAAACGAATATATATATATAAGATAAAAAAAAAAAATGAATCATGAAATGATGGTTTTACAAAGGTATGCAAAAAAAAAAAAAATGGTTCTATAAAGGTATGGTTTGATAGTGCCGAATAAGAAGGGAGATAGAGGTATTTGTAGCATCGTCTTTCGGTGTAGTAAAGGCTTTAGAATAATGGATATCTTCTGCTACAGTTATGACAGATTTGTAGACCTATGAGAGGAAGAGGAAAGCAAGAAGGGGAGGAAGAAAGAAAGAGAAAAAGAAAGGAGAGGAGAGAAGTTAAGTTGGAGCTGGAGAGGTTGAAAATGCACCGGCTTCATCTTCAATCTGGAGATGTCGTTGGTGTGCCGTTTCCTTACATCTTGCGCAAGTGTCGGCCCTTTTGTGGTATAATAGTGTTTTCTTACAGTAAGTGCAGTGTTGGCATCGGGCTTCGGCCAAGCAAATACGATGAAATTGAGTGTAGTACTTATAGCACTCCTTGTATTTTGCCTTTGTTGCATAACATCCTTCGCAAATGACGGCACGACTAATCTCACTGTAATATACTGGTGTTCGTACATCGTTAGTTGTGCAATACGACGTTTTGATGGTTTCTTGCGGTTCTATTCCTATTTGGGAATCCCGTAAGACTTCTCGTGTGGGAGTTTTTTGGCGATGGATGCGAGGCTGAGTTTTATCTATTCTTACTTTATTCCGGCGTCCAAAGACTTGTTTGCCTCCTATGGTTTCAATTTCATCCGGGTGTCTAAGGGCTGTCCTGGTACAAGCTGTGCACTTACGTGCAGCTCGTACTTCCAATAGATGTTTGCCACAGCCGTAACACTTCCTGTACGATGGTTCATTGTAAGAGTATCGATGGAACTGAGTTTGTTTCTCATAATGTTCGGCATTATTGGTTATTAGAAAGCATGTACTGCACAGTACTCTTCGGCTGATGATATTGAAATACATGGCCGTTACTTTTGGGTGTTGCCTACTGCAAATTCCTTTGATCATAATGCTGCTTGATTGTTGATTTGTTGTGCGAGTAAACTGCAGGAAGAAAAAGGTATAAACGATAAGTAAGGCGAAGGAGGGAAAGATAATTGAAAATCTGAAATAGGAAGAAAGAAAATAAAAGTGATTCATGAGTACAATAGTCGTTAGTATGAGGGTGAGATCTTATTATCTATGGTTAATAATTTGATTATTTGTTATTATATATTTTTTTTTTTTTTTTTTTTTTTTTTTTTTTTTTTTTTGTATATTATTTGCTACTTGTATACATATATATATATATATATATATATATATATATATATATATCTATATCTATATTTAATATTATCATTATTCCCCTTTTTTTTCATTTGGTGGTAAGATCTTCAACGTGTGGAGGAGGTGGCAGCGGTTCTTCATAGTAGGTGTTGTGATGAGAGTCCGATTTAGGTAAGGTTAAATATTCGTGATTGCAGAGTTCCATCACGACGTCTTGTTTTAGAGGCATTGATTTCTTGCGTTGCCCAGCACCTAGTAATGCAATGGTAAATATGATAATCAGAATTGGGTATCCACTGATTAGTACATATATGGTCCTTATTAGGGTTTCTTTGTTTTGTGGCATCGTGATGAGTTCGATGAGATCAGCTATTATTGAAGCTGAGCCAGTAGGTTCGTAGTCGAAGACATATAATGGAATTCTTGCTTCAGTTTTGGGTCTTGGTTGAATATTATAATCCTCGGTTTTGCCTATACATGTTGGATTTAATGTAAGGAGTCCTATACCGTATAATTCTATTACCTTGTGTTGATTGTTTCGGCATGAGATAGTAATAACTTCTTGGTGAACGGTAGAAAATATCCATTGGTTACCATTTGATAGCTGAATCCATCTTGTGCCGTTTTGCCTGGTTGGTGTTCAATATCCATGGTGGAATAAGGTAAATCGTTTGTGGTTGTGGGATGGATTGAGGGGAGGATAAGCAAGACGAGAGGAATCGAAACTTGCATCTGCGGAAAAAGAGAAGAATGGGAGATTTCAATTGAAGGATTGTTGAAATGGATTGTGGTTATATTAATAACAGAGGTTCGACGGTTTGCATGATAAGATGCCTCTGTATACTAATTTTTTTTTTTTTTTTTTTTTTTTTAACGTGTATGAATGTGTGTGAGTGTTGTGTGTTGTGTAATATGTTAATCTATATTCATTAAGAAGTCATAAATTGCTTCTTTCGTGTTTCACTAGAATAGACCGAGCAATCAGCTGTCCATTTTCTTTTGTTTGTATTTTGAAAGTTAAATGCCTTGGTGTTGTTGGTTCTTGGGTAGTTCATGTCAAAGAGTTTCTTGCCATATATTATTACCGATGAGATTTAATTTTTTTTGTTTATGCTATGTATGGTCCATTTGGTCCAAATGTATTCGTAGTATCAGCTCTTTTGATCTTTGTAGATGTTAACGGTTGTGTGGTGGTGACTTCTTTATTTACTGGTTGTACTGATAATAATCTGGGTATTGGTCCTGGAATTTTTATTCGGGGTTTTTGAGTATTTATAGTAGGTAAGGTTATTGTCATTTTTCGAGATGGGTTTTTAAATAAACCATCAATTTTTGAATTAAGACGTCCTAGGTTAGATGTACTTGTTGTCAGTTCTTCTTCAGGTTCATTTCTTGGGGTTGCATTTGGTATATTTTCCTTTGAAGGAACATAATTGTGTTGTACGAAGTTTAATGTTTCTATATTTGTGTCTGATGATCCCTTTTGGCGTCCTAGTGTATCGTTTAATTCCGAATATGGTAGTTGAGAATTTTCGTAGATGTTACTTAGTGGTTGATATTCTCGTTCAGTGTCTGAATACGTTATTACTTCTTGAGGTATGATATCCTTGATAGAGTTTAATGAATAATTTCTTATATCGTCGTTATATTCTTCGTGCGCATCGCGTGGCAATAAATCTTGATGCAAAACTTCAATTTGAGCATGATTTTCATATGAGCTTATTTCGGTGACATAATCCTTATTATTTATCACTGTGTCGTTGATATCAATTTCCTTGATTGTTTTAACTTGTGTCAAGTGTTTAGTTATTCCCGGCTGAGCGTGAAGAATGCAGCGCGTGGACCTTGGTCCCTCATGCTTGTGGTCAATGAAATACATAGGGTGCATAACACCGGATAACATGATTAAGGCATTGTGATGAAATGAAATTTTTGTTGATTCCATCCTTAGGAAGTTACTTCCTAAAACTCCTATTACTCCATTAGGTAATTCTTTTACGATTACTTGAAATTTAACAGGAGCATGGGAGAACGTGATTTCGGTCGATCCCGCAGTATCAAATGGTTCTCCTGTCATTCCGTTGATCGTTATAGCTTCATGCACTGCTATAAGAGCATTAGGTTGAAGTGCTTTTACATGTACAAGATTAATTTCGGTTCCGGTATTGATTAAAAATTCAGTTTTGTGTTTTAATTCAGGTGCGTCTAATACAACTAATGGTCCTATCTTCATATTGTTTAATCCTTGGAGGGGTTGTTCGTCATCATAAATGTAGCTGCTGAAGGACGCTTTGGGATAGCCTTGCTCATCGCTGCGTCCGTTTGGTGAGTAGGCGGAAAGTTTAAATTTTCTTGCGGTTCAGTCTGTTGATGCGTCATAATGGCGTGTTGCATCTGGAATGGTGCCATATAAGGGTAAGGACATGGGTATGATATTGGAGGTGTCGTAGGATGCATGAATGGGTATTGTACAAGGGATGCATATTTAGAGGGAGATGGAGTACGTGCACTTGTATCAGAGTAAGAGTGTAGGTTTCTACTCATGTGTCCTCTTGCGTCTCTTTTATATTCGGTAGGACCTCTTGGTGGATAGTCATTATATCTGTCGGAAGAGTAAGTACTACCTCGTGGAGGCGTATAACTATTAAAGTTTCTTTTGGTCGAGTAGTTACTGGGACTTTGAGATCTCAAATTGAATCTTCCATAGTGGTCATGTCCGTATCTGCCCCTATCGTCACTAGGGTGGACACGTGAGTTATATTCATTTCTGGAGGGTGACTGTGACCTCCAAGGTTGTTTATAATTAGTGGTTGTTTCATCTTGAAAATGAACATGTCGAGATGAGTGTTGTTCACCAGGTCGATCTGTTGCCTCTATGATATGAAGAGATCCTTTCCTTTCGTTCGATGATAACATGTCTCTTTCTATGCGCTGAGCTATTTTCAATGCTGCGTTTAGTGTTTCGGGTTCTTGGACGCTTACTCCATAGAGTAAGTCATCTGCAAGCCCTCTCTTAAAAGATTCTAATGCGATTCCTTCAAGCATTAAAGTCATGTGAGGTACCTGTTCGGCTTGAAATTTTTCCTTGAGCGAAGCCGTGGCTCCTTCCATGAGTCTTTTGATGCGACTGTAATATTCTATTACAGTCTCGTTCCTACGCATCCTAATGCCTTGAATTTCAGCGCAGTAGTGAGAATATGTTTTTTTAGGCGAAAAATATTCCTTCAAAGCATTTTTAAGGGCTTCGATGCTATTAATTTCGGTGCCACTCACCGCATCCCTCGCGGTATCGCGTAGTTTTGCGATCACGCCCTTAAAAAAAGCGTTGCGGATTCCTTCAGGGCATATGTTGAAACCGTTTTCTACATCTTGTAGAAAGGTTTTTAGTGGCATATTCTTACCGTCGTATAGGGGAATGTGTAGCAGTGCTTGTTGCACTGCCATGCATTCTCCCATTGTGTTAAGAAGAGCATCAGTAATGGTCTGATGATGTGTTAGATTGGCTATATTTTCAGCCATTGCTGGATTGTCGTTCACCATCGTGGTGATCTTTGAAATTTTTCACGCGTTTGCTATTTGTGAAGAGAAAGTAAATAAATGAGAAAAAAAAATGAAAATTCTATGTAGTTAAAGAGGTGTAAGGGTCATCTGTTGATTCTTTTTACGACAGTTATAAAATTTTACTAAATAGGAGGATGGTGATAAAATTATAAAAAATATGATCCTTTTTGATAATAAGAAAAAATTTTGACGCGTATTTGACGGGATTAGATTGTTTGATGAAATAGTTTCAATATTTCCCTCGAGTTGATTTATCCTTTTTGATAATTTACCGCGTTTCCGTTTTGCGTGCCATGATAAGCTTTTAATTTGTAGCCGATTAGTTTCGGATGCAATCAATAGATATTTAATGTCGTTGTATTGGTTCTCGACTTCGTTCGTTAATATCCTGAGATTCTTTTTTAAGTTTGTGTTAATTATTACAAGGGCTCCAATATCTTGTTGCTGTTGGACAGTAAGGGTTTCCAACCCGTGGATTCGCGATTCTAAATTTGCTACTAATGCGTTGGTAGTTAATGGTCTATTTCGCAGCGGTATTATCATTTAAAAAGAGAGAGAGGAAAACAAATTTTGTTTTTCTTCTTGAATGGAAGAGAAAATAAATTTTTGCGCGTAGATTTTCGAATTATCGTTGTCGATAAGGTCAATTCTTCATGAAGACTAGTTGTATTGTACGCAGTTAGGTCTTAGTGCGTCGTGTATATAACCGGGCTCAAGGAGATCTTTATCTGCGTCACCTTGTCGTAAGGGTTTATCGGTATAGGGTTATATGCGTATATGTATATATGATGATCTATACTCCTATCCGCGTTCAACATAATAAAAAAAAGAAAATAATTAATAGTGATTTTGGGAGGGTGAGTTCTTCGTTTATTTACGATGTATATAATTTTGTTAGTAAAGCACTGGGAAGTATAAATCTTTTACCATGGCATTATTGTACAAAATTAATCACAACACATAAAATTTACAATCACTATATCCAGGATTAACGATATTGTTTTTATATAAACAATTATTATTATAAAAAAAATTATCGGGAAACGTTATCTATGTTTAATATGGGAATAGAAATAACTTTCGTTACTTCTATTAACAAATATATTATAAATAATTAGATTATTATTCTGAATAAATATCTAATCTAATTGAATTCGTATACTTTAATGTAGCTTTATAATATTATATAATAATTTTTGCTTATATAAATTTTCTTGTATGTTTAATTAATTTATGTTATTTATATGTTATTTATTTTCATGTATGATTCTATGATAGTTTATATAAGAATATATATATATATATATATATATATATATATATATATATATATAGTATATGTATATGTATATGTATACAATAGAAATGATATAGTTAGTACATGTATGTATATATGTGCATATGTTTATGAAAATATGCAATAGCTACGATATGGTTAATATGCATGTATATATGCTTTCATGAAAATATGTAGTAATAATGGTATAATTATTGTATATATATGTATGGTTTATAAGAGTATGTATATAAACATGTGTATATTAGAATTATGATATTTTGCTTAAAAAAAATATTAAAGACAAAGACAAAAAAAAAAGGAGAAGAATATTCTTGATATCGCGCTGCTTATATATAAAGCGAAAAAAACAAAGAGAAGCGTTATTCTAGTATAGTAAGAGAGAGAGAGAGGGAGAAAGAAGGAGAAGGAACGAAAGAGTAGCGGTAGCGTGGTGCATATATTACTCGACTTACAGACTTTTAAGTTCACACGTTTTCTTATGTTATTCAACAAAAAAAAGATTTTGATATGGTTTAATTTAATAATTATATAATAATATTAATTGTACTCCCCCTAAAAAAAATTTGTTTATTTAATAAAGAAAATAATTTTATGATAATTATTTATTAGCGTTTTGAATAGAATGTTAATAGCGCTTGTTAGTATTCAGTAAATATTTATTAACTATTAAATTCTTATGCTTATTTATTTATTTAACAAAAAAAATACGGGCTTCAGCCTCTTGTATTAACAAGAATAAACTTTAAATTAACCTTGGCGCTTATTTTACTAAAGAGAGAAATTATTCATTTGATTTGACTTTTACCTTGTTCCGAATTATTTATCGATTAATAGAAATTTTATTATTAACTACAAATAGTTATTATTGATTATTATTATTAGTTATTATTAATATATTATCGTAAATATTGTTAATCATTAACTTAACTCGATTGCTAGGAAGAAAAAAAAGTTAATTAAAAAAAAAATTTTTTTTTATTGTTACCTTATCTTACGTAATAGTTCATAAAATAAATAAATAATTTCTATTAATGATTTAATTGAAATCTGTAATTTATATTAATATTTATTAATTAGTTTATAATTAATTTATGTTAGATTTCTTATTCTATTTTATATAATTTACTTATTAGATTTATTTATTTATTTAATAGTTTAGTATTTAAAAAAAATTTGTCACACTAAGAAGTGTTATTTCGTTTTTCCGTGTTTAAAAGAAAAGGCTTAGTCAGTAAAAAGCAAAGAATTTTGAATTGCTCAGGTAGTCTGTTGGGCGACCGTGCAGTTAAATTGCTCTTAATTTCGTATACCTGAGCAATGGATACTATACTGCGCGTATATATTATTTTCTTTTTATGTCACCACACCGAAAAAGGAAAGAAAAAAGGAAAGAATTTTCTTTCGTTCAAAAAAAAACGTATGTTGTAGAAAAAAAAATTTTTTAGTTAAAAAAACGATTATTGAAAGTTAAATATTTATTATTATTCGGAAAAATTTATTTACTTTGAATATGAAATAACGTTTAGTTGAAAATGTAAAAGATCAATTACTTTAAAAATAACGATTAATATTTTACGAAATATAATTAAATACTAGAAGAAATAATTATTTAATTAAGATTTGCGATTTTACAGAAACGAATTTATTTCAGATAAGAATAAAAAAAGTAATATAAATATTCTTGCTAAAAAAAAACACGTAATTCTATTCAATGGGGAAAAGAGAATAAGTGCTTATAATTAGGCTATTAAATATTTAAAATTTTTACTTCTCAATTTTTAAAGTATAATATAGCTTATTTTAAGAAAGTTAAAACAAAAAAGGTTTATATTAAAGAAAATATTTAATCATTAATAATATGTAAGGTGATTGAATTAATGTTTATATATATTATTTTATTTTATTTTATATATATTCATATGTGAATCATTCTTCGTATATCTATATAGAAAGAAAGAATCAATGTATTCAAAGCGGTTATATTGTACGAATAAAATATGTAAATTTTAGAATTTAAAATGAAGATTTTTATAGTGTATTAGATATTAATATAGAAGTTTATATGTGCTGTAATATTCAATGTATTAGTTTATTAGAGTTTGTTCGAAATTATATTTTAGTTTAAACTCTTTTAAACGTCGTAAAATCAACTTTAATTTATAATTAAATTATATTAATGAAGAATCCTTTTTATAATTAAATTTATAAGCATTCCGCGATTCTAAATTGCAAACATCCCACCGATTTGTCACCAATTTTTAAGCTGTAACGTCCGAATAAAAGTTATCAATTTTGATATTTAATTTTACCCGCACGTTGCAGTTCTCGTTGCGTCGAGCGGTTACACAACGAGAAGGTTTTCGCGTGGCAGAGGCTATGAGGGATAGGATGAGGTTATTTGCGGGCTCGAGAGCCCTTTTTAGAAATCGAGAAAAGAAAATATAGATAAATAATTATTTTAATTATTACCTTGTTTTTATTTGTCGGTTTGGTTTATAATGGCCCTTTTCCTTGGTACAATATTAACTTAGCGTCACTTTTAAATTAAATATAAAATGTAAAAATCGATAACTAATATGATTAATATAACATCGATAAGTAACGTAATAATTACTTTAAAATAAAATACAAAGATTACACTGAGTTTAAACTTATAAAATTTATATGGCTTTTCAAGATACAACTGACCCGTACTAGGTTCAGTAAACGACTGTGGTAGACTAACATGCATTTTGATTAGTTCAGAGGTTTTTATATTTTTCTGGAAACCCGAAAATCTCCATGGAAAAAACCTCTGAACTCTTGGCGACTTATTTTCTAGTAGAGGTCATCGTTCATTGTTTTCATCTAATTAAGAAAAAGGTAACGCTTTTTCATTATAATTAGATGATTTCTATGCTTATTTTTTTCCGATGACCTCTCGAACGGAAAAGCTAAAACTTTTGGTAATCTCAGCCAAAAGTTTTTTTGTCAAGAAAATATAAAATTTATTAATAAAAAAAATGAATTTTTAAATAAGCGAAGACGTTACAAAATATTTACTTAGTCAGTAATCATAGAAGAGAAATATATATATTCATTTGACTCCCTTCTTTTTTTCTTGAATTTTTACTCAGTACTTTAACTCTTTAAAGAAACTGTTCGTGGAACAATATCATAAAATGTATTACATAAAATTTATTTTTTTTATATTTTTTGTGGATAGATGGATCCATCATTCAGAAAAATTTATTTTTGATTAATTAATGTAATTAAATTTGAACCTCAATTTTATGAAGATCCTATATATTTTTTTCATCATATGTCCAAAGTAAAATTTATCACGATTCTATCAATATCCGAACATTTATTAGATGTTTCAAACCTGTAATAAATATTGTTCTTATTATCCAAATATATATATATATATATATAATAATAAATATTCAATTCAAATTATATTTTAAATTAAAAATACATACTTCATCAACTAGAGCATCTTGAAATTTTATTATATTATAAATAGTAGAATTGAATAAAATATCAATATGCTTTTGGAACTTCTTTTCAACATAATTGTAAATATATGTCTCCATTACTTCTTTTCATAACAACCTGATTTCACCAAAAAATTAATGTTAAATTTATAATTCAAATAGAAATGAGAAAACCATACTCATTATAAACATAATAATTTGTCTTACCTGAAGTAGAAGGCTTTTGAATACAGAAATAACTCATTGTATTTAATTAATTTGTGAAGGACTTATAACCTCAATTTCGAGCAGTTTCTGTGTATTTTTTTCATCATCTGTACGAAATAAACATTTTCATGAACTAACCTTAAATGGTTCACTATATATACTTTGATCATCCTCTCCTGTACCAATTAGATCACTTCCTTGAACGATAAATGTCTTGACAATATTATGGAAAATAGTATAATCATAATATCCTTTCATACAGAATTGAATAAAATATGAACATGCTTTTGGAGCTTCTTTTCAATATAATTCTAAATTAAAGTCTCTGATACCTCTCTTCATAACAACCTGATTTCAGGATAAAATTAATGTAAAACCGAAAATTCAAATTTAAATAAGAAAATAATACTCATTATAAACATAATTTATCTTACCTGAAGTAGGAGGCTTTTAAATACAGAAATTACTCATTGTTTTTAATTAATTTGTAAAGAACTTATAACCTCAATTTCATGCAGTTTCTGTGTATTTTTTTTTTCATCATTTGTCTAAAACAAACATTTTTTATGACTCCATCATCATCTCAACAGTTAATATTTAAAACCTGTAATATGTATTGTTATTACTACCCTAGAGTATAACATAATAATAAATATTCAATTCAAATTATATTTTATATTAAAAATACGTACCCCGTTAACTAGAGCATCTTCAATTTTTATTATATTATAAATAGTTTCGCCTGCAACTTTACCAAAAATTGTGTATTGGTTTTGGTACTCTGGAGTAGCAGTAATCGTAAAAAGAATTGAGATCCATTATTATTATTACCAGCATCGACCATAGTTAAGAAGCCTCTTTAAAGAAACCATAACCCTGAATAAAATTCATCACGAAATAATTATTATAATTTTTAATTAATAAATATTAATAATATTATTAACATATTTAAATATTAGTCTCACCATATATACTTTTACCACCCTCTCATGTACCTATGGAATCACTCTCTTGAACGATAAATCCCTTTACAATATGTTGGAAAATAGCACATCACTGAGTGAAATAGATCTAAAAAAAAGCTTTCTGATTGGTCGATACAGCTTATGTCACTTATGAGATGCTTACAGAATAACCCCCTGTATCGCTACTGTATAGCTATAACGGAGCTCTTTGATTGGTCAATATAGTTCAGGCGAGAGTTCAGGTGTGCAATAGCAAGCTTGAGCGCCAAGCTTGATTGTATTTTGTTTTTCAGAAAGCGTTGGTTCATTTTTACCTAGACAATTGCAACAAATAAAGATGATAATAATGAGTCTTTATTATAATTATAAAAAAATTTATTAAACCAATTCAATAAAAGCAGAATGAACGCTGAAGAATTAATCGTAGCAAGAATAGTACGAGAAAATCAATTAATATTTAAAAGTATTCACGTCTTTTATAAAAATTGTAATAGACGAAACGTCGTTTTTAATAATATAAGGGATGAATTGCGAAGATTATTAGGAGTTGAAAAAACAGGTAAGTTTTAAATTTAATTTAATAATCTATTTCTTAAAATAAAGTAAATTTTTAATTTTAAATAAAATAAAATACAATAAAAAATTTTTATATTGTAAAATAATGAAAATAAATATTTTTTAATATTTTTATAACTTATATTGAAAAAAAAGTTTTACTTTATATAATGTTTATATATTTTTAAGTCATTTTTTTACAAATTACAGCGGAAGAAGTGAAAATCATTTGGACAACTTTAAGAAAAAATTATACGCGGCTGCAGCTCGCGTCATACAGGGGTAAAGACCTTCATCTCATGAGCTTGCGGTCAAAGATGACATTGTTAGAATTACATTTCCTTCAAGATTTTACCCACCACCAGGAAGGAATAAACATAGATCGCACAGCAATCCTGAGAGAATTTTTTCATGTAGATGTATAGATTTTTTTATATCTTTAAATAATGTAATAAAAGTAATATAAAATATTAATTTTATGTGTGTTTGATTTACGCGACTTACACTTGCGCAATAAAATACAAAGTATGTCAGTCATGCGCAGCATGACTACGGCAATGACAACGAATTGTGCAGAAGGTGGCTTTGCAACGAGTACCAGCTGATTGTTGATTAGTATTTATTAGTGAATGCTTATTAATTACTACAGTTAAATAAATTTATAATAATAATTTTATATTAGGAACGAGTTTTGTTTTACAAATTCTAATAATTTTGTTATTAACCTTTTTTTTAAGAACCTAACCTAACCTTTTTTTTTTTTCCAATCTTTAGTATTTCTAAATAATAATAAAAATTTATAATAAAACTATAATTATTTATAAATAATCGTGAAATTTAATCTAAAATAAACATTTCTCATCTTATCAAAATTTAATAGTGTAATTATTTATTTCTTTCAGTTATTTTTGTTCTTTTGAGGCAATATATGGTGATCATTGATGTAAAATTACACCCGGCTACAGCTACAGATGAAGTATAATTAATGATTGCTCGATTGGATTAAGAATTAAAAAACAAGAATAAAGAGCAATTGCATAATTGTTCTCGATCTGAACTTATTGCTCATAGTGCTGAATCAACGCACATTGTTTATTAAGTCCATAAAGAGCATATGGCTAACTTTGTTACAGCTCCAGTACTAGCTAACTTACCCAGGTAAAAATATTTTAATTAATTTCTTGATAATTATAAAATAAATTAATTTTATAAATATAAAAAAGTAATCAAAATTATGCTTATAAACATTTAATCATGTATTTTTTAATATTTAAAAACCTTACAGAGTACTTTATCTACTACACATTACTCGAAACCAAATAATTTTTGGAAAATGATGCCTTCATGTAATCTGGATGAATTAACAAATATTCGATTAGTTTATTCGATTTCCGCTTTATTATCTATTTCACCAAAAAGTATCAAGCAACAACGTACCTTTCATTCACCGTTAATTCATCAAGTCACACGTAATCATCATCTATTGACGGAATCAATAAAGAAGAAATGTAAGAAAATCACGATTCTGAAAATCGTTCTCCTAAACATTCTGATTTATCTCCTGCTGTCTTAAATTCACAATAGATAAGTGCACCATCCAATAGTAGTAGCAGTGAAAGCGTGGTAAAATTGATGTTAATAATTTAAATATTTCATTATGTTTGTTTTTGATTATTTTGTATTCGTTTTATTATTTATAGAAATTGAGTGAGAAATATTTATGGATGAATTGGAACATGCAGAACCTAATTTAACATTAATAATTCAAATGATGAAAACGATGTTGATTATGAGACTATGTCTGGTAAGGGATTTATGATTATAACAATATTATTATTACTAATATTGCTGCTAACATAACAGCTTTTTGGAAATGCATAATAGTATATTGTGTAACGAGTAAGGTTTAGTTGGTTTAGCGCAATAGTCAACTAAACCGAACGAGATTCACATACTTTTTTTTCTCATAAGTGCTGGGTGTAAGAGAGAGAGAGTGACATGTTAGGGCGCAGAAAGGGGGGGTTGGGGGGGCGAAGCCCCCCCCATTTAAAAAAATTAATATGTAAATCAAAAAAAAACATTTCATATAAATATTATTTTTTGCATCGCCAACAACTTTCATCAAGAAGCTAGCACACAAATGACCCGTACATAGAAACTCGTGCACGTTCTAGCGTGTTTTGTTTCCTTTCGGTATGCATTCTCTTACTCTCTCTCTCTCTCTCTCATATCTGCCGTACGACTGACTCGTAAACACGTTCTGGCGTGTCTTGTTTTCTTTCGATAAAGCATTCTCTTTTTCTCTCTCTCTCCTATCATCTTCGCCCGCGCGACGCTACTTATGCATATACAAAACAAAATCGTGGTTTTCTTTTTTTCATTAATTAACGGATTTGCGTGACGTTATTTTTTATAACCTAACGCTTTTTACTCAAACACACGCTTCAAAGACAAAACACATGCGGCGCGCGCTATTAGCTGCTTACCACCCCGAAAACACATGCGCTATAAGCCACTTACCCAGCAAGTATGAGAAAAAATTTATTTCTTTAAACAGTTTAAGAGGGAATAATGGTCTTGATAATGAAATAATGTTGCTACATTTATAAGAGATGCAAGATAGAAATTCAACCTGAACATCTTTGTAATTAAAACAAGGAGCTGATGAAATGCACGATTCTTTTTGTAATTTACACAATCTTTATACATTAAGCTGCTCTTATACAATGGGTCCAGCGCGTACATTCTTAGATTATATGCATCTATTGTGTTTTCGTCATTTGTGCCAAACGCAACCTACATCAAACAATATAATTAAATCAGGCAACTATTCAAATAGTTATCTAGATATTTCTAATATTATTTCTTTTTGTACTAATCAAATGACAAAGTCGGAACCGACTACCCGATCAAATTTGGCAGATTATTAAAAAGATCAAACGTTTTCAAATCATTCTGCGGTCGATCTCATAAGTCGTAAAGGAGAGTTAGATGAGTTGAGAATATCAGATTTGACAGTGTCAACTGGTGAGTAATATTTAATTCTATAATTTATTCTTTAAATTAATTCAAAGTTATTTAAAATAATTTCGATATTATGTCTCTTAGTATCATTAGATAGCAAAAAAGTTGCTCAGAAACAATTGTCGTCTAGACGTCAGGCTTCTCCAGCTTCATCAATCAATGCAAATTCATCAAATTTTGAAAATGAAAAAAATTCTTCAATTTTTTGGCAAGACTTAATTGTAAATTTATAATATGCTTCTCATGTTTCTAAAATATAAAGCATTGTAGAATAATGTACTAGGATTCATACCCTACTGTTTTTAAACTTTTAAATCTTTCTGATAAAAATTCGCTTCGTTAGTTAGTATCAAATAAAGATAATTATGTCAGTAATAAAATTATTAATACTGTGTAATACTAGAACTTTAAATATTACTAAACTGTAAATAAATTGTATTATAAGATAATAGATAATAAATTAAATTTTAAAAAATTATATAAAGATGTTATTTATTACGTGAATCATTTTTTTTATTATAAATCATATTTAGAAAATATAATATTTGTATATTTATAAATTGTTAATTTTTTTTCAATGGAATTATAGTTCATACCGCCATCTGACGTTTTCTAAATGATAGAAACTGTTTTATCGATAGCGGTGAATTGATCCATCACGAACTTACAAAGTAAGACAAAGTGGTAAAATGAGCGACGTTGCCATTTGACGTACACATTCGGAAAAATATCCTTTCCGCCAAGTGTACATATAAAACAAATTCAATTTACATTTAAAATTCGAATTTGGAGTTGGCGCGTACCAAACTATACATTAGCATTGATGCCAACTATGAAACATGGCTTCTTGCACGGCCATTGTATTCTTACAGCTGATCGCATCTTTTTAGAAAAATGTAATTTTGCTTTTTTGCGATATGATTTATCAAACCAAGTTTCCGCCCTTCATTTTTCAAAGATAAAATGATCCTGAATAGGAAATTTCCCTACGAAACACGGTTTTTGAGAAATTTGATTTTTTCGAACTGAGAAATTTGTTTTTTTAATTATCTTCGATTAACGCCTTTTTCCGCTAATTTTTAGAGTTTCCGCCCTTCATCGAAATTAAATGAAGTGATCTATAAAAGGAAAACTCATTGCGATGTATAGTTTTTTCAAAAATTCTAATTTTATAAAATTATAATTTTCGATCGGTAAAGTAGCGTGAAACCATACCCTTAACAAATAAAGATGTTGAAAATCACTAAAATGTCCATTTTCAAAGCTCTAAAAAGATACTAAAATTTGAATTTTTTTAGGTTGGCAAAGTTTAAATGTAAAATTTAGATACTCTTTAATAGAATCCCGAAGAGTATTTTCAAATAACTTTATTTTTAAGTGTTATTTTTCAATTGTTATTTAAGCGCGTATACGCAGTATCTCCGAGTCCAAGCGCGTACAGCTGAGTATGTCGTCTGCTAAAGTTCATATCTTAACTCGCGCGGAGCGCATCGCTGATTTTTTAAGTTTTGTAACGTTCTCGCTGATTGTATTGAGAAATATGTCGTTTTTGTTGCTACCTAACAAAAAAAAACGCAGTAAAAGTGATATGAAGTGTATATTTTGTCAAAATTATGACAATGTAGTGAAACAACCAAAACTTAAATCATACGAAGTAATACAGCATGCGGCAAATCGTCGAAAAGATGATGTTGCTCATCGGTTCAATATTTTATATAATGCGAACTCAGAACAAAATAAAAATTTTTCGGGGCATAGTGATTTTTATGCTAAATATACATGTGAGGAAAAAATTAGAAAACGCGAGATTGAAATGAAAAAATCGGAAATTCAAATGAATGGAGAATCAACTTCAGAGCATGTACAAACGTCTAACGAATCGTTAAAAAGAAAATCGAATTTAAGTGAACCAATGTGCATATTTTGTGATAAAGGTTATAAAAATAAAATAAATAAAACTTAGAAACTAACAGAAATCAGTGCTGTAGAAAAACTTATTTCAATAGCTCATACAAAAATGGACAATTTTTTTACGAAAATTTGTATGTATAATTCCGCTCAATCTATAATAGCTCAAGAATTTAGGTATTACGAAACATGTTAAAAAAATTACTTATATATTACAAAAACATCAAGTAATATCGGAAGGCCAATAATAAAATCGGATGAAATAATTAATCAGGCTTTTGAACTTGCATTAAAAGAAATAGATTTTAGTAAATCGGCTTTTGAACTTAGTTTTTTGACTTCACGTGTAAATTTTTTTCTCAAAGATGAAGAAATTTCCATAAATAATAACACCACAAAAAATTTTTTAATAAACAGCTATGATAAAAAGCTTATGTTTTCTTATCCATCAGATCAATCGAAATCACCTATGGTGTTCGCAAATGACATATCATTAGCTGATTTAGTTGAACGGATTCGCGAGTTGAGTGATACAAAAAAACAAATTCGTGATGTGGCCGAAAAATTAAGGAATGAAATAGATTCAACAAATAATATAAAAATGAATGATTATGTCTGTGATGGCAATATTATAGAAAAGTATTTAACAAATTTGTAAGCTGCCTATGAATTGGGAATACTTTTTAGAAACACTTATATGTAACAAAAAAAATGAGTGAAAGCAAACTACGACGTGCTAAAACAGTATTTATGAATGGTTGTTACATTTTGGGAATACGTACCCCTATGCATATCGCTCTTGCTCAAACGATTCATCATTTAACAAGATCAAAGCATCTAATTAACATTTTAACAAAGTTAGGACACAGTATTAGTTATGATGATTTACAAGATTCAGATACATTTTTAATAAAATCTATTATTTATGAACAAAAAACCGATTTAATAAAAAGCCCATTCAACATTGTTAAAGATCCTGCATTGTTTTTACATGGGGCTATCGATAACAATGATTTCTTAGAAGAAACTTTAAATGGAAAGAAGTACAACTCGTGTTACTACGATGGTATTTTATCAGGAAAAATCTAGTAGTGTAAGCAATCGAGTGCAATTGATATCAAATGAAAACATCAAAGATGTTAAAATCGATACATTATGTAATCAACCACTTGAAAATTTTTCCCTTACATTAAGTAAACCAATTTATTCCTCTAATTATATTGATATAAATAAACTTTATCCTTTAAATTATACGAGCATGATTTTGAATTAATGTGGATTTTAAGTAAATTAAAAGTATCTAAAAGCCAAATAAGTCACAGAGAGGAGTTTGTTGTTCCAAGTAAGTTCACTTTTGTTTTGTTATCGAAAAATTTGTAATGATATAAAAATTTGTTTTCTTTTTTCGTTTATCTATATATACATAAACTATTTGATTTATTTCTTCAAAACTTTACAGTCATTAATATTTTAAAGCAGTCTGCAACGTTTTTTGTTTATTTAAACTATTAAAAATTAAATTTTAATTAATAAAAATGGATCGTTACAGGTTGGTCAGCTTTTCAACAAATATTACGATCATAAGTACGAGCAATCAGCCAGAATCGGTAGTAGGATTTTGTCCCATAATACCTTATGCACCAGTTAATTGCAATATTATCTTTACAGCAATGAAAAATTTCTCTCAGCTAAGTGAAAGAAATGGTAAAGAATTCAGCGTGTTAACTGCTGATATGGCTATTTATTTATTAGCTAAAACAATTCAACTGCAGTCAGAAAATTATTTTCCCAAATTAGTAATGATAATAGATACATTCCACTTACAAAAGACGTGGATTAGTTGTTCGGGCCAGTATTTAGAAGGATGTGGAATAGAAGAAATTTTGACAGAAATTGACGTTTATGGCGAAAATAGTCTGAAATGTATTTTTAAAGGCTTACATTACAACCGAGGAGTGAGATGTCACAAACTTCTATACGAAAGCATAAGAATAATTCAATTTTTTGAATATTTTAAATCTTGTAATTATTCAGAACTTACGGATTTATTGAGTTTTTCTCATTTTAATACACTGTATGAGTCAATTGAAGGCCCGGATGCAATAAGGGCATTTACGCTCGAAGCACGGAAAACTGAAGTCACTTGGTAGTAAAAATTTCATTTTCTTCAAATAAATTTCAAAAAATTTGACGTTGTAATACTCATCATGCCGCATCTTTTTTATATTAACAGTTTTTTTTATAAAATTTTTATTTTTCAAGAAAAAAATTAAAAACAAGAAAATTTTTTACATTAAATTTGAATACTTTTTTAAACTTAAATCGTTGTAATTCGAGTAAATATTAACCGATTTCGCTGAAATTTTAAATATATTTTCTAAATATCATAGCGAAACTTATGATAATTATAAAAAATGTTGATTCTTAAATAGTTAGTCGCAATTGTTTATTAATTAATACAAATTACAAATTGTGCGTTTATAATGTACTCGAGAAAAAAGTATCGAGGGAACTTTCAAGTACAAGAAACGTGTAGCGAGAAAGTTTTTGGTTTTTGTATAAAGAAGATTTGTGGAAAGTTTTAAATCGATTGATAAATAATTAAAAAAGATATAACAACATTTACAAGTAGCGCGCATGCGAGCGCTGCAATTTTCTTATAAGTTAGATGTTTCTTGGTATTATTATTTGGAAAAAGGAATAATACAAATATAACAATATGATATTTATTAAAATTAAATAAACAAACAAATAAATAAATAAACAAAAATCTGTAATGTAATTATTTAATAATTAAATAATTACATTACAGATTTTTGTTTAATACTGATTTTTTGATTGTTTCAAAAGATTTCTTTTTTATTTTGTCTGTTAAACCTTTTTTTCTTTCGCATTAGTAATATGAGTTTTCTAAAAACACAAAATGTAATATTTTTAAACAACATAATGTTGGGATTTATATTTATAAAAGTAAACATATATGCGTATTTACGTTCACTCTTAGGAATATTTTGCTACCAGTCTTCTTTTGTTTAACGATTAGACGTTTGAAACAATCAAAAAATCAGTATTAAACAAAAATCTGTAATGTAATTATTTAATTATTAAATAATTACATTACAGATTTTTGTTTATTTATTTATTTGTTTGTTTATTTATATGTTTATTTACTTTTAATAAATATCATATTGTTATATTTGTATTATTCCTTTTTCCAAATAATAATACTAAGAGTCATTCAGTTGACGTAATATTCACTGAGAATCTAACTTATAAGAAAATTGCAGCGCTCGCATGCGTGCTACTTGTAAATGTTGTTATATCTTTTTTAATTATTTATCAATCGATTTGAAACTTTCCACAAATCTTCTTTATACAAAAACCAAAAACTTTCTCGCTACACGTTTCTTGTACTTGAAAGTTCCCTCGATACTTTTTTCTCGAGTACATTATAAACGCACAATTTGTAATTTGTATTAATTAATAAACAATTGCGATCAACTATTTAAGAATCAACATTTTTTATAATTATCATAAGTTTCGCTATGATATTTAGAAAATATATTTAAAATTTCAGCGAAATCGGTTAATATTTACTCGAATTACAACGATTTAAGTTTAAAAAAGTATTCAAATTTAAAAAATTTTCTTGTTTTTAATTTTTTTCTTGAAAAATAAAAATTTTATAAAAAAACTGTTAATATAAAAAAGATGCGGCATAATGAGTTTTACAACGTCAAATTTTTTGAAATTTATTTGAAGAAAATGAAATTTTTACTACCAAGTGACTTCAGTTTTCCGTGCTCCGAGCGTAAATGCCCTTATTGCATCTGGGCCTTTAATTGTTGATCAAGATCATGTTAAAGTCCACGTAATATTTCAACTACTTTGTAGTGAAGCTACACCTTTTTTAAAGAATTTCAATGATTTTTTAAAGTGTAAATGTCACGAAAATGAAACGTTTTTATATTTTAATAACTATTGTCAAATGGTAGAAATTTTACTTGATTCAATCAAAGCTGATAGAGTAGGTGATTTTGATCTTCATATAATTTCTACTAAACAAATGCTACCTTATTTTTTTTCATTGAATCACCCTTTATATGCTCGGGGAGTGTTATTGTACTTTCAAGACATGCTACAACTTCCAGATGTAGTGAAAAGTGATTTAAAAAGGGGAATGTTATCAGTCAAAAGAAATATGGGTGAATTTAATGGAATCGGTGGAGATTTAGCTTTGGAACAATCTCAGAATAGATCTTCTGCGGTTTCTGGAGGCTGGACTGGTATAACAAAAAAGGAATGACTCATTCAAAATTGGGCATTATTATATCCAGTTAAGAATAGTATTCATGATTCTCTACTGTCATATTGTCAAATTTATGAAGATTCTTCTGATAATAACAATTATTTTAGTCATAAAGAAAATTTATCTAGTCGAATTAAGAAAGATAATGCAGATGTTGCAAGTATTATTCAAATATTACAGTCTAAAGATATTTTTAGTAATAATAAAGAATGTTATAATTTATGTAATATTTCAAATGGTAAGTTTGCCGATAAAGATATTACTTCATATTTATTAAATCTTAAAGAAAAAGGTATAGAGTTGCAAGATACATTTATATCAGAAAGATTGATTAATAAGCAAAAAAGTATTTTTGATAGAGTGCCTAAAGAAATAGTAAAAAATTTTAATTACGAGAAAAAATCGACAAATAAAACATCAAGTAAAGAGCTTAGTGATACTAAAGAATTAATTAGCATTGAAAAATTAGTAATGTTAATGGTTCAAAGAGGATTTTCTTTTGATATTATAGCTACGTACGAATTATTAGATTATCCTAAAGCTCTTGCTGATGCAGATGGTTTTTTCAAAAAAAGTAAAAAATCTGATCTAATGAATGAAATTGAAAAACGTACAAATTGCACTGTAAATTTTTCAATATTATCTAACTCATCTAATATAAAAATACACATAATTGATGGAATGGTAGTTGTACATTTATTATAATTGTCAAGATTTAAGACGTTTGGAGACTTTGCAGAAGCTTTTTTTAATTATGTAATCTCATTTTTTAAAGATCCTAATATTTTGCGTGTAGATATTGTATTTGATAGGTATAACGATCTTAGCATAAAATATATTGAATCTATATTAAGAACAAAAAATGTTAAAGCAGCCGATTTTCATATTAAAAATTCTGAAACTAAAATTCCACATAATATAAAGTTATTAATGACTAATCCAAAAAATAAGCTTCAATTGGTTCGATTCTTATGTAAAAATATTAATAACTATGTTTCATTGAATCATGATCAACAAATCTTAATATCAGGAGGGTTTGATAATATTGAAAAATGTTATGCAATAAAACAAAACAATTTTTATGAAATTCTTGAGTTGAAAAATAATCATTTAGAGGCAGACACAAGAATTTTTTGTCATGCTCAATATATGTTACCCGCATGCTCTGATTTAATTACACAGGCCCACAAAATGAAAAAAAATGTCTGAACTTTTGACCGGACATACATATTCCCATGTATTTTTCGACGCTGAATCCGAATCTGTAATAAAAATATAGGGTTTTCCTACCTTTTCTCAGAGTTTTATTAAAAAAACCTCATTTTTTACGGTTTTTTTGCGGTTTTTCGAGTCTAGAAAAAACAAATCATGAGATACGGTTAATTGGACTTCAAAATCGAATTCTACGGGAAAAAATACACGGGAAACCATACCTTCAAAATTTTTTAACGCGATTCTAGTCCTCTGTATGGGGCTGAAAAGATGAGGAAATCGGTAAAAGTCGAAATTTTGCCTAAATGGATTTAAACAATATTAAAATTTAATCATGCGTCTTTTGAAGAGTCGATAAACATTGGAAATACTATCCTGGGGGTTTTTCAGATTGCTGATCATGAATTTGAAGTCAGATTGTGTAAAAACTACTTCTAGAGGGCGGTGACAAGAACTGTATATGGTAAATTTATCGATTTTTTAAAAATTTTACGTCTGAAATACTAATTTTAGAGTCTTTCACAGCATTGACTGTAAATTCAAGATATTAACTTAGCCTATTGTGTACGTTAAACTTAACATTTTGTCTATGTTTGTCTCTCTCTCTCTCTCTCTCTCTCTCTTCCGATGTTTTTTTAAATTGGCTTACGCTTACGTACACGTTTCTCTTCGAATGACCGATGTAGTGGATTTCTGACACGTTTTTGTCCTTTTTTCGCAGCTGTTTCTCTTTTTATCATCCAGCAGTAATCTGCTAACATGTTGATACCCCAGTTTCCTTGAAATCTACGTTCAAACTCCTTTAAATCTTGGTGAAATCGTTCACCATGCTCTTCACTAAAGTCTCCGTTATTTTCAGGAAACTGATCAACGTGTGAATCAAGAAAATGAAGTTTTAAGTTCATTAGACAACCCAATTTTTCAAAATTACGTACCATTCTTTTCACAATAGCTTTATAATTCGTGTCTTTGGCATTACCCAAAAATTTCGTCGATACCTCTTTAAGAAAATTTGGCCATCAAGAGAATCGTTTGAACCTGGAAAACAGAATGTTATAAAAGATCCACTCGTTAATCCTTCGAAAATTTTGATACCGCCTCTGCATATAAAGCTTGGATTGATAAAGCAATTAGTTAAAGCTTTGGACAAGGACGGTCAATGCTTCCAATATATAAGCAAAGTATTTCCCCATAAATCTGATGCTAAATTAAATGAAGGTATTTTTGATGGTCCTGAAATCCGAATTTTATTTAGAGACGAAAACTTTGAACAAAGCATGACTGATGTTGAAAAGGCAGCATGGTTAAGTTTTAAAGAGGTATCGACGAAATTTTTGGGTAATGCCAAAGACACGAATTATAAAGCTATTGTGAAAAGAATGGTACGTAATTTTGAAAAATTGGGTTGTCTAATGAACTTAAAACTTCATTTTCTTGATTCACACGTTGATTAGTTTCCTGAAAATAACGGAGACTTTAGTGAAGAGCATGGTGAACGATTTCACCAAGATTTAAAGGAGTTTGAACGTAGATTTCAAGGAAACTGGGGTATCAACATGTTAGCAGATTACTGCTGGATGATAAAAAGAGAAACAGCTGCGAAAAAAGGACAAAAACGTGTCAGAAATCCACTACATCGGTCATTCGAAGAGAAACGTGTACGTAAGCGTAAGCCAATTTAAAAAAAACATCGGAAGAGAGAGAGAGAGATAGATAGATAGATAGATATTTAAATTTATTAACTGTACATTATGTTGTACAACAAAAATAATACAAATTCGTAAGTATATATATATAAAATGAGATACTAAGTAAAAATATAATTAAAATAATGATACAGTAATTAAAATAATTAAAGCCTAGCTCGGAGCAGAGGCTCATTCTCAAGGGAAAGGTAGTGCGAATATGTTGATGCCTTGAATAATGCCAACGATGAAGAATCTCTTAAAGATGATGGTAGACCGTTCCATAGTTGCGATGACACAACCAGGAACGATCTTTGGTGATACTCGGTAGATGAAAAAGGAATGGTTAACGGTCTTACATCGAGAGAGAGAGAGAGAGAGAGAGAGAGACAAACATAGACGAAATGTTAAGTTTAACGTACACAATAGGCTAAGTTAATATCTTGAATTTACAGTCAATGCTGTGAAAGACTCTAAAATTAGTATTTCAGACGTAAAATTTTTAAAAAATCGATAAATTTACCATATACAGTTCTTGTCACCGCCCTCTAGAAGTAGTTTTTACACAATCTGACTTCAAATTCATGATCAGCAATCTGAAAAACCCCCAGGATAGTATTTCCAATGTTTATCGACTCTTCAAAAGACGCATGATTAAATTTTAATATTGTTTAAATCCATTTTAGGCAAAATTTCGACTTTTACCGATTTCCTCATCTTTTCAGCCCCATACAGAGGACTAGAATCGCGTTAAAAAAATTTGAAGGTATGGTTTCCCGTGTATTTTTTCCCGTAGAATTCGATTTTGAAGTCCAATTAACCGTATCTCATGATTTGTTTTTTCTAGACTCGAAAAACCGCAAAAAAACCGTAAAAAATGAGGTTTTTTCAATAAAACTCTGAGAAAAGGTAGGAAAACCCTATATTTTTATTACAGATTCGGATTCAGCGTCGAAAAATACATGGGAATATGTATGTCCGGTCAAAAGTTCAGACATTTTTTTTCATTTTGTGGGCCTGTGTTATACATTCCGTTGATACTGATATTTTTATTCTGGGTATTCATTTTTGGCCTTATTTAAAAATTTTAGGCTGTCAAGGATTGTATTTTAAGTTGCATAGTTTAAAAACAAGAATTTTAGCTTGCCATACAGCAGCAGAATCTTTGACTTATGATGTATGTGAAGTATTACCAGCTTTGCATGCATTCACTGGCTGTGACTCTACGAGTAAAATTGGTACAAAAAATAGAATTTTAAATCTAGTTGATCATGTAGAAAATGTAAATGTTTTAAGGTGATGTAATGGGGTATATGTTTTATGCATAGTTACCGACATTGCAGTTACTCGAATTTTTAACCTTTATTAAAAAATTTTCGGAAATATCTTTATATTATGCTTTTTATTAATTAAAATAGAAGGCAATAATATAGAAATATTTTTAAGAAATTTGGATTAAGAATGAAAAATTTGGAAAACTGTAATACCGGTATTTTACATCCCCTTAAGACCGCTTGGTAATGGAAAATTATTGAGTCCAGAGGAATTGAACGCATTAGAAAATCTTTATTTAAAAATATTAAATAAAGAAGCTAAAAACGCCGATGAAGCAAGACAAAAAATTTTTTCTCGTAATTATGGAATGAATATTAAATTCGATAAAATACCATACACTTCCGATTCTTTCAAATTACACGCGCAGCGAGCGTCTTTGCAAACCTATATATGGAAAAATTCTATAAACCCTATTTATCAACCCTTAAATTTTTTGTCTTTTGGCTATACGCAGATTGAGGGAGGAATATTAATACCACAGTTTATGTCAAAGGCTTCATATCCTAAGGAGCTCCTAAAAACGTGTAACACCAAAGCATGTTCATGTAAAAAAAATAATGTAAATTGTGTACCGTTATGTGGTTGTGATTTAAATTCTAATATTTTTTTTATTAAATATTCATGTATTTTTTAATGAGTATATTATATGTAACAAATTATAAAAATATAACTAACAAATTTTTAACTAAAGTATATTTTGAACCATAAATTCCTTATAAATTATCTTCCGAAACGTAGAACAACTTAAAAATCAACGATGCGCTCCGCGCGAGTTAAGGGTATGGTTTCACGCTACTTTACCGATCGAAAATTATAATTTTATAAAATTACAATTTTTGAAAAAACTATACATCGGAATGAGTTTTCCTTTTATAGATCACTTCATTTAATTTCGATGAAGGGCGGAAACTCTAAAAATTAACGGAAAAAAGCGTTAGTCGAAGATAATTAGAAAAACAAATTTCTCAGTTCGAAAAAATCAAATTTCTCAAAAACCGTGTTTCGTTGGGAAATTTCCTATTCAGGATCATTTTATCTTTGAAAAATGAAGGGCGGAAACTTGGTTTGATAAATCATATCGCAAAAAAGCAAAATTACATTTTTCTAAAAAGATGCGATCAGCTGTAAGAATACAATGGCCGTGCAAGAAGCCATGTTTCATAGTTGGCATCAATGCTAATGTATAGTTTGGTACGCGCCAACTTCAAATTCGAATTTTAAATGTAAATTGAATTTGTTTTATATGTACAATTTCTACAAATAAACACTTTTTCAACATAAAACTGTTTTATTTTATTTAAAACATAAATATGTAAAAAATTTAATATTGTAAGAGAGAACAATATAGTTTACATCATTTGCGAACTCATTATTTTTTTTTTAATTTTCATTATAGCAAAATAAGTAATCTATTCGTTTCTTTGTTTGAAACAAAATATTTTTTGAATGACTTTATTGAATTAGCGAAACTGGCATATCCTAACCTTTTTAGAATGAAAATATGTTTTGAAAAGCTAATGATAAGGATTACTTAATTTTATTGATAATTATGGTTTTTGAAAAATAAACAGTCATAAGTAATTTTATTAAGATAAGACTTTGAAAAAACGTGAGAAAAATCACTTAATTTTTTTAATCTTAGTGTAATGAGTATAAAATAAAATTCATAATATTATTTTTGAAAAATTTGTAGAAATCTATTTTTCAAATTCATTATTTTCCTAATATTTATCTTTTTATTCGGAATTTAAATTTTACATTCATGTTATATATAGATTTATCAATCAAACGTAAATATAAAAAGAATAGAAAAGATTTTGAAATATATTTTTTTTGACAAAATTTTTTTAAAGATAAAGAACAAGACTCTCCGTAAAACACAAACTGCAAAAAAACTTTCTTTTATTTGACAAAGAATTCAATTTGGTAGAAATGAATGATTAGTTTTTGAATTTTGTAAATAAATTAAATCATAAATTAATGTACATGTTGAACTTTAAAACTTCAATTTTATTTATGCATTATAATACTTATCATTTTAACTAAATGTTATTTTTTCAAAAAACTGTAAAAAACTATGAAAAAATATAAATAATCGTAAATAAATGTGAATAATTGTAAAAAAAATAAATAAATGTAAATAACTGTAAATAAATATAAACAACTGTATATTTATAGTTATTTACAGTTGTTTATAGTTAGTAACACTTATTTACAATTATTTCCAGAAATTTTTTCCATATGGGCTTATCTTAATAAAATTATTTACAACTGTTTATTTTTAAAGAACGATAATATAAAATAATATTTGATGAGATTATATTCTATAATAAAATTATATTAGCAATAAAATTAAGTAATCCTTATCATTAGCTTTTCAAAACATATTTTCATTCTAAAAAGGTTAGGATATGCCAGTTTCGCTAATTCAATAAAGTCATTCAAAAAATATTTTGTTTCAAACAAAGAAACGAATAGATTACTTATTTTGCTATAATGAAAATTAAAAAAAAAATAATGAGTTCGCAAATGATGTAAACTATATTGTTCTCTCTTACAATATTAAATTTTTTACATATTTATGTTTTAAATAAAATAAAACAGTTTTATGTTGAAAAAGTGTTTATTTGTAGAAATTGTACATATAAAACAAATTCAATTTACATTTAAAATTCGAATTTGAAGTTGGCGCGTACCAAACTATACATTAGCATTGATGCCAACTATGAAACATGGCTTCTTGCACGGCCATTGTATTCTTACAGCTGATCGCATCTTTTTAGAAAAATGTAATTTTGCTTTTTTGCGATATGATTTATCAAACCAAGTTTCCGCCCTTCATTTTTCAAAGATAAAATGATCCTGAATAGGAAATTTCCCTACGAAACACGGTTTTTGAGAAATTTGATTTTTTCGAACCGAGAAATTTGTTTTTCTAATTATCTTCGATTAACGCTTTTTTCCGCTAATTTTTAGAGTTTCCGCCCTTCATCGAAATTAAATGAAGTGATCTATAAAAGGAAAACTCATTCCGATGTATAGTTTTTTCAAAAATTGTAATTTTATAAAATTATAATTTTCGATCGGTAAAGTAGCGTGAAACCATACCCTTAAGACATGAACTTTAGCAGACGACATACTCAGCTGTACGCGCTTGGACTTGGAGATACTGCGTATACGCACTTAAATAACAATTGAAAAATAACACTTAAAAATAAAGTTATTTGAAAATACTCTTCGGGATTCTATTAAAGAGTATCTAAATTTTACATTAAAACTTTACCAACCTAAAAAAATTCAAATTTTAGTATCTTTTCACAGCTTTGAAAATGGGCATTTTAGTGATTTTCAACATCTTTATTTGTTAGTAGCTCGAAAACCGTTAACTTTAGAAAAAAACCATAGAAATACTTTTTTGTTTAGAATCACTTAATTAATCTAAAAAAACTTTGTCCGAATCAAAATGAACAATTTTCGGAATTTGTTTAAATAAAATCGATTTAAACAAATTGAGACCACTTTTTCGCCAGGTAAACTGCAGATCCTTATTCTAGGACCCTTTACGAAGGTCATCTCGTAAAAATTTTCCCTTCGAAAATTTTTTTTGCTCATCCGCCAATTTTGCCTCGACTAATAAGATTGACTATGGGGTGGACTAAAATTTATTTTATTTGATAACTTTGTTATTAGAAATTTAATAAACTTGCAACTTTTGGCATCGCGTTAAATTTTTTTTTTTTATTTTGGGCCACGCGAGTAGGCAATGAAAAGGAGAATCTAAAATGACAATAGAGTTCTTGAAATTACTGTATTTGCATTACACTCTTAGAATAAAAATTTTATTACAAATTAATATTTTGAATATTATTTCATAGTTTGACAAGGCTTGCAAATTGTTTTTGTTTTGTTTGTTAATTGTCTCATAAATGAGTATAAAAAATTAAATGCAGAAAAATTTTTTTTTGAATAAACAAATAGATATAGCAAGTTTTAGCAAATCACCTTTTTCATTGTGCGCTTTCGTCCTAGATACATAAGTATGTAAGAAAAGCGCAAACCATAGGATTGCGTTTTTATTAAGGAGGAGGGCTGTTATGAAATCGGATTTCGCGTTGCGTATTTTACGAAACTCACAATCATGGGTCACGCGATGACTAGATAGGAAACTCGGTATCGATTATGCGATAATATAGGACATGCGTATTGTGAGAGCTGATAGGGAGCTTTTATTAATTTAAAAAGAGAGTTTAAATTAATAATAAATAATCCTATATTAAAAGGGAGATGAGCTATAGAACGCAGCCATATTGCTGATCAAAAAATGTGATTGGTCAATAGTGGTCGCCATATTGCTTAGTTCAGCGATGCCGAAAGTGGCAGAGTTAGAGCGGGAAATTCAAAAATGTTTTTAAAAAAAGTATTAAAAAATAGTTTTTACAATTTGATAATTAATAAATAATTCTAAAAAACAAAGTTACTATAGCAAAATTAATTTTTTTTCATTATTTACATTTTTTTGAGTTTCAAAAATTTTTTGAAACTCAAAAAAATATAAATAATAAAAAAATTAATTTTGTTTTAGTGACTTTGTTTTTTAGAATTATTTATTAATTATCAAATTGTAAAAACTATTTTTTAAATACTTTTTTATAAAACATTTTTGAATTTCTCGCTCTAACTCTGCCACTTTCGGCATTGCTGGCTTAGCTGCTTAGCATTAGAAATTGTAATATAAAGTGGAGTACAATCTCTTAAAATTCTTAGACAAGAAAGATGATACAGAGTACAATTTCTTAGAGTTCTTAGAAAATAAAAATTAGAGTACTTTTTTTTAAGAATTGAATCAAAATAAGCTTAGATCAATTTGCTATTTGGACTAATTCATCTAAAAAGTTTTGTTTTATCAAACTGCCCAATGTTTTATCACAAAGATTGATATAAAATTAATGAAATGAACAAAGATAGTACTATATTTTATCACTCTGAAGCAAGGGGTCTGAAAGAAAATAGAGTACAGTTCATTTGGAAAAATTTGTTATTAAAATCAACAAAAATATAAATTTAAAAATAAAAATGAAATGAAATAAGAGATTGATTGTGAAAAAGTAAGAATATTTAATTTTTATATTGTATTTTTTATTTTCAATCATATTGTATTTTTATATTTTTCATTTTAATTTGTAAGATCATAAATGTATTATGTATTAATATTTATTATTTATAAATTTAAATTTAAATAAGGTTAAAATAAATTATACTTTCAACTTTAACTAACGTTAAATAATAAAATTAATATTGCCAAAGTTTACTCAAAAGATAACTTCCTTGGTCATCATGTTATTATACATTTTTGGAGCAATTGTCATATTTAAAAGTTCTATTGATTTTACTATATTTATACTAAAATAAATTTTTAATCCGCTACATCTGTTACCACTAATTTTGTAATTTGAATATCTGGTAAAAATTTATATATCATAGCAGCTAGAGAAAATTTTGTATGATATGTGCCTATTCCATTAACATGCATAAATGCATGGAATATGCTTCCCTGATTTTTCCTTTATTAATCTGTTTTTAAAGGATATATGAACAATTTAGGATCAACTTTTAATGATAATAAATCTAATCTATGTACAAGTACTTTATTTAGATTAATATTTGTATAAAATGTTCAACTTTGTCGATAATCATCTATATTTTTTTCATTTAATAAAATAGTAAATATTAAAAGAATGTTATTAAGTGAAGTACTATAAATGGTTATGAAAAAAGTAAACATTTTATATATGAATATTATTCAAGATAAAGTACTTACACATAGATTATAATTATTATCATTAAAAACAAATTGTTGTCGATTGATTGAAACTTTATCATTTTCAGTGACAGTTATCGATGCTGCCAAAGTGTTCAAATAATTCAAATAAAATGTAAATTTTTAGTAGATACTTCAAGAGTATTGGTTAGAATGTAGATAATAGATTATTTAGATTAAAATTAGCAAACATAAATTTATTTCAGTTATTAATAAAAGATGGGTTATTTTAACTTTGGTAATATTATCATTTAATTAAATATATTTTTATAGAAGATAACAAATGTGAATTGGAATTTAAAATAAATGCAAGTTTTTTTTATGAACATAATAAAAAAATTTGAATTTATATAATAAAAAGGTTCTTCTGTCATATTGATCTATTAATACTTTTTAACATTTCATCTTATCTAATGGAATGTGTATAATTTTCAATTTTATTTTCATGGTATTGTATATCAAATGTTTGAAATTATAATTATTTATTACGTATATTTGACCAAAAATGAAAATTTTCTGCAAAATCTCAATCACACAAGATCAACTAGAATTATATGAAGAAAAAATTTTATAGAAATGCTAAACAACCAGAAAAGTATAATAATCGAGCTGATCTTTGCTCTATTATAATTACTTTACAACATATGGTAAAAGTTGATGTTAGAAATTGTATAACATCTAAGGAATATACATCAGCATTTAATAATAAATTTATTATTATTATAAAAATAAGTTTTGAATTTTAAAAATAAAAAAATTACATTTATTTAGATTGTCTTTTTATTTAAATTTTTAAATCAAGTCCATTTTTTACTTTTGTGCTTACATTTATTTTTTATTATAAACAATTTATTTAATAATATAATTTTTAAACACAAAATTAATTTTATATCAGTCAAGTTTATTTTTATTTTGTATTTTATTACAAAATTATATATTGAATATTAGAAAATTATTTTATTAAACATTATTACAAAATAATACTAAGATAATTATTTAACATCAAGATTTCTAAGTAATTACACATAATTAAAAATGTATGTTTTTTAAATTAAAATTATTGAGTGAATTGTAATTATTTTCAAATGATTTTTAATATCCTTATATAAATTTATGCTTTTTTCGTTTTTATATACTTCTTTACTTCAATTTAAAAAAAAAAAAACATACATTAGAAGCTAATAGAATATGTATAAAATTTCCAATAAAAGAAATACACCAAAAGTATAAAAGTACACAGAGATAAAAAGATATTTTCAATGAAAGAAATTTGTATTTTTTTCTCCTAATTGAAAATTGACCTTTCCCGATTTTAACGATTGTTTTAAGTATACACGTGCGTTTTTTGTTATAATAGAGTAGAATGAAGAACTTTGTAAATTTCTCGAATGATAATAAGAATAAATTTTTCCTTACAAATTCACCAGAGGCACTATTGCACTATAGGGGTAGGATAAGTAGGAATGAGGTAAATTCCAATTTTGATATTAAGATTAAATTGCTTGAAATCTCTTATTATTCAATTAGATTACGGTAAATTACGGTAAATAGATTATAAAATTCTAATCAATCAAATTTTTATACCTATATTACAGTAGTGCCTTTGACGGAAGAATTATCCTGCATTTTATATTTGTTGTGACCTCACTTATATTATATTTATATTATAAAGAATTTAAAGAGAATTTGAGAGAGAATAAGTGAGAAAAAGAATAAAATAAAAGATAATTACCGATAAACTTATTCTCTCTTGAATTCGAATCATCGCGTTAAAAGTCTATCTCTGTCTTGTGCGTCGGCGCGACGTAACAATTAGAAAGTATATCAGCGCGCGAGATGGATATTAAGAAGAATATATGTACGCGCTTAGATGTGCGCCGATCCACGCCTACACGAAGAAAGATTTTTTCTTTAAAACTCAGTGTACGTTTGCCTACGTATATGTATAAAAATTTACATCTAGAAATTCCGGGTAAGACCACTGTAATAGAATGAAGGGTTCATTCTTGGAAGTGCTTTTCTTTCACGCGAATTCTTCATTCACGTGAACGTTTCTTGGGCATGCGTGCACTTGATTTCTCAGTGCACATTTCGGCGATTCACCTTATATTCTTTTAGTTTACACTTCAATACTTGATGCCTCAATACGATGCACAGAAAATCAGAGTGCTCGACCGTGAAATCACGAGCCACTAACATATAGTAACAAGATGAATAATAGACTATATAAATAACATGAAGTTCTTCCTATTATAGTAAGCAAGCACTCTGCCGTAAGAGGTCGCTAAATTTTACACTTTGTTTTAAAGAAAAAATATTTTTCCGTGTATAAAGTGACGTACGCTAGCACACATCCAAGCGCACCTGTAATAGTATAATGTAAGATATGTAAATGTATCCCTTCTACTTAGTAGTAAGAGAGGATTGCGGCCGCGGCGGCTTGATCGACGCTTAAGCAGATCGAAGCCGAATCTTTGTACGGCACTCTTTGGCCAGCTCTCTTCAAATAAAGTTTATCTTAAAATAAATACTTGTGGCTATTGTTCTTATTTTCGTTATTGCTGCAGGTCCGCGAGGGGCTGGATAAATACCAGCTCCGTACCGGTAGCAGCAATAACGAAACATTATTTAAAGTAAAAATCAAAGCTTAATTTAGTAAAATTGACTAAAGAATAAATTCACGTATAGTTCTTTTGTGAATTTATTAAGTGTGTAAAATCTAAATTAACATTAATTTATCTTACGATTAGTAAGAATTTGATTAAATATTGCTTTTAATTAAGTGTCTTTTGGTAAATGTACGTTGAAGTACTCAATTTCAAATCACGTGTCACTTATTTAAATTTACTTGCACGTTGTGTTATTGGCCATTAATAAGTGGTTAAATTTCAACAAATCAAAATTAGAGTCTCGTGGCTTATAAGAGGCATTTATTTAGTACAAACATATAAGCATAGAGACCCCGGACTGGTTGTAGCATGGCGTCTACACCAAAAACGGGTCTAGCTTAAAAAGAACCTTTCCTTTTTATCCTTTTCCTCATACATGAGCACTTTGTGCTATCTTTTTTCAGGATAAAGAGTGGGAGAGGTTATATTGTGTTACAAGGAACACGAACAAACTAAACATCAATGCTTGATTACAGCTTATATATTTTTCGAATATCAGTCAATAAATTTTTAAATTTAAATATTTTTTATATTTACATTGTTTAAGGTGGTCCCGTCGTCAGGTATAGTTTGTTGTTCGTAAAAATAAAAAAAACGTATAATTTTTTGAAACCTTCAACAAAAAAAGTTTTTATTTCATATATCATTCATGTAAAATTTCAGGTAGCCTTACCGATTATTTTTTTAAGATAATATCATTCAAAGTTCGATAATTTCAGGTCTCATAGTAATAAAAAGATAAATTTCAAGTACGTATATTGTAGAAAAACAGTCGGCAAAGCAAGCTGAAATTTTTCGGAGATAATATTTGAAATAAAAACTATCATTGTTGCAAGTTTCAAAAGATTATACGTTTTTTTAATTTTTACGATTAACAAACTATAGCTGATGACGGGACTACCTTAAATTCATTTATTTTTACCACGGCACTTAATCCCACACGCGCGGTACGCGCGTTAATGAACTTCTAGTCATTAATAAAAAATAAATACTAAATAATAATAATAATAGTAATAAATAATAATTAAAATGGATTGATTAGAATTACGTTTTCTCGCTCAAGTGAAATGGTTTAAGATTTCACATTTTGGAGCAATTATAATTTTACTGGTTGTTTCAGAGTAATAAATACTTCTTAGAATGAAGAAATGCAAACAACATCTATTTTTCTATGTCTAGTAAACACTTCTAAGAATATGAAATTGGTAAAAACAAAGTGCTTGCAAGTCTCATCGAGTTTCAAACGCTCGTGCAAGGATTTCTTGAGTAGGGTCCTACTCAAGCTTCAACGTCCAATGGTACGCGTGCAAATTCCTAGTAAACAAGTATTGCTTACATCAAATTCTCAAAAATCAACACTTGGGGGCGTATAAGATTATTTGAAAACAAGGAGTTCTTGGAAATTCATTGCACAAACAACTTTATACAGAGCTTATGGGAAGGAATAAGTATAAAAGAAAATGAGGAAGAGCCAGCCAGTTCAGTTTTAGTTTAAGTTTTGAACTTGCACAATATACCATTGAATAAATAATAAAGCCTTACGTTTGATACAAATAAATAAAGAAGCTTACTTTTATTTTTCCATCCTCGATTTCCTTAGGTTTCACTCCTTAATCGAGATCGAACTCATTTAAGTTGATTGATTTTATTTAATTCTTTAATTTAAAAACAATTAGAATTTGAATGAGTTCTAAAAATCAAATTTGAATTGAATTTTATCGTGGGAAACTATCAGAGGAGAATTCAAATTCAACAACGAGAAGGACATTTATACCATTTATTATTCTCTGACCCGAGCTTGGGTCGTAACACAGGCATTGCCTCGCGGCGTTTCTGCAATGCTGTTCAGCCTTACCTTTAAAAAAACGTATAATAAGAACAAAATATTATAATTATATTGTTTCACATAAATAAGAGTAATTGTTGTTTTTACCAATTATGCTACGCAAGGACGTATAACTCACTTCAACAATATACTTTCTGCAACATAATCAAGACCTTCACGTTAATTTGCACATCTCTAATCAATAGAGGTTTGACGACCTAAAATAAAATTATTCATTCTTCCACTATCAGTAATTGTAAGTTTATAAATTAATATGCATTGTATTTATGATAAAAAAAAATTTTATTCCAAACAAGAAAAAAATTGCAGGTATAACATTTTTGAAAAAAGGAGCAGCTTTCAATAATGATCTGGAGATCATTCTTTTTATGCAACAGTATTGTGATGAGCGTAAACTAATGTTTATCAAATTCCGATCACAGTTATTAAAATCTTTGAAACTAAAATACAAATGTGAAATTAGTGAAGAGTGTCGCTACTATTATATTGCATATAATTGCAAATTTGGAGTACAAAAATCTGCAAGCTTTGCAACATTAAGAGAATCAAGGTACAATATTTTTTTTTATAACAGAATTTCTATTATTAATCATTTTTATTGCTATTACTTATATTTTTTCAATATTCAAATTTAGTGATGAGTCATTATTTTACAGTACGCTCAAAAGAGACTACAAAGCATTTATAAAGTTTCAAATTTCACCAAAATCAGGATCTTATGTTATCGTAGATTTTAATGAACGTCACTGTAATCATGATGGACTTGAAGTAAACAAAATTATAATAACTTACTTAAATTATTTAAAATTAAAATATTTAATAATATTACTATCTGTAATCTATATGGCTGATTCCATTTCAAATCGAACAGTCAGTATACACTCAAGTCACCAATTACTGCGCTAATGGAGTATGTTATTCTACCCTAAAAATAAGGGTATACGTATTTTTTTATTTTGCTGAAATATCAAAATTGCATCAGATATGCACTTTTGAAAATTGCATACAAAAACTAAATGTTAAAACTGAAAATGTTGAGAATAACTTTAGAGAGCTATCGTTTTACCAATTTCCAATGAATTTTGATAAACCTTTTTTTATTTTATTTCGTTTTGAGCCCTCTTCAACTCCGTGCAAGAAATTAAAAAAAAACTAAAAAATGACTGAGATATATGCATTTTACCAAAAAATGCACTTTTTGTGCACATGCATTTTTCTCGAAAAGGCCATTTTTTTTTTGCTGAAATTTTTTTTGCTGATAGAGGACCAAAATACCTATCTAATAGTACTTGTTTGATCCCGGGTTTTTTGGTTTGGAGCGAGAAAAAAATTCACAAATTTTGTTGGTGAAAAATGCTTGTATATACGTTCGAAAGTCTTAAGCAGTCGACATTTAAATATTATCCTTCGTTTAGCATTATCCAGGAACAACGACGTGGACGTAGAAGGATTCTGTTCCCTTCGGGGTGCTTTTTTAGAGTGAGTTCCCCTTGCCTCTCACTGTTGGGATGCGTCAAAAAAATAATTATAGATAATTATTTTTTTTTATTTTTGCGCTTATTATTTTTAGTTTTAAATGTAGTCTCACGACGCTTGGCTTTTTTTTCTTGTTTTTCACTTCATTTAGTGCATGTATAGCTGTCCTGCCAATAAATATATGTGATTTTAATTCCCCAAGTTTTTTTAACCACATATGACTTTTTTGAATTCCATTATATTTAGAAACCCTACTCCATTCAATATTTTTCTTTTTTCTAAATCTTTCAATCTCATTTATTGGTAGTAAAATGATTTTTATTGCATTAGTGTAACTTTGAACCCAATTTATAAAATCGTCAGCATTTTGTATCGATTCTTCATGAACTCTTTTCAAGTTATGTGAAGTAGCATAATGCTTTAGAAGCCCACCTATTCCATCAACGGCTCCTTTCCCATGACCAGTCGCAGAAAATAACCATTTCATTTCATAAAACCAATGTTCGAATTCATGTAGTTGAAAACGATTTTTAAATTGGCTTGGAGCTCCATCTGATATGATAGTGACTTTAGTAACTAAATAATTCTTTTTCGTAAGATCGATAATTTTATTTATTGCTAGCAGTGCATATGCAGTATCATGCTTTTTGTCGTCACTAACTATCGCAAAACTTTGTGTTATCTCTCCTTGGTAACAGACTGCAGTAAAAGTTCCTTGAACCGCTTTATTATTTATTACAGACCAATTTTCTGCAAAGTCAACGTGGATGATTAACTTAGTAGGATCAGCTTTACCTTCTTCTTTTTCTTTTTTTATAGCTTCACGTTGAATATTTTTTATGTATATATGAGTACTTGCTTTCAATGCGCAGATTGAAAGTTTTTCTTTAAAAACTGTTAAGCTTATTGTTTGTTTAATAAGATTACCATTATCCCACAAAGCAAACGTAATTTCATCTTCACAATTTTGTTTCAGTTTTAACAATTCTAATGTGATACCCGCACCACCGGGACAATCTTTGCATTCTTGCAAGAAACATGAATCAGATGGTTCAGAACACAACATTGTGTTAGTTATTTCTGAACGAATTGAATTTAATTCGGAATTCTTATCGCCTCTAAAACGAATCAAACTTGTAAGAAACAGTTCAAAATTTTCGCAATGTACACAAAGACAAGCTTCCTTCACAGGGCTAGTTAAGACGAAACTTGGTCTTAGACTATAGAATTTCGATTTTCCTATTTGTAAGTTTGGATTTTCTTTTCTTAATTGACTATATGTTTCTTTTAAGCTTCGAGTAAGAAACCGTTTGACTTTTTTAGTTTTTGTGTTCTTAATTTTAACAGTTACGACATCAGATTTATTTGGACTTTGTCTACTACAATTAAAATCATCATTTAAAAAATATTCCATAACGATATTTTTTGTGCTTTCATCAATAGGATGACCAGTATATAAATCTGGCTCCGAATAAACTCCTTTATTTTTCACGAGATTTCTTGATTTATTTATCATATACTCGCTTATATTCGGGAATAGTGAGCAAACTTTTATTTTGCTTAATTTTGAAGGTAGTAGAGTTAGAAGTTTTATTTTCTCCGAAATAGAAGAGCATTTTTCTAAAGCCAATTTAAAATTTTCTAAAAATTCATTCCAATAGTTTTCAGTGGAATTTTCGTCCGATTCTATTGATTCAACTGAAATGCCATACGCATCTTCTAATTTACTTCCAACAGTAGCAGAAAAAGCTGAAATTAAGGATTTTTTCTTTTTAGATACGTAATTTCCTCTAAAATTTTCAGGTGTTGCAGTTTTTCTTTTTAGGGGTGAGATGCATTCAGGTAAAACTGAATTAATACTCTCGTTTGATTCCTCTATTCGTTCGGGTGTCTTCGGAATAAAATCATCATCTCTTCCGCTAAAAAGTTCAGTGATTTCATTTTCAGATATAGACTCAAGATCACTTAAAATCATTTTTGATATGCGTTTATGGCAATTTTTACATACATTAGTAGATGGCAATATATTTAAATCTGGATGAAGCTGTGCCAAATTAATAGCTAAATCTTCCAACGGTCTAAAACGTGAATTACTGCTCATATAAACTACCTTTTTATGCATTTGAAAAAAATCGGGACATGAAATTCTTTTAGAAGAGTAAATTTCGGACATTGTTATTTGACAATTTTGTTGAATTTTTCACAAGCCCGAGAAGCACCTTTCAAAGCAGCCGTAAAAATAACTAGCTTCTATATAACAGTTTTAATATGCTGTTTTGGTTACGCGATGTATTTGTCCACGAGTTAGCCTCCTATTGTTTGTACATCGAAACATACATAATATAGATATACACGAATAAAATTCTTTTTTTTCATGTTTAAATATTTATTTTTATATTACGAATTTACACATATATATATATATATATATATCACTATTGATGCTATATACATGCATACAAATGTAAACAAATGATGAGCCAAGCATACGACAGTGTTTGAATGCAGACTGCTTAAGACTTCCGAACGTATATACAAGCATTTTTCACCAACAAAATTTGTGAATTTTTTTCTCGCTCCAAACCAAAAAACCCGGGATCAAACAAGTACTATTAGATAGGTATTTTGGTCCTCTATCAGCAAAAAAAATTTCAGCAAAAAAAAAATGGCCTTTTCGAGAAAAATGCATGTGCATAAAAAGTGCATTTTTTGGTAAAATGCATATATCTCAGTCATTTTTTAGTTTTTTTTAAAATTTCTTGCACGGAGTTGAAGAGGGCTCAAAACGAAATAAAATAAAAAAAGGTTTATCAAAATTCATTGGAAATTGGTAAAACGATAGCTCTCTAAAGTTATTCTCAACATTTTCAGTTTTAACATTTAGTTTTTGTATGCAATTTTCAAAAGTGCATATCTGATGCAATTTTGATATTTCAGCAAAATAAAAAAATACGTATACCCTTATTTTTAGGGTAGAATAACATACTCCATTAGCGCAGTAATTGGTGACTTGAGTGTATACTGACTGTTCGATTTGAAATGGAATCAGCCATATGTAATCTTATTTCAGGAATTCTATAATCAATTGCCAGAAAAGAGGCGTTTAAATGATGAAGAAAAGTTACAAGCTAGTAAACTTTTATCTTTGTCTTGTAAACGTGCAAGATAACAATTAGAATTAAAAGAAACAACAAAAAAAGAAATAAAAAGAAAAGATCTATTAAATTTGGCAGCTACTATTAAATCTAAAGATCCAGATAATATCAATATAATGATTGACATGTTAAAATCAGAATATGGTATTGTTAATTTTATAGTTTTTCATTGTTATTATCATTTCACGGTTCTTTAACTTATAGTGTAATTACGAAAATCATTTGAATTTCTTACGGAAGATATTGCAAAAATATACCACGAAGAAAAAGTTTTCATTGCTCTTTATTTTTCTACTGAAAAAATGAGAATCAATTTTTAAAAAATTGGACAGATAGTATTTGTAAATGGCGCATACAAAATATTTAAAGACAGTTATACATTAATGCTTTTTGTCATTTAAGATGGCGAGGGAACAAGGTTGCTCCTGTTCTCCGGAAAGAATGTCCAGTATACAACTCTGGATTCTCCAAATTAAGATAAAATGCTACATTCTTGGGAACTTCAGAAATTTTGTTTTTACCCATTGGCTGCCTTGCACATTTTCCTTTGTTATAAAAAATGAAGAATCTTCTAGTTTCTATATCAGTAGGTCTTAATAAAACATACTTCTTCACTTTTTCATAGAATATTGAACCGATTACGAATTCTCTAGGATAGTCATTTTTACTATCCTTAATTTCAATGACAAATTTAGTATCACAATCTTGTACATCAGTTACAGTAATTCCTAAAAATTCAGAGCATCTCAAAGCATCGCAAACTCGAAATATGAGAATAACCTAAAATTTTAAAAATATAATGAATATATTTGTTTATGAAATTATTATCAACTGATACAAATTATGAGTACCTTCATACATAAATAAATTGAATCATCCTCTGTCTCTTAAAATTGTTCAATATTCTTCCAAGTCAGAACTTTAGATTTCTTCGGCTTATAACTTTTTGAAAAATTTTTTTAAAAAGTTTTCAATTAATGATAATTTTTAATGTGAATATTGTGCCTTATTCCTAGCGTAGTCCTCAACATTGACCATTTAGACCATGTAGACGATGGCTTATATTTCTTCGCTAACTCATTGAAATAAACAAGTAAAATTGACTCATCAAAGGAACTTGTATGATTTTCACATTGCCACTTCATAAATTCATCATAAACTTTTTCATAGATCAAAAATGACTTTTTTGGTAACAAGCCATTAGTAATCAGTTTAGCTTCTGTGATGAAATTTCTTTCAAGAACCTCTTGCTGTTCTTCGTTGAAATCACACGAATCATCAGACTCATCTGATGAATGCATGATAACTACAAACATGATGTCATTTCAATATCTTTTTTAATATAGAAAAAAAATCAAAAGCATAAAACTTTTATTTATCAATATAACCTATTTTTTTTTTTCATATGTAGCCAAATAAACAGTTACAACTTGTAAATATTTTCTCTATTAAAATTTCTATGTAAAAATAATTTGAATTACTTCTAATATCAAATTTAATAAGTTCAGAATAATAATTTACTGTATAAAATAAAACGTAGAAAATTTCAAATGTGAATTGTGTACTTAACTAAAGATATAACCTTTAATTTTTGTATATACTCTAAACCTACTCTTTTCTATTTAATACTACTCTCTCAAGCTATCCATATTTCTAATCTAACGAAAAAATTTACAAAATTTTATTTTATTATTATAAAATTAATTTAATTTATTACATATAACCAAAATCCCTCGCTGTGTTTATCGATACTGCGTGCTTGTTCGCTGTCTTTCTCTCTCTTCCGCCTTAACAGATACTAGCGCGTAAGATTATTACTTCGCGCAAGCGCACTAGTTCTTGTGACGACACACTACAGTCGAAGTAGTTTCAAAAACTTTTTTAATTTACGAATCATTAAATTTTCTCGCGTGGCGCACACTTTGCACCCGGAATAAGAAAAAATCGTATATTCACCTCGGGAGAAAAGTTGACCAGCAATTGTTTGCAATCTATACGCGAACATTTAATGGTCAACTTTTCACCCTCGGTGAATAATATACTATTTTTTAAAAATTTCTCTTTTATCACTCTCTCGCACTCACTAATTTTTCTTGAATAGAAATAATGTTTTTACATTGAAATCACATTAAAAAAAATAAAATCAAATTACTATAACTTAATGAGCTCTATGAAAAAGCATTGCACCAAAGCACTTGGCAGCGTTTTAAAAGGCGGCCGTATAGCTCTGTCCTTGTATAATCTAAATTTTCGTTATTATTAATAAATGAAATATTGTTATGCAAAAGTAAGGTTATAGCCCAATATATTTCAGGACGAGCAAACGATCCTATTCTATAAAAAAATATAAGATTTTCATTAGTTTTCGAGTGAGGTCTGAAACGGAAAAACAATTGAACTTGATAACGGTTTTTCCATTTCAGACCTCACTCGAAAACTAGTGAAAATCTTATATTTTTTTATAGAATAGGATCGTTTGCTCGTCTTGAAATCTATTGGGCTATACCCTTACTATTGTATAACAATATTTAATTTATTAATAATTGCTAATATATAATGCCACTGGTGTAGCTGCATTAGTTCCGGTGCTTAGAATCACTATTTTTTTTTCTTTGTCTACGGTGACCTAGTCTGTTGTTTTAATCTTTAGTTTTGCAGTTACGACTACTTTTTCGTATTCATATCCATTATCATTGTAAGTTGTACCCTCACAATATCCGTTTGCGTCCAACATTCCGGTGATTGTGACAGTCCTTTTGTTAGTCGCGTTTACCAACAGATTATTTATTATGGAGCGTCCATATTTATACTGGCCACATCTAACGAGATCTTTGCATGATTCTCTTGTTGCCAGCTCCATGAATGTAGTAGAGCCTCCTTTTACTTTTGAGTGGTGTGAATGCATACTGCAATAGGTAATTTCCTGCTCCACCTTTATTCTACATTGATAGATAGCTGTAAATAGATTTCTTTCTCAGCAGGTTCTGCGTTGGATGATATGCAGTTTCCGACGTTTGTGAGTGCTATAGTTGTTATGTTGGTGGTGGCAGATCCGCATTCATATATCGTAAAAGTGACGGCCATTCGAACATAAGCGCATAAAAAGAGTATTCATTTGCAGTTCATCCTCCTATGACAGAGAAAATTAACCTAAAATTATGCGCAGACTGATTTGTTTAAGCTAGTACAGATATGGCTATCGCATTGCGCAATTAATTGAAATTATAAGCATTTGTACAAAATATGAAGATTAATTTTATGGATGCGTGATTAAATAAACTGAATTTACTAACTTTCATTAAACCTTTCTTATTCGTTATTGCATAAAAAAATACGTGTATGAGTCATAAAGCAAAGAAATCAAAGAGTAAAAATATGCAGGTTTATGCTAATGACTGTAAGAAATTCTTAGTCAAATGTAGAGTTCTGATCATTATCGATCGAACTTTCTTTAGTCTCGTTAAGCGCAGTTTATTTGAATTTACAATTTTAGTAGCGTTCTTAAAAGAAATCTTAATGTTCCTACCGTTATGCAACATTTCGAGAATTTTATGTGACTCGTTATACTGCGGTTGAAATTTACCCTTTCTAGGCTCTATTAATAGCATTACATGATCATTAACTTTGAAATTACATGGGTTTAACTTTCTATCATAATATTCTTTAAAACGTCTCTTTGCGTTATTCAGATTTTGTCCAGCTGGTTCGTATATTTCTAAAAATTTTGATCTTAATGTAGTTAGATAGTCATAATAAGTATTTTCTTCCAATACCGCTCTCGCTGATGGAACACAAGCTATCTTCCCGTATACGCATTCGTAAAGGGTTTTCGTTCCTTCGTATTGTAGGAAAATGTCGCACATTCACACCATTCATCCCACTGTCGTATATTTGATACATAGTTCATTAGCCATTCCTTTAACTAATGATGTATTCGCTCAATAGATCCATTGGATTGAGGGTGAAATACGGTGAATCTTTTGAAATGCTCCAATAAAAACAAAGTTTAAAACGGAAAGGTCCAATGAAAGGTTAGAATTTTAAATCATTCGGAAAAATATCCTTTCCGCCAAGTGTACATGTTTTAATTTTACACATTTTCGCGACGTTTTTCATTAATGAACTAACACAATTTTTATTTTGGTCTGTCAGAACTATCTTTGGAGACCCATGAATAAAAACAAATCGTTTCAGAAAAGCATCGGCGATTGCCGTTGATGTAATCGAATTCGAAGAGGCAGTTATACAAAATTTCGTTAGTAAATCTTGCATTGTTAAAATGTACTTGTTCCCATTTCTGGTCTTATCCAATGGACCTACGATATCTAACGAAATTTTCTCGAAACTAGAACCCAGTGTGTCTGTCAACACAATAGGTTGTCTCACTTTATTTCTAACAAGTTTATTTAGTTGGCGAATGCGGTAAGTGTTAGTAAAATTTTGGATTCCCGCTTTCATATTTGGCCAGAAATAATGTTGCCTAATTCGGTTATACGTCTTTGTTATACCTTTATGACCGTTTATTGGCGATTCATGAATCTCATGTATACTTTCTTCACGCAGATCTACCTCTGGAACTTGTAGCAGATTTTGACAAATTATTATTTTAGTTTGAGAATCTGAAAATATATCTTTCAATAGATCGACGATTTCACTCCACGAGATGTCGTCTATCTGTTCAGTTTTTGAAATTCTCAAATATACCATAGATGTTGTTTGACATACGTCTAAAAATTAAAGAATGGCATCTTTGAAAATTTCTCTGTCTATTTGTATATGCAAATTTTCTTTGATTGGTAAAGCTATAGAACCTTTTTGTCATTTTCAGTGACTTTTGCTCTTGCAAGGGCAATATCTTGCAGGGACGGAAGTCTCTGTTCTTCTTGCGGAAAAAATGCTCCTGGTTCGAAAGGTTGATTTTTTTGTGTTATAAAATAGGTCAAATTGTCCTTTGCCATGAGAAAATCATCTCTCGTTTCAATTATATTTCTTGATGATCGAAGTCGATTTGACTCGTTTCGGCATATCTTATATTCAACAGACAGAAAAGCTTCATTCGCTCTGGACGGATTTGAATGTGATTCGTCCCTGAGCGATTGATGATCCTCAGAAATATTTGTATTTTCGTTCATAGCATCGTCAGTTGCGTGAGTGTCTTTGGGTGGTTTATTAGCTGTAGTCTCTAAAGATTCCTTAAGGATGTCTAGCGTTCGTGACAGTTTGTTGGCTGGTAGTTGGTATATGTCTCGCTCCATTTTAGTCAAATTTACGCTTGTTAGTATGCTGTAGAAGGGTATCTTGTCATTATAGTCAAAAGAATATACATTTTCGTCTCAGTCTTGGCACGTTAACCATCGTACAGATATTACTTTATTGTTTGGTTAAATTTACTGTTTGCTTTGGAACAAATAAAAACTATCCTTATTGTTTCTTACTGCTAGGAAGTCATTCTTTTTAAACAGTGTTTCAGTTGTGATTGACTCTATAGCGTTTACTTCATAGACCGGTTTTCTTGGGCTTTCCTCAGACGTTATCTCGACGATTTCTTTAGTTTCCGATTCGCGTACATTTTGCACTTTGTTATCCGGAGGGTTAGTGATAGCGCGTCGGCCACAAAATTAATTTTTCCTGGAAGATATTTGATTGTAAAGTCAAATTTGTCTCTTAATTCAAAATACCATCTTTTTAATTTAGATGTACAGGTGTATTTTGTGCAGCCAAACGAGAGGTTGGTGGTCAGTTACAAAGGTGAAATATCGACCAATCAGACAATAGTCGAATTAATCACCGCAAAATCTCATTGCGAGTAGGTCCTTTTTGATAGTGCTATAATTCATCTCGGTTTTTGTAAGCAATCGGCTTGCATAAGCTACAGGTAAATCTGAATTTTCCTTCCTTTGAGATAGGATACCACTGACTGCGTAGTTTGAGGCGTCTGTTGTACAACCAGCTGTTTAACAGAACTAACGCATTTTTGGGAAAAATTCTTCATTTAAAAGTACACGTGTTTATATTCATTGCTAATGTAGAGATTGTGCTTAAGGTGGCAACAGTGTAAGACAGCGAGTTTTTCTCTTTGTTTACGGCAAATTTTCAGAACGTACCGAACGTTTACTTTGAAAACATGTCGACCCGCAGTAAGTATTTCTGATTTTGAATATTATTTTTTAATATAATTTATATAAATGAAAAATATTTCATAGTATATTATTCACCTAGGGAGTAAAAACGAAAAATGACTTAAATCGTATGTAAATGTCACCCGAGCCGAAGGCGAGGGTGAAAAACATACGATTTAAGGCATTTTTCATTTACTCCTGTGGTGAATATACGATTTTTTTGCCTAGCGAGGCCGCAATTGCAACCTTTGCGATCGGGCACAGGGAGACAAGGTTGCACTTGCGGCCCGCTAGGCAAAAAAATATGTTATGTAATTAGTATTGATTTAATATAATAAAAAAGAATGAAAAAAATTGTTTTATAATTCTTTTTTATAATATTAAGAGCTACACTAATACCCGACATATTAATTTTTTATAACTTAAAATTTTTTAAATTATTTTTCATTAATTCTCAGGATTAAACAGAAATAGTCGAGGTGGTGGTAATTTTGGTGGAGGAGAAGGCGCTTGTAATGTTGGTAGAGGTCAAGGTGGTGGTCAAAATGGTGTCCAGGATGCACAAAATGATCAGGCTGCAGTCCAGCAACGTGTCCAGGATTTACCCAATCAAGGTGGCTAGAATTAGCCCAATGTAGGTGGCCAAAATGAACCCAATGAAGGTGGCCAAAATTTAATGAATCAAGGTGGTGAGGATGCAGCCAATCAAGGTGATGGTGGCCAGGAATTAGATAATGACGATGGTAAGGGTATCCAGAATCAAAGAAGCCAATAAAGAATGAGGAGCTCGAGGAGGAGGTCGAGGAGGAATTCGAGGCGGATACCATCCCTATGCACAACCTTCAAAGCTTGTGACGTATGCAGAATATAAAGCATTGGATACTCGCGTGAAATATTTAGAAAGGAACTTTGGAGAAATGCAAAAAAAAGGAAAAGGATAAATTCAAAAATCTTGAGCATAAAATCAATAACGTCTTTGAATGTATCCAACAATTACAAGCTTCAAAAAATTCGCCTAGACACTCGGAGGCATTCGATCTTACTTTCCTGCACCTGTGGCTACTGCTCCTGTATCTGTGGCTACTGCTCCGTTACCTCAAGCACCTGTAGTCTCAATACCTTTCGCTCCTGTACGATGTATGCAACCTTCGCAAGGAAATGTATATTATGGATTCCCAAATAATTACCAGGGTAATTATTGATCAAATATGTATAACAATACATTAATATATTCGCTATTATGGAAAATAAAGTTTCTCAAAAAAAAGCAAGTTGTTAATGATGTTAAGAATTTTTTAGTATTATTAGTTATTTGACAAGAAATATCCCACCGCTGTCACCATTTATTATGTCCTGGTCACTTTAATCAGTTTACTCGGACGCATTAATCGTGAGATATTTCTGGTTCAATTCAAATGATTATTTTCCTTTTTTGGTTGCGGGGTGGAGGAACTAAATCACTTACCTTTTTTTTGTTCGTTGGACGGCTACAAGACATTTCACAGTACGCAGACTGCATTACGCAGACTGACGGATAACATTCGACATGGTATGGATAGGCGGCTGGTCACATTGCTCTTGCTGTTTGACTTCAGCAAAGCGTTCGATACAGTGTGCCATGTCACACTTATTAAAAAGCTATATGAATTGGATTGCTCTGTGGCTTTTGTCAGATGGTTTGCTTCCTACTTGACTGGAAGACAGCAGGCAGTTCTTGGACCTAAGATGTTATATCGGCCTTCAGAGATCTCAATACGGAGGTTCCTTAGGGATTAGTCCTTGGTCCTCTACTCTTTTCAATTTATATAAATAATGCTGCTGATGGTCTGGATGCTCGAGTCTCTCACCTCATCTATGCGGATGATCTGTAAATTTATGTGCAGTTCCCTTTTTCTGAATTAGCTCATATTTCTGCATTGATGGGTGAGCAGGCAGAGCGTATCTCTGAATGGGCTATCTCCAATCTATTATACCTTAATGTTGGTAAGACCAAGACTATTTTGTTTGGTTCATATTACTACAATTGTCCTATACCTCATCAGCTAGCGTGCCTCTCAATGGTACACTGATTCCTTTTAAATCATGTGTCCGTAATCTTGGCGTTTAGTTGGATGCGAAGTTGAATTGGAAGGAGTATACCAGTCACATGTGCAAAAAGGCTAACACCATTCTTAATCGTCTTAACTATTTTAGAAGGAGTACCAACTTTCTTTTGCGCAAACATTTGGTTTAGGCCCCTTTGTTTCCACTGATTGATTACTGTTGCTTAGTATACTGTGATCTCTCTGGAGAGCTTGACCTTAAGCTCCAGTGACTCATCGTTACATCTATGGTGTAAGGAGGTGCGAGCATGTCTCTCCTTTTAGGTACTCTTTGGACTGGCTTTCAACTGGTTGTAATAGAAAATACTTCACTCCATCTTTCCTGTACTCTGTTTTTAGTTTTAAGAGCAGGCCGGATTCGCTGTCCTTGTCTAATTGAGATTTTTGTTATTTACTCAAGTATTAATCAGTGTGTCTGCAAACTGGAGGTTAAGCGCAATAGATATTATTATTACAAATATGTATGCACAAGAAAACAAAAATCTACCGATTTGTTTTTGAGAAAAGTAAGGAACACGGAAATATTATAAACATAAACTTTTACCTCGGCGTTCCTTACTTTTCTCAAAAACAAATCGGTAGAATTTTTTTTTCTTGTGCATAGATATTCATTCTAATAATATCTATTGCGCTTAACCTTTAATTTGAAGATACACCGATTAATACTTGAGTAAATAACAAAAAACTCAATTTTTACTCGGTCGGTATCAAATTCTACTCCAGCCTGCTCTTAATGCATCATCTTATATTTTTGACAGATAATGTTCGAATATGCTTGGGAGGCCTCAGAGGGATGATGTGAGACCACTGATCATTCATCATTCATCTACCGAATATTATTACAACTCATTCATCTCTATATCATCCCGCATCTGGAACAATTTGCCTCACAACATTCGATCATCAACGTCATCTTACTCGTTTAAATGATCCGCCTACAATAATTTCATTGCACTTGAGAGTGGACAGGCCCTTATGCTGCAGACGCGTTTTTAATACAACTTTGTTTTTATTTTATTTGTTATTATCATGATTTAAATAAATAATAATGTAAAAGCAATATTTTTCTGAGCATTATTATTTTTATTTTTATTTCTTATTTTTATATTTTTTATCATTAATTTTTTTCTAATTAAATTTTTATTGTACGACATATTGTATAAATAAAAAACTTATCTATCTATCTATCCATCTCTCTCTCAAATTAGCAATCGCAGAACTCGCATTCTCTCTCTTTCTCTCGCATTCGATGGATTACTCTCCGAAGCCAAACTTCCGTTATTCTTTGAGATCCGCCGGAACACTGTAACAACCCGATAAGAAAAGAAATTGACAGGTAATAATATGATAAAAATCATGAAAACTTAATTTTTGGCTATGTTTTTTGTCATATAAAACATTAGATCATTTTATGTATATTTACTAACAAATCATCAGTCAATATCGGAATGTAATTAATTTATTCAATGTTTTAATCTTTGGAAATCACAAATTCAAAGTAAATAGGGAAAGCCGTAGCATTTCGCTATCTAATTTTAATTAATCTTAATTGAATTAAAAATTTTAAGTGCCTTTAATTAATTGAATATGATTTTTAAAGTGATATTGTCGTTTACATGACCTAAGTCGACAATAATTTTCATTCACCCAAAACTGCTAAATTTCACAAATTCGTAGTCAATAATAATCAAGACAGAGAAGTCCAGGTCATTGCCTGGAATAAAAATACCAAACTACTAAAAACAGTAAAACAAATGGGAAGTGTAAGTTAATTTCTATATTTACATACTTCTATTTACATTTTTTATATATACATTATTTTCACATACAATTGTAACATAAACTCTATGCAATTTTCGTAGAATATTTACATTGGATCAGTAAAAGTTTCGGCTATTAGGAATAAAATTTATAACAGTGGCAATGTAGATTTTGAATTGCAAATCAAAGAAAATTTTACCATTCAAATACTAGCGACACTTGAAGAAGAAAATGATGTGGAACTTATAGAGCAAGTATCGATTTTAGAAGTGTACTAAAAAATAAATAAAGAATTAAGTAAGTTTTTATTTTACCTGTTCATCATATTTATAATTAGTATGCTTTCTGTATCTCTAATTATAATATGTATAATTATTCGTTTTTATTTCTAATTATTTCTCTTTCTGATTCACAAAAATATAAGGAATAATTAAAACGCAACCCAGAAAACATAAAAATAGATATTACAAGTGTGTAATAGGATCTCTATTTGATTGTGTAAATAAAATAAAGCTTAAGTTCTACTCCGACTGTTCAAAACTTCAATTAGAGAAAATTTAACCGGTAGTCGTTATTGGATTGATGGAACGATTCCCAACTGGTCCACCAATTTTAAGAATAAATAATTTAGAATTTGTTAAAAATATTGAAAGAAATAGAGTGCCATTTACTGAAATAATTCAAGGATTTAAAAGTAAATAGGTTAAAATTACAATGTATTATTTTTTTATGGAAATAAATTATTATATACTTTAAAAATTAATAGAACTTTAGAATTGAATAATCATTATAAGAATTCTCTTTTAATAAAATAATGGCCGGATGTTGTGAAGCATTTTATACTAAGAACGTGATTGCTGCTGTAACGTTTGGCTTTTCGGGATAGCTGTAGATTTATCAGACTTTACTTTTTACCTGATGGTGGATGTTGGATGATGGTCTTCCGGTGGTTCAAATAAGCCAAAGTTCAGAACTAATAGGCCAAGTTGTGTAACGTTTTTATTTTCCGCGGATAGGAAAATTACGTTTTTACCTCCTGTTGCCGGACGCTTCAGTGAGTGACCAGGGTTCGAGGCAGGAGGTCGGACAGGACAGGCGGTGGAAAGATAAAGGATAGTAAACGGGTTGACCCGTTTGTTTATGCTAGGGAGTACCTGGGCTTTATTGTACTCTAAACTCATATCTTAAAACGACGTATAACAATAATAGTAAAAAGTAATAATTAACCTAATTTATATAAATCAAAATAACTAACCTAATATATGTACGCGTCATACAAAGAAATAAAGATTGAATTTATTATAAGCCACTTGACGGCTCATGCGCCTCTTGTCGGTGATGGAAATAAATGAAATCAAAAATAATTGAAATAAACTTTATCTTTAATATTAAGTCAAATTGGACTAACGGCGGTTAACGGCCTGAGCGGTTTTAATGAACAAACAAAACTATAATAATTATAATGTTAATAAACTATTATAATAACGGTGGGTGGACGATACCCATGCGGTAACACGGAATGTGGCTGAAGGCCTATGATTCTCTAATGCGCGGCAGATGCACATGAATAGAGTAATCCTGGCTTGCCTTTTTCCGGCAGCGGCAATAGGTGGGAAGCACCCTTAATGCTAACTTAATACTACGGTTATAATAGGTGGAAAAACACCTTTAACATCACTATGAATTTATATTAGACAGAATGTCTTATGTACTGGTCGGCGCGGCGGCTCAACGGTATATAACGGTTCGGTGTAAATCAACTTTAACATCAAATATGAATTAATATTAAATTGATAAAGTTACTACTTTACCAACGGCCGGTACGGCAGCTCAGCCGTACGGACTAAAATAATCTTACATTAAATTAAACTAATCTATTTACAGTGCGGTCGGTACGGCGGTACAACGGTACGGAGGTACGGAAGTGCATTTGCAACTTAACTCTGTTGCACTCGATTTAAGCGAGCGAGCGCACTACGCCAAAATCGACCGCATCTCAGTTCGCATCTAAAGGCTATATAAGCGAGCGCACTCTATATAGGCTTTAGTGCAAGAGCGAGAGCATTCTTAGCCAGAATGAAACTCTGGGTAAGATCAATGCTACTGTTGTCTCCCCTCTCTCTAGGCCAGCGAGCTCACTCGGCGAAGAGAGAGAGAGGGAGAGCTTAGTCTGCAAAGCTTCTGATTCTTCGTTGAGCCTTAGCTCTTATATCTTCACGAGCTTGCTGTTCCTCTTGCGGGAGCAGCAAAGCTGACGGCGCGTGGTGGTTGAGCCTGTTATTATCGTGCCTCGTGGGAGATTTGAATATCCTGTCTGCACGATTATGAATAATCGTTGCAGTTGAAATTACTGAATTTAATAATGAAAATAAAGGTAAATTTAATAATAAAAAGTAAAAAGAAACGCATAAAAATTAAATTGTAATTAATATTAATAAAAAGATAAAAATAATTTACCACTGTATTTAAATAATAATTAAATTAATGAAATAAATAAGCATAAAACTAAAGTGATTAACGACGGGGCGGATTACAGGAAAGATTTAGCGGAACTGGTAAATGAGTATGAGTCAAGCAATTAATATTTCTCACAATAAATATTCTTTGCATTTATTGAGTGAAACTTAAAAACTAATACATTGTTGAGAAAAGGCCGGAAATAGCGGCACGCAATTATTATTCCAAGAGTAATCAAAAGGCAGTTAGATTATAGTGCATAAAAAGCATCGGTTGTCATTTATAAAGACAACGGACTAGTAAAAGAGTACTACGCGATAAAAACAAATCATATTTTTGCGGTCGGTATTTATTTTTCCCGGTGACGCGGTTTTAATAATCTTATTATTAAAAATTCCGAACGGTATCGGTTACAAAAACAAAATTGAGAAAGATTACTCAAATTATAAATTTAACCATGTACAAACTTACAGACTATGATATTACCGACGGTGAGTGGGGTCGGAAACTACTTTACCGATGGCAGGTAATCTAGACAGTGTCCTAATGACACTCGGTAGAGGTATGGGCTGGTGTCACAGGGAGATAGGAAAGGTTATCTCCAAGTCTCAACGTTGACATGGAGGGAATGTATTAGTCGTGCTAGTCGCATCGACTAGCGGAGGACCTGCCTCGACCGAGAAGCTGGAGGTAAGAGATAGGGAAATGTGCAAGTAAATCCCTCCACTACACAGTTAGGTGGTTAGGAATCTACGCAAAGGAATCCCTCCACTACGTAGCTATGGTCAGTGAAAGAAACAATGGTAGGATAAACCTCACTATATAGGTTCTGACTTCTCTATACAGCTAGAGGGGAGAAAGCTTTAGAAAAAAGCCTCTGACTATTCCGGCTGTCATGTCGACTAATATGCTCTGGAGCGTGCTGTTCCTGTTGAGAGATTAACGCCTTGTAGTGGCGGAGCACGATTACTACGCTTGAGCACGACGAGTGAGTTCGCCTTTTAGCGGTCAAGTGCGGAACCCAATTTAAACCGATGTTTAAAATAGCATTATCGCAATGCATTGAATAGAATCATATCATTGGGGAAAAAAGAAATTTGATTTACTATAATATGCTTATATAAAGTCGTCGATTTAAAATTTAATAAAAAAAATCATTAATAAAATAATTTAATTATAATTATTGAGTCATAGTTTTATTTATTAAATAAAATTATTAATATAAATATCGCTAACTTCCGCTCACAAAAATTTGCGTTCCTTTTGTGTGAAGATGTCGAGAGTGCGAAGTATCGCTCTATATTCATTTGTTATTGTATATTTAAAATTAGAACATGTTAACAATTCTATGGAACTTACTTCTGAATTATCTTTTTAAAAATTTTACTATAAAAGGAGGCTCCTCTGTCTACAATGTTATTTTCTAAACTGAATGGATTTTTATGAAACTTTGAAAAAATGTTCATTGACCTTCCATCTTTTCGTTGTTTAAAAAAATATAGGGTAAGACATCAAAATTTAAACAAATCAATGTGTGAAATCATTGTTCTTATACACAGGCCTTATGTGAAAAAAGCATGATGGAACTAAAAATGTTATCGTTATTAAATTTTTATGCTAACATTTTTCATGAAAAACTAGAGGGATATGAATTTTTTAATAAGGATTACAATGAAATTAAGAAAAAAGGGGGTAAGCCATCAAATTAAAGTGAAATTCAATGTAAAAGTTAAAAATATTTGATTAACGTAGAATCAAGTGAATCATCAGGTATATACTGTGCATGCGTGATAATGAGATAGGTTATCTTTATCAGATTTGTTTGTAGTACAGACGTCTTGCCATACACATTCTAAGGTGCTTTTGTTTAAGTAATAATGGTTAGTAGTTGTACTTGATAAAACCTTTTATAAGCCAATAACTTTTTAAGACTATTTAGTCTTATAAGTTTAACAAATCCTTAATTTTCTATCATTTACGTTAATTTAAATTTACTTTACTCTAATAACAATTATGTAAATATAATCACGTAATGTGTAATGAATTTTCCAAAAACAAATAATTTACTTTGCGCGCACTCTGGATTTAACCAACAATTTATTCAAATAATTAACTTTAATTATTCACTAAGGTCAATATAAGTGAATAATAGAAAAACAGTAATTTTACTTGCTAACATAAATAAACACTAAATTTAATTCCTTAAATTTCATTAATTTGAAAATACGCTAATTTTACTTTAATTGTAAAATCACTTATTCCACTAAAATAATAAGTGAAATATTATTTGAAAGGATTAACTTCGTCATTTCTACTACCAGTGCAAAGTCAGAATTTTATACCTGACTTCTAGCGGATCTGTAAAACTAACGAAAACGATTTTAATCTTAATACGATATTTCAATTTATTTAGACTTTATTGTTCGAGCGCTGGCCAAACAATGCCGTACAAAGATTCGGCTCTCGTAAGTTTACAAAAAAAAAAATCTTTTCCTCATACGTGCTGGGTAAGTGTCCGATTGCGCATGCGTTTTCGGGGTGGTAAGTAGCTAATAGCGCGCGCCGCTTGTGTTTTGTCTTTGAAGCGTGTGTTCTAGTTAAAAGCGTTACGTAATGAAAAATAACGTCACGCAAATGCGTAAAGTAATGAAAAAAAGAACATCACGATTTTGATTGCATATACATAAGTAGCGTCGCGCGGGCGAAGATGATAGGAGAGAGAGAGAGAGAGAAAGAGAATGCTGTATCGAAAGAAAAAAAGACACGCAAGAACACGTTTACGAGTCAGTCGTACGGCAGATATGAGAGAGAAAAAGAGAGAGAAAGAGAATGCTACATCGAAAGAAAAAAAGACACGCAAGAACGTGTTAACGAGTCAGTCGTACGGCAGATATGAGAGAGATTTGATTTAATTTGACAATAATTTGTTTAACCTTGGGGTACAGCCCCGAGAGAGAGAGAGAGAGAGAGAGAGAGAGAGAGAGAGAGAGAGAGAGAGAGAGAGAATGCTATATCGAAAGGAAACAAAACACGCAAGAACGTGCACGAGTTTCTATGTACGAGTCAGTTATGTGCTAGCTTCTTGATGATAGTTGTTGGCGACGCAAAAAAATTATGTTTTTATGAATTGTTTTTTTTGTTTTTGATTTACATATTAATTTTTTTAAATTGTTATGTAAATTGATTTACATAACAATTTTTTTAATTGTTCAAACCATTTGTTTTGCGTCTTATATTTATCTTTGAGTCTTCACCAAGCAAACGGTTCTTTAAAAAGTAGTACAACAGGATCAGAATCGTCGTTCAATGGAACTATAGCCAATTCTTTTAAAACATAGTCATCACCAGGCTGCTTGAAGCCTTGCATATCGACCAAGTACTCCATCGTGAATGACTCTTTTGACGATAAAAATTTTATTTATAACTATTCCCCCACCACTAAGACAAGTTTTTGTATATTACCATTGACAGGATTGTACTCGACCAGTCGGTAATAAAATTTCTTCCTCACCAACGTAGAACTTATTATTTCCACTATCGATGTTAGGTATTGAGTTGAAGGTCTAAAGACCAATTAATCCAAGAACATAGTTCTTATCAGATGAAAGTCTGAAATTTCGGAGGAAAATACTGAACTTCGAACACTGATGTACTAGAAAAGCTTAGCGTCAATGAATCTTCCATGATTGTTCAATGGATAATGAGAGATAGCTAATTTGACTTTCCTTTTATAAGTTTTTTACTCAAAAACTTCAAACATAAATGACCATAATTAAATATATCATCGTCTTGATACCTCTCATAGTTATATTTGACCTCATCTACTCCCAAGTATAGCATTAAATCCAATGGTGGTTGAAGGTCTCCAAAACAATCGAAATAAACAACATTTTTGCCTCGTTTTCGATAAGCTACCCAATGTGTACCTGGACCATCTCCATCATTGAGATTAACGATCGCTGTTTCGTGATAATGAGGTCCACTCTTTGGTGTAGCATTTCGCATGAAAACTCCTCGAAAATTTGGAATTTTTAGTATTTTAGCATACTTTATGAGATCATAATCTGTCAAAGCTCTTTGCGGTAACCTTACTTTGAGGATCTTTTTTTTTAAACCAGACCAAGTCCTGTATTGTAAGGTTTTAAGTAAAGACCTTTACCCAAAGCTATTTCTTCAATCTTTTTATTATGTCTTTATTTTTTTTCTAATTGTTTTTGAGCAGCTTTTGAATCATTAACTGCTTTAGTTATACCAGCCGCACCATCTGCTAAACTACCAATTACACCTAGACCTGCAAAGATAGGTATGAGGAATGGTAAGAATCCTCCTACTTTATTTGGAATTGATAATCTGCGGGGTACTCTGACTTTATGTTTACCACCTGCTTTTCTCACAACACTTCGAGCACCCTCTAAAGCAGAGAAGATAGCTTTACGAGCACACTTACTAGGTTTCATAGATTTGGAAGCGGCTCTAATTATTTTATTAAGAGTAACAGAGGAAGTCTTCTTCTTTTTTACTACGTTTTTATTAACTCGCTTTGGTGTCTGTCTGTCTGTCTGTCTGTCTGTCTGTCTGTCTGTCTGTTCGGTACGAATTTTGCAACCGATTGTAAACTAACTTCCTGATGAGCTAGAGACTTGAAATTTTAAATATAGCTCGGAACTGGATGACAATGCAATATTATAAAAAAAATATATATATCTACCGAACAATATATTAATATATTCAATCATATACGGAGATGTTGGCAAAATTGAAGATTTGAAGATTTTATATATAGATACACTTTTAACATTAGTGTCTAAACATCTTCGAAAATTTTAAAAATCTTCTTTTGATATATTAATATATTAATATATTAATATATTAATATATCAAATATAGTAATATATTAATATAGTAATATATTAATATATCAAATATATTAATATATTAATATATCAAATATATTAATATATTAATATATCAAATATATTAATATATTAATATATCAAATATATTAATATATTAATATATCAAATATATTATTATATCAAATATATTAATATATTAATATATTAATATATCAAATATATTAATATATTAATATATCAAATATATTAATATATTAATATATCAAATATATTAATATATTAATATATTCAATATTATATTTTTGCATGCATTGTTGGATAATATAATTAAATATATATTCCCACCGAAAAATATATTAATACAATTATATACGGAGATATTGGAAAAATTGAAATTTTGAAGATTTTATATATAGATATACTTTTAACATTAGTGTCTAACCATCTTCGAAAATTTTAAAATTCTTTAACTTCTCATATTGCAATTAGACATAAATTACAGCATTTTGTATTGTACATATAAAATTTGAGACTGTATTTTATTCATTTTATGGTCTATCAATGCATAAAACAATAAATTTTGGTTGAATTTCTAATAGCGTCATTATCGTCAAAATGGCGGGAAACTCAGCATGCGATTACGTGTTCTCTAAAAAAAATAGATGAAACACGTTTTAGTCCCTTGGTAACAATATATATGCTATATAATATGCACTGTTGGACAACACGATAAATAATATTAATAATAATAATAATAATACCAAAATGTATAAGATAATATCTAAATAAAAAAAAAATTTCAATCTACCACGTTTTTTAATTGAACTAAAAAGTATAAAATAATATTAAAAATAAAAAAAAACTTTTTAATGTACTACGTTTTTATAATGAACTAAAAAGTATAAAATAATGTGTAATAAAATGAGAAATGAATACTGATTTGAAATAAAAAAAACGTGGGGCGCATACAATACATAATAATAAACATGCGCCCCACGTTTTTTTATTTCAAATCAGTATTCATTTCTCATTTTATTACACATTATTTTATACTTTTTAGTTCATTATAAAAACGTAGTACATTAAAAAGTTTTTTTTTATTTTTAATATTATTTGCTCCCATTCCGAATTTAGATTTTACTTTCATAACGTTTGCAATAGCGAATGCAGCTGCTTTCTCACTAATACTACACTGAGAGAAAATTCATGCCAATAGAGCATGTAGTCTACGCATCCAAAGTTAGTAAGTAATATCCTATGCTTTAATAACAGCGCCATCTACTCTTACGAGGTTTGTGCTATCCAAAAACTGTTTGTTTACATGCTTTAGTAGCTCCCCACTCTAATATCCTTCGATAGCTAGCGCTGTATCCTCTCATGGGACGTGAAGGAAGTAAACGTGGCTTGTCCACTATTCTTTCTTTACTGCTAACTATGGCATTCTTCTATTGCTCAAGCCGCCTCCTCTTTTGGGTGGCGACGCGAGCAAACACGGCTGGTCTATATCCAAAATCATGTTGCAAATTTCGCTAACGTATTTTCGTAGCGTGAATCTTTTATTTCTTTTCTTTTCTTATGAAGGGAGATACGTTATAAATATAACCTGTTAAACTTTTTAACTTTAAATAATTAATTTTTAACTTAAAATTTAATTATTTTAAACCGCTGGGGGGTAGATGAGCATGTACGATTTTACGCCAGAGATATTTCGAAGTAACGTTGGTCTAGTGCGTAACGTTCACGCTTTTCCTTTTGAGTACGCGAGTTCAACTCTCGGCTAGGGTCTTTTTTTTTAATTTTTTTTTTATTATTTCAATAGTTTTTATTGCTTTTTTTTATTTATATTTTTTTTATTTTCTATTTTTTTATTAATTTTAAAATCTATTTTTTCACAAGTTACTTAAAATATGCTCGTTTTTTTAATTAATATTTTTAAATAAATTATTTCATATAGAAAATAATTTAAAATATTAATAAATAAATAATAGTGATATTTACAATACTATAGTTCAATTTTGTCTTTATAAACATATTTCAATATACAATATATATTATAACATAAATAATAATAACTCAGTTTTATTTATTTATTGTAATTTATTGTAAATTTTATAAACTAAATTATAAATATATTAAACTATACTATTATAAAATAAACATCACTATTATAAAATAAACATCACTATTATAAAATAAACATCACTATTATTTATTTATCAATATTTGTAATTACTACCTATAAAGAATAATTTATTTTTAAAAAATTTTCATTGAAAAAAACAAGCGTACTTGTGAAAAATTAAATTTTAAAATTATTAAAAAAATACAAAATCTAAAAAAAAATAAATATAAAAAGGAATAAAAAATATTAAAACAAAAAAAAAATAAAAAAAAAAGTGACCCTAGCCGAGAGTTGAACTCGCGTACTCAAAAGGAAAAGCGTGAACGTTACGCACTAGACCAACGCTACTCTGAAATATCTCTGGCGTAAAATCGTACATGCTCATCTGCCCCCCAGCGGTTTAAAATAATTAAATTTTAAGTTAAAAATTAATTATTTAAAGTTAAAAAGTTTAACAGGTTATATTTATAACGTATCTCCCTTCATAAAAAAAGAAAAAAAATAAAAGATTCACGCTACGAAAATACGTTAAAGAAATTTGCAACATAATTTTGGGTATAGACCAGCCGTGTTTGCTCGCGCCGCCACCCAAAAGAGGAGGCGACTCAAGCAAACAAAGGATATGAGAGTGGGGAGTCATCGAAGTATACCACGCGAGTCATCAGTGAATGCCGTTCATGCTTTAGTTACTCTCCATACCATCTTTTTTAGTATAAGGTAATCCAATACTAATAGAGCTTCTCACGGCCTGTCATATTTGTATCAATGTTTTATATGCTCGCATAGATGGCAGTTCGCATGCTCTATTAGCATGAATTTTCTCTCAGTGTAGCGTCTTTCGATGAAACTCATTCCCAAGCTTTTTCTCCGAAAACCTTATCAGCGGTATTTCTAACCTCAATATTTTCACGATTCTGTAAATAAGCTATATCGTGCTCCTTACAGGCTTTGTCTAGTGGATTGATTCCTGGATCACCTCTTTTTTTTTATATCCTTTTATTGGTTAAGCCGTTTCCGGCATGTACCCATTACCATTCCTCAGTGGATCTACGAATCTAATGTGGGTATGAAATATAAGATTCTTTTTTTTTGTCCAATCCTCACTCCAGCAGGTGTCTTCACAACTGTCCTGGAGGAAAGATCATCTATCTCTCCTTCATCATCATTGGAGCGTCTCTCCGGAAATATCGTGTCAACGACCCGCGCAACGGTGGAAAAGGGCAACTCGTCCAAAAATATAGTCAAATAAAAACTTGATACTGTTCTTGACGATAGAAAAAGCGAGATGCGGCAATGACAGTCCGAGTCAAACAATACTCAGCACGTCACATCCACGCCATTACCGGACAAGAACACCGTCTAACACAAAACAACCCCGTCACAGACAGTGGTCACAATTCGAAAGAAAAAAGATAAAACGTCTGTTAAACGAACTAGCGCGAACAGAAGATAAAGGAATTAAATTATCAATGAGATGATATAGTGAGCCACTGTACAATCCCGAACACCGAACATGTCTTAAAGTTTATCACACGCGGATGAGTCTCATGTAAGGTACTTCAGGTCAAAGAACCATCACTTCCCGCGTATTAAGCGTCCATATTGAATAAAGATCGAACGTGTATACCGGTAAAAATCCCGCTAAAAGTCTGTTTACAAATATACACCACACTCCCGATGACACCGAATTCCGAGAAAACCAGTCAATGTCAATCTAGTCAAAAGATCGTTGTAAAAGATTTAAATTCAAACTTCTAATAGGTGCCACACATATAATATATTATATACTGGGAGTAAATAAACACTGAGACATTAATAAATGACCCTGAATAGAATGTTCACACTTGTTCGAAAAAGAAACATTAGGACACAATTCACAATTTTTCACAATAAACAAACGGAACACTAATGAGTGACCTTGAGTCAAATATTTAAAAGGTCCACACTCTTCAGAGAATGATGAGTGACCTTGAGTAAAATATTTAAATTATTCGCACTTTTCGGAGAAATGGTTAGAACATAATTCACTACTCTCCACAACAAATCTATCGAATATACGTTGAAAAAAAAATTCGCATCTCGTCATCCCAAAAAACGTTATGCAAATCATGAAATATAATCTTGATATCCACGTCGCTCGAAAAAACACAATACTGTAGAAAAGGTGTGAAGGTAGTCCCTTGATTATCCTCCATGCATAAATAAAGGATTTAGATCCGTAATAATTTTTTAGGCTCGAACGAAAATTAGGCTATGACAAGCTGCCATAACGATCTTGTAACCGTAATCTTCACAAAGATAACGGAAAAACTTGAACCAAATTCTCCTCAACGTTGTCCGTACATAGGCAACGGAAGAGACATGAACGCGTAAAAAAAGAAATAAGAACTTATGCTATGGTAAATTACCACAGCGAACAAGAAACTGGTAAAAAAGAACTTAGAACTAAAAACCCCGAAAAAACACACGGGGTAGGGTGGATTCCGCCCGCCAATCCTGAAACGAACAGCGAAAAACGGAAAAAAAAGAAAGGGACAGGAAAAAGAAAGAGCCGGCAAGACAACCGTTCGGCTCAAGGTCCGCGCGCCGAATCCCTGGATCACCTCTAGCTAAACGTTTGACTAATTTCGTCCCTGGTCCACAATATTGATATGCTGGTAGATGAAGTTCCAATGGAAGATTATTAATGATTTTATTAAGTAAACCACGACCGTGTCGTCGTCGATATATGATCATAACACTTTGAAGTTCAAGTTTTAGATGGGAGCCCCAACCTTCGCTCCCATCTGTGAGGCACAACCAAGAATCGTCACTTGTGAATCTTTTACTCCGAAAAGTAAGAAGTACACCCGTGACTCGTATACCTCTCCGTTAACTTCCAAGCGCTTAAGCCAAGGAGAACACGAGACCTTTTCCTTTATCATCATCTAAATACTTCACAAACAACTTGAAATTTTTAATGACCACTTGCAACTCGAAGTAAAACTCCTTATTCTCCTGTAAGGCTCTGCATGCGCGAGATGGAATAAAAATGCGCCATTCGTCATCTAAAATTACCATCAATCTAAACTTGTCTTTTCTTTTAACTGGTCTAAAATCACTCACATAATAAGTCTGATCTTTCTTTAACGGCATGTCGGAGCTGATTTTGGTAATTTTAGTTGCTTCTGTGGTATTTTTAGAGAGGTCGCTGTGATCAGTGAGAAAAGATCAATGTGCATTAAAATAATGAATAAATATACGTGATATACGTATTTTTGATAATATCAAACACTTGTCCGCACTAGCTATGGATCTTGCGGATATTATTTCACAATTATAATTCGAATAACTGTTATATTCTTTTATTGCGTTGAGATCTAGAGAAAGCAAGCTTCGCGAAGTACATTTTGAAGCAGCCATGTTGTTTTCTCTATAATAGCAGTACAGCGTCATAGTAGACAATGTTTCCGGTAGATGGCGATAATATTACGTTGATTTGCAATATTATATCTTTTAGCTGCAAACTCTCAAATATTTAAATTATTATTTATTTGCATTTCATTTGTTAAATTATTTAATCTTTACTTTCAATAAAACATGTTAATAAATATAATTACTCTTACTACTAAGAAAACAGAAACTTAACGATAAATAATCGTATAAACGTGACGCACCCTACGTCAGTTGAGACACCCTGAGTGCTACAAGCGAGCTCTACTCCCGTAGGTTGTTCAATTCTACACACCAATTATGATGCTGAAATTGCGTTTCTTTTTGTTCTGCGATGTAGACTTTCTTTTGAACTTTATGTTTTGGTTTTTTCATTTTATCTTTATTTTCAATTATTTTTCAATTTTATTTTTTTTTTTCGTGTCATCCTTTAAAATTATTTGTTTGCATAGTGTTATCTAACCTATGAGCTGTATTATACTTTTAAATAAAAATTTAATTATTACAATACGGAAATCATTATTTAATATAGAAACGTTACTTTTCATGCATATTATATAACAAAAGAAAAAGCCAGTAATAAATATTTTTCCATAAAACTATTTAAAATGTCATTAAATTATCAATAAAAATAATATTTACTGCCAAGTATAAATAATATATAATATTATAGCATATTATAAAACTTCAATAATTATACATATTTTTATTTATATTTGTAATTTGTATCTCTACAAATTCAAATAAGACAGTCTTTGTATTACAACAAAATGTGTTCAATTTATTTACCTCAGCAAATATATACCATAATGCCATTCTAAATATTTTTATTATAACAAAATAACATGCAACAAATTATAACTATCATACTATGTAAAAAATAAAATTATCATAGATAATTTTCCATGCAAGTTATAACAGCCAAAGCAAAAACAAAATAATACTCTAAAGGCAATTGTCAATGTAATAAAATAACTTTGCGACAAAAAAAGTTATTACCAACTATTTCACAAATCATAAAATAATATGTAAAGACTTCCATAATATTAATATGCAGTATAGCATATTATCAAATGTACATTATTATGTACAGTTTTATTGATATTTTAATATTGTAATTGTACAATAAGACTTAGTTTTTGACTGACAAAAAAATGATTATAATACAAATCATTATTCACTTATATATTTAATCATTCTTATCGATTAGTAACATTTTTTAGTTTTCATGCAGTATATGCAGTAGACTACATAATAGTAACCAATACAAATTAATTTAAGACAATCCTTGTCCTACAACAAATTTTGTGGAACTAGTATCTACTTTAGCGTAAATGTACATAACAATATTTTAAATATTTTTATAACATAATCATGCAATTAATTATTACTACAATAATATGTAAAGCATCAAGTAACGTAAACAATCATTATTTTCCAGTCAAATAATAACAACAAAAGCAAATACTAAATTTTATAAATGAAAAATAGTGTGCACCTACTTCAACGCATAAATAATAATATTTAAAATATATTTTTTCTATCAAATTCATTTTTATGCAATACATTATTCTTATAAAGAAAAACATCATCATTATTATTTTTTCTAATTATTTTTATTAATTACCATAATAATTTACCATCATGTACATTTTCACAGTTAAAATAAGTTTTACTGATACAAAGTGTTATAAGAGCTTTATTGTGAGTATGAAATCCACAATACATCCAAATTAATCAAAATATTTATGTGAACAATATTTTTTTTTGCATTACATACTTTTATAAAACGTTTTAATTTTATAACCTTAAATACTAAAAGCAAATATCTTTATCATTGAATGACAATTTTAAATTAGTAATTGATTGTAAAAAATTTTATATAAAATAAAAATAAGGCTGAACCAAAATTATTAAATTTTTTAAGAATATTTTATTTTTAAATTTATATTTTTTTAAAAGTTTTAAATATTCAACTTTTTATTTGTAAATTTAATACGTACTTTTTTTATCTCTAAAAGGTTTTATGACTAACAATTACAAAAATATCTATAAATTGTCTCATAATTTTGATAAACAAGAAACAATGGTTCAGTAAAGATGTAGTTACAAATAAATTATTTATATTCAATAAACATTAAGATATATTTATTATTTGTCTACATTTAATGAATATTCTTCATTTATAAGTTTTATGAAAAATACTATAAATTCAAAAAATTAAACATTTTCCAAATATAAGTATTTGACTTCAACAGTTTTGTTTTAAATCTTAAAATTAAATAATTTAAACCCTTCGATACAATCAATTAATTTAAATTTCATTTATGCACAGTAATTGTCTACAATATTTATTTCGATTCTCCATGCAACTATTTTTAAAATTACAAAATCTTTTTTATATCGATATGCATAATATGAAGTTATAATTTCAGTAATGAACGCATTTGTCTGTACTTACACAAAATTATGAACTATTGATATTATTTGTACAGACATATATCTAACATATGATCTTCAATAAAAAATGAATCATAATTATTTCAAATAATGAAAGTATGAAAATCTTAATGAATGTTAAATACTTCAAATTTAGATAGAAATAGGTTTAGACATTTTTAAAAACATTTTACACAACAGAGAAATCAATTGTTTAAGTTTTACCTGATCACATATGGTAATATGCAAATAGTTGTACATTATAGAAGTATAGAACTCAGAAGCATAGGTGGTTCCTTCAATAAATCTTCAATACAATTATTTAGAGAGAAAGTTCAGCCGAACATGATTCCTTGTTTCTGTACTTTCATTTTATAATGATGATGAATTTTCCGAACTTCAAAATTGCGTTATTCAAGATTATTGACAGTGTAATTACTTTTTAATGCTTCTTTTGGAATTTTCATGTAAACGATTGCTTTTTTGATAGTTTTTCATTTTGCTTTTTTTAGTTCACCTTTTTTCTCAACATCACTGTCACCACGGTTTATAAAAACTTATTTTCTCCGACCAGATAATAACACACTTTTTAGTCACTTAATAAACAACAAATAGCAAGATTAAGTGCATCTTTAACCACGTTTTGTTCATCCTATTAGAAAAATATTTTTATTTGTAGTTATTTTGCCAATTGTCAAAGTGATGCTAAATTTATAATTAATATACTTATAACTCATATATTATTGCGTATAACATTTTATAAAATTTTTTTTCTATTTCAAAATAAACCATGATTCCTAACCTCTTTATATTGGTGCACTTTCAACTAGTTTCAACTCGCGCTCAATGAATTCCGAATTACTAACCTAATAAGCTTACAACTTACAGCTGTATTCCAGCTAGTAAACATAGAGGGTGTCCCATTCATCTCAGTTAAGGATATTCAATGGTTACGTAAAAGTTAACAGAATGCTTTGAAATTTGGAAATATGATTTATTATATTAAATTAAATTACCTCAATTTTTTTCCATATTTCATTCCGCATGTTTTTTCGAGAAATTTAATGTTAAAAATACGAAAAATAACATGGGCTCTTATGGGCGATCTGAGAATCGATTGCGTTTTATATAAATTTTTGTCATAAAAGTTAACAGATCAAATTAAAATTTAGATATTATGAAAGTATATTATTTAAGGATTCATTTCATATAGTTTTTTATATACCTTTCAGGAAAATTGACAGAGATTTCCAAAGTTAAAGTTAAAGTAAGAGTTAATTTTTGAAAACCCGCTACTGCTACGTAAGAGATTTGACAACGTAGCGTATATATAACATAAGTTTTGAATTGCAAGATAATATTTTTCTGCTAAACTTAACCTACAAATAGAAGCGCTGCGTTGCCAAATTTCATTCAACATATTACCGAACTTAAATTAATTTATAATAAATTAAATAACATTTTAAAATGTTTTATTTATTAAATAAAAACGTTTAAATGTAATTTGAATAATATATTTCATCTCTAAGTGCCATTCAAAGAACTTTTTGTTGAAAAATATTTCATTACTTTAAGTTGGCAGCAATCCTTCTTTCCTATGTTAAAGCATAGGGTACCCCTCTGACTCTTCACCTCCCCGCATGACACCATTGAACATCCTAAAGAGACAAATTATGTGAAGAAACGTATATATAAAATAGAATTTGCATTCGTCTACAGTTTATATAAATTTTAATTTCTTTATAACTACTTTCATTTTCTAAACAAAATTATGTACGTATTATTTCCATTGTATCAAACTCTTTATTAAAATTTTTAACGATATTTTATTTAACTAATTTATTACTATAGCAGTAATACATTTTTCAAAAAAGCAATTAAATTCGAATAAAACTTTTTATAATTATAAAATAATTATAACCGTTCAATGTTATCGACACGTATTCTTTTATGTAAAAAAAAATACTCTAAACTTTAATGACAATTTTAGACCAATATGGAATATACTCTTCTTGTTAATATAATATTTTGATTTGCTAATTACAAGAAACATATATGCAAATTTCTTAGCTTATTCAATTAGTCCTGTAACATTATCTTGATTTATTTTTTAACGGCTTTATATGAAAGCTTTTCCACAAAGTATGATCAAATTTTGCAAACAATGAAAATTTCTAAAAACTTTCTAATTTCATATAAATTTTCAAGAAATATTCATCTTTGACTCATCATAATAGTATATTATTCACCAAGGGTTAAAAAATGTCTTCAATCGTATGTAATTGTTACTCGAGCCGAAGGCTAGGGTGACAAACATACGATTTAAGGCATTTTTAATTAACTCCCGTAGTGAATATACGATTTTGTACACGAGGCGCGAATAGTAGGTGCTTTTTATTCTGCCGGTAGGGAAAAAAGTACCCACTATTCGCGCAGTGTGTAAAAAATGTTTATTTCCCATCATTGTAATAATTGATTTTATTATTTACTTTTTAACAGTTTCACTTACATTCAAGATACAATTGATTTCAAAATCTCTTCCAATTTTTAATAAAATTTATTGAATAATAATAATTTTTTAACCTTTTATTCATTTTAGTTTTTTATCATCCCCTTCCGAATACATGAAGAGTGTGGTTTGCGGAAAGAGAAAGCTGCAGATTAATCAATTCCAATATCTAAGCTTGTACCGTATTAATAAAAATTATTTATTTTTTTTTTTTTTCATTTTCAGTCAACAAATTAATCTCCAAGAAATTTTTATATTTATAACACAAACCAATTTTTTTTAGATTTATTATTGCAATTATTTAAATAATTATTCTAAATAATCTTATTTAAATCAACTCTAAAATAATCCATTTAATTTTCACAAAATTAAAAAAAAAAATCAATAAATTATTGTACAACTTGGTTATAATAATAAAGAAAGTTCATTAAATTCTGTATGCAATCTTCAAAAAATAATTTATACGTTTCAAATAATTTTATCTTCAAATTTATAATTTGAGGTTATCGAATAATCTCTAAATGAACAAAAATTGTACTTTTCGATACTAGTACGTACAATTTCAAGTATTCGCACAAATATTTATAATTTTACGCACTTGTATCGAAAAATATGTCTACATCTAGTGCATTAAATTACACATCAAGAATTTTTCAAAAAATACATTCCTTTACCACCTAAGATATTTTCTATTTCAATGTTTTTTCCCTTTATGAATACAATATCCGAATTGAGTGTTTTTTTATGAAGGATTCCTTCAAAATCTTACTAAGCATTTTGTCGCAAACATATTTTTCTATTTTTAATTTTACTTTAGTATTGAAGAATATATTTCAAAGAACCTTACTTATTTAACATAATGTTTTTAATATAATTAAACTAATCATCATTTGAAATGAAACTTGACGATTATTGATAAGAGGCATAAAATATTATTTATTTGATTATATATTTGTTGACATAACTGATATTCGCAAATTTTCCTTTATAAAAATTATTTATATAGTTATTACTAATTGTTAAATTTGCGGGGAGATTTTCTAATTAACATTATGTATTTTTAAAACAACATATATACAAAAATAAAGTTATAACTTTATTATATACGTACGAAGATAAGCAATATTTTCTCGGCCGAGGATTAATTCATTTTATTGTTTTGTTTTCAATAAATATCAGAACGTAAAAAATTAAAAATTTCATCAGAAAATGCAACTTTAATTTCTCTTCAATTATCATCATAAACGTAGTAATATAATCTTCAGTTAATTTATATACTTTTATAATAAGATTATCTCTTCTTTTACGGCTGTTGCCACCAATTACTGCCAAAGGTAAACTTATTAATTAGAAAATCCTGTTAATGTTTGGCATTTTTCCAAAATTATTGTAAATAATCTATAAATAAAAAATACAAAATAAGAAATCATCCGAGCTTTTTGCTACTTTATATTTACATGTTCATATTATTTATCAATAAAAAAACTTTATGAAATCTTTTCTTTTTCATTTGGACATATATTTAAAACAAATTAAATTTTTATTATCAACGTAATACAAGGAATGTTATAATAACATTTGTATAATCATGACGTCTTTTGCGTCACATGAGCCGCGCTCACAGATGAAAACGTGCTCCACTCTCGTAGGCTGTTGTAACTGTATGTACTCAAAATTATCCTGTTTTTATTCGAAATGAAACGATATCATTTGTCCACCATCATAACACTTCATTCCTGGTAGTAGTTACGAGTTACTGAAAAGAACATTAATTAAAATAGGTCAGAAAAATTTTACAATTACTTTATAATGTCAATAATTTACCTAATCTTCCCGGAAAATATGGTATTTCCTCTTATTTTTTTCATTCAATGTATAAAATATGAAAAAAATTGCACTTAATACAATACAGTAAATCTCAAAATGATTATCGCTTAAATTTCTTAATGATTTTATTTTTTGTGAAAACAAATTCGATACAAGTTTTCAAAGTTATACCAATAAAAAATACACCGTGTGAGCGCCCGAGTATGTACGGCCCTGAAACCGTACGATACTGGAAGATGCGCGCGCAAACACCCAAAAAGACCAAAGTGGTTGAACATGCAAGCGCGCGTATATACGTACACGCGTTTGCATGTGTAAGTACCGCTGAAAATATACGGCGACTCTCCCTCTCTTCTATTAAGATAGAAGAGTGGGAGAGAGACCTAAGAGAGCTGAAGCAAAGAGTGCGAGGAGCTCGCGACTCTGGCACTCTTGGATCAGCTCTCTTGGTGTGAAGACACGCTTGCTCGTAGCACAAGTGGCGAATGGCCTGACACGTGCTACAAGCAAGTATCTCTTTATTAAGCGCGAGATTACTCTTAGTTTTTGCATTGTACAGTGATTCAATTTAAGTTGTTAATAAAGAGCTTTTCCAAGATATACCCTCATCCAATTAACCCGGTGTAAAGCCCCGAATATTAAGGCATTTGGTCCTTAATAATAACGGGCTTTTCACATAATAATCCTAAATAATACTAACAAATATATCTTAAAAGTCAGCTATAGCTAGGCAAGGCGTCCTAGCTATAAACGACTTTAACAATATTAAAACGAAATACAGGGTCCGCAATAGCTAGGCATGGCGCGCTAGCTATTTAACGATCCTTTAACGCGATACCACATAGAGTTTCTAAGAACAAAGAATACCATTTAAATAAAGAACCTTTAGGATAACAGAATTACGGGTAGGAAAGGTTACAACCGATAGAAAGAATTTTTTTTGATATTATTTTATATTCTTAATTTAAGACTTGAAGCAAACAATTCTATTTTACAAATTTTATACAAACAACAATATTTATTTTGATTGATACTAAAATAGTAGAAATTATAAAAAATTTTAATAATTTATAATGGAGAACTTATAATGGATGTTAAAAATGATGCAAATAAAATAACTAATTAAAGCTAGAATTTAATTTTACAAAAGCAATTCATTCATGCAGAATACATGCAAATAATTTTTATTTCATACTCGTAATTTCGGTATGTCTACCACTTTGGTATGGCTTTTTAGTTTATTTTTTCTTATTACGTTTTTACTTAATATAATCACTCTAACAGAGTCATTTCAAGTATATTATTTTATTAAATACATTTCTTATTACAATAATAACGGACAGAATTAATCAGGTCAGTTATTTCATAAGAATTTTTCAAACGAATATTCGCCATGTTTTGTATCCATGTTAAAAATTATTTATTATTTATAATTATAAATTTAATTATTATTTTTTTATTGCACATAAATTTTAATTTTGTAAAATTTTTTTCTATATTCTCAGACTGATAAAATTATTACAATTTTTATCATGATATTCATAAAAAGCGTTACTATTTCCATTCCATATGGAAATAGTTTGTGTTGAATTTAAAAAAAGAAACTGCTACTACTACTACTACTACTAATACTACTACTGTTACTACTGTTACTACTGCTACCATTGCTATTAGTACTATAGCGTATTTATCTAGTACAAATTTTGAAGACAAATCACGCTTTAATTTATTCAAAATGTAGGGTAGAGTGGGGTTAGTTCACTACAGATAAGTAGACACAGTGTTCATAATCAGCTGTAAGCAGCATATAAGATTTTTATATAGTATTCGTTGATCAAATAAGGTGTCAAGAACATATGTGCATAATTATACCTATAGGCTACTTACATTATACGTATAAACATTTTAGTAAGTTTTTTCAATATTAAGTTCTGAAAGTATAATTTTTTTTATATAAAAATTTATATTTATTTTTACATCGTTATGCAAACAAAATTGATAGTACATCTTGTAAAGAACTATCTATGTTCAAAAATGACATTATTTATTTACATATATGTTCAATTAATAATATTAATAGAATATTTTAAATATTTTTGGTAAAATATAGTAAATGGACACAAATTTTTTTAAATAAATTTACACTTCGTTCAATTTATTGTTAAAAACTTTTGTATTTAATTGTTAAATTATGCAAAGCGAATCAAATATCCAATGTCATTATGACGGATTTATCTACAAAGCATTTTATCAAGTCGTCAAAACAATGAAAATTATTAATTTATACTATAAATTTATTTATATTTAGAATATTATTTTTTAAATTACCTTTGCTTCATCACAAAAATATTCTTTCATTTTAGTTAATTTTTAATAATTTATCATTTTTATTTGCAATGCGCCTACTTTATCCACATTATATGTTTAAGTACTCCTATATAGGTGTCAATTGGCACAAAAACATAGAGGACTTGGTGTCATTTTCGCTTAAAATTACTAACAAGGACAATAACCTTCAACCGGGTCAGGGATCTTGCTGTATCTTGCGGATTTATTTTTATATATATAATTATGAAAAAAGCCGTGAGCATTCGGTCTAACGCTCAATTATTTCATAGTTATAAACTATTTTCTTCAATTTCCAAGATTTCTCTGGAATATCTTTGGTTTCAATAATGAATATTACTCTTCAATGAGGGCTTTGAAGTTCATTCTGCAACTTTCTAGTAAAAGTTGAGATTAAATCCTTTTAATTGAAAAAATAAATGTTTACAGAAAGCTCAATCCGTTATAAGTTATAGAAAAATGATAAACATGAAAACTATCAGCACAATAATTCAATGAATATTTATGTTAAATTTCATAACTTTTACAACAATTTTTATTTCTCTATAACTTTAAGACGGATTCAACTTTTTGGACAAAATTTTTTTTATCTACAAAATTTATCTTGCCTTTAACTAGGGTGTTACAGGATCAACTTAGAAGCTGCCATTGAGTTTAATTTTCGTTACTGCATAAAAAGATTTTTCAAAAACATCTTCACAATTAAACGGATTTGTTCATAATTATGGAATGATCGAACGTTTGACCAAATACTCGCGGCTTTATTCATAATTTTATAAATTAAAACACATCCGCAAGTTACACAAATATCTGTTACCAATTGAAGGGTTACTCTTCTGGTAAGAAGAAAAGATAAGCGATCACAATGCTTTGTTCCCAGAACAGTTTAAAACGTGCATATATATTTTAATATAATTTTTTTATTTTAAACATAACACTCAAAAATGTATCGTGTCTACTGGGCCAGCTCTCCCCTACATCGAATAGAGCTCCTCCAACGCCCTATCCAATAAGATGCAACCAATATTATATTTCGTCTTCCTTATATCGTCAATAATTTTATCTTGTCTCTTTTTTTACACAATATGAAAACTATAAATTCTACATACAAAGTTTTTATAAATTCCCTTTGCTTTTTTCTGTATATTAAGTATGTGTTGATTTATTTTCTAATTTTTGAATGTTATGTTTACTTTTAACTTTATGCATAAAAAATTTGCATGTTCGTCTATAGCTTTATCTTGAAATAGTAAATTTCCTTGAATAACATAATCACATTTTTTAGTTACTTATATTTTAATTACTCAATAGCACTTTTTACAAAGCATCATTAAAATTTTAATATCTTTTTGAGATTTTTGAGATAGGTACAACATATACATAACATGCAAATAAAACAAAAAATAAATGTTTGAATTATATATAAGCAATGTTTTTATACAGCAAGCATGCATACAAACAATTTCAATTTCATGCCTGTACTTCAACATGAAAGTACTTTGATATGTTATAAATATTTAATGCAGATCATGTTGACTTTTATTTAATATTTTCTTACTAAAATGATTTCAATAACATCATCTTATTATAATGTTTTTAAATTTACTAAACATTTAATAACCAACAATTATTATATCTCGTATATATTAATTGGGTACGAAATCAATTTTTTTTATAAACATATGATACGTGTATTTATAATCAATACATAGTAAATACAGTTGCAACTTATTTTATATTATATTTACGTTATTTGATTTTTAATAACATACCTTTTTCACACTATTTCATACTTACTTTTTTCTCAAATGGATGAATTTGATTTTTATGTTGAGTCAAATATCTTTGATTCGTGAATATTCTGCCGCAATATTCACATCTTACCATACACGTCATTTCATGCCTTTTAAATTCTTTTTTATTAATTAGTTTGTGGCATTTTGGGCATTCCACCTTTTCAGCATGAACATCTTTTTGATGTTTGTCTAAATGCTTTACCAAAATACCACAGGAAGTACACTGCAAATACGGATCTTCTTTTCTATGAGAGTCACTGTGCCTTTTCAAATTTTTTAAAGCTGTGTACTTTTTTCCGCATTCACCACACTCGTACTCTTTTGTGATGGTATGCTTTTCTCTCTGATGCAGTTGCAATTTTTTTTGGTAACAAAAAGATTAGGGCAACCTTGGTACGATCTTTTTCGGCTTTCTTTTACAGTTGTGACAATTGTTTTATCACATGGAACATCCATTTTCTTCGATTCCGTACATTTGCAAGAAAATGGTTCATAAACCATACTGCCTTCTTTACATCCGTAATTGATTGCTTCTGCAACATTTAAACCAGTATTGGCCACGGCATGATACGTGCCTCGACGGATATAAAATAAGTCACCTGCCCTTTGAAGCTCAATAGTATAAGGTATCTTCCACTTGTCCAACAAAAGCGGTGAAATCAGATATACTTTATGCTGTAGTATCTGTGGGCATACGTAATCATTTCCATCTGAAGCTTTCAGATGTTCTAGAAATTTATTTTCTACATCAGATCTGAATGCACGATCGATTATCAACCATGACTTTGGTGCCCCAAATTTTAAGGCATTTATACTGCCTAATGCTCCGTCTTCTATATGAAGAGTAGTATAACTATTTTTAGATGCAACATAATGCATCGACTTATTGATTCCTGGCATTTCAGGAATACCTTTCTCTTCATTTACAGTTATAGACGAATCAAAAGATTCCAACAAACATGGTGTTTCATTTGGTACATTTTCAATGTCCCGAAAATATACTACACCTTTTTCATAATGTTGAAAAATCTCTTTAAAAGAATTTGTAGCGATTTTCCAATTTGAGACATCTTCTAGCATCACTACCTCATCATTATTAATAGTTTCTTGAAGATAGCGATTTTTTTTCTCCTTGGTTAAGGGTATATTTTCATTATAATATATTCCTTCAGCCCTTTTCTTCAAATGCTCATAGCAAACATTTTCCGTACTCAAATAAGTTGAAAAATCTATTTTTTCAACGGGATCTATGACATCTCGAAACTGGAAAAAAAATTATTGCATGTTCACATTTTATAAATATTAAAATAATTGTTTGTTCAAAGGAAAATTATGGTATCACAGATAAACACTACGTTAATTATATTACACAAATATTATGACTGGGATAATTACGCTAATTTATCAAGTATTTTTTTTGCTAACAAGGAGAGTGTTTTACCTTCTGGTCGCCGATTTCGTTCCAATTTTGGGAAATGTTTCTACATGTTGAAATATTAATTATGTCTAAATTGTAGGTGTCCTATTTTCCCAGTTACAGGCAATGAAAGAAAGCCACTAAAAATTTACTAGGTTTTCTAATGTTTATAGTTCTTTAGCATTGATAGCTAGAAACTTAAAACTTGTTTTGAATAAAACTCGAGATCACAACATTACGAAATGTCACTTACAGGATATCAAAATCTTATTTTTTCATAAAGTTATAGCGTTATACAGATTGAATCTGAATGCTCCTTTTTTAATATTTATTAAAAATACAGACTGAAATTCGGTCCAATCTTTAAAAATAAGATTTTTATACCGTGTAAGTGATATTCTCATATGTTTTGAGCTCAACTTTTATTCCAAAAAAGTTTAAAGCTTTTAGCTATTCAATGCTCAAGAAATAAAACTATAAACGTTTGAAAATCTAGTAACTTTTTAGTCACTTCCTTTCATTGCCTGTAACTTGTAAAATATGAACCATTGAGGCCAAACATTTTGGCTTTATTTATATTTTAACATCTACAAATATTTCTCTAAATTTGGAGTTACATCTGCGACCCGAAGGTTAAACACCCTTCTTGAAAGTTTAAACTTTCATTCACAGAACATTTTTTCGTTCTTTGGTAACAAGAACTGTAGTAAAACAAAAGTTTTCTTACAAAAACAAATTACTCGAACTACAAATTATTATGAGACAAACAGAAACAAATTTTGTTTCACGAACTGACCATTAATTTGTATCATTATCATAAAAATAACATACCTCTTTTTTTTTACATATGTCAACTCTGGGAATGAAAGGGTTAATGATACCATAATTTTCATTTACAAACATAACTTTGAAATTTTTACTTAACGTTTGAATCCAACATTCTAATGTCTAAATGTTATATTACTCATTTTTATATATGAAATTAATATTGAGCATATTTACTTCAGTCTACCAACGTTACTTTAAAATAATAAAATAATTTTTCAATAAAAAAATTCACAGGTAAAGGTAAATAAGGAACATTTTTATTAATGATTTTAGACTAATTAAGACATACCAAATATTATTTTTTATATTCTGTTCTATTTAAAATCGTGTTATGAAAAATAACATCAACAAATGCGTTGCGTCCTGAAAAATAATTCAACGATTTTTATACTATACGTGTAAGCAGCGTCGCGCAGGCGAAGATAATAGAAGAGAGAAAGAGAAAGAGAATATTGTATCGAAAGAAAACGAAAGACGCAAGAATGTGTCGACGAGTCAGTCGTACGGCAGATAGGAGAGAGGGAGAGGGGGGGGGGACAGAATGCTGTTTCGAAAAAAAAGAACCACGCAAAAACGTGCAAAATTATCTATGTAGTAGTAAGTCGTGTGCTGGATTTTTAATAAAAGTTGTTAGCGACACATTTTTAATTGTTTTTTTGATTTACATATTAATTAGTTTAAAATGGGGGGCCTTTGCCCCCCCCCTCACCCTTACTGCGCCCCAACATACCACTCTCTCTCTCTTGTACCCAGCACTTATAAGAAACAATTTTATGTGGATCTCGTTCGGTTTATTGACTATTGCGCACTCGCTACGCTCGTGCGCAATACAATTATTAACGAATTTCTTGGACTATACAAGTAATGAGGCCTTTTACACTGTTCTGCTGAAGCATTTTGACTACATCGCAAACTAATAGATACTGTGAATTTTTTTAATATCTACGGTTTATATGGAAAACAATTATATCTATACATTGTTTTTAATCGACATTATTGTTTGTACATTTTTTGTACAAATGCGTCTAGCGCTAAAGTAGGTAAGCGGAAAGAATGCATGCGTACAGCGATGCTCTTTACTTAACGCGTAGACGGGGCGACGGTAGCATCGGGGCTAAGGCTCTTAGCTCCTGCTCTATCAGTCCAGTGGCTAACTACATAAGTCGTGGCCGATGGAGGTCCTCGATTCTACACAGGTTTTTTTTATGTATTTTGACCTGTTGACTCAGAATTTTTCGGCTACAAATTATGAAAATAGCGCATTTAATAATAATGAACACTTTTTATAAACAAATTATAAAAAAGCGTTGTAGCAAAAAAAATTCTATTATATCTTTAGTTAAATTTGAGCAAAAAAGGTTCTTATGAACATATTGCTAAAACGAAGTAAATCGACAAAAAATAATCGTAAAGTTTCAAAAACGAAATTTTTCGTAACTTTGACAGCCTATAGCTCAGCTTTTGTTTTTATTTTTAGTAGCAATAGCTTCAATTATTTTAAAGTGTTAAATTGAAGATTACAGTAATTGCCGACAGTGTTTATAATATTTATAATACTCATTATTAATTCAAAAAAGTATCGTTTAGATGCACCCGCGCGCCGACCAGTGACGCCAGGGACTGTACATAGATAAGTTGTAGATAAATAAATAAGACGTAGTTCATTTGTCCTCGATTCTATCCAAGCTTTTGTTACGTATTTTAATCCGCTGAATCCACATTTCTTTGGTACAAAGTGTTAAATTGGCGCCTTCAATTATTATTAACAATAATTATAAACATTAAAACAATTATTATAATCATGCATTTTAGCGAAAAATTTATTTTAATTTTTTTTTTCTTAAAATTGATACAAATATACGCTGATATTTTTTTAAATTTTGTATATAGAATAATTGTTAATAATAATTGAAGGCGTCAATTTTATACTTTCTAACCAACTAATTAAGATTCAGCGGATCAAAATACGTAAAAAAAGCTTGGATACAATGAAGTACATTAATGAACAATGTTTTATTTATTTATATACGGCTTTCCTATGTACAGTCCCCGGCGTCACAGATCAGCGCGCGGGAGCGCCTGAATGCTACTTTTTAGAATGATTTATGAGTTATAGAATTATTATAAATACTGTCGCCAAATACTGTAATCTTCAATTTAACATTTTAACAAAATACTTAAGCTATTGTAAGTTAAAATTAAAGCAGTGGAAGCTGACCTATAGGCTATCTAAGTTTTAGAAAATTGCGTTTTTTCAAACTTCGCGAATTTTTTCAATCGTTTCAGTTCCTTTTAACAATATGTTCATAAGAATCTTTTTTGCGAAAAAACACATGAAAAATATGATAGAATTTTATTTTGTTTTTTCAACACATTTTTATAATTTGTTTATTAAAATTATTAATAATTATTAAATACGCCATTTTCAGAATTTCTACCGATAACATTAGGATTTAGCATGTCAAAATGCATAAAAAAAAACATGGGTTGAATCGAGGACCTTCATCGGCCACGATTTAAGTACTTTGTCACTGGACTATGGTGGACCAGGATTTTATTCTCTGATGAAATTTCCAATAATTGTTTATGAATTTTTATACGGGGAATTGAATCAGATCACGAAAAACCAATTGAAAAGTGGTTGCGCAAAAAGAAACTCGATATGAAAATAATCCCACTAGGCAACACTTGAAGAAGAAAATTTACTATTGTCTCATGGCCTAAAGTTTAAAATAACATAGTGCAATAAAAAACTTAAAAAAAAAGAAATTAACTCATGGACGTTACAAATTTATAGAAAACATTTAATGAACTTCGTGTATGCAATTTTAAAAACGTACGCATCTTTTAAATATTTAATAACTTGAAAACATATTTATTAATTATTGCGTATTCGGTAATAATTTACATATTTACATTTCTTTTTAGAAAATCATTAATTTTTACTCTTCTTATGTACCCATGAAGAATGGCTTGGAAAATAATGAGCAATTCTCGCAAATCTTCCTTTAAGAAATTGGATTGAAATTACAATGAAATATGTGATAACCAGTTTTATTAAAACAACTTTGCATGTTTTCACATCAACTTTGATTATTAATATATTGTATCATCGTAATAGACATATCACGTGTTATTTATGCGTCGGTTCGTTTGCAACAATAATATGCAGTTAACTATATCTTCATACATTTTAGTTTGTCAATATTTATATAGAAATATTTACTGTGTGGCGTTGGTACGACTGTCAAGACGGTCCGTTAAAAGTAATTACTAGTTGGTAAATATCTGCTTTATTTTTTGCGCGGTGACAATGACTTTTAAATTAATTAGACGATATGAATTTTATATATAACAAATACTATTTTAATTTATTTTATTAATTTTTAAAAAACAAGTTAATAAATGCGGATATTGTCCTCTATATAATAACCTTTTTTCATATGATGATATCAGATAGATTCCAGTCCGGTTTCCGTTGAACCTATTATATCAGGCTAGCCTATACGACACACTATACCGAAATCTTTGACTACCTATGGATGCTCAGTCACTTTTATGACCAACAATCTATACCGATACCAAATGAGGTCTGATTTTTTAAGAGTCCTGATATTATTAGCACATATACCAATTTTCTTTTGAAAAAAAGGCAGAGATACGTGGCCACAATTCGACAACCCATGCCGACCGCGTTCAAGGTAGGAGCTCTATCCGTCGCACCACCGCGCTCTATTAATAAATACTATAATGTACGTTATGTATTATATGTAGCAACAAAAAATGTATTAATAAATGTGCTCTTCAAATTTTTAAAACATTTTTGATTATCTAATATCGAAAAACTTACTATTTCAGATAGTAATCGTGGGAAATTTTATTTTGTATACAAATTCTATTTATACTGTAAATATTAACATGCAGTGCCTTTCCAAAATTTCAGGCTACCTAATGAATTTTAAGATCAAACTTTTTTGGAGTTGATAGGGTTACAAAATCTATCATTTAACAAAAAAAATTACACAATCCGATTCCCCCCCCCCCCCAAAAGCAGAGGAAGCGAGTTAAAAAAATCGAATGAGGGGTCAAGTAGATGCTCCCTCGAAAGAGCTTTCCGAGATAAATACAACCCAAACTCTTGATGTCTTGACAATATTTTTTCACAGATTTATGATCATTCAAACATTTGTATTTTGTCATATCAAGCTCAATAACGAAAAATGAACAAGTTTTACTTTAAATGAACATTGATGTTCTTGTCTTAAAATACAACTGTTAAAATGAACATACAATTATCTATGAGACCTGGAACTTTTGGAAGACACTGTATATATATGTGATTTTTTTATTTTTTCAAATTTTTTCTTAAACAAGGCTAATAAATGGAGCTTGTTCCGTAGATAATTAAAAAAAAAGAAAAGAAATAAAATAAAAAAAATAATAATTTTTTTATCAAAAAATAATTATAATACTTTTTTTTGCAAATAATATATACAATGTACTTGATTTTTTTAAATTACAATATTATTGAGCTTATCTAATTGGTAGAAACATTATTTAATATAATCAAAAATCTTACAGATTTTTTTTCTTTTTAGGGCCTTTATTCTTTGGTAAACAGTGATTTCATTTTGGCGCCATCGGCAAAAATTGATAAAAACTGTAATTTGTAACTGTCTCTAAAAATCTTCAATTTTGAGTTATTTTTTAAATTTTTTACATTTTTGTAGAAAAGTATTGAGTATAAGAAACAATGTATTGTAACAATTGTTATTAGAAATTTTGTGTGTATTTTAATTACATTTTTATTTAATGTAATTGTAGACATGAAGTATGCTCATAAAAAATTTCATACCAAAATTATATTTTAACATTTTAAAATTTTGTTTTCAAATGACATTTAACTAATAATATGCAACAATTAACTTACATTTAACACAATAAAAAAACAATATATTTATAAATTTTTTTTCAAATTCAATACATTTTGAGATAAATATATCATAAATTATATTATTTAGCAAAATATTAAGTTTTTCGAAATTTTCAGCAAGATTCATTTATTTTTTTAATTCACCACATCTTCTGGCATTGTCTATTTTTTGGCATAAAAAACGGAAAAAATCATTTCTTTAAAAGTATATTTAATCTGGATAAACATTTTTTTTCATTTTATTATTCATTAACGAATTAATTTAACAAGAAATTGTAAAAATAAAGTTTTAGATAATTTGGGAAGATTTCGAGCAATAAACAGAACATATTTCCATAGTTGTAGCGATAACAATTTTTTTACCATGCGAGTTGACATTAAATGTCACATACCCTGCTAGAAAATTGATCATAATTATAAGCATAATTCATGGTCAACGAATCTTAAAATGACAGTTATCTGAAAATTCTATAAATACTTTTCAAAAATTTTCTAGACAAATGTCATTTTAACATCCGTTCACCATCAATTATGCTTATAATTATGATCAATTTTCTACCACAGTATATATATATATATATATACCAATTTAAAAAACAATACTATTTTGTAACATTAAGGGGATGCAAAACGGATAGTACACTAGTACTCATAAATATTGCCCATCTTTCCATTTTATTGCAAGATTTCAGGAAAATTAATACATTATCTTGTAGTATGTAACATTATTCAGTTACATTTTTTAATAAATTCATTCATTAGTTTTAAATTACTTTGTGTTCAAATTCAAATAAATCAGTTTTTCTATTTCATACCAGAAACTAAAATTTATTAAGAACTAATGAACGAGTTGATTTAAAAATTTAACTGCATAATATTCACAATACTGACTACAATCTAATATATTTATTTTCCTGGGATTTTGGAATAAAACGAAAAGATTGACAATATTTATGAGTACAGGTTTAGCGTCTATTTCATATCTCCTTAAATAAAGTATGTTTCCTGCAGTAATTATGTCAAATAGTAATTTTAACGGCAGAATTTTTCTCAGAAAGTATCTAAAAAATGAAATACATATTTATTTATAAATCGCCATATCTTTGTCAATTTAAGACATAGGGTGAAAAGTACTAAATTATTTTAAAATCTAGTAGAACACCTTTAAAAGTTACTGTGCTCAATATTTCTATCATCATTTTCCTAATGATTATTCAAATTTTTGTTAGAGTAAAAAGACAAATTTAATTTTTTTAAATCAAATATTGAAAATAAGAATAATTTCTATTAACATGTTTAGTTGTTTCATTTATTAATTACAGTGTTCATTCACTATTTCTATTGTCTATTATATTATCCGTTCAGTATAATTTATTCTATTATGTATTTACATAGGAAATTGAGTAAACGGTTTTAATTTGTTATTTTGTTCAATTAAATTGTTAATAATTCATGAATTCATAAATACACTCATTCTGTTAATTCAAAATAATCTCTGCTAAATTATTAATCTCTAACAATTTTTTATTTCTATAATCATATTAATAAATATAAGCACATTACATTCCCCAGCGGAAAAAATAAATAAAACACTTGAAATCATTCGAAAAGTTTTAGAAGTAATCAGAAAGAAAATGAGGGAAACTGAAAGAAACAGTAAGAATTGAAATCGGTCGGAGAGACTTTGGTAAAATTGGGACGAGACATTCAAAGTATTCAAGTTTGTTTCCGCTTTTTTCGGTATATTTCATTTATTTTCATTTCTTTTCATTTTTTTACAAAATATCTTAGATTCTTTCCAGAATTAAACATTTATTTTCTATAAATATTCAGAATATTTCGGAGTCTCTCGGAAATTTTCGGATAGCTTCAAAATTTTTCAAAACTTCTCAGAAGTTTTCAATTTTTCTTAGAACTTTATGAATTTTTTCATATTTTTCCAGAATCTTTCAGAATATTAATTGAAATAATCAGAATATTTTAGAGTATTTTAATTGATTTCTAATTTTTCCCAAACTTTTCAAATTTTTCCAAAAGTTTTTCCTATTTCTCTGAAGTTTTTGGATTTATTCCAATTATTTAAGTATTTCAATTAGATTATTAAAAAATTTGTAAAGAAATTGCTAGAAATTTTCAGAAACTCTCGAAAACCCTCGGAAATTTTCAGAAATTTTCGGAAAAATTCGAAAACAATCCGAATCTTACCAAAACTTTTTAAATTTTACGAATAATATTAGAAAATAACATTTATTGATAATAATATTTTGAAATATATACTTAACCTGTTAAATAATTTAATATTTCAGTATTTAAAATTCGACTTAATCAAAAATTTCAAACTAAAAACTCGATTTTGAGCCCACTTAAAAAAGGAATCGAGCTTGAAATTGTAGACTGGGAAATCGTTAATACTCAACTATTTCAACAGACATTTTTTGTTAAACAAACATATCACAAAACTATGATCTAGAAAATTATTTTTTTACACAGGGCGCGTACAGTGGGAACTTTACTCCCTTCTAGCGAAAAGTAAGGTACCCACTGTACGCTGCCTGTGTAAAAAAAATCGTATATTCTGCACGGGAGTAAATGAAAAATCCCTTAAATCGTGTGTTTGTCACCCTCGCCTTCGGCTCGGGTGACATTTAACATACGATTTAAGACATTTTTCGTTTTTACTCCCAAGGTGAATAATATACTATTTATTATAAATTAATTTTACAAATAAAGTTTTGTTTGTACATACATAAAAAATGAAATTTTTGTTTTTAACTTAAATTTATGTTTTTAACGTCCACAATAGCATATCTGGAAACTTTAACCTGAAAGAAAAACTTTAAAATTGAAAGAAACTGAAGTAAATTGAAATAAATTAAAACAAGTGAAAAGAAACTAAAGTAAATTGAGACAAACTGAAACAGATCAAAAGAAACTGAATAAAACCGAAACAGATAGAGACAAACTGAAAAAATCGGAATTTGTATGAAATCTAATTTTTTCCATATTTACTTTTAACATTGAATAAAATGAAAACTACCGAAAACTTGTAATAATTTTAAAACAAATTGAAAATGCTCCAATTATTTTATAAAAATTTTCCGTATGTTTCATTTTGTTTCAGTTTTCACAATTCATTACTTATTTCCAAATTTAAAATGAAATAATCTGATTAATTACAAGAGTTTTGGAAATATTCAGAAACAAACTGAATTAGTTTAAGGAAAAATGAAATAAAATGAAACAAACTGAAATCAAATGAAAGAAAACGAGAGAAATGAAAACGAATAGAAAGAAACTGAAACCAAAAGAATGAAACTGAAACAGTTTAAAAAAATTGAAATAAATTCAAAAAAAAACTAAAATGAACCAAAATGATTATGATAGCTGATTTTTCTATATCCATTTAGAAAATGATATAAAATGAGACATTCAGAAAACTTCCGAAAATTTCTGAAACAGTTTAAAATGTACCAATTGTTTCGTCCCAATTTTCACAAGAACTTTCCGTTTCTTTCAGTTTCTTTCAGAAATTTTCAATTACTTTCGTTTATTTTTTCCGCTGGGGTTTTTATACTTATTTTTTAGTCAAATTATATTGTACAGTTTCTACGTGCTTATCCATGAAATTGTATATTTAAATGAAAAAAATTGTCATCGCGACACCTTTGTATTATAAATTTCATAAGAGAAGATTCTTCTATTTATTTAGTGATTTTTACTAATTTTTTTTTAAAACTATCTATACATATTTATTAATATGATAATAATATTATTAAATATAAATATTTACTTTCCTACACAATTGATAAAAACTCAAAATCAATTACCAATTGCATAATACTTCTCCATTTTTTTTTTTTATTTATAAATAAAGTTTGATATGTAAAACGTTGATCTGTGTTTACAATTGCATTATAAAAAGTTATGTCACAAATTTTAGTAAAGTAATACAAATACTTGTAATGGCATAGTTTAGTATTATAACTTTTTCTATTATCACATAACGTTATATATGCCTATTTCTATTTTTTCTGATAATTCATACTTAATATAAAGATCCCATATCTTTTAAGGAATTTAGATTTGTAGTTCATAATAATATTTTATAATATACATAATACTTGGAAATGTTTTATTAGTCACCAACATATCTTTCTTTCAATAGATTCTTCATTATCGCCTCCCAAAATTAATATTATTTTTATATAACATTGAAAAATGAAACCAATTACAAAATCTATCAATTACAAATTACTCCAATTATAAGTGATCAAAAAAAAAATGTTTATTATATTTCGTTATTTGTCCTCGTTAAAAAATGCATACAGTCACTTCAAACATTTAAATATAATTATGTTCATCACCAGTAAAAACACTTTTAAATAAAACTTTTTGATAAGAAAGATAACTCCTCGTCTTCTGCAGAAATAAAGGTACTGTTTTCAGTTTAGGTTGTATTCCATTTCCAATATCAAAAAGGTTATATCTTTTAAAATAATATTGGTTTACATTATTTTAACTGTACTACACAGTTACATTTCAATACAATTTTATTGATTTTTAGACAAACTTTTTATTAAAATTTCATTTAAATTGAATATTCTTATATACAATGCTTGAATTCAAGGCATTTAATTGATGTCGTTTTTGTTAGTAATGTCAACTAAAAATATTAAAAAATATATTGATACATCACTTATTTTTAAACGTGAACAACATCTATATTTTTTTATTAACAAAGATCTATTCATTTATTGAAAATATTAAGTACATATAACCACGTTTGTTTCTGCAAACGATACCGACAATATTCTTGTTGGAAGCGATATCAAAAAAGCACTTGAATATTTATTTTTCTACATTAAATTTAATTCATTGCATGATTAAAATAATTTGAAATAATATCATTTTACAAAATCGATAGATTAATGTTACTTGAAAAATTAATATTAAACCTACATTTTTGTAAGAAAATAAATTAATTAAGAATCATGAAGACTTGCAATTGTCAAGTAGTACATCTCGTTAGTTTTACCATTGTGTCTCAGAAAGAAAATCGTATAATAGGTTATAAGTTGTATGCGCATGCGCATTTGTCAATAAACACTGCTTTCGTGTTCTATCTTTTTAAAAACTCGTAAATATATTGAAGTTGTCAATGTTATGCTTGCGTCAATGTAACTTGATTAAAAAATTTTTATGCCGACAGTGGGCACGTTCCGTAAGTGAAATTCAGTTAGAGAATGGCAACACCGCTAATGTGCGGCTGTTTCATAAGTAAAAAATATAGAAGAATTTCAAATTTAAAAAAACGCGCCGGTCAAAAAACTTAAGTTTATTAAGTTAAATATGGACGAAGTAAGTATAACAAGATTTTTTTACATAATTATTAATAAATTAAATTAATATCTTTTCATATTATAAATATAAAAATTATTCATAATTGTAAAATGATGAATTAAAAATAAATCCTACCAATTACAGCATTTGCGTTCATCACGATTAAACTAAACTTTATAAACTATAAATTTAATTAAAATTAATATATATATATTTATTAATATATATTAATATATATTTGAATGACTTCAATCAATAATTACTCATCAAATGTGTTTACAAATTTTCAAAATTTGAAATCAGCTGTTATATTTTTTACTTTTGAAACAGCCGCCCATTAGCGGTGTTGCCATTCTCTAACTGAATTTCACTTACGGAACGTGCCCAGTGATGCTAAATTCTTTATTTACTTAAGGGATTTTGTAATTATTTTTTTTTATTTAATATGTCATTAGTATTAATTCATAGTATAAGACCGTCAAGAAAACATACGATACAAGAAAAAATAGCTGCAGGTCTACACAACATTTTTTGTATAACTTGAATTCTAATGTATAATAATCATTTTCTTTTTATATATTCATATAACACATTTCAATTTATAACCAACTCTCGTAAAATTTTTGCTTATTAACATTTTTGAAGTATTTGAAATAGAAATTTGTTCGAATCTGAGATATTATTAGAAATTAATGTTTCTAAAATTTTTAGGAAAGATATATTTTTTTTTAATATACAAAGGAAGCAGCTATTGGCTACAAATTAATCTATAAATGTCAATATTTAATTAATGTTTAATTATACGTGGAGAATAGCTTTTATTTTTCAACTTAGATTTCAAAAGTAATAGTTATTAAATGTTACATGAATATTATGATACCAATCTTAAAATGGTATTCCATTATAAATTTATTTATAATAAATGAACATATATTCATATAATCATAAGATTGCATTTAATAATATATTTATTTTTTAACCCTCTTGCACCACACATCAATTGAAAATAAATTTATTAAAATACATTTATACATATATACTCAATGTTGAACACAAATTAGTTTATTGGATTAAAAGGACTATCAATGCATAAAATACAAAAAAAAGATTCATTGTAAATCTTATTTTATATTCTTTCTTGTTGATTGAATATTATCTTTGATGAATCTATTATTAATTGAAATCATTTTATATTATATCAAAATTATCGATTATTTCGTTTATTCTGTTTTTTAAAATACAACTACTTATAGTTTACATTTACTTATATTTTTTGCTTTCTCATAGCAAATACATTGTATCTGCAAACATTTTTTTTTTCTATCTTTTTTATTAATTTGTACATATTTGGACTCAGGGAGTCGAAACAAGTGGTTTCCAGAAAATGCCTATGTGTATGTGTGTATTGCTTTATCAAATTACATCTAAATAACTACTCGATAGATTTGCTTCATATTTCGCATAAAAGTTACTCAATGCTGTCTGAAGTATACAATCTTTGGAACACTAGTTTTCTTTGTGCAATTTTAATTTTAGAACATCACAAAAACCCATTATGCAAATAGCACAAGGAAGAATAAAATTTATATACTTTCCGTTAATCTTAATACAGCCTTCGATACAATTCATAGGGACATTTATATTGACATTTAAAAAATAAGTCCTAATTTAGGAATTTATTTTTTTTTTTATTTATTGAAAACCAGTACAAAATCCTACAGAGGCAAAACAATATTTGCCTGTACATAGGGCTGGTGTAGAAAATACAAATAACTTACAAACTAAAATACAATTTTATAATATAAAATAACATTGAAATGCAACAGTAATAAATTTTTACTATACGTAACTTAATTTATAATATTAAATTATAATATTATAATACTCTGATATAAGAACAATGTATAAATCACTTTTCTTTACATATTAGTTATCACCCAGTTCTTAAGTTTATACTTGCTTGATCCCTTCTTCATAGATAACACTTTGAGTTCCTTTGGTAGTACATTGAAAGTCTTGATTGCAACCATGTAACTATTCTTGTTACTTATAGCTTTGTTTATTTTTGGTAACGGGATACTCTTGTTTCTAGTACAGGTTGATCTAGTATTAAATATCACATTCAATTTTTCATAACGATAAATTAATGCCTCGCTAATATATGATTGTTCAATACTAAGAGGTCTGTTATTGATTAAAAATTTGTTTTTACTAATAATCTTCAATAATCTGTTTTGTAAACCCTGCAGCAGTTGTAAACAATTTTTATATGCACCACCCCAAGCGATGATGCCATATGTTGCCACACTATGGAAAAGTGCATAGTACAATGTTATTAATACTTCTCCAGTCATAAAACCACAGAACTTGGCAAAAACGTATGTCAAGTATTTTGTTTTGTTAATGATATAGTTAATGTGGCTGTCCCATTTCATATTATAATCCAGAAACAATCCAAGATATTTACTTTTATTTACTCTGTTTATGCTGCAGTTATTAATTTTTATACAAATTTCATCTGGTACACTATCGTAGTAATTTCCAAAACACATGTAGACTGTCTTGTTTATATTTAGAGAGAGCTTATTATAGTCCAGCCATTTAGCTACTTGCCTCAAATAATTATTCATCTTAGTTTCTGCCTGTTTCCATGTGCAATCCGTTGAAATCACAGCCGTATCAACAGCATATGCAATCAAATTATCCATTGGCATATCTATAAGAAGATCATTCATGTACAACAAGAATAGCAATAGTCCCAGAATAGTCCCTTGCGGGACTCCAGTACTTAGTGATCTCGGGTCACTATTTATCTTATTGAGTTTAACAGTTTGTCTACGATTCGTTAGGTAACTCCTTAGTAGGTCCAATGCACTTCCTCTGATCCCATACTTGTACAACTTATCCAACAGTATACTGTGATCTACTGTATCAAACGCCTTAGCTAGGTCAAGAAATACAACTATTATTGGAATACTTTTATCTAGGTTATTATAAATTAAATTCGTTAAATGGTTCAAGGCGTCCTTAGTTCCTAAATTACTTCTGAATCCAAATTGGTTTTTTGCTAATATATTATGTTTTTAATAAAATCACATATACGTCCATGTATAATCTTTTCAAATATTTTGGCGATGTTAGAGATTAATGAAATTGGTCTATAATTATTGACTTCACTTTTACCACCTGATTTATATATTGGAATTACTTCAGCCTGTTTCAGTGAATCAGGCCACATAGACCTTTCAATACACGTGTTAAATACATCAGACAATGGATCAGCTATATAATTTGACAATGCTTTTAAAACTTTCATATTTATTCCATCAACACCACCTGTTTTATCCTTCATTCCCATGATTATGTTTATGATTTCCAGTGCATTTGTTGGTCTTAGGAATATAGATTGATTGTTATGCGGTACCTTATTTGGGTATGGTTCATTTGGTATAACAATATTGGAGCCAAGTTTAGCCCCTATACCACAGAAATGTTCATTCATCCTATTAGCAATTTCAATTGGTGCAATAATTTTGTTTTTATCTTCATCAACTATATAATCAATTTTTGAATTTTTTAAAACATTTTTACCCAATTTCTCATTAATTAATTTCCATAGAATTTTAGGATTACTTTTATTTTTCGTAAAATTATTTTGTTCATATTTTAATTTGGCATTTTTAATTGTTCGATTTAAAATTTTATTGTATCTCAAGTAATTATTTTTAGTATAATATTATTAGGATCATTTTTCCAGGTCTTATAGAGTTTCTCTTTTTTTTTACATGATACCATGATGGCTTTAGTAATCCAAGTTTTCCTTGGCTTTAATTTCCCATTGTCGTAATTTATCTTGATTAATTCTGATGCCTCTTCAATACAATTCTTTATCACATATATAATTTTTAGTATATCCTCATTAGGATCACTCGCCTGAACAAGATTCATCCAATTTTGGTTAGCAGCACATATTATCAGTCTATTATAGTTAACTATTTTATTACTAACATAATCTTGAGTTTTTTCCAATTTATCTTGGAAAGACACGAACAATGGAAAATGATCAGTAAAACTACTTGTCACTTTATATGAATTAAGACTTAAACCACTTATTTTAGCAAAAATATTATCAATACATGTTCCTTGTGTTGGTAAATTTGGTGCTGGTCTAGTAATACCTCCAAAACTTGGCAAATATGATTTTTCTAAAAAGTTTTCTAAAAATTCTTGACTTAGAGAATCATTTTGATTTATATCTATGTTAAAATCATCTAAAACCAAGTGATTTTTGCCAAAATTATAAGAATTTAAAAATTTTTTCAAATTTAGAATGAATTCAGTCTTATGCATTTTATGAGATCTATAAACCGCTGACAATACAACATTTTCGTTATTCATCCTTAAAGTAGTGTTTATTATCTTCAATTCACCAATAGTCAGGGTTTCAGTAGTTTCGTTCAATTCTTCTCTAATATAGATTACAATTCCATCAGATTTGTTAAGTTTACTATCATTATAATACAATTTATATCCAGGCAATTTTAGCATTTGAGGACATTCAAGAACCCACGTTTCTGTACATACTATTACACATGGCTTCACAGAAAGTCTCCCAATAAAACATTCTAAATTTTGAAGATTTGCATTTAGGCTTCTTATATTTATATTTAGAATCAAGTTATAATTGTATTGTAAAATGTCATTGAGAGACTGTATATCAGGAATACACGTTTCATTAATAGTTAAATTTTGATTATTGTCCAACATCAGATATAGTGCTTCCATTGCGCGTTCTGGTAGTGGTAGTGGATAAAACAGAATCCATGCTATCACTTATCCTCTCCTGCCTTAATCTATTCAATGCACTGTACGTACAGCTGTTGTTATCGAAGTTGTCCACTTTACCAAAGAATCTTGGCACGTGAGGCTTAACTCCATAGTCAGTTGTATTTATCAGCAAATTTAATTTAGCGGTTAATATTTCACACTTTTCGCCGTCTACTGCAACGCGATCTGTATTATATTTCTTACCATATTTATCATTACTAAACTTGCAATTAGCACAGCATATAGGCTTACTGTCTTCACAATTCTTTGTTGTATGTGAGCCAGCACACTTTAAACAAACCGGGTCATTTCTGCATTTTGCTCCACTATGCCCATATCTTGCACAATTATAGCATGGTCTAGTATTAAGGACACCATAAACTTTACAATTCTGATACCCGACGAAAACTTTTTCTTTATTTTCTTTAATGTATTTATGAATTTCAGCAGATACTTCCATTATAACTGTTGTCGTTTTATTTTTTTTTATATATTCTTCATGCAAAATTTTACCTTTAGTATTTAAGTTGTTGAAATTTCTAGTATTTATATCGACTTCTAATGTCTTTTTATCCATTTTATAGATGTTTTCTATTCCAACTATCTTGATAGTTGGATTTTTTAATTGTTCTTTGTCTACTTTGCAATTAGGCAGTTTTGCTGTTAAGTATTTTTCTGCCGTCTTCAAACTATCCATATTCATGCAATTAACTATTATGTCATCATTTATATAATTTATATTTTTTATTTGTATAGATTTTTCTTTTACTAAATATTTTATGACACTGTCTTTAACATTTATTTTATCATCTTTATTCTTTTTTTTTATTACAATTTTCGGTATTGTTTTAGGACGTTCAATTATTTGTTTCGTTGCTGCCACCTCAGCAAAAGTCTTGAGGTTGGTTTTCGGTATGGCTTTTTCTTTTTCCAGTAGTTCTTTCAAAAGAGCATTTTTGTCCTTAAGTTCATAGTTTAGATCCCAAAGTAATTTATTTTCAGTTTTAACAGGTTCTAATAGTTCCTCGTAGTTTTTATCTCTTATATTATCTCTTTCTTCGTCTACTTCATCATTCTTTCTTTTTTCTGCTAAAAGCGCTTCGTATTTTGTTTGTAATTTAGCATGATCGTTCTGTAATATTTTGTATTTCTTGTTTATTTTTTTAATATCTGTCTCATTTTTAGTACACTCTATTTGCAAATTTTGTATAATGTCAAATATGTTTTCACCTTTTATTGAGGTTAGGTCAGCATCTGGATGCTCTTCACACACAACCAATACACTGTTTAAATATTTTACACTTTTTTTTCTATTAAAGTCACTCTTGTGAAACACATCACCACACATAGCACAAAAAACCGTTGCATTTAGCTTATTGGGATGACATTTATAAGCAATATCGGGAGGAATTGCCTCAAGAGGCAACTCCCCGTCCGCCATCTTGGCTTATCTGCTAATTATTTGCAAACATTAATGTTACGTTATGTTTATAGATGAGGGAAAATGTAATATTTAAAATAATTGTTTTATTATTACAAAATTTTATTTGGATGAAAATGCTCACTTTTAATAATATATTAATATTAATTACATAATCCATTCAATTTTATAAAAAAGTTTTCTTTTGTACATTCTTTATATAACATTCAAATTTAATTGTAACACTTATCTTGTTACCTTAATAGCTTTATTACTCTTGAAATCAACAGTATTGGATTTTGTTTTGAACAAATAATTTTTTTTTTTTATAACATTTATTATAAACTAAATAATAGTTTTATTATTGCTATAGCACAAATAATTGTATTTATCACAATTTTTTTCAATATATACATTTATGTGAATTTTATTATTTTCTTCTAAATGTAGACTACTTTTGTTACGATGGATACTTTTTTTTTTACATGAAGTCTATTAATAGTAAGGTAATTCATATTTACTATGCAATCTATACAATTCATTTATTTTAAATAACAATTTCTCTTTTTATGCTTAGTGAATTAGAAATATCTACATTTTCTTATTGATTCATGCAAATTATCAGTAAGACATTTAAAAATTATATTTCCTGATTAAGGCAAGTAATCTTATATTTTTTATTGCTCTAAAATAAGGCAGCTTTAATGATAACAATCTATTACAAACATTGTATTTTGAACAACTTTAAAAATTGTATGATTTTCACTACTTTTTCATGAATTTGAATTATATAATTACTATTCATATTTTACATTGTAAATGTTTGAAACTATCGAATTTTACATTTGATAATAAATTTTAGGTAAACATTCAGAGAATAAAAAATATTTATATTATGTTGTTTAAGAGCAGGTCGTATATCTCTGTCCTTTTCGAATCAAAGAATTAATTTTTTTGCAAAAACTAATAATTGTAGCAAAAAATAAGAAGAAAGCCCCATCTCGTATAATAAAAAGCAAGATTCTCTTTTATGAGGAAAAATTATTTTTATTGATTCATTTTGAAGAAAACCTTGAAAAACTTAAAAAATAGAGGTTAGGATGGACAATTCAGTTTTTCAAGGTTTTCTTGAAAACGAAGCGATAAAAATAATTTTTCCTCATAAAAGAGAATCTTGATTTTTATTATACGAGATGGGGCTTTCTTCTTATTTTTTGCTACAATTATTAATTTTTGTGAAAAAATCAATTCGTTGATTAGAAAAGGACAGATATACTCGACCTCCTCTTAAGTTTATAAAGCAACAAAAAATCACATCTTACTTTGTATGCATATTAGAGATGCCAACAATTAAAAAAAAACTTAAAATATTATTATTTTTTAAGATACTTTCATGAATATAGTTCAATACGAGGTATATAGGCATAAAAAACGAAAAGATATTTATAACGAGTTACATGGATATTATTTTAGCCATTATAACCTCTAAATAGCTATATCGTCCATCTTTGTGAAAAATGTAGATCGCGATTGGTACATCAACGCTTTTTTAATCAATTCATTGAGAATTGAAGGAAAAGAAGTTACAATCCACTCTTTTGGCTCGAGCTTTAAATTATTTATATCGCAAATAATGTTTTATATACCCGTTACGAAATATACTATTCACACAACTTGCACAAACTATTAAACGTTGTTACAACACAATAATCGCAATGAAGTTGCATTGTTCATATTGAAGGGACATAAATAACTTTTTTTCATTTTATTTCATAATTAAATTGTCAATACTTGATCATTTTCGTTCAAAACCATATCCATATTAAAGAAGAATTAACGCAATTAAAATAAATACATTTCATTAATTTTATTGACTCAGTATTAATTTCATATTAATGATATTACATTATAATCGATTATAATAAATAAAAAATTCATACTCTCATACATATTGGATTCAAAAATGACGTTTTTTCTAGAACAAAATTTCATAAAATACAAACAACTATGATTATTTAACTTTTTTTTGATCGTAAAAAGCCGTTCGACAACAATGTTGATTAACTTATTATAATAAATATACAAAGTTTTGTTCCAGAATAAATGAAGTAATAAAAAATATACTTACCATCAACACTGAAAATCGCTGATATTTTAACGGTGTATCTCTAATAATATTTTTTACTTTTTGTATATTGCAACCACTAATAGATACAGCTATATCTTCTGTGTCTCCAACATAGCTTGAGCTTAAAAACTCATCGCAATCTTTTACTGCTTTTTGTTTTTTGCGAGACATGACAAAATTATAATCACAAATTATAAAATAGCGTGCACGATGCAATGAAAATAGCAGAACACTTAATATATTATTTTATTTGCAACAATTATTGTAAAATTAAGTAAATATAAAAATTTTTATGATTATAAATGGTCAATAATCACTTTATTGAATTATCTTGTACAAAATGTTTTAGATATTTAAAATAAGTGAACTGCAAATGAATACTGTTTTACCAAATTCCAAAAATGAAAGATTATACGCGGTCTTTTTTCCCGTATGCATTATTTAACGTTCTCACGCGTAATTGGTCAATCAGACGTTTTTCACTAGTGAGTACGCATCCTCACAACACGTACAAAATAACCCCACAGTATGTTGTAAACAAATTTTTAATTTTGAGATAGATAAAATAAAACAAAAAATAGTAACATTTTAATTCATACTCATTCCAATTTTATATAATATAATTAATAACGACATAATCTTCAGTTTTATATATATATCTATGATTGTCTCCTGGAAACATATATTCAGGGGGGTTATTCTGTAAGTGTCTCACAAGCGACACGACCTGTATTGACCAATGAGATTGCTTCGTTAGGTCTATCTCTTTCGCGAGACAATTACTGAATACGGCTCCAGGTGCTCTATTTCTGTGCCTTCAAATTTCCGCAATCTTATTGGATTATACTATTGCTCAGCTTATTTCGATTGCTGAATAATTGTTCAAAAAAATATTTTTCTATCGACATATATTAACATTAATGCCATGCATTTTAGACAAAGGAAATTGCTTGATGCTTTTAAACAATTTATAGCAACCAAAAATAATTGGAAATGTTTCTTGAAGTTGCAAAGTAGCAAAAGTTTATAAAGAATTGTATATGCTATTTACAAATTTTTTTTATTCCATTTTTTATGTTTCTCTCAGTGGAAAAGACAAAACATTAAATATTAAAGTGAATGGCAGCAATTTATAAATCTTTCAAATCATTTTGATTTTGATGCTGTACTCAAAAACTGTAACTAGGAGAGTATCAGACCTCCGGATCACGGATTTTGCTCAAACTTTGGAATAAGTTTTCAGATGTCAAAATATGAAAGGAAACAGAATTCTAGACCCAAACGCTCAATATTTCCCTAGTTACAGACAATCAAAGAAAATCACTAAAAAAGTTACTAGATTTTCAAACGCATATAGTTCCTTAGCATTGATAGCTAGCAGCTTGAAACTTTTTTTAAATGAAAGCTGAGCTCAAATCCTTTCGAAATAGTAGTTATAGCATGTCAAAATATTATTTTTTCCCAAAGTTATAGCGTAATAAATATAAGACCCAATTTCAGCTTTTGTTATTAATTAATGTTTTAAAAAGAAAAATCAGGTCCAATGTTTATCACGCTATAACTTTGGGAAAAAATAATATTTTGACATGCTATAACTACTATTTCGAAAGGATTTGAGCTCAGCTTTCATTTAAAAAAAGTTTCAAGCTGCTAGCTATCAATGCTAAGGAACTATATGCGTTTGAAAATCTAGTAACTTTTTTAGTGATTTTCTTTGATTGTCTGTAACTAGGGAAATATTGAGCGTTTGGGTCTAGAATTCTGTTTCCTTTCATATTTTGACATCTGAAAACTTATTCCAAAGTTTGAGCAAAATCCGTGATCCGAAGGTCTGATACTCTCCTAGTAAGTAGATATATGGCGTATAGTATTCAATTATTGTGAAATGACAAAAAGTTTAATTTTAATTCATCTTCATGAATCTGAGCTTCGATAAATAAGTGTTAATGTTCCTATACGCTATGTTCACACAAAATGAAATAGTAGCTCCTCGCAAGAAAATCATATTACACATTTTGGTAAGTTGTTGAATTTCATATTAAATTTATTAATGGTTCAATCATTATATTCAAAAAGTTTCTTGAAGAGTAAATAGAAACCACATGAATTTTATATGAAATAATTTTGTTGTATTCATTTACTTACAAACAAGTTAAAATTTAAATAATCAAAAAGTTTAAAAATTAACTAATTGTAAGTAGGAAAAAATTTATATTTCAAAAGAAAATTGTATATAAAAAAAAATTGACTGAAACATGTTATTGAAGATGCTCCAAAAGCTAAAGTTTTAAGACAAACATTGTCTTTATTTAATATATACATTGCACAATTTTTTTTTTTTTTGAAAGCTTTTATAAATATTTGAAAATTTTTTATCTAATATACATATCTACGCGTATGTATAAAACGATCGTAGAAAAATCCAATTTAATGAAAAAGGTATAGTTCATTTAAAAAAAATTTATCTTGAAAGTGTGCATGAATTAGATTGGTACTAATGTTGTTATATCATTAATTTAATATTAATTTTATATTTAAATAAATAATGATAAAAAGAAAATGTAATAAATGAATATCTTTTTTTAATAAATTAGAAATTTTTAAATATAGTTATTTTACTTGAAATATATTTATTTTTTACAATTAAGGTTTTTCATTTAAGTATTTAAAATTTAAATAAATATACGTGTATATATATATTATTTATTTCCAATGTTTGCATATTTATAAATGTATTATACACGTAATTGAAAATTTTAAAAATTTTCACGCTTTTCGATAAAAAGAAAAGCAGTCTAATATTATTCATTCTAAAATTATTATTAATTCAGTATCTCTTGCAAATAAATACATTTTATTAATTTATTAGTTTTTGTACTGAAAAACTAAACAAGAAGGCATTAAAAAGCATATGAATTCTTGCGGTTTAACGTTTGTGCCAATCAGTTGAATTATGAATTATGCATTTTATTATTAGCAAAACTTTAGGTTCATTCCATATGTGTTATGCAACAAGGTGTCACTTGAAGAAAGCGTTCAGTCTAAAGAGTGAAAGAAATCGCATTTTCAAGAAATTTTTTTTAAGAAACAATTAATAAAAATATTATCTGTAAAAACTACATAAGTCAACAACATTTCAAGAATATTCTTCTAACATTTCATTACAAAATAATTATAAGTCAGCGATTGATGGCAGATCTATGTAGACGCCTTACAAATAAATATTTCGGTACACTGAATAAATAATTATTTATTTACCGAAAATTTAAAAATAATGGGATTTTAATATGTTGATAATTGGTTTGAGGTAAAGCTAAGGAAACTAATTTTTTTCATTGATTTTTTCATTATTAATGACACTTCAAAGACGAAACAATTACAAAGTACTATTTAAGAGGACGCTGTATCGCTCTATCCTTTTCTAAATAAAAAATTTAGATTTTTGGAAAAACTAGTGATTAATAGAAATTAAGGGTTGTCCGCAACTTGTATAGTGAAAAACAATATTTTGTCTGATGAGAACAAATTAATTTTGTTGCTTTGTTTTCAAGAAAACTTTGACATATTCAAAAAATCATAAATTCGGACTAGAGAATATGATGTTTAAGTATGTCAAACTTTGCTTGAAAACAAAGCAACAAAATTAATTTGCTCTTATCAGAGACAATATTGCTTTTTACTATACAAGTTGCGGACAACTCTTAATTTCTATCAGTAATCACTAGTTTTTCCAAAAACCTACATTTTAAAATTAGAAAACGATAGCGAGATCCAGCGTCCTGTCAATAAAAATATTTCTATTCTTTGTTAAATTTCGTTTTCTACTAATAGATTGATTAAACCTTCGTATATAGGAAGTTAAATGGAATGATGGATGTTTCCAAATTTAGTTTTATCTTATAATTTTTATATGTTATTTTGATATTTGAAACATAAGGTATTTAAGTGAATGTAATATAGTTACGAATTCCTATGTCCAAAAATTATGAAATATTACTCATATTATTAAGAAATTAAAATGTTTAATAACCATTCCGTTCAAGTTTATTTTATAAAAACATTTATTTTTGTTCATTAACATTTTCTGTTTTCATTATACTTTTTTTATTTCTGACATGCCTCATTGAAAATCTACTTTAAATTTCCCTTTATTTACTTTTCGACTTACAATGTGTCACAAGTGCTATTATATACCATTCAGAAATAAAACATGGTAAACAATTTCTAAGCGTCATTTCATAATTATTAATGAAACGTGATGTTAATGAATATTTCATTTTTATTTATAAAACATTTTTCACGTCTTCATTTATTTCATAATAAATATTAATATTAGTTTTAAATATTTATTAAACGAGTCCCACATTTAGTTAAATGTAGGTTCTCAATTATTTCATAGCAAAGGTGAAAACATTATTTGGAACTCATTTGATTCAATTAGCTGACACTGTCACACGTTTTTTCAACATTTTTTACCATCTACTACTCTCTTATTTTGAGCGCGGTGGCGTAATGGATAGAGCTCTGGGCTTCAATGCGAAGGGCATGGGTTCCAATTCTGGCCAGGTACCTCTAACTTTTTTTTTTAAAGAAAATTAGTGTATGTGCCATTTATATCGCGAGTCTTAACAAATTTCTGACATTTTTTAAAAGTTATTTACTATTATTTACAGTTATTCATAGAAATTATTTCCGTATGGAAATTTTTTGAAATTTAAATATATAGTAATGGTTATCCTGAGTTTGCAATTATAAGTATGAGAAAATAACGCTTTATCCGATATATGATTTACCATATAAATATCCTTGTGCATATCAACATGAAATTAATTTATCTATTACATTACTCAAATAAATATCTTTAATTTTCATATTATTAGTGTTAATAGACAATTCAGCTTACTTCTTTGAGAAATATAAAAAATGCACTTAATTGTTAATAGTAATTACACGAGAATACCTATTTAATGTTTCGTTCAACAACGTATGGACGTTGAATTCACTCGCATGGCATAGCGCAACTCAACTCCCGATCGAAAAGAAAGATAAAATATCATTATAAATATTTTCAAAATCCAATCATTGCATAACCTATATTATTTACTCATGTAACATATATTAAAATGTTTCTGTAAAAGTTGAAACTACTCAATTAAAATTTAGTCTTTCATCAACAATCGTAGTACGTATCACACTAATAACAGCGACTCCTATCGACGCAAAAATTTAATTAATAAAAAAGGGCAAACATTCAATCATTGTCGCGTGAATGTCCGCGAATGCAATATATTTAAATCAAAATTTAATGATAGCTTAACATTAATATAAATATTTTTAATAATTATTTGTTTCCAAACATTGTACATTTTTCAATACTTACTTTGTTCTATTTAAATCCATATTGATAATATTAATATTATAATGGCTATTAATAAAAACAAAAGAGTGGCTTATTATAGAAGACGTTCACGAAAACACGTCCATAGAATGAGGTTAGTATAATAGTTCATCATTATAATTATAGTTATTTGATTCATTATAGTGTCATATCATTGTATGATTTTAAACTTAATTTTGTTTCTACTTTAATATTACTTTTTTTTTATATCAATGATTTTCAAAATCAGCACAAATTATAATCTGATTAAAGAGATTGAAAATGTTCTGTAGAATATTTGTTACGGATAGAATAGAATTTAATTTAGTTACTCGAAGTTCTAATTTCAAATATGTTTTAGTTTACAATCGTTTTCTTATGAAGTATATTTTTTAACTAAACATTAAATTCTTAGTTAAGATAAACATATACTTTAGCTTGACAATAAAGCAGTTGTGTAGAAGTAACGTAGAATATTATTTAAAATCTATAGCTTAGTTCTCAAGATATTCGAATATCGTATTAGTCATAAGTATAGACATAGTTCTTTGAGATTGATTGTTTTAAGTTTTGTAATCTCTACTTCGATAGTAGAATTGTTATTTTATATTTTTAAATAAGATTTTTCAATGAATAGACTTATATAATTTTTCTGCATTATTATGTTTAAATGTTATTAAAATTTCTCAGTATGAATGATTGAATAAATAATATTTTGTATCTAAAAATTGTATGTTTAAAATAAAGAATAACCAAATAATAAAATATTTTCGTAAAATATGCATAAATTTATATGAATGAATAATATAGCAAATTAATTATTAATTAATTGTTGTACTGCGATACTTCGACTGTTGTATTAAATATAAGATGTTCATGTATTATAAAAAGAACATTTGAATAAATTAAATAGAAGGGAGTTGCACAAAATTAATTAGGTTATTTAAATAAATAAGTTAAGTATTTAAAATTAATTACAATACACAGAAAAATATATAAAAAAGAATTTGGTATAATGAAATTATTAAGAATATATTGAATTGAATAGTAAACAATAAATAATAATAATATAATTAATAAAAGATTAAAAGGACGGAAAAAATTGTGCAATTGTATGCAAGAACCATTTTAGTGGCGATCTCTGTGCATGGCTATGCCATGGCCTGGAAGCCAAATTTATTTTCTACGTGAAAAGACGAGATTTGTCTTGTCATTTGATTTTCACGTAGACTGTGTGCACGAGAAAATTTTATAGTTTTCTCGGGGCCACTAGCTAGTCGGTCAAAATCGAAAAGGTTCTTGTGCACAAACGGCTCTACAAAAGCTCGGAACTAGCGATAAGCAGCCGGGATGGTGGGGGTCATTTTTTCCTTGACATATATAAGGGCCCGTGGCCTATGCACTTTAGAATTCTTTTTAGACTCTCTTAGATTCAGATCTAAAATACTACTCAGTTGCTGTATACTATAGTAATATCTAAACTCACTCAAGTTAAATTTCTTTATTCACTCTTTGTATAGTGTCTTACAATTTTGTATTATTTTAAATAGATTTTTCTATTGATTCAAAAGACTATTGATTTAAACAGATTATAGAAACTAAATTAGTTTTGTGCAAATTCAGTCTAATTTATAAATTTAATATCATTGTTAAAATATTTTTATTTTATTATATTCCTATTCCCAACACTATACGTAATAATATTTGTGTATTTTCAAAATAAGAATAAAAAAATTGGTATTTTTTTAAGTTCTCTTCGAAATACGGCCCTTTACCGCTAAAGGATAATCTGTATCGTATAAAACCATTTCTATGATTTAAGTATGAAAAATGATCAATCCTTCGCCTATGCCGCGATATGAAAGCGTGTCAAAGAATTCGAAGAAAAACGTTAACGACAATGCGAATACTTGGAATGAAAACTTAATAAAATTGACTTGCAAGAATTAGCAGTTATCGCTATCCTTCTTGATGCATACACGGTAAATGATGTACGCAGACGAATAATATATATTCGTATCTTATTTACAGTGCTTATGCATATTTCATATAATTTCTTACGATTTTTCTATAAATTTTTTACATTCGGGTGATTACAGCTGTGGCTCAATCAGGACCTTCGCTTCTGAACCCCTCTTACCTTGTCTTCAGACTACAAACATTTGTATATAATATCGCTAGTACACATGTAACATTTTTGTTCCTGAAGCTTTAATCCTTGCCATTGCTGTTAGTAGTTTTTGGTTGAAAGAAATTGCACATTCTACCGTTAATTCACATATATTATTACCAATGGTGCAGTAGCTCGCTCTCGTAAACAATCATACATATTTCATTCTTGGTATATTATGTGCTGTTTTTTTTTTTATGTATGTCCTTAGCAAATACGCATTTATAAAAAAATTTAATGAATACGATGCTCTAGGGGGGTTTGATAACGGTCGAAAGGAAAATGAGATAAAATATCAAATTTTTGTTACTTAATTTAATATTGTCCACGCAAAAGTTGAAACTAACAGCCCATTCTAAAAACTTAATACGTGACAAATAAGATTCTATTATCCGTTCACTCTCGGTTTTCCAGAAAAATCGTATTGATATTAATTCTAATTTTTATTCCTATTATTATTACAGTACTTTTTACAATTTTTTTGATGATGTTATCAGTTTTCTATAAGATTTTCACCTTCAACATTCATTAAACTCGGTATATGATTAACACTATCTTACTTGAAACATTCGTGATACTGAAATATATGTTATAGCACTGTGGAACCTAAATCCGCATATAGGTAACACTTAACTGTTACGTAGGGAACACTTTTTTTAAAAACGAAAAGCCGAATTTACTTAGGTAACGTACACAAAAGTGATACTTTGGTATCGACATGATTTTTTTCAAGTGTTTTTATAATTAATAACAGAAGTGAAATTATTGCAACTTTTTCATATTAACATTTTGCAAATGAAATAATTATATGCACGTAAAATACGAATAAAACTAAAGATAATACCAGCGAAACATATGAAAAGGTATAGTTACTTAGGCGCTCTAATGTAAGTAAACTCTGTTTATCCCCTAAACGCGATTGGTAATTACAGTATATAAATAACGTACTCATCGCTCATGCAACGCAAATACATATTTTAAGCAAAATTAAAATTTACGATTTTACGAATGGTAATTTTAATTAGTAATTGCATACTATATCAATAATATTGATAAAAATTTAATATTATAACATGTTTTAAGTAGATCATTAAAATTATAATTTTTTTTTTTATTTATCATTCATAGAGTGTTTAGTATTTTCTAATTTATATTTTTTGTTGTTCTTTTTTTATCTATCATTAACGAAATGGCAAGTATTTGGATTTTTATCGTTTTCGCTTTTATTTTTTCGATTATCATTCGTGGAGTGTATACTTTTTTGTTTATTATTGATTTTTAAAAGTACTGATTTCATAAGTGTATTTATGTCACACGCGCTACAAAATAGTATACGATACTCGTGACCTTAGTGGAACTTTATTACACGACACAATATCACTCTCGCTTCGCTCGGGCGATAACTCGTACCGTGTAATAAAGTGCCACTTAGGTCGCACGTATCGTAATGAAGTTTATATGTATAATTATTATATGAAAAAGGAAAATCGCAGATTTAATATTATATTTTCTTTTGAAATACATTTTCCAAAAATGCCTTATTTATTGCTGCAAATACGTACTTCTTATGAAGTGTTAATTATGTACTAAAATTAGTATATTTAGTGCACGTAAAGGAAAGTTTCAATAAAAATGGAAGTGTTCTGACTATTTCTGTGTCACGTGAAGACATTTATTTAATTCTTAAAATTATGTACAACTCATGTCAGAAAAGTCAGTATAGTTCTTTCTATTTATATTTCATATGAAAACGTAATAAATGTTAAAAATTATAATAAGTTATCGGTTCAACAAGCCAACTGTAGAAAATGAAATTCTTGAAACTGCAATGAAATGAATACGTATTCTTAAATAACTTTCAATTATTTTTAAAATGTTTGTATACGAAAATTTTTAAAAACATAATAATTCTAAAAGATATTTTTTAGCTGCAAAGCAAATGTTGATAGATCTTTATAGTAACAACATTTTTCAATTACTGTTGATTAAAAAACATTGCCAATTGTTTTAAAATATTATTATTTATGCCTATTATGTGTATAAAAAGTAGAAAATGCAATAAAAAAGCAGACATTAACCCAAAAAATTAAAGTAGTTTATAGAATAACATTTTCTATCCATTTTCAAATAAATATTGTAAATACAATCTCTATAAATCAAGCGCGAGAAAGTTTGTATCGGCCACAACTTAAAAGAAATATATTTTTTTTCCGACTCTTTCTGTTATATTATTTTTATGCATTTTCGCGGTGATGAGCATCATTTACGATAATTGTTTAGAATGTTAAGTAAGTAACGTGGAAAACTATTATTATCCTTGTTTGATAGTAGTACGCGGAAAGTCCTCAACTTTTTTGAACACTTAAAATCATAAGGTCGGCAGTAGCTCAGTCGGTGGAATATGAGCGATGAATAAGGTCGAGTCTACACTATGTACTTTGTGCCGTCTATACTTTTGGATGGAGTCGTTGATTGGTCGTTTTTTAAAAATCACCCAATCAACGACTTTCTCCAAAAGTATAGACGGCACAAAGTACATAGTGTAGACTCGGCCTAAAGTGCAGGATTCGAGTTAGGCCGATTTACAGCAGCACCACTGTAGATATTATGTACTTTGTTCACAAACTTACTGACGACCTCCGTGACTATTGCAATGATAGCATACAGCGACGTTAAATAAATTTAACAAAAAATTTAATTCGCTTGTTTCTTAAAAGTACGGCTTCGTCAGTTACTGCAACTATTCCTCTGGCAGAAAAATGTTTATCTTTTTTGAAGATGTTTATTATTATCTTGAAATAACTATTATTTTTTGTCACTTTCTATTGATTGTTGTTACTTTGTAATTATTGTTAGTTTTTTGAAAAAATAATAATTATGAATTATAGTAAAGAATAATATGAAATATTAAAAAATAACCAAAAATAATCAAACTTTTTAAAAATTAACACGATAATAACAAATGTAAAATATTAAGTAATTTTTTAATGACAAAACAAAATTAAAATTAATTTAACATTACAAAGTTTTATATAAAGTAACTTAGAATAAAAAAATTTTCTTTTAATTATTTATAAATTAAAAACTAGAATATAAAAAGAGCTGAAAACGAAAAAAATTTTGACAAATAAACAAATAATTTAAATATAATTTTGTGTTTTCATTTATTATACATTGTTATTAAAAATGTATAGTTACTAAATTTTGTTATTCAAAAGTAATTAATATTGTTTTGTTATTTTTTAATATTTTATATAATTCTTTGTCTATTTGTACAATTATACATTATCATTTTTTATTTTCTGTTACTTTTTTTGTCAGTGTCCAAATTCGCTTATAGAAGCGTACTTATGGGCGGACAGACAGGGTACAAAATCTGAAGCTTATGTGCTCCAGCTACGTGGTGCCGCAACTAAAATGCCATATATTTCTATATCTTTATATACTAATGTTTTCGTGTACATATATAGATATACACGCAATGTTGAAAGTGTCCAAACCTGTTCCCCAAAGTAAACCCAAAAGTACTCTTCTATAAGCGTTTAACTGTTTCTAACATTTGAAGCTCCTGTTGAACGTTGTTACGATCGTGACATTTTAAAATATGTATCTAACGTTCGGAAAACACACGTGTAAGTTGTACATACATTTTTATGTCGCATATTTCAAGACTTTATTGTATTTAACTTTAAGGATTGCGGGAGCATATTTCCCATTACATTTTCCAAAAATATTAATATAATAAATCTATTATTATCAGTATCATTTTAAACATTTGAAATGTCCTTGCCCTTCATGGAATGGAATCCAATGAAAGAAATGTAATTTAAAAAAAAGTAGTATTTACTTGTAGTGTCTAATTTTCATAATATATACTTTTCATTTATTTTAGCTTCCTCATTCAGAAAGCATTGTATCAACAAAAAAATTTTTTCCTATTTTTTAACTAATTTGTTCATATTTTTACTCGGGAAGTTGAAAAAAGTCGTTTATACAAAATGTCTTTATTTATGTGTGTGAGTGAGTGAGTGTGCGTGTATTCAGTTACCCAATTGTGTTTCGAAAATTACTTGATGGATTTGCTTATAATTTAGCATATCATTTATTGCTTTTTCATCAATAAAACATTGTATCAGAAAAAAAAATTTTTTCAAATTTTTTCTGTAATTTATACGTATTTGTACTCAGGGATGCGAAAAAAGTGGTTTATACAAAATGTATGTATGTATATATGTATGTGTATATGTATTCAGTAACACAATTGTATCTTGAAAAGCACCCTATGCAATCGAAAAAATCCCTATCCATATGTTTCAAATTTTCCATTAAATTAAGTTTTTGATTTTCTGAACGTAGTTATAATTTAATAGCATTTTGAAAATTTTTAAAAAAATTGTCATTTTCTATTTTTCGTCTGTTTTATGTAAACTACTCGATGGATTTTCTCCAGAATTTTTAAGCAAGTTATTCGCTATTGTCTGAGGAAAATTAACTTTGGAAAACTCATTTCTTTAGCGCAGTTTTAATTGTAGAGCATTTAGAAAATTTTTGAAAAATGTTTATTTTTAATTTTTTTTATATTACACAAAAACCATTCGTTAGATTTGCTCTAAAATCATTATGCAAATTATTCGTTATTGCCTTAATAAAACAAGCTTTGGAAAACTTTTCTTAGCGCAGTTTTAATTTAAGAGAATTTTGAAAATTTTTATAAATAATTTTTCATTTGTTTTGGGTTTTACGTTAACTACTCTAAGAATTTATTTAAAAATTTGTATAGTAATTATTTGCTACTGTTAAAATAATAAAAACATTTGAAAAATGATTTTCTTGGCATACTATTAATTTTCAAGCATTTTGAAAATTGTTAAAAAATTTGTTATTTATTATTTTTTTATTTTACGAAAACCATTGGATTGATTTGCTCCAAAATTTTTATGCAAGTTACTCGCTATTGTCTAAAGGAAATAAGCTTTGGAAAACTTCATTTTTTAGCGCAGTTTTAATTTAATAGAATTTTGAAAAATTTGAAAAAATGTTTATTTTTCATATTTTTTTACATTGCACTAAAACCATTCGATAGATTTGCTATAAAATTATTATGAAAATTATTCGTTTTTGCCTTAATGAAACAAGCTTTTGAAAACTTATTTTCTTAGCGCAGTTAAAATTTTAGATCATTTTGAAAATTTTGAAAAAAATGTATTTTAAATTTTTCATTTTTTTTGGATCTCACGTAAACTACTCTAAGAATTTGCTTAAAAATGTGTATAGAATTTATTTGATACTGTTAAAATAATAAAAACATTGAAAAATTGATTTGTATGCAAGTTATTTGCTACTTTCTGAAGAAAAAAAGTTTTGGAAAACTAATGCTGTCAGTGCAGTTTTAATTTAAGAGAATTTTTAAAATGTTAATACAAATTTTTATTTTTCATTTATCTTCTTTCTTAGCGTGGTTACGATTAGAAATTTCGTTGTCATCGTTCTTTTAAAGTACAAATTTATAAATAAATATTAATGTTAGACAATTTTTTTATATTAAAATCACATTTAAATAAATATAAAAAAATTAATGAAACTCAAAGAGCTCTATGAGAAAGCATTCCGCCAAAGCACTTGACAGCGTTTTTTCAATAGATTAACAATCGTAACTGAAAAACCAAAATTTATCATGAATAATTAATTACAAATAAAATACTCGTATTAACACTTAAAAAATAACACTTCCATGTTTGAACTGTAAATATACGGAAATTGTACATGAAATTTCTTACCTCTTTATTGGATCATTGTTTGTGCTGGTTTTTGATAACAACTTTGTTTTATTTTGAAATCAACAAGATTATCATAAATTTTTTAATTTGTTATACTATATGTTTCAATAATAAAATAACCATAAAACCGTTAAAACGTTATGTAACAAAAACTATAAAACAATGAATTTTGTTAGAAACCAGATTTTTATTTTTTGACAAAATGTATGGTCGAAATTTTTCATGGAATTATCTAAAAACATTTAGTTATTTTTTTTGGAGTTCTTACAAAATTTTTTTTAATTATAAATCGCGAATTAATTTTTGAACATAGAAAAAACCTTATAATTAATTTTTTTAAGAATAATAAGCGACCCTTCAAGAATTCGTATTAGATTTGAAAAGTCCATTTGATAAAAATATTTTTTTATAGATTTTTTGTAACATAATATTTTTACATGAGATTTAATTTAACATTTTAATTGAGATTTTTCGAGAAGGATAATGAGTATTGTTGAGTTACATGAAAAATATGTTTTTACAGCTCACGTAAATGTAAAGAAAAGAGTTCAGAAAATCATGAAGATAATAACTCTAACAGTTGCTCAAAATTTAGTACTTTATCAAGAGTTAAATGATATTTTCTCAGGATGTTATAATAAAGATTTATGTAACACTTCTAACAACACTTCTTCAAGTTTTATTTCAGAATCTAATGATTATTCTACTTTTATTTCAGAATGTAATGATTATTCAAGTTTTATTTCAGAATCATTAGATTCTGAAATAAAACTTGAAGTTTCAACAAATATGGATATAGCGCAAGATTTGGTTGTCAATAATAATTTGTTTGAAGATGATAATTGTATGTAGGATAGTGAAAATAGTTGGGATAATATTGAAGCATTACCAAAAGTAAAAATGAATCATCTTATTAATAAAAATGTTATCAAGGATAATTTAGCCAAGAATAATGTTGTCAATTGGGATCTGACATAGACCAGACGCTCTCTGGTGGATAAAATCTGAACGAATAGTAGCATACAAGCAGAAAGCGTTCGTTGATGCGACTTGTATGTTCTTGTATGTCTTGCGTGAAAAGGTTATTATATCACCGATATTTTTGTTATTTTTAACGTATTTTATTATATGTCCTGCTCTGAAAACTTGTTCATCTTTTATAAAATAACGTTTGGTAGGATTAGTATCTGCCCAATAGTACAGAAATATTCATAATTAACAAAAACAGGTACTTGCTCCATATATGACAATGTAAATTGTATACTATGGTACGCCATCTTAGCTTAGACCACGCCCCCATGTCAGATCCCAATAGTAATGTAGTTAAGACTGATGTAGTTAAGAGTAATATAGTCAAGAGTAATGTAGTCAAGAGTAATGTAGTAAGGAGTAATATAGTCAAGAGTAATGAAATCAAAGATACTTCTTTTTCTTTCCTTAATAATGAAAATAAAGAAGGAATGAAAGTAAATGAAAATGGTTTAATATTTTCAATAATATTAACTTTGTTTTTATTTGTTGCTTGGATAACCACCTTTTTACAAAATTATTTAGATGAATTTCAAATTAAAAGAAAATTATCCATGTACAAAAAAAGACGTCATTGGTTAAAAGTAACACGCAAAAATATGCGAAAAGAGTGGAGAAGAAGGATGAAAAAGTTTAGAAGAAATCAAAGAAAACCACATAAAAAAGTTAAAGCTTCTCATGAAGATATTGAAAAGTTTAATCAATTCGTGGAAGGAAAAATTCGTGGTCGCAGGATAGTTGATTTTAATTATTTCTGGCAAGAATTGCGCAATAATTTAGTTGATCATGGGAAAAAATGTAGATTTAAGGATTGGAAATTCAATAGAGAAATAAACTTTAAAGGTGGCGGACTCTATTTTGTTTCCAATGCAAAAAATGTTGTAAAATCTGTAAAATTTGGTCTGAACCTTTAGAGGATGATATTTTGGATATAAATTCGAGTTCAGTTTTAGGAGCTATTTCTCAAGGTATTGGTTATTCGCAAATGGAAGCCATTTTTGCTAGTATGCATATACCATACATATCTGACAAGACTTTTAAAAATAGTCAAAATAATTTGCTCCTTTTTTTAGAAAATATATCTGCTGCAAGTATGAAAGAAGCGGGTAAAGAAGAAGCTCGTTTAGCAATTGAAGCTGGAAATGTTGATAAGAATGGAACTCCATTTATCACTGTTATTGTTGATGGTAGTTGGATTAAAAGATCTTTTGGTACTAAATATAATTCCTTATCGGGTTGTGGTGCTATTCTAGGTAGCCGAACAGGAAAAGTTTTGTACGTTGGAGTACAAAATAAATATTGTACAAAATGTTTCAGGGCACAAAGGTTGGGAAATGAACCTAAAAAGCACAGATGCTATAAAAATTTTCCAATGGAGTGGCCTTCAACCCAAATGGAAAGTAAAGCTTTAATTGAAGGTTTTCATAAAAGTTTACAAGACCATAATCTTATGTATAAATTTGTCATTGGCGATGGAGATAGTAATTTCTATAAGAAACTGCAGGACTCTAATCCTTACAGTCATTTAAATATTATTCCTCATAAAATAGAATGTACAAATCATTTATTACGTAATTTATGTAAGAAATTTACGCAAATAACAAAAATTACGCAGAAAAGAAATGAGAGGAAAAAACAATTTATAGCTTTGCGTAATATTATAAAGAAAAATATTCTAAAAATGAGACAAGCTGTAATAGATGCAGTGGATAGAGAACGTGTTGAAATAAATAAGACTCAAGAAGCGAAAATTAAAGATTTGCAAAGACGTATCTTAAATGTTCCAAGTCATATTTTCGGGGAGCATAAAAGATGTAAAAGTTTTGGTATGAATTGTAAGAATAACAATGATATATCGAAACCAGAAATCAATTACGTTCCTTTCCTAAAAAGTCATGGACTTTACCAAAAACTGGAAGAGCCTATTAAATATTTAAGTTACTATTCAGAAAGCTTGTTGCACAAAGAAACAAATAATCTTGTCGAGTCTTTCAATAACATTATTTGTAAGGAAGTTGGCGGTAAAAGAGTCAATTATGCTTGCAGTAATCAGTACAATACCCGTGTTGCGATTGCAGTCCTGCAGCATAACAGTAAAGAGTGTTTAACTCAGATATATCAAGGCTTAGATAAAGTTGTTCCTCACACAGTCATTGAATTAGAAGCCAAGCGCAAATTAAAAGTTTTGCAAAATAAAAAGCATAGATCTTTGTATGGTCGGATGCGTAATTATTTTTTCGGTACTACTGATAAGAATTATGGATCTAGTTGCGAAAAACCAGATTTTACGGAATAACAATTGCAAGAAGCTCGTGAACAACATTTTAGAGAATTGGAAGAAAACCAAAAAAATCGCTTTGAAATAGAGAAGGAGACTCGAAATCAAAGTGAATCAGATCTGTGGCATATGCTGAGAAAAAAACATTTAACAGCTTCTAATGTAGGCCGTATTTGTCGAATGAAGCAATCTACTTCTTGCGCTAATATGGTTAAATGTATACTTTTTCTAGCGTTGCAAGATAATATTGCAATGGCGTACGGTCGTAATAATGAAGATATTGCTAGAAAAGAGCTTGAAAAAATAATTAAAAAAAAAATAGAAATTTGTGGGTTATTTATTGATCCAAAAAATCCAAGATTTGCTGGTAGTCCTGATGGTCTAATTGATTTTGCAGAACTCGATTAATTTTCTACGTTGAAACGTAGATTTATAATTCGTAGGATATCAATAACCAACTACGAATCTGGTTATACGTTTTGAACCAGTTTCACACATCTCAATCGTGTTATCGTGCCGTGATCGATTTTTCACATTTAACAACAATTATCATGGAAGCCAAAACAAATATGTCTTCTTCAAAACATAATTTAATTTGACCGTCTGAAAATAGCGTGACCGGAAGTTAGAGGAAATATCGGATTTTTATATCCACCTTATTCCTATCTAATTGCAGTTATATCGTCAATCCGATGTATGTAAACTGACATTTCTACAAACAATCAAACAATAAATTCCAATAAAATATCGGTATATCCTATAATCACTTAGCCTAGATGGCTGTATGTTTAAGTGAGCCATCAAATACTGTAAAACTATGCTCAACCGTCATTATAACCGTAACCGTAATACGTACCGTTTGGCCAATTGATTAAATCAAATTTCCGGTGACGAACTTACGATGTGATTGGAAGTAATAATCGCGAACCACTAAAATACATATCTTTACTTTTTGCCGATACGATTTGTTTTTCGTTGTTGGCAAAATCTCGATGAAAATGAATTATAATATTGTGTCGAATCACATGCTTAGGTATACAATGAGGTAACCCGAAATGGAACAATAAAATATTAATATTACGACGTTACTCCACAGGCGGTTTGATCCTATTTACAAACAAATAAACTACAAGTTATTTAATTGCTAATTTGACGATAAATTGTTTTCGTATAAGTTCGTTGGCGACCTGATCCACAACGATTGGTTAATGCAGAATTTGCCAAAAGGGCACAAGGACGTAGAACCGAATTTTGTAGTTAACAATAAGGAAATAAACAAGCTGCAGCAAAGTTTAAACAAAATACGGGTACAACGAGAAATGGGTTTGATATTACAGAACGCCAACAAATTCGGTCTGCAATGGGTTTCCCGGGAACGAGAAATGAACATTCACCTGCGCTATCTTTTAAAAAGGTAAAAATGCTAAAATTCAAATACCTAAATAACTAATATTGATTAAGTTAACCGTCCAGTGGCAGGGAAATACCAAACGTAGTCCCTCTGCAAATGATAAATATACCGCCAAACTTTCAACCGCCAATTACATTGGGAACACCGAAACTGTATGATATTAATCCTGATGATGCCACCACTAGAAAACACAGTATCGATGACGATTTCTATTGTACATTAATGACCGACCAAAATTGTTCGACTGACTCTGAAATATTGGAATCCAATCCGCGTGGTAGTCTTCTCGTAAAGTAAGTTGAATTGGAACATTATAAACGTCTTAATCTATATAATAATCAATATTACAGGCAAAACACGAACCAGCTATATGTGATAAAACCAAATAAAGAATCACCGAATTTTCGCAATCTTATTATAAACAGCCACTACATGGACGACTTTCAATTATTTAAGCAGAAGTCGAATTACTTCAACGTTGGTACGTCTTCTGAAAGGCGAAGGGAAAACCACGTTACCAAAAAGCGGAAATTGATCACTGTATATTCGGAAGATACGAAACGGTTCAAACAGTCTGACGATGCTGAACCCGATGAGGCCGACAAAGGCGACGTTCCCGAAAGCAGTTTAGAAAAACGAAACAAACCTATAATTAAATCCATTGAAATTGTAAACTACGACATTAAATCACTGCCAACGAAATCAAACGAAGTCAGATTTCTTCGAACAACTTGGACAGGACAAAACACTACAAGACTGTGACACTATTACCATTGAAAGCAATATAGAATTTACGAACGACAACATTGTAACGGAAGTGCATACGGACGAAAATCTACCTGTAACGACAGAAACAACTCACACAGAGGTTGAAACCGACGGTGACAAAGTAGCAACGTTAGATGTGCAATCGGGTTTGACGGAATTTACCCCCATTGTCACGCGTACGTGGAAGAAGAGCAAGCACTTACTCATATATTAGATATATTATTGGGCAATACTACATGTGTGATGGACATTCACGATCAACTAGTAATCGAACTTTCTTCCTTTGCTTCCATGTTACATTGGAACCTAAATGCTCTTTTCTTGGTATTGAAACATATGACCGAAAACCTAAATATGTTGAGGATAAGTATCAAGCGGAAGAATCAACAAAATGATGATCATTACTATGAAGAAATAGACCTAATTTCATTATTTTACGAATTATATCCTGACGAAGCAGGATCGTTAAATGTAGAACTAGTATTCAATCGCTTGCCCGCAAACCGTGTATTCGTGAACAATTACCACACGGAACCGATTCCTTTTATTGGTAATGTTCATTGTACCCCCTTGGTTATATGTGCCATGATTAAAATGATAAATATTACAGTTTTTATAATGAACGATTTTTTAATGTTGTTATGATAATTTTTTTTAGGTTACAAATGGTTATTGATGTATAACGACCTCCAATCGTACATCGTTAACATTATCAAGAAAACCATCAAGATCATTTTGGCTATCTGTTCACATCGTTCGACAATCCAATACTCATATCTCTGTAATAGATACGTGACCAAAAGAATCTTATCACGTGTAACAACAATTACAAATGTCGTACACTTACGCAATCTAATTACGCAACCAATTGAGAACGCTAATCTAATTAATTATATTGAAAACTTGGATACTTTAATTTTTATGACTATTCAACATTACAAAACTTTCATTAACAATATAGAAAATTTTTTTTTCAATGATCAAATTGACCGTCATTTATTCGATAAAAGTTATATAAAAAAACCTATTTGTATGGATTTTATCAATAGGTTAGATCATTTTTTAGATCATTATGAGAATGCCGATGTCCTTCGTGTCGACGTCAATTCGGTGGCTGATAATTTTCTAATATTGTACCGTATAAACCACCACAATATTCAAGTCGATGAAAATGGGGAGCTCGACCTCGACAATAATCTGGACGATGATGGAGATAACGATTTCGAGTCCGATTATGATATGTTAACTGATATGGAAGATAATTGGTTTGATCACGACAACATGCATGTTTCGCAAACCGGTGCTGAATTATTAAATGCTCAATTAACCGAGAATGATTCAGGGGATCTAAATGACTCGATGTGTATTCGAACGCCGCACGAGGAAAATCTTATGACAAACGATAATATGATACAGAATTTAAATACATCGACAAGTAAAACTACGATTCTATCTGTGAGTAAACAACCCTTTATACTAGTTATTAATGCTGAAAATGTAATAATTGTAAATTTAATAATAAGACACTTTAATTAATAGCAAATTTCTTTATTTTTGCAGCATTAGATATAGCGATGATTTAATTATTATTTTATTTAATTATAGGATAAACGATCATTAGGTTATATAGAGAAAACAATGTCAATTGGTTTGGCTAAATTAAAAACTACCAGCCATGATAGTGTTATGTGCCGTGATATTTCGTTGAAAAAAGTTACTGAGGAGATATTTGGACTGCTGTTTGAATATTACAATACAACATTGATTTCAACTGAATATGAATGTGCAGTGTCAACGCGTAAAAAGCGATCTAACGACAGGATTAATACGAAAGAACTAAAAAAATACATAATTAATTTAATGTTGAATTTTGATTTGTTTACCAACATTCCATATTACAATTTTATTAAACCACTTTTGTGTACATCAATTGTACGTTGTTTGGTATTGGAAAAAAATTACACCAAATACATAGTTAAAATTTTTTCTTTTACAGGGTACAAAGTTCCAATTGCATGCGACAGACGTATTACAATTCATTCATAAAAAAGTTTTCACATACACGGCGAGCGAGTTAAAAAAATTTGATATATCCGACAGTAACGTGGCAAAAATACAAACGTTTCAGAAGATTTATGTCAATTGGTTGAGGGACATAATTTAAGGTTAGTTAATCATTTTTCAAGGCTATATATGTTGATATGCAATTGGTTAAAAATATTACCGCAATTCCTTATTATTTACCGTTTCAATTAAATTGATTGGTATTATAATTAACAAGTATGTTCTCTGTAGGAAAGAAGATATAACACCGAAATCTAATACGGCTAGGTACTGAACAATTCTGTATATTTTGAACACATACAATGGGCAAATTAACTGTCACTGGTAATAATCGTGTAAAGGCGGCACTTAAAACTAATAAATTCACCAAATTAAAGGATGCAACCGCATTTTGGGGACATGATCCAGATTTTAAAAAGGCTCACATGATTATCAGCGAAGAAGTTAGTACAACCGGGACTCGGAGTTACTATGTCGTTGAGAAAGAATGGTTTATTTGCAATTATCCGAACCTACACCAACCAAAACATTTATATGAGGTAACACTTCATAATTCGATTAATCCCAACTTTGAATATATATATTAGTTAGTAATATTAAGGGTGAAGTTGCTAAATGATTTGTGTATGTTCATATGAAAGTATTTGTAAAATAACATTATATTAAAATAGTTGATTCATTTAACACTTTCGAAATATCGCTAATCAGTGATGATTGATAAAAAAATAATTGGCATTTTATCGTTTCAGGTTCTAAATTCGTTTACAAAATTTTATTTCGATTTGGATTACAATCGCAATTACATACAATCGGAGGACGAAAATTCGTTCGTTACGGACCTAATCGAATACATAAATTCGGTATTAAAAAACTTAATCACATTGGATACATTCCGGATGAATTACGTAATTCTGGATTCGTCGGACTCAAGTAAATTCAGCAAGCACATCATTATCGACATTTCTATTAAGCAAGATGGACAATATTATTCGTTGATAACCGAGTCGAACTCACAATTTCATATAAAATTTTATCGATTATTACAATCTACATTTAATGGATACGTTAATTGCAAGAATAACAGACCTACTAAATCGCAATATTGTTCAGTATTTCCGCCGTTGAGTAAAACAATTTCTATTCCTTTGTTGAAAGGTATGTGAAACTAAAGATTTCAACAACGACTGTTTTCCAATGCTCAAAGTTTGATTTGTTTCAGATATAAAAACGAAGCAATATTACCATTGCATCGATTTCACCGTTTATAAAAGCAATCAAAATTTTCGTTTACTCAACAGTTCCAAATTCGGTAGTGAAAGAATATTAATTTATGATATGAATTTAAACAATAAAAATACCATTGCGATGAATGATATAGATTCATTTAGTGCCAGTTTGGTATCCGTTTTGACGGCGCATAAAGTCATTGACCTTCATTTAATAAACTCCGATTATTTGCATTTATTTCAATGTGAAACAATTCCAAATGATGTAAACCGTCTCAAAATAATACCGATAGAATTGACCAACGTTAACGGCGATGATAAAATTAATCATTTATTTAGCGACATTAGTTTAAATGATGCGCAAAGAAATTATTTTGATTTAAGTTGCAATGAAATCAGAAAATATTTTAAATTGCACTCACCAGAATCTCGAATTGTGATAATATATATATATATATATATATATCAACTTGTCTGTATGTGTGCGTTTGGGTCGACACGAAATGTTGCATATATATGAGCCCAGGTGCGTATGTATGTGCGCGTCCACATCTGTTTTTCTATATACATATATATGATGAAAATTCCTTTAAAACGTTTAATTAAAAAGGAATTATGGAATTTTTAATTAAAGCCCTCGAATTCACAAATCATAATCATAACTGACGCTCTTTCAATTCACGATTACATTTTGATTTTTCAATTGAAATTTATTTAATTAAGAATTCCTTTTGATTTTGGAATTAAAGCCCTTTCAATTCACGATTAAATTTTGATTTCTTAATTGAAATTTATTCAATTAAGAATTCCTTTTGATTTTGGAATTAAAGCCCTTTCAATTCACGATTACATTTTGATTTCTTAATTGAAATTTATTTAATTAAGGATTCCTTTTGATTTTGGAATTAAAGCCCTTTCAATTCACGATTAAATTTTGATTTCTTAATTGAAATTTATTTAATTAAGAATTCCTTTTGATTTTGTAATTAAAGCCCTTTCAATTCACGATTACATTTTGATTTCTTAATTGAAATTTATTTAATTAAGAATTCCTTTTGATTTTTTAATTAAAGCCTTTTCAATTCACGATTAGATTTTGATTTGTTAATTAAAATATTTTTAATTATTAATTTAAAAGGAATTCTTAATTAAATAAAACTTTAATTACGAATTCAAAAAGGATTTGTGAATTAAAATTTATTGAAAGCCCAAAATGATTTAAATATTTGCAACCCTGACAACAACAATAAAAAGAGGAACAAATAAAATATAACAACAACAACAAAGCAATGACATAAACTTATTTAAAAAAATAGAATCGAAATTACCTGCACTCGTCCGTCCGTACGTATATACTGATGATAAATCTACAGCGAGGCAGCAGCAGCAGCAGCAGCAGCGTAATATTATGTCGACGAGTCTGAAAGAGCCAACTATTGGAAAAGATAACGAAATAGACGATGATAATATTTATCCCATCAGATGTCAACCGCTGCATCTTAAAGGAAAAATTGATTACGACTCTTTCGTTATCTTGACGACTTCCTTGAGCGATTTTGCTGGAAAATCAAAAAATGTCATTCATGACAAATTAAATATGATGGACTCCTCTAATACGAAGATGCTCGTCCGGTTGAAGCAGATTACGCCCCAAGCAAAAAGGTTCGTGGAGGCACCGCTTATCAACTACTCGGACCAGCAGATACACGTGATGTTCGCAATGACCAGCGACAACTTGACTGATTTTGTAAAAAAATTTTTATCACCAAGTGGTCATAGCTGCGATCGCAGCTATGCCGTCTAGCTGTATCAGCAGAAAAATAAAAAAAGACACCGGAAAATGCATCATTATGATACATATACTTTTAAAAGGAATGTTATGTAAACTGAAATTAAAATAAAATTGAAAATGTATTACTTTTTTTCATACTATTAACGACGGTAATTCAAGTACTTTAATTAATAAATTGTATAGATATTTGAGGATTAATAACTTTTACTTAAAGCAATTATAAACAATTATTATAACATAAATACCATTGAAATCAGGATCGTTGTTGATTAACTTTTTTTTTAAAAGTCAGTTCCAGAAAAATTTAAAGCTTTTTTAGTCAGGTCAACAGATGCCATCAACAACAGTTAGACTCCTAGGAAGAGTTAATCAAAATTTTAGTTAAGATGCCAAGATATGAAAGTTGTATGTTGTGTATTTTTTTCTATGCCAAATAAATTTTGAATATTTTAATTACTTCTTTTTTCTTCTATTTAAAAATACACACTGAATAAAATTTGTTAATAAAATGTGCTTTAATGAGTATAATATAACATTATATATTAATTAATTGATATTTAAGTAGCATTATAAGTTATTATACTTTCCTTCATTTCGAAGCAACAGAAAAAATGTCGTGATTAAACGACACAAAATTGGAGCAATGAACATTGATCTAAAAATTATGTAGATGCGATTTTTCTGTTGAATATCGAACTCTCGAATGAACGCGGAATAATCAAGATAAGAAACGCGATGAGAAATTCGGAGGGGGAAGAGGTACGGGGAATACCCAGGGGAAGGGAAGCATGTGGAATCGCCCTGACGGAGAGGTTGAAGGCTAACGTCGGGCAATCCCACCCTTACGTAGCTAGAGATAGGAATACGGGTGAGGATAACTCCCACTGTATCGAGCAATCCCACTCTTACACAGTGGAAGGGGAGAAGAGTCCAATGCTGGCTCGGCGGCTCGCTTTATATATGCTACGGAGCTCGCTATTCCCATTGCGGGAGTAGCGCCTCGTAGCGACTGAGCGCAAGTACTACGTCTAGCGCGATTTTTGAAACGTCGCAAAGTAATAGTTGATTAATTTGAAAGTGTTGAAGAAAATAAGATTAAACTTTTTCCAAAAACAAATGTTTTATAAATATATAAAAATTAAGTTGATAAAATTAGCTATAAAACTAGGGTTATTATATTAAAGTATCAGATTATCGGTAAAGTTAATAAATTTATTGGGATAAGAATTTTCGGCTTTGAAAAAGTTGTGATATCTCTCCCAAAAAAACTTTTTAAAAGGTAAAATTGCAGCAACTTAGCTTTAAAAGAAAATCTTTTACACTATCTTAAAAATAAAAAATATTTTGTCAAAAATTTAAACTAATTTAATACAATCAACTGTAAAAAAATTTATTATAATATCTCTAAAAAAAGGCTTTAACATTATAGATAATAAAAAAGTAGGAATTTAATTATAACAAAAATACACTTGAAAAAATACTGAAATCAATAATGTGTGGTCAAGTTTTAATGTGATTTCAAATAATACTTACAAATGATATTGTAACCTATATTTTGATGATAATTATGAATCAATAAAAAAGTTCTTTGTTAAAAATAAAGTATAAAAAAAGCCATATGAAATGTTATTGAAAATATAAAACTATTTTCAACGAAATTTAAAAAAATAATAACACTTTAATTTAAATAATTAACGTTAAAGTAAGAATAAAAGTAATATTACAGCTATAAACTTGACAGGCCCACTCTACAAAAGTTAAATATATCATTAATGTTATAATATTAGATTATTTGTTTATTGAATATTAAATTGTGAAAATTAATAAATATTTTTAATTTCCTTACGGGATTTTAAAAAGTCAATCCTAAAAAATGTTTTGAATGGATGTGTGTTCATCAAGAAATATTACTTTTGAAGGGTGGGCCTGTCAAGTTTATAGCTGTAATATTACTTTTATTCTTACTTTAACGTTAATTATTTAAATTAAAGTGTTATTATTTTTTTAAAATTTGTTGAAAATAGTTTTATATTTTCAATAACATTTCATATGGCTTTTTTTATACTTTATTTTTAACAAAGAAATTTTTTATTAATTCATTATTATCATCAAAATATAGGTTACAATATCATTTGTAAGTATTATTTGAAATCATATTAAAACTTGACCACACATTATTAATTTCAGTATTTTTTCAAGTGTATTTTTGTTATGATTGAATTCCCACTTTTTTATTATCTATAATGTTAAAGCCTTTTTTTAGAGATATAAAAGATTTTTTTTATAGTTGATTGTATTAAATTAGTTTAAATTTTTGACAAAATATTTTTTAATTTTAAGATAGCGTAAAAGTTTTTTTTTAAAGCCAACTTGCCGTAATTTTACCTTTTTAAAGGTTTTTTGTGGAGTATTAATCTAATTTGAATTGATTCACTTCGTATTCATTACCGTCGATTTACTCTTTTGAAAAATGCTTTATTTTCCCGATCTAATTTATATGTATAAACGTACACTTCTTACTTTTCTCCTCCATTTCCTTATCATTACTCTTTTCTCATTTCTGAGACATTTTTCTTAGTCACACACTTATTGAGCACAATATATAAATGCTTTTAAATATGTAAAATAAGAAGGTTGAGAATATAAATTTAATTTAGAAAATCACTCTTATGCGCAGCGGAAGCGGGCCGGGCACATAACCTATTGAAATAGTTGCAATTTATTTGGGTGATTTTCTAAATAATACAAAACTTACAAAATACATTATTAAATAGTTTATTATATATGAATAACCCGTCGATTTACAAACAAAGATAATTCTACTTTTAACTGATCTAATTTATAAAACAAAGAAAAGCTTTCTATTAGAGAAAATATCAAAACGCTGAACTGTACGAATGAAGGTGCGCACTCTGACAGACTGACAAGACTAGACTTGCCGATAGACAGTTGACTGGGACCGACGTTAGAGAAGAGTGGGGATACATATATTCACGGATTCGTGAAATTCAATCTATATAATACTGAGCGCCCTGCGCCATATCCAACAATAACAAAAATTATAATTTTTATATTTTATATATCAATTATTCATTTTTCAAATATTGTCATATATTATTAAAATGAAAAGAAAAATTATTAATTTTTTAATAAACAAATTAAATTTTATTGAATAAATCAATTTTTATTTTTAAAACGTCCTGTATTTGAATCCTTTGCCATATTTTTGGTTTTATATTGACGAAGATTCAACATTCGTTTCGCTAAGCCTGTTACTGTGGCTAAATCGACATTTCTAACGTCATTTACAATGTTTGACCACGAACGACCAGATGTTACGTTCTATTGATGTAGATATACTTATTTTTTGTGCACATTGTTCTTTTAAAATTCTCTTAAATTTGTCGTCATCACATAAATTACCTATCATTGAAGAAATCAAAGTTCCTATAAGTGAATTTGGTTTAAGGATTTTTTCAACAACGTCATTAACATGCACATTTCCAGCGACGGAAAACTTTGTTGTTGTTCCTTTTTGTTTGTGGACTTTATATTGATTAATGACATTTTCTTTTTTCAGTACAGTTGAAGAATTGAAAGTTACGTTAGATTGAGGAAAACCATTAAATAATCTTGCTGCATTACCTAAAAAAATTTAATTTATCATTCATATATTTGATATTATGAAACAAAAATTAATTAATGAGGTCTCAGTGGTTGATATGTACAACAATGTTTTTGTTAACTTTAAAAAAAAAAAAAAAATTTATACATGAAAATAGAAAAAATAATGTCAAAAAAGTAGAGGAAAAAAAAATAAAAAATTTGTTTAATTATTATATTGATATTATAATTCTTTATGTCGTGTGTGACATTGTAATGACAAAAAGTTTCATGTAATTAAATATAATAATTAAAAAAATTTTTTATTGACAATTACATAACTTATGCAATGATGTTATATATTTTTTCAATAAGTTTTATGACAATATGTTAAGACTTTTGGTGTTTTATTTTTGTACATATCTAAATATATTGATACCTGAAGAGGCTCTTATTTAAGAGCGAAACGTTGTAATATCGATCAATAAATTGAATTGAACAGAGATTGCTAGTGGAATTCTTTATCCTTTTTATTAATGTATCCTGTTGGTGGAAGCAAGTTGCAAATATTGCATCATTTATTAATTTTAATATTAATCACCTAATAAAATTATGATGAAATCTACAAAATCCTCAATCTCAGTCTCAGAATTTGTGTGGTTTTTTTTTCTCCATAAAATTGATTTAAGTAAAATTTCTCAAAAGAATATTTGTACATATGGTGGCAGCGAATGTCTTAATTTTGTGAAATTTATTTGTTCTGAATATCGAATTCTGTCGATGTCAATGTCAATGGAGGATTTAAACACGATGCAACCGTTCGTCAAGCTATCGCTAAATTTTTCTCCTGGTTTTTCCAAAAGTTGATGTAACCTGCGGCAATGGATTTCATTGTATGACCCGTATAAAAACATTTTCAGTTTCATCTTGGCGTCATACACTTTCTCTATCAAGGATCGAGTTATTTTGAGTCCGCTAAAACTGTTGATGGCACTTTCCACAATTGAAATATCATTACTTATGTTGGCATTTAAGTAATTTGGCCAACCTTCATGAATGCATTGAATGTAGTCAGTTTCTAGAAATAATGTAGAAATAACAGACCATTCATCCTTACCTACAATTACAATAATAATATGATATAACTCAAATTAGGTTCTAATTGAAGAGCAGGCCAGAGCTTATTCGATACTGACAGAGAATCATCGTAAGTATATTGTTTTATCATCTCCTACTATACGTAATGACAAACATCAAAATTTTATATACATTAACGTCAATTTAAAATAAAAAGAGGAAAATGGTTTAAAAAATTGATGATATAAAAGGGAAAAGAAAATAAATAATGGAAAAACAATCGTGAAAAAGTTTAAAAAGTAAAAAAATGTAAAAAAAAAAGGAGAAAGAAGAAAAAAAAGGGGAGAAAAAGTAGAAAATGTGGTAAAAAAAGGAAAAAACAATGAAAAAAAAATTTTTTTAACATAAAAAAAAAGTGAAAAAATCGGAAAAATTTGGAAAGAAAATGTTAAGAAATGGAACAGCGGAAAAATAAAAGTTAATAATGGGTAACAAATTAAAAAAAAAAAAAAAATAAAAAAAAAAGATGAAAATATGAAAGAAAACATTTATTTCCATATAAAAAAATTCTATAAATTTTATACATTACCTAAAACCTCCACACGTGACATACATCGTAAAAGAGCCCAAACGCTTGCGTGTTAACGCATGGATTTCCGGACAATAAACTTGTAAGTACGTTATTGCTTTGTGAATTTGATCAAATGGAGTATGCTTCTCTTCTCGATAACTGGAAACATTAATTAAATAAAACTAAAACGTGTTACAAACATAAAAAATAAGGCCTCAATAGCTTCAACGATTGAGCTATGTGCTATGGATTCAGAATCTTATCATTGTGAACTAGATTACAGTTATCAGCCGATTGATACAAGCATCGTTAAATTAAAAATAACCAAAAAAAATATCTAACTTACGTCAAGTGACCATCATTGTAAAAAAAGAATGGCCTGTATTTAACGCCATTTCTTTAAGATGATAGAAAAGACAGAGCTTCATCGACTGCATCAAAGTTTAAAAGCAGGCATTCTTGGTCGAATGGCTCAATGATGGTGCCTACATTAATTTGCAAAATTGCCTCATCATTGCATTTCCAATTAATCTTATAGGACCGCATTAATTCATCAAAATCTATTGACTGAGCGCGTTCTTGCACCCTATGGACATATCTTATGAAATACATTTCCTTAATTTTATTTGTATCCTGCCATTTTAAGGATGGATGGCGAACAGCCAATGAAAATTGCTCCAAATTTTCTGGAAATATATCATCTTTTTCTTTTTGTCACGTGTGCAACATTACCATTTATATTAATACAGTTTATAAGTGTGTAAGATTTTCGTATCATGATACAAATAAATAAAATATCTACCTATAATAAAATTTTTAACGCCATAAATGTTCGAGCGGCCCCCTTTCAAATAATCTCCGCATTTCCGAACAACTTTTTCGAGAAATGTGCGTCGAAAATGCCCTATTTTAGTAGATGCCTATACTAAACATAAAATATTTATCATAAAAGTTCCACTACTACCCAAGTTAAACTCAACAAATCTCGCATCATCCTCTTTTGAAATAGCGGCCGTTAATTTTTTTTGTGTGCATGGATGAACCTTTGACTCATCTGCACTGGTTATGAGTCAAAGGTTCTTATATATTCTTATATCTTATATGACTAATTTCAGGTTATTTTTGGGTTATTTTTTTTTCAAATCTTGCTTTTTTTCCTTTTGGTTAAGTGTTTCAGGTTTTTTTTTCACATTTTCTATCATTTTCCTAATTATTTTTATTTATTTAACTAAAGAAATAATTAATCTGTCAAATTTCGCCCATTTATTCTCTTTGAGTCTATAAACATCCATGATGGGTAGAAAAAGAATAAATTAAGTGAAATAGTATATTATGCTACGTGGGGTAAAAATGCGGCATTCTAGGCTGGCATGGATTTAGCTCTCGAGGCGAAGCCGAGATCATGACTTTGAGAGAGAGAGAGAGAGAGAGAGAGAGCAAATGTTGTAGCTGATGTTTTCAAAAGAATAGGCTACAATATACACGAAAGAAAGAAAGAGAGAGAGAGTTGACGCTTATAACCGGTAAACAGAAAAGGATAAGCGTATACTCCCCACTCTTAAGAGGCGGTCGGGTCTATTTCGCCGCTACATATAGGGTGGCGCTGCGGTCAGGTGAGAGAAATCTATTAAATATTTTTTATACAGCTATTTACAATTTTCTGAGACGACAATATACTTTTAATGTTGTCATTTCCTCTAGCCATATATATGTAGAATAATTATTAATACTTATCTTGTTTGAAAAGTCTAAAATATTGTTATAAAGCGAAAAATGCGATGCAACGTAGGACCGATGTAAACATGCGTGCACCTTCCTTTAGTGCGACAGAGAGAGCAATACTAAAGAATGATGTATACTAATGTTTACGTCGGCTCTACCTCGCGCCGCATTTTTCGCTTTATAACAATATTTTAGACTTTTCAAACAAGATAAGTATCAATAATTATTCTACATATGTATGGCTAGAGGAAATGACAACATTAAAAGTATATTGTCGTCTCAGAAAATTGTAAATAGCTGTATAAAAAATATTTAATAGATTTCTCTCACCTGACCGCAGCGCCACCCTATATGTAGTGGCGAAATAGACCCGACCGCCTCTTAAAACGCACGAAAGAGACTCGAGAATAAGTCGAAGCGTGTCGGCCTGAAAGCATAAATTTTTACTGCTTGCGTTCGACCATTAATGACGTATTTTTAGCCGGGGTATGAGAAAAAATCAATTTTTAAGCACCATAGGTCAACATATTTTTATGCAGGTTATCAAATGCACCAACTCTCGCCCCCCTACGATGAACTTTTGATGAAAAATCTAGCTTATATCCAAAATTTGGGACTCACAGAGTAGGTAGAGACAAATTTCTGCTACAACTTTGCCCAAGGAACCACCCTTTTAAAATTCAAGGAAACCAAGCTATTATGCATTAAAAAAAAAAAAATATTTATGACCATAGGTCGACATAGTTTTGTGCGGGCTTTTAAATGCACCAACTCTCACCCCCCTACGAGGAACCTTTGATGAAAAATCTGGCCAATGCCCATTTTTTTGTCCGAATTTGAGCTGTGAACCAATCGATCGGGCAAGATCCATCTAGGGATATATATATATATATATATATATATATATATATATATATATATATATATGGGACGTTTCACGTCAACTCACCTAACAAAAAAATAGAATTCGTCGAAAATCTGTGAAAATGTTCTATTTGATACCCAAAATATACAAAAAAAATTTTAGAGGTCCAGGTCAAAGGGGTTAGGATGTAACCATGTACCGAAGCATGGTTACTAATTTCAAATTAAGTAAGATTAAATAGCACCAGGAGGCGCTGTTCGCACATTTAAATAAAGAACGAAAGATATGTATTCGCGAAAGCGCGACTAAGGAAGCTAATGAGAAAGAGAGACTAACTAAGTAAGCTGCAAGTTAGAAAGAATAAGCTAATGATTAGGAAGTAGGAAGGGATAGCCGAGAGAGCCTCGCACAGCAAGCATAATGCGAAGCTCGCTCTCTCGTCGCCTGACCGCCAGCCAAGCCAGTCGCTCTCTTAGTTGACTCCAGCCCGAGGTTCCACGTGAGCCATAGAAGCCCGTTCAACGCCACGTGTTCGGTTCTCCATCCCGAGCTCGTATATCAAGGCCAGGAAGCTGCAGAGAGGAAATGCGGAGAGAAAGATCTGCAAGGGGTGGGCCCGCCTCATTAACCTCAGTAGCGTAAGTCCTGGTAAAGATTAATTATTGTAAAACGCGGCGCGAGTCACAGTAAAGTAATATCCATCTCTCTCTTTCTCACGACTTTAATATAATTGTTTTGCGAGCGTAACGGTCTCGTTTTGTATCGAGAAAACATCCGATATTTCGTAAACTTTAATTTTAAGATTCTCATTGTAAATATTTCATTTAGTACAATACATTTGCAAATTTCTTTTATATAATTACTGTGTTAAGAGAAACAGATTTAATATAACCTAGAATCAATTTCCTGCATGCTCCTCTATATCGCTCCTTATAATAAATTACCAGGGTTGAGAATTCACCCTAGAGAAAATATAGTTAATATTTAAGTCATTCATATCTTTGGAGTTGCTTGGTCTACGACTCAGCTAGTAGGAGCAAGAGCGAGAAAGTCCTCACTCTTTTTATATCATAGTGTGCTCGTCCACGCAAAAGTCGGGGAATGGAGCGATAATAATAATTGAAACACCTTTAAGAGTTATGGCAAATAAGATAGCAAAATCGAGTAAAAATTATAATTCCATTAATGCCTATTAAATTCCAAAACGCGAGCACGCTACGTTACAAGGATTTAAACGTGATGGAATTTTTCGAATTTTCCAAATTTATTGCTAAATAAATATTTTAATGAATTTTTTCCTCAAAAACTATCAATTTTTCGTTAAAACTTAATAGAATACTTTTTCTTGGAAATTAGATATAAAATTCACCTGAATTTTTGCAAATTATAATATACTGATTTTTATGCTTACTTGATCGATTTAAACATACTATTTAGTATATCTAAAAATCGAGCAGGTTAAATTGGCTTTTTAAAGTCTTATTTTTTTTGTTTTTTTATGAGGAAAAAATATACGAAGCCTCCAGTTGGGCAGCCTTCTCAAAGTTACTTAATTGTGCAAAAAAGTCTGAATAAATCGTTATTTTGGATCAATGATGAGATTCGTGATTTTTTTTTCTGAAAAAGTATTGATTTTTGGGACAAATGTATGAAAATGTTTTTTATTGGAAATTGTATGTAAAATGTATGTAAATTTTTGTAAACCATTATTTGCTAAACATCACAAATTATAAATGAAATTTTGAAATTTTAAAATTTATTTTTTGTTAAATTTTTAGTATATATGGTTCATAATGTCTTAAATTACAATTTGTAAAAATATGTTCATATTCTACACATGATTTCCAATAAAAAACATTTTCATACATTTGTCCCAAAAATCAATACTTTTTCAGAAAAAAAAATCACGAATCTCATCATTGATCCAAAATAACGATTTATTCAGACTTTTTTGCACAATTAAGTAACTTTGAGAAGGCTGCCCAACTGGAGGCTTCGTATATTTTTTCCTCATAAAAAAACAAAAAAAATAAGACTTTAAAAAGCCAATTTAATCTGCTCGATTTTTAGATATACTAAATAGTATGTTTAAATCGATCAAGTAAGCATAAAAATCAGTATATTATAATTTGCAAAAATTCAGGTGAATTTTATATCTAATTTCCAAGAAAAAGTATTCTATTAAGTTTTAACGAAAAATTGATAAAAAAATTTGGAAAATTCGAAAAATTCCATCACGTTTAAATCCTGACCCCTTTGACCTGGACCTCTAAAATTTTTTGTGTATATTTAGGGTATCAAATAGAACATTTTCACAGATTTTCGACGAATTCTATTTTTTTGTTAGGTGAGTTGACGTGAAACGTCTCATATATATATATTATTTATTTTTTATTTTTTTATTTATTTTTTATTTTTTTAAAATCATTTAAAGTAAAAAACTATAATTGTAATTACGATTGAATTATTTATATTTTTCTATTATTTAATTTAATTTAATAAATATATTATTTAGTATTTATTTAAATAAATTAAATTAATAAATAATTAACTGAAATAATAATATAAGGGGCATTGAAATGATACAAGTTTTGACAAGTTCAAATCATTGCCCGGTTTTCCAACGACTATGGCGGATATAGAAGGGGTTTTGATCAACACATTTCGTAAAGAAAACTTCAGGCCACACTAAAAATCTATTATTGAAACCAATTTACAAGGAAATAATATATTCGTAATTCAATCTACAGGATATGGAAAAAATATTACATTTCAATTACCAACTTAATTGAGAATGGAATTTACATTGTCATATTACTGTTAAACTTTCTGATTGCTGACCATTGTTCATATCTAAAAAGTTTAAAGGTTAGTTTTTCTTTAAGAGCATGACGAAGCTGCTCGCCTTCTAATAATATTTCTAATCCTAACTTACGAATAAACGATACGTTTAATCGAGTTTTTTTGCTACAAAGAAAAAATTTTGTAAGATTAAACTCTAGTGCGGACAACTCAAGAGATCCACCAAAATATTATACATACAAAGTTGTAATAAAAACTTTCAATGTATCGTATTTTAAGGTTAGGTTTGTCGAGTTTGATATCCAATTTCCAATCCAAGCTCATAAAAAAATAACAAGTCCTAATGATTTTTTATTTTAACAAAAATTATTGCATTAATATAGCTTTAGTGCGGACAAGTCATTAATTTTGTTTAATTTATGAATTTAAAAAGATATTGATAAAATAAAAAAAGCAAAACTCGATTGCTGCAGCTCCGACATCCCGTTAATTATTCCAATTAAATCGAATAAAAATTTACCCTTATTATAGATACTAGTATTACGGTTATCTGGTAATGTCACTAAGAGATTTACAAATCACTTAAAGAATATAATTTAAAAGCCAATATTAATAAAAAAAATACAAATTAATTTATCTGAGCCCGGAGAAGGTGTGCGATAAAAGTATTGTAAAAACTTTGTTAATGGCTATAAATCAAGCTAATTTATTACGAAGAATTATTATAGATGAGTGCCATGTAATGATATTATGGGGATTGTCGTTTATACAAGTATGTCTAGATATAACTCATATTGTAATTGAAGAATTAAAAATTAATACTGCGTGGACTTTTTATTTAGCGACCATAAATTACGTAGATATAGATTATATCAAAGAAATTTTGACTAACAATAGGAATTTAATAGAATTCGCTAGTAAGTATTTATTCAAATGACTACATATAATGCGACGAATATTCATATTCTTGCTAGAAAGATTCAAATACTGCGCGCTATTTAGTAACGCAGTCTCTCGCTACGAGGTGCTCCTACGAAAACGACCATCACTCAGTAGGAACAGAGAGCCTCAGGGGATATAAGTAGCTGGCCGTGCTACAGCAAGCACCAGTTATTATCGAACTTTTTGTGGGCGACTATAGCTACGATCGTTCAACACTGGACCTACTGTGTTAAACGTGACTACGAATAGTACTCGAATCTTGTCATAGTGTACGGACCTACATACAGGTAGACAACCTTGAAGATCACCCGGCCGTTCGAGTTCGTAATTGAACTACCTTGAGGACCGCGCTCCTCCACGGGCCGCCGCGCAGGGAACCGCCATCCTCTCTGTTGCCGTTTGCACCGCTGCCGCAACAAAATCATTTAGGTTAGGTTAAAGGGTAACGTCCACCCACATTACTTTGTTTCTTAATATGGGTGCCGTCCACCCGCTCATTATATTTTTCATTAGCGTTTAAGGTTGGCGTCCACCCGTTTATTCATTGTATTAGCATAGACGCGTTAAGGGTGACGTCCACCCATCTCTACAATACACTGTAAACTAATTATAGTATTTTTTCTATCTTTATTCTGTTACAGCACCGGATCCGATTGGCGTGGCTCTCGTCGTTATTATTAAATTAGATTATTCAGTTTATTTTCTCAATTAAAGATTGTTTTGTTTACTATTATTTTACACAAGTCGTTGTAATTAGTATTCTTCAAGTTAATAAAGCTTCGGTACTCCCTAGCATAAAATGAAAGTGAACACCTGGTCATTTTCCTGTCCTATCTGCCGCCCGTCCTTTCCACCTCCTCCAGTCTGACCCTGGCTTCGCTGAAGCGTCCGGCAAAGGAGGTTCAGATCCCCCATTGCACAGTCACTTAGCATAAGTTAGCAATCAGGGTCTTAACCGTTACAATAAATATTCGTTTAAAATAAAGAATTTAATTGACTAAATATAAATATTCGTTTAAAATAATGAATCCAATTGACTAAATATAAATATTCGTATACAATAATAAAAATAATAGATATTATAAATTTGGAACCAAGACAAAATTTTAAACTACTATTTTTAAATACGAACATTTTAACTACTAATATTGATAAAGTTTTTGCTTTTAAAAGATATATTCAACGAATGATGAATCAAAATTTTTACGTAATAGGTAATAAAGATATTCAAAATAGTCTCGATTCTTTGAATAATTTTGAATACGATGAAAATTACGATGACTGTTTCAATGTAGTGTTAGCACTAATGCAATCAATTTTTAAAATGAAAATTGGCATCATTTATAGTTAGAAGGTTAAAACATGCATTTAAATCAAGTGTTTCCTAGCTGCTCATGCAATATTTAATGTATTCGTGTACACAGCTCAAATATGTTCATCTGAAAAAGGCACATTAGGTCAATTTTGGACAAGACAAAATCAACCATTTGTCGTCGTAGCAACGTTAGCCTTTGGTTTAGGGATTGATAAACCTAATGTTGATTACATTATACAATTTAATATGTTTGGATCTATTAACGAATTCGTGCAACAGGCCGGTCTAGCAGGAATAAATAATAATCCGGCAATATGTTTGCAATTATTTTCACAGGCTGATTATGTCAGGTATTTTATTAATGGTCATTTTTCTATTAGATTTAAATATAAATTGTTTTAACTAACAGTCAGGGGGAGGATTTACAAAAATTAGCGTAAAGTTAATTATATTATTGATATTGTTAAATATTAAAATATTTAACAATATTAAAATATTTGACAATATCAATAATATAATTTGGAAATATTTTGTTTTTTTTTTCATTTTAAAAGTTGTCCTTATATTGATTGTATTAAATTTTTCACTATTTTAAAAGTCAAAATCTTTACTTCAAAAATTTTTTTGCAACAAAATAATTTTAAAATATTAAAAAATCAACAAAAAAATATTATTAACTTACTTTTTAATTGTATTGATCATTCTCAAGAATGAGAGAGAAAGAAAGCGAAATAAAATCAATAAGATGATACAATAAAGAGTGGCAGCTTTCGCGCAAGCTTGGGCCTTCTGATATAAAAAGACTGGTCCTTACATGACAGTCAGTCAGTACTTTTTGCCAATTCAAACAAATATTCAAATATACAATTCGTTTTTACTTTACAATTCATTGATATTAACTTTCAACATTTTTAATACAAAGTTTAAATTATAAAATATTGATTTGTGACACTCACTCTCATCATAGAAAATAAAAGTAAGTCAAAATATTATAATAAAAGGTTTATTTTATTTCCTTATTCCTTTTTTCTTTTTATTTTTACTAACAAATTAATGCGCATCGTTTACCAACTGTAATCAGTTAATGTAAACGATAATTGAAGGCCTGGATGCAATAAGGGCATTTACGCTCGGAGAACGCAAAACTGAAGTCACTTGGTAGTAAAAATTTCATTTTCTTTAAATAAATATAAAAAAATTTGACGTTGTAAAACTCATCATGCCGCATCTTTTTTATATTAACAGTTTTTTTATAAAATTTTTATTTTTCAAGAAAAAAATTAAAAACAAGAAAATTTTTTACTTTAAATTTCAATACTTTTTTAAACTTAAATCGTTGTAATTCGAGTAAATATTAACCGATTGCGCTGAAATTTGAAATATATTTTCTAAATATCATAGCGAAACTTATGATGATTATAAAAAATGTTAATTCTCAAATTGTTAGTCGCAATTGTTTATTAATTAATACAAATTACAAAGTGTGCGTTTATAATGTACTCGAGAAAAAAGTATCGAGGGAACTTTCAAGTACAAGAAACTTGTAGCGAGAAATTTTTTGGTTTTTGTATAAAGAAGATTTGTGTAAAGTTTCAAATCGATTGATAAATAATTAAAAAAGATATAACGACATTTACAAGTAGAGCGCATGCGGTCGAGCGCTGCAGTTTTCTTATAAGTTAGATTCTCAGTGAATATTACGTCAACTGAATGACTCTTGGTAATATTATTTGGAAAAAGCAATAATACAAATATAACAATATGATATTTATTAAAAGTAAATAAACATATAAATAAACAAACAAACACTGAGAGAAATTTGGCTATCCTACATTGACAACAAATATCACTCGTAGATTGCGAACTATATTATAACCTTAAATTGGATTAATGAATACATTCTATTTTCAAAATGAGAATCTCACAGTACAGGTAAACATTGCATCGTCTCATTTCAACGATGTCAATGTTTCGTTGACATCGTTGAAATGAGATGATGCAATGTTCACTTTTGTTTTGACTTCGCTCGGATAGAAACAAAGTTTGTTAACGGGCTAATACGCAGATGTTAATCTATCGTTCACATCGCGTGAATATAACGTATTTTCTTTTGGAACTTACGAAGGATATTTTATGTCAGTGTAGTATAGCCAATTTTCTCTCCGTGAATAAATACATAAACAAAAATCTGTAATGTAATTATTTAATAATTAAATAATTACATTACAGATTTTTGTTTAATACTGATTTTTTGATTGTTTCAAAGGATTTCTTTTTTATTTTGTCTGTTAAACCTTTTTTTCTTTCGCATTAGTAATATGAGTTTTCTAAAATACAAAATGTCATATTTTTAAACAATATAATGTTGGGATTTATATTTATAAAAGTAAACATATATGCGTGTGTACGTTCACTCTTCTTCTATATAAACATTATTATGAATTTTGTTCGTATATATATATATATATATATATATATATATATACACGATTTAGGCAAGTGCTGTGGTCTTAACATATAGGAATATTTTGCTACCAGTCTTCTTTTGTTTAACGTTTAGACTTGTGAAATTGTACACCATGGGGAATAATGGAATCAAAAAACGATCAAAAAAGAACAAGAAATGATACATCGTTCTTTTCCGACCGTTTTTTGATTCCATTATAAGTATAAAATAATTTTCATTCCTCGTAATGAACAATTTTACAAGTCTAGTCGTTATACAAAAGAAGACTGGTACCCAAATATTCCTAAAAGTGAACGTACATACGCATATATGTTTACTTTAATAAATATAAATCCCAACATTATATTGTTTAAAAATATGACATTTTGTATTTTAGAAAACTCATATTACTAATGCGAAAGAAAAAAAGGTTTAACAGACAAAATGAAAAAGAAATCCTTTGAAACAATCAAAAAATCAGTATTAAACAAAAATCTGTAATGTAATTATTTATTTATTAAATAATTACATTATAGATTTTTGTTTATGTATTTATTTGTTTGTTTATTTATATGTTTATTTACTTTTAATAAATATCATATTATTATATTTGTATTATTGCTTTTTCCAAATAATATTACCAAGAGTCATTCAGTTGACGTAATATTCACTGAGAATCTAACTTATAAGAAAACCAGCGCGCTCGACCGCATGCGCTCTACTTGTAAATGTCGTTATATCTTTTTTAATTATTTATCAATCGATTTGAAACTTTCCACAAATCTTCTTTATACAAAAACCAAAAACTTTCTCGCTACAAGTTTCTTGTACTTGAAATTTCCCTTGATACTTTTTTCTCAAGTACATTATAAACGCACAATTTGTAATTTGTATTAATTAATAAACAATTGCGACTAACAATTTGAGAATTAACATTTTTTATAATCATCATAAGTTTCGCTATGATATTTAGAAAATATATTTCAAATTTCAGCGTAATTGGTTAATATTTACTCGAATTACAACGATTTAAGTTTAAAAAAGTATTGAAATTTAATGTAAAAAATTTTATTTTATTTTATTATTTTCTAACTCTGGCATTCCGTTAAATTTCCACAAAAGAGAGATTTGATAGAAAATTCTCTTTGAGAATTTTCAAGTGCTTTCCTGATTTTTCTTTATTTTTATTTTGTTTATACTCTCAAAAAGATTGCTAACCAAGAAAGTATAATTTATTAAAACACCACGAACTATTAGATAGAAATATCTAGGCCCATTAAAGAATTTCTCGCCACTAAGCAGACGTCACAATATGAACCCGTTATAGCAGCTGTATGCATTGTGCAATTTTTATGACTTCCTGAAGGAAGATAAGCTTCTTCAGTTTCTGAAAAATGAACGTAAATTATATAAAAATATAAGCAAATATAATTTTGAATTTATCACATTTTTGTATTAATTTTAAAATTATTACTTTTAATACGTTGCTTTTCTTCATTAATGACCGTATTTATTGCTCTACTCAAATGAGAAATCGATTCATTTTTTATTTTATTTTTTTCTTGTGTATCCATCTGCGGTGATGAGGTTTAGTTTTACACATCTTTTATCCCATGCTTCTAAAAATTAACGTATTTTTTCTCAAAATGATTTTATAGTTATTATTATATTAATTAAATTCAGGACTTACTTCGTAGAGTTCCACATTTTCTAGGAGTAACGTTTCTGCGTGGTGATCGACTGGGTATCCTTGTTTTTGCTTTGTTGCTATCTACCGCTCTGTTTACTAAGTTTTTTTGTTGCCAAATTGACAATGCCAAATTTTTAATAAATATAGAATCACTTTTTTTACTCTTTTTGATTTTGCTCCATTATTTGTAAGTTACTGTAACTCCATAACAAATGTGAAATCGATCAATTTGTAAAAAGAATACAATTTTAATGTTGATAGTAGCATTTAATTAAAATATATTTAGACTATATAATGTTTTTCATTGCAATATATTTACTTATATTATTTTCATCTGTATAAGATGTGAATTGAGGTACTCTCAATCTATGATGTTCTCGATCGTAATCATCAGAATCATAGTTTGGTATTTTCTCTTTACATATTTTTACATTTGTATTAAAAATTTCAAAAATCCTTTCCATTTCCAAATCACGGATTTTTTCTTCAAGTGAATCTATTTTTAGTTTCAAATATGATATTTCGTTTTTGTTGTCATTTTTTGATTTTTAATCATCATTTTCTTGTACCAGATGTTAAATTGTAGAAATTTTTTAAACTTTTTCCGATACAAGATAATCAATTTTTTCTTTTAAAATTTTACAATTCTCACATGATTGCGAATTGTATTGATTTTTTTATTACTTGATGATGAATAATTTTAAAACTCATCATCTGACAAGTCTGAGCTTTCATGACCAACATTTAATTACAAGGGACTTTTTTTAGCGCCCAACTCCAAAGAATGTTGTTGAAAAATATATTTATATTCGTCATTTTAAGAATAATGCATTCAATATAGAAAATATACAAGCATAAAAATATATCATTGTTAAATAATTATACTATTATAAAAATAAAATTTGAAGTAGTCACAGCTGTTTACAAAACTGCCTTACACATGACTTATATTCTATAAGGCTGATTCCATTTCAAATCGAACAGTCAGCATACACTCAAGTCACCAATTACTGCGCTAATGGAGTATGTTATTCTACCCTAAAAATAAGGGTATACGTATTTTTTTATTTTGCTGAAATATCAAAATTGCATCAGATATGCACTTTTGAAAATTGCATACAAAAACTAAATGTTAAAACTGAAAATGTTGAGAATAACTTTAGAGAGCTATCGTTTTACCAATTTCCAATGAATTTTGATAAACCTTTTTTTATTTTATTTTGTTTTGAGCCCTCTTCAACTCCGTGCAAGAAATTTAAAAAAAAACTAAAAAATGACTGAGATATATGCATTTTACCAAAAAATGCACTTTTTATGCACATGCATTTTTCTCGAAAAGGCCATTTTTTTTTTGCTGAAATTTTTTTTGCTGATAGAGGACCAAAATACCTATCTAATAGTACTTGTTTGATCTCGGGTTTTTTGGTTTGGAGCGAGAAAAAAATTCACAAATTTTGTTGGTGAAAAATGCTTGTATATGGGTAAATCTTTCATAATGTTAAAATTTCACCTGCAACAAATTAAAAAAAAAAATACAGGCACACGTATAAAATTAATTTTCTCTGAATGTTGACGTATTATAATGAAAAAAAAAATCGTGTTACTCACTTTTAAGGGTAGTCTTTTTAACAAACATCAAAAGACAGATTTTCGAGTAAATTTTTCATAGTGTTAAAATTTACTTTCAATAAATTAAAAAAAATTGAAGACACATGTATCAAATTTATTTTTTTTAAATGTTGATATATTAAAATGATAATAAAAGAAAAAATCGCATTACTCACTTTTGAAGATAGCTTTTTTTAATATAAGACATTTAAATATATTCATTATTATCACACCCAGGTATAATATTTTACCTATCTCAGATCAGTTTTTTAAGTATTTTGGGCTATAATAGATCATTTTCCATTGAGCTTTTTCATTTTTACATGTTTAATATGTTACAGAAAATATTTAAATACGCAATTTACATTAATAATTACAAAATTTTTTGTAATAAATAAAATATGCCAGAAATGGCAATTTTTTGGAAAATTCATTTTTGGCGATTCGGGCATTAAAATTGAGTGATATTAGTTACCCAATGGCTTTTGGGATTCCTGATTACAAATCATAAGTGAGTGGAATATCAATTTATTTTTGCTAAAATTGTCAATCTTAGGGTATGAAATTTGACATAGATTTGTGTAGTTTATGTTTTCGAATAAAAATACTTATATTCCTTTTAACCAAATATTTTAGTTTATTTAATAAACATTAAATCTAAAAATTTTAAATTTAAAATCTAGAAATTTCAGTGATGATTCAACTCAACGTTCTAGGTGTAAGCTATTAAATACATACTAAAACTGAGCTTTTTAAAGTTTAAACTCTTTAGAATTAAAACATTGATAGAAACTAGGTAATCGATGTAAATTTGGAAAATTTAATAGCCGGGAAAAATTCAATGATTTCCAGAATACTCGAAATAATACTTCAAAAGCAACTTAAGAGGACGCTGTATCTCTCTATCCTTTACTAATTAAAAAATGTAATTTTTTGGAAAATCTAGTGATTATTGATAGAAATTAAGACTTGTCCGCTACTTATTTAGTAAAAATGAATATTTTCTCTGATGAGGACCAATTAATTTTGTTACTTTTTTTTCAAGTAAAGTTTGACATACTTAAATAACGTATTCTCTAGCCTAACTTAGGATTTTTTAAGTATGTCAAACTTTACTTGAAAAAAAAGCAACAAAATTAATTGGTTCTCATCAGAGAAAATATTCATTTTTACTAAGCAAGTAGCGGACAAGTCTTAATTTCTATCAATAATCACTAGATTTTCCGAAAAATTACATTTTTCAATTAGAAAAGGATAGAGAGATACAGCGTCCCCTTAAAGATTACATTGAGTATTATAAAATAGTAAATTACAAAGTTCACAACAGAGAAAAGATGAATCAAAGCTTAGGTTTTCATATTAGTGGATAAAAACCTATTTTCAAAAGTGAGTCACGTTTTTTAAGTATAATTTCAAACGAACAAAGAACTTTATCTACACTAGGCACACGTTCCTAATAAAAAAATTTCTCTTTGTGATTCTAAATATTACCTTTTGATGTAGTTTAAAATGTCACCGCTGAATAGTCTTTTTTACAGCATCGTATTTTCCAGAAAAAAGTAAAATATATAAATTTTTGGTAACATTTTAATAACCTTTCAGAAAGTACTTTTGTTAACAGGCACACACCCATGCTCTTGATTTTCCAAAAGTATGTGTATAGATAAAGCTTTGGTGTGAATTTCAAATAAAAAAAGCAGTAGTCATTTTTTTTATAGCGGTAATTTATCATTTTACATGGCCTGGTAACATTTAAATTTCAAAAAAAAACCTCTTTTCCCCATCCGCCATAAAATGACACGTCTAATTATCATTAAAAATATAACAAAATTAGTTTCTAATAACTCAATAAATCAGTGAACATTTGCTAACAAGATGTGCTATCTCATATTTAGGAGAAATGACGCAGTAACATGATTTTTAAAAGTATGAAAGAATTACCCATATACGTTCGGAAGTCTTAAGCAGTCTGCATTCAAACACTGTCGTATGCTTGGCTCATCATTTGTTTACATTTGTATGCATGTATATAGCATCAATAGTGATATATATATATATATATATATATATATATATATATATATATATATATATATATATATATATATATAAATTCGTAATATAAAAATAAATATTTAAACATGAAAAAAAAGAATTCTATTCGTGTATATCTATATTATGTATGTTTCGATGTACAAACAATAGGAGGCTAACTCATGGACAAATACATCGCGTAACCAAAACAGCATATTAGAACTGTTATATAGAAGCTAGTTATTTTTACGGCTGCTTTGAAAGGTGCTTCTCGGGCTTGTGAAAAATTCAACAAAATTGTGAAATAACAATGTCCGAAATTTACTCTTCTAAAAGAACTTCATGTCCCGATTTTTTTCAAATGCATAAAAAGGTAGTTTATATGAGCAGTAATTCACGTTTTAGACCGTTGGAAGATTTAGCCATTAATTTGGCACAGCTTCATCCAGATTTAAATATATTGCCATCTACTAATGTATGTAAAAATTGCCATAAACGCATATCAAAAATGATTTTAAGTGATCTTGAGTCTATATCTGAAAATGAAATCACTGAACTTTTTAGCGGAAGAGATGATGATTTTATTCCGAAGACACCCGAACGAATAGAGGAATTAAACGAGAGTATTAATTCAGTTTTACCTGAATGCATCTCACCCCTAAAAAGAAAAACTGCAATACCTGAAAATTTTAGAGGAAATTACGTATCTAAAAAGAAAAAAATCCTTAATTTCAGCTTTTTCTGCTACTGTTGGAAGTAAATTAGAAGATGCGTATGGCATTTCAGTTGAATCAATAGAATCGGACGAAAATTCCGCTGAAAACTATTGGAATGAATTTTTAGAAAATTTTAAATTGGCTTTAGAAAAATGCTCTTCTATTTCGGAGAAAATAAAACTTCTAACTCTACTACCTTCAAAATTAAGCAAAATAAAAGTTTGCTCACTATTCCCGAATATAAGCGAGTATATGATAAATAAATCAAGAAATCTCGTGAAAAATAAAGGAGTTTATTCGGAGCCAGATTTATATACTGGTCATCCTATTGATGAAAGCACAAAAAATATCGTTATGGAATATTTTTTAAATGATGATTTTAATTGTAGTAGACAAAGTCCAAATAAATCTGATGTCGTAACTGTTAAAATTAATAACACAAAAATTAAAAAAGTCAAACGGTTTCTTACTCGAAGCTTAAAAGAAACATATAGTCAATTAAGAAAAGAAAATCCAAACTTACAAATAGGAAAATCGAAATTCTATAGTCTAAGACCAAGTTTCGTCTTAACTAGCCCTGTGAAGGAAGCTTGTCTTTGTGTACATTGCGAAAATTTTGAACTGTTTCTTACAAGTTTGATTCGTTTTAGAGGCGATAAGAATTCCGAATTAAATTCAATTCGTTCAGAAATAACTAACACAATGTTGTGTTCTGAACCATCTGATTCATGTTTCTTGCAAGAATGCAAAGATTGTCCCGGTGGTGCGGGTATCACATTAGAATTGTTAAAACTGAAACAAAATTGTGAAGATTAAATTACGTTTGCTTTGTGGGATAATGGTAATCTTATTAAACAAACAATAAGCTTAACAGTTTTTAAAGAAAAACTTTTAATCTGCGCATTGAAAGCAAGTACTCATATATACATAAAAAATATTCAACGTGAAGCTATAAAAAAGAAAAAGAAGAAGGTAAAGCTGATCCTACTAAGTTAATCATCCACGTTGACTTTGCAGAAAATTGGTCTGTAATAAATAATAAAGCGGTTCAAGGAAATCATTGGGTAAATAACCAAATTTCTATTTTTACTGCAGTCTGTTACCAAGGAGAGATAACACAAAGTTTTGCGATAGTTAGTGACGACAAAAAGCATGATACTGCATATACACTGCTAGCAATAAATAAAATTATCGATCTTACGAAAAAGAATTATTTAGTTACTTAAGTCACTATCATATCAGATGGAGCTCCAAGCCAATTTAAAAATCGTTTTCAACTACATGAATTCAAACATTGGTTTTATGAAATGAAATGGTTATTTTCTGCGACTGGTCATGGGAAAGGAGCCGTTGATGGAATAGGTGGGCTTCTAAAGCATTATGCTACTTCACATAACTTGAAAAGAGTTCATGAAGAATCGATACAAAATGCTGACGATTTTATAAATTGGGTTCAAAGTTACACCAATGCAATAAAAATCATTTTACTACCAATAAATGAGATTGAAAGATTTAGAAAAAAGAAAAATATTGAATGGAGTGGGATTTCTAAATATAATGGAATTCAAAAAAGTCATATGTGGTTAAAAAAACTTGGGGAATTAAAATCACATATATTTATTGGCAGGACAGCTATACATGCACTAAATGAAGTGAAAAACAAGAAAAAAAAAGCCAAGCGTCGTGAGTCTACATTTAAAACTAAAAGTAATAAGCGCAAAAATAAAAAAAAATAATTATCTATAATTATTTTTTTGACGCATCCCAACAGTGAGAGGCAAGGGGAACTCACTCTAAAAAAGCACCCCGAAGGGAACAGAATCCTTCTACGTCCACGTCGTTGTTCCTGGATAATGCTAAACGAAGGATAATATTTAAATGTCGACTGCTTAAGACTTCCGAACGTATATACAAGCATTTTTCACCAACAAAATTTGTGAATTTTTTTCTCGCTCCAAACCAAAAAACCCGGGATCAAACAAGTACTATTAGATAGGTATTTTGGTCCTCTATCAGCAAAAAAAATTTCAGCAAAAAAAAAAATGGCCTTTTCGAGAAAAATGCATGTGCATAAAAAGTGCATTTTTTGGTAAAATGCATATATCTCAGTCATTTTTTAGTTTTTTTTTAAATTTCTTGCACGGAGTTGAAGAGGGCTCAAAACAAAATAAAATAAAAAAAGGTTTATCAAAATTCATTGGAAATTGGTAGAACGATAGCTCTCTAAAGTTATTCTCAACATTTTCAGTTTTAACATTTAGTTTTTGTATGCAATTTTCAAAAGTGCATATCTGATGCAATTTTGATATTTCAGCAAAATAAAAAAATACGTATACCCTTATTTTTAGGGTAGAATAACACACTCCATTAGCGCAGTAATTGGTGACTTGAGTGTATACTGACTGTTCGATTTGAAATGGAATCAGCCTTATAGAATATAAGTCATGTGTAAGGCAGTTTTGTAAACAGCTGTGACTACTTCAAATTTTATTTTTATAATAGTATAATTATTTAACAATGATATATTTTTATGCTTGTATATTTTCTATATTGAATGCATTATTCTTAAAATGACGAATATGAATATATTTTTCAACAACATTCTTTGGAGTTGGGCGCTAAAAAAAAGTCCCTTGTAATTAAATGTTGGTCATGAAAGCTCAGACTTGTCAGATGATGAGTTTCAAAATTATTCATCATCAAGTAATAAAAAAATCAATACAATTCGCAATCATGTGAGAATTGTAAAATTCTAAAAGAAAAAACTGATTATCTTGTATCGGAAAAAGTTTAAAAAATTTCTACAATTTAACATCTGGTACAAGAAAATGATGATTAAAAATCAAAAAATGACAACAAAAACGAAATATCATATTTGAAACTAAAAATAGATTCACTTGAAGAAAAAATCCGTGATTTGGAAATGGAAAGGATTTTTGAAATTTTTAATACAAATGTAAAAATATGTAAAGAGAAAATACCAAACTATGATTCTGATGATTACGATTGAGAACATCATAGATTGAGAGTACCTCAATTCACATCTTATACAGATGAAAATAATATAAGTAAATATATTGCAATGAAAAACATTATATAGTCTAAATATATTTTAATTAAATGCTACTATCAACATTAAAATTGTATTCTTTTTACAAATTGATCGATTTCACATTTGTTATGGAGTTACAGTAACTTACAAATAATGGAGCAAAATCAAAAAGAGTAAAAAAAGTGATTCTATATTTATTAAAAATTTGGCATTGTCAATTTGGCAACAAAAAAACTTAGTAAACGGAGCGGTAGATAGCAACAAAGCAAAAACAAGGATACCCAGTCGATCACCACGCAGAAACGTTACTCCTAGAAAATGTGGAACTCTACGAAGTAAGTCCTGAATTTAATTAATATAATAATAACTATAAAATCATTTTGAGAAAAAATACGTTAATTTTTAGAAGCATGGGATAAAAGATGTGTAAAACTAAACCTCATCACCGCAGATATGGATACACAAGAAAAAAATAAAATAAAAAATGAATCGATTTCTCATTTGAGTAGAGCAATAAATACGGTCATTAATGAAGAAAAGCAACGTATTAAAAGTAATAATTTTAAAATTAATACAAAAATGTGATAAATTCAAAATTATATTTGCTTATATTTTTATATAATTTACGTCCATTTTTCAGAAACTGAAGAAGCTTATCTTCCTTCAGGAAGTCATAAAAATTGCACAATGCATACAGCTGCTATAACGGGTTCATATTGTGACGTCTGCTTAGTGGCGAGAAATTCTTTAATGGGCCTAGATATTTCTATCTAATAGTTCGTGGTGTTTTAATAAATTATACTTTCTTGGTTAGCAATCTTTTTGAGAGTATAAACAAAATAAAAATAAAGAAAAATCAGGAAAGCACTTGAAAATTCTCAAAGAGAATTTTCTATCAAATCTCTCTTTTGTGGAAATTTAACGGAATGCCAGAGTTAGAAAATAATAAAATGCTATGGAAACAACTGCTCTAATCGGCAACTGTCTACAATTATCGTTTACATTAACTGATTACAGTTGGTAAACGATGCGCATTAATTTGTTAGTAAAAATAAAAAGAAAAAAGGAATAAGGAAATAAAATAAACCTTTTATTATAATATTTTGACTTACTTTTATTTTCTATGATGAGAGTGAGTATCACAAATCAATATTTTATAATTTAAACTTTGTATTAAAAATGTTGAAAGTTAATATCAATGAATTGTAAAGTAAAAACGAATTGTATATTTGAATATTTGTTTGAATTGGCAAAAAGTACTGATTGACTGTCATGTAAGGACCAGTCTTTTTATATCAGAAGGCCCAAGCTTGCGCGAAAGCTGCCACTCTTTATTGTATCATCTTATTGATTTTATTTCGCTTTCTTTCTCTCTCATTCTTGAGAATGATCAATACAATTAAAAAGTAAGTTAATAATATTTTCAATTGCTACACCTTTGCATTAAGATGGAATTCCATTCTTGCTGCAAGGTAATCTTTACCGATCGGATGGAAACATACGCATATGTACTCGCTTATATACATAGTTATATTAATATTTCTAATGATCATTGCTATTTTTATATTAAATTAAAATCATATCAAATTTAGTTAAATTAGTACTTATTATTACTTTTACAATGTTTCATTTAAATTCAAACTTTAAAGAAGAGTTCATCAATAAATTTAATAAACTCATTCAGTTTAAATGAATAAAATATTAATGTTTATAGAAAAAATGTTTTGAAAAAATAAGAATCAGAATATGGAGGACGTTACAATATAATGAAACACAAACAACTCCTACGACAACAAGAATGCAGAGTAAGACTTGCTTGACTTCTGAGTATGGTAAAAGAGTACGAACAATTGACTTCAGTGATGGAGAATTTTCATCGCCATCCTTGTTACATCGTACCAAAGAATAACCACTTGATATAGGTTTTAGACCACGTGTCTAGAAAGTAGAACAAAATAAACTTTAAATAAAAATACTAATAATTTTTTTTGGTTTTTTATTTTCAATAAATAAATAAATATATATATAAAATAAAATATTACATTTTACAAATTTAATCAAACATTTGATTTTCTCATATTTTTTCTCATTTAACACTATATTATTGTAATATATTTAGATACGTATTCAATAAAATAAAATATTTAAAATTTAATTTATGAAATTAACCATAACACGTATCCTTATGACTCAATGTAAATAAATAATTATTTTTATAAAAAATAAAATTTTCAAACAAAAATATAACTTTATTTTATCGATTAATAATAATAAACTAAGAAAAAAAAACAATTTGATTTGGCCGATTTTGCCGTAAATTTTGCAGAGATCGCGCTCTTCCACTACTGGTGCTTGCTTTTTTGGAATACTGACGCAAATTCAGCATTGATCTTAATTTACCAGTAGCTTCATTTACATTAACATCTGGAGTTATCTCTGTAACGACATTTGACCATCTGTATATTACGTTAGTTGTATCCAACGTGTACATTGGAAAAACTTGTATTTTTTCTGCAACTATTCGATAAAGTGCTCTAGTAAAAACTTCATCATCTCGCATATTGTCTATTAACGATGATATTATTGATCCTATTACAGAAGAAGGATATAATAATCGCTTAATTAAAGCGCTCACGAGAATTGTACCATCAATATTGGCACGGCTACGGGTATCAGATCCACGTTTTTTAGATAAAATCAAAGCTTTAACGGCACTTAATGATAATAACGAGTTGATTTCGTGTGAGAATGGATAATTTGGAAACCCATTGGATATTCTCGCATTATTACCTGAAAATAAAATAAATATTTTATATTAATAATCATTATTCAATAGTAAAGTAAAACATCACTCATTACTATAATAGATTTTACCTAAAATAATGATAATCAACTCAACAAATTGTTCGATTTCCAGTGCATTTGGCCACTTTCTTTCCCTCCACAAAAAAGCTTTGAATAACACTCCCTCCAAAAATTGACAAATATGTGGAGGCAAATGGTAATTCAATTTTTGTAATGAAATTTCTGGCCATTTTCGCAAATGCTTCAGGACATCGTTGGTAGAATCTGCAAAGATGATACAACCATTTATTAGAGATGAACGAAATCCATTATTTGAAATTTCAAGCAACTCATACAAACGCTGGCAATGAACTTTGTGAAATTCACCTGCTGAACAAAATTAATATTAAAAGTTTTTATTTTAATTTATAAAATTTATTATTTCTGAAGTATCTGTAACAAACATTCGAAACTTCATTTCCGCACTATATACTGATTCAATGACTGTACGAGTTAAAACCATTCCAGGAGCAGTATCAATGCTGTTGAACGCATTATCGATTAATTTCAAATCACCACCAACAGACGATTCAACATACTCAATCCAACCATTTTCAATTACTTTGACACATCCAGTCTCAATAAACATCTTGGCAACAAATGTTAACTCTTCCGTGCCCAACTTCCACTGATTAGGTAGTTTAGTAAATAATCATTTCCCTTTGTAGGACCTTACTTCCTCAAACCGTAACTACCTCCTTGCTTTATTAGATTAATAAAGGATGCCATTTCATTCAATGAAATTTTGGCATCGGCAACCATATTTTTTAATCTTATGTATTCTTTACATTTCGCATCTCTAAAATATAAATAAATTTCTAAACATTTCATTAAAATAATAATAATATTATAAACTTATATTCACTTGTAACCACCGCATGCCATGTACATAGTAAATGAATGAAAGCGTCTGCTCAATAATGCATGGGAATGTGGACAGTAGACTCGCATGTACGTCAAATTTTGGAAATTAGGCCATTCCATACATTTTTCCCTAAAACTATTATTTTTTTTATTATTAATTATTTTATTTTAATACATTATTTCATATAGGTATAGATTAAGTGATAGACATACGTTATATGACCATAGTCATAAAAAGAAAACGGTCGATATTGGATTGACTTTCTAACTGACTTCAATTCAGGAAAAACTTGATTAACGGTATTGAAATCTAATAATATATATCAACCAGCATATGACCGCAAAATGCTTCCAACATGCAGGTGAATACATGCAAATTTTTTGTATCAGAGAGCGCAGTAGCGCTCCTTACGTCAAGTTAGCGCTATGGCTTTCCCTATTTACTTTGAATTTGTGATGTTCAAAGATTAAAACTTTGAGTAAATGATTATGTTTCAATATTTACATATTATTTGATTACAAGTATACATAAAATGATCTAATTTTTTATCTGACAACAAAAATACATGGCCAAAAGTCAAGTTTTCATGATTTTTTTATATTATTACAGGTTAGTCTGTCGATTTTTTCTTTGAGCGGAAGAAAACAACGCATCAGGTGAAACGCACAACGATGAACTAAACCGGGAAATTAGCTATAGGGAGGTTGAGAGAGCGTTGGGTAAAATCAAAAATAGAGAGGCCGCGGGGGAGGACGGAATCGGTGGAGAATTTATTAAACACTTAAGTATAGAATGGAAGATCGCACTATGGCAGGCATTAAATGAGATGTGGGACGAAGGGAAAATACCGGACGAATGAAGAAAAGCTAGAATTTTTCCAATCTATAAGGCAGGGGACGAAAACTCACCTAGCAATTACAGAGGAGTGTCGCTATTAGATGTAGGATACAAAGTGCTAGCAGGGATAATGGAAGAAAGGCTTGATTTTTGATTAGAAAGAAACAATATTATCAAAGAAAGCCAAGCGGGTTTTAGAAAAAATAGAGGCACGATAGATCACATCTTTGTACTTGACAGTCTAATTGGAAATAAATTAAAAAGGGAAAGGGGAAAATTATATTTAGCTTTCATTGATTTCAAAACAGCGTTTGACGAAATAGATAGGGAGTTATTAATAGAAAAATAAAAAATAATAGGGGTAAATGGAAAAATGCTACAAATGGTAGAGGAAATTCATAGAAAAACGGAAAACGTGATTATAACAAGTGAGGGTATAACAAGCAGTTTTAAACTTGGAAAGGAGTAAGACAAGGGTGTCCTCTCAGCCCAACTCTGTTCGGAATATTTATAAATGATATGGACGAAGATTGGGAGAGACGAAAGGAGGGGGGGTCGGTAATAGGCAACCAAAAAATATACGGATTGAAGTTTGCGGACGATGTGGTACTGGTAGCCGATACAGCGGAGGGCTTACAGCAGCTGCTAACAAATCTAGAAAGATACAGCAATAAAAATAGAATGATAATAAACATAAACAAAACAAAAATTATGGTAGCCCGAAGAGGCGGAAAAATTATGGGGAAGGAGATTGAGGTGGTGAACAATTTTAAATACTTGGGTTTTTGCTTTTCGTCGAAAGGGAACCTTAGAAATCATGTAATTAAAATGGCAGGGTCGGCACATGCGAAAGCAAATGCTATATGGGGATTAACAAAAAGAGCAAAGGTAGACTCACTAGAAAAAAGATTATTCCTGATGGATGCAATAGTTAGGTCGGGGTGTTTATACGGGTCGGAGGTATGGGGATGGGGTAAGTGGGAAGAAATCGAAAAAGCACAGGCCAGATATGTTAAGATGGCTTTAGGAGTTAATTCAAACACACCAGCGTATATATGGAGAAGGGAAACGGGGAGAGGTAGCCTACAATTAGAAACTATGAAAAGAGCAGCTAGGTAAGTACAAAAAATTCTAGGAATGAATGACGAACGCTGGCCTAAGATTTGCTTAAAAGAGGAAATACGAGGGATTGTAAATAACAATGCGACTGCGTGGGGTAAAGAATGGCAGAAAACGCTGAGAGAGGTAGGCGACGGCGAAACTGATTAGACAAAACGTGGAATCGAAAAAAAAAGTAGAAAAATTCGAAAGAGGGAGAAAAATTAAAAGGGAGCAAGAGATTCAAGGTGATTGGGCCAAAATAGACAAATCGAATTATTGGGAGTATTACAAACTAGTCAAAAGAAACATTGATTGCGAAAAGTATTGGGAAAAAAAAGATGTCTGCGGAACACTAAAGGAGCAGTGGACAAGAATAAGGTGCGGGAGTGCTATAAGAGAGGGGAAAAAGGCTTTAGTAATACTAACTGCAGATTCTGCCAGGTGACAGAGGAAAGCATATATGGGCATGCGAAGTAGCCAGAGGGGAAATAATAGAGCGCTTCTCGCTTTATTACCATAAGGGTTCCGTATACCCACTTGTAAATAATTCTTTCTTATTGTAATATTAGTATATTAAGGGTGTCGTCCACCTAACGTTTTCTTTATTATAACTTGTAGCTAATATCGTTAGTAAATTTAAGTTCTAAGAGTGCCAGCCACTCAACATTCCTTTTGATTAATAACTTAGTATTAATAAATTTCTCTTCTCACGACCTATGTTTCAGGCAGAGGACGCTACTGTATAACCGACCGCCCGGGCCGTTATCATAGACGGATAACGTCTCTTATTTAAAGCATCTTTGTTATCATTATTGTTAATTAGATTTCTTTATCTTCAGCCGATAAGAGGCAATTACAGATTATTAATTTAATTTTTATTATTTCTTATTTGCTAAAGGAAAACCAAATTAATTTCAATGTGACGCGTAAAATTTCATTTTAGCTTTGGTTTATATAGAGATAGGTTATGTTTGTTTAGATTATAATTGTTATCGTCGTTGTATCTTTCTTTAATTGTCTTTTGACAAAAATAAAGCCTAGGTACTCCCGAGCATTAAATTAACGGTGTTAAAACCCTTTATTTTCCTGTTCTTCCGCCGTCCGTCCTAAACCGCCTCCTGCTCCGAATCCTGGTTACTCTCTGAAGCATCTGGCAACAGGAGGCAACGTTTCTTTCTCTTAACCCTACTATATACTTACTCTTAACACTACTCTCTTTATCTATTAGATACATATACGTAGTAATAGAAGTACATAATAAACGTTTCTTACCTTAACCCTACTCTCTTTATCTATTAGATACATATACGTAGTAATAGAAGTACATAATATATTGTTACGTCACGTGATTTTTAATAAATTTTTTACTATTTTTATTTTATTTTTATCTTTTTTTCTTAAAATTAATATTATAATTTTTTTATCCAAAAATATTTTCTTTTCTCACGCTTTCGCCCGGGCACGAAGTTATTAGAAACAGACGATAATGATAATCTTAAGACCAAAGAAAAATATGAAAGCGAGGAAGTATTTTCAAAGTGATAAATGCAATTTGCTCCAATGTAATGGAAAATTTTGTATCTTTTGTCTCCAAAACATTTTCTCGCAAATATTTTTTTTTTACGCTCCAAGTATACCTGGTACCAGGCGATATGTATACAGCGTACCGTACCTTTTTCTTAATGACACTATAATTGCATGCACGTATACACCAATGTTTTTCAACACCTTTCCATAGTTCCCAGACAAGATAAGTGTTTTCCTATAAGAAATATAGGAAATTCGACAAACAATATCATAAACTGTCTCGACAATCATAAAAATTGTCTAGACGCGCGTCGCCAACACAAAACCAATTTTACCTAAATTGAAAAAATATTTTTATACTGAAAATTAATAATAAAGAAAACATTTACTTTTATTTTAGGAATAATTAATAATAAATGCGACAAAATGAATGATAAATTACACAGGCCTACAAATATTGGGGTCATGGAAGTTGTTGGAAAATGGAGGGTCATTTCCAAAGTAATTTTTTCCGTAGAATCCGAATCCGGGGTCCGAATTGCTCTATCACGTCAGGATTTTGAGATATTTGAGGTTTTTTACCCAAAAAATGGCGTTTTTGGCTACTTTTGAGGTTATGTACAGAAGAGACAAAATTTTTTGGGAGTTTTTTTTTAGTTGCATCTTATAGCACTACTCTTCCTCTTTAATTTAACAGTCGCAGAGTTCAATTACGATTTTTCTACACCAAGTTACGCCAATTTGAAATTACGAGATATGTCCTATTAATTGCATGACCATTTGCATTGAATACGTTGAGGCAGACATTTGTGTACTGGGTATTTTTTCTTCAAAATTTTTACTTGGGGATTTTTGGGGTTACTGATTACGAATATAAAGTTGAGATATTAAAATTTTCAAATTCAAGATGGCGGATTCAAAATGGCGTATAAAAATTTTCAAAAAACATTGCAAATATGAAACATATTTTCATTTTCTGCTATCTAATAACTTTTGTTATTACGATAAACATAATACATTATAGTAATTTATATTTACACAGGTATCGTGACATTGAATTTGACCTTCAGCTTGATCTTCAAGTGCATTTTAAGTTAAACTTTTTTTACATTTAGCATTACCCAGGAACAACGACGTGGACGTAGTAAAATCTGTTCCCTTTGGGGTGCTGGATTTACGTGAGTCCCCTCGCCTCTCACGATCGGGGTGCTTAATTTACGTGAGTCCCCTCGCCTCTCACGATCGGGGTGCTTAATTTACGTGAGTCCCCTCGCCTCTCACGATCAGGGTGCTTAATTTACGTGAGTCCCCTCGCCTCTCACGATTAGAAACTATTTCAGTTTAACTTATGAAATCTTTTTTTTTTGATCTAGTAAAGATCTTGACCCAGACCGTCTTTTATGACGAACATTTAGCTCATCTCGTTGAAGACACCAGCAATAGTCCGCTAACATTGTTGGAGACCATTTACCCTGATAACGTCTTTCCATTTCTTTGAGGTCCTGATGAGATCGCTCACCTTGCTCTTCGCTTACGGCACCTAGATTTTCTGGAAACCATTCTAAATGAGAGTGTAAATAATGCAATTTTACGCTCATATTGCAACCTAAATTCTGAAATTTTTCAATCATATCGTCAACTATTTCTTTGTAATCACTAACTTTATTATTACCCAAAAATCCTTTAACAACTTTTTTAAAGCTAATCCAGGCTTCTTTTTCTACATTTGTCATAACCTGTTCAACCTCTGTTGTTTTCATTAATTCTCTTATTTGTGGTCCAACAAATATTCCTTCTTTTATCTTCGCCTCACTTAAATAAGGGAATTTATCTCTAAGATATTGAAATAATGCACCATCGGTATCAAGAGCCTTTACAAATTGCTTCATTAATCCTAATTTTATATGAAGCGGAAGCAACAAAACTTTTTTAGAGTCAATTAACGGTTGTTGAATAATGTTGGGATCTCCAGGTTTTAAAGTTTTACGAAGAGGCCAATCCTTTGTAACGTAATGCTTAACTCTATCTCTGCTATCCCACAAACATATAAAGCACGGATATTTTGTATAACCCAATTGTTGTCCAAGCAGCATTGAAACCATTTTTAAGTCTCCGCATACTTCCCATTTATGCTGTTCATATTTTATTGCTTTAAGAATAGTTTCTACATTTTCATATGATTCCTTTAGGTGTACAGAATGAGCAATAGGTATTGACGCATATTTATTTGAGTTATGCAATAAAACTGCTTTCAAACTTGTTTTTGAGGAATCAATAAACAATCTCCATTGATCAGTATCATAAGGAAGTTCTAATTTTTCAATTAAGCCTTTAACATCATTACAAAAAACATATTCATCACATGCAGAATAATACTCAACTAATTCCTTCTCTCGATTACGATACCAACTAAAAGTAGTTCCTGGAGCAAGAAGGTGTTTCTCTTGTCGTCTTGATCCTAATAACTCAGATTTTTCTTTCGACAAGCCTAAATCTCTGACTAAATCATTTAAAGAAGCCTGATCAAATAAAATAGGAGCATCAGAGGTTGATTCGATGTCTTCAAAATCCTGATTTTCAATATCGCCACAGACTGTATGGTCTTCAACATTTATTCTAACAAATGGAGGGCTTGGAGGAACATCACCAGATGCAAAAGGAATAGGCTTCGTTACGCTTGCTACATTCGGATATTTTATATTACAAGCATTTTTAATATTATATCCAAATGTTTTGGTTAAACAGAAATAACATTCATTGTGGCTAACAGGTTCACACCAAATTGCAGGAGTTTTGAAAGGCATTGGTGTTACTTCTTTATGGGCATTATACCAACGTCTTAATGTTTCAACACATGATTTACAAGCCGTATGTGGAACCCAAGACTTATCCTGATTAGTTATTGAAATATTGAAGTAATTAAGATAAAATATTTTTATCGTTTCATTGATTTACATCGCATTTTTTGCGAACACGAAGCGACTACAAATGTAGCAAAAGCTGTCAGGATTATTTAAACACTTACGCGAGGTCATTATTGAAATGATCAACAGTTAGAATATTTAATTTAATACTTTATACCTCCAGCGAGTTGTTAACCAACAGATCAAATACAAATATTCACAAAATTTTTTCCAAAAAATAAGGCACCATGAACGAACAATTAAGAGCTATCTAGTAAATTGTTGCTTAAAATGTTATTAAAAAAATGATTTATTTGCGATTACAATAAATACAGAATCAATACAAATGGTCTTTTTTGTACAAATAATAAAAAATTGTATATCAATGAGACGGGGCAAAATTATACTAAATGATTCACACTAAAGAAATGTATGCTTAAAGGAATTCCAAAGTGAGACGGGGCAAAATTAAAAAGAAAACATGTTTTAATATTGGCGAAGGGACTCCCGCTCGTAATTTCAAATTGGCGTAACTTGGTGTAGAAAAATCGTAATTGAACTCTGCGACTCTTAAATTAAAGAGGAAGAGTAGTGCTATAAGATGCAACTAAAAAAAAACTCCCAAAAAATTTTGTCTCTTCTGTACATAACCTCAAAAGTAGCCAAAAACGCCATTTTTTGGGTAAAAAACCTCAAATATCTCAAAATCCTGACGTGATAGAGCAATTCGGACCCCGGATTCGGATTCTACGCAAAAAATTACTTCGGAAATGACCCTCCACTTTTTGACAACAAAACCATGTTGGCCTGTGTTATTAAACAGACAAATACGGGTATATTCATTTGTTTCTTTTAAATAAAATGATTTAAAATATCAATTATTCAAAAATAATTTATCATTCATTAAAAACCTTACATAGATATAATTTTGCGACTTACTCTTAGTTTAAGAATTATTAATAATAATATTTAAAATATTTAGCACTTATTGATCTTTACAATGCCCAGATTACTGCTTAACTTTTTTCTCTTCATTTTCATTTCCAATATCTTCCATATCTAAATATTTTACAAAGCCATCTCTGATATTAATGGTGAATGTTGGTGCAAAAATCAATGATATTAATTTTAATTATTATTAGTTTAAAAACTTTGAAGGATGCTACTACCAATATGTAGTTTAATAGCAGCAGTTTTAATAAGCCAAGACAAACAAGTTAAGTCGGTAGCTCCATTTATCCCTTGGAAAAGCAGTTTTGATAAATGAAGTTGTACAAAATCTAGATTCATTGAATTCTGAAAAACCGCAGAACAGGAACAGATGTTTTACTTTTTGATACTTATAAGAGAAAGATTGTTCTAAATTTGCCAAAATAGAGTAGGAGCCAGTTTTTAGATAACCAAGTATTCCTGGTTGTTGAATCACGACTTTTCTGATATCTTTAACTATTTTAAAACTAAGTAAATAATTAGCTGAACCTTTTTTAATCGTTTATAATAAAATAGAAATAATAATATATATAAATAATAAATATATATATAAAAATAAATAAGTCATAAACCAATATTTAGTTTTAAGATTTTTGAAATCTTTTATTAGACCTCGTTATTGCATATATATACTCGATAAATTATATATATGATTTATATTCTATAAAAAGGGCGTCGATAGCCTCTATCATTTGATCTTGTTCTGTCTCCTTGTTCAGTGCGTTTTCGTGGCTCACCCCTACTGAAAAAATCCACCTGGATTTTCACGTGGATTACCCATCTGGAAATCCATATGAGTTTCACATGGATTCCATGTGGAGTTTATGAAAGCCATGTTGATTTTATAAGACCCTCGTGGACTGTTAAAGAATCCATATGGATTTTATTAAATCTATGTGGACTTTCAAGGAACCCGCGTGGATTTTATAAAATCTGTGTTAATTTTATGTATTCCTCGTGGATTTTTAAAAAATCTATATGGGTTTTATGAAATCCATGTAGATATTTAGAAATCCATGTGGATTTTTAGGTAATCTACGTACATTTTTTACTTGGATATCCACGTGGATTTAAATGAAAATCTGCGTCGAAATCCATTTAGATATTTTGAATAGTAAATAACTCAATATTTATTTCGCATTCAAAGTAAACATCAAAAACGAAGTAAACCTCGTAGTTTCAGCTCTTTGAAGATCAAAGAGCTTCTAGAATTCAACTAATAGTATTCTGGCTTTATATATTTGCGTTTTTGAAACTTGTATGAGGGATCACAAAACTTAGACAAACGCAACCTATAGATTCAAAATAGAATCGAAGTAATCAATCATCAATTCGACAGTAAGTTACAAGATGGCGTTTCTCTAAGTTTTGTGATCTATCATATGAATTTCGAAGTCGCAGATGTATAAGACCAGAATACTCTCAGTTGAATCGTAGAAACTCTCTGATCTTCAAAAAGCTGAAATTACGAGGTTTACCTCGTTTTTTGGTTTTTACTTTGAATGCGCAATGAATATCGAGTTATTTCCTATTCGAAATATCCATATGGATTTCCACGTGGATTTTTATTTAAATCCATGTGGATATCCTAGTATAAAATCTACGTTGATTACCTGAAAATCCACGAGGAGTACATAAAATTAACACAGAATTTATAAAATCCATGCGGGTTTCTTGAAAATCCATATAGATTTCATAAAATTCATATAGATTCTTTAACAGTCCACGAGGGTTTTATAAAATCAACATAGTTTTCATAAAATCCACATAGATTTTTTACGTGGAAATCCACGTAGGTAATCCGCGTGGATCTCTAGGCGAATCTACATGGAATCCATGTGAAATCCACGTAGATTTCCATATGGGTAATTCACGTGGAAATCCAGGTAGATTTTTGCAATAGGGACGATTCTGATCCTAAAAACAATCAATTTTATATTTTAATAAAAATATGTTTATTATAATTGAAATTATAATTTAAATCAAAATAAACAAATTACTCTATCATCCAGCAACCACTCCAATTGCCAAATACAATAATTTTTTTATCTTATTTCAAGGGAGAGCATCCTATTATTGTCTTGCGACGCCTCAGAAGCTGAAAAAAATTTATATAAAAATTTATCAAATAAAATACTATAAAAAATGTTTTATAAATTATTTCAACTCACTCGTCGAAGACGTTGAATTGGTGTTTCTTGAACATAACCCTACAAAATAAATTAAACTGTAATCATGACAATAAATTTATTATAAAAAAAAATTTATTAAATATATTTCATACCTGTTGTGGGAGCCGTTGTGGTTGTTGCTGTTGTTGCAGAGGCTGCTGCTGCTTTAGCTGCAGAGGTTGCTGTTGCTGTAGTTGCAGTGGTTGCTGCTGTTGCTGCAGAGGTTGCTGATGTTGAGGCTGCTGCTGTTGTTGCTGCAGAGGTTGCTGCTGTTGTTGCTGAAGAGGTTGCTGCTGTTGTTGCTGCAGAGGTTGCTGTTGCTGCAGAGGCTGCTGATGTTGCTGCAGATGTTGCTGTTGCTGCAGCAGCTGCTATTGTTGTTGCTGCTGATAAAATAATAATAAAAATAATAATATTAATTATAAATTCTATGGAATTGCTTTAAAATTACACGAAATTACTCATTGTCTAAAAATTTTTTTTGTTTGACAAACTCATTATTAATAATTGCCTTAAATTACCCACAAATTACACATTAATTACACAAAATTACATATTGATTTATATATGGATAACAAACAAGTTTAAGTAGATAAAGAACTGATTAAGAGTCGGTTACAGATGTGTAACTAAGGATCATGGATGAGTCATTTGTATCAGTGAGATAAGTTATTAGCGATAATACAGTAGTTTTCAGGGTTATTTTTATAAATTTTAATTCACAATCGATTTACGTTAAAAATTTTAGATGAGTCATTTATTAGTTATTTGTGGGTTATTTTAAGTCGGTTAGTAGTATATGGACTGGTATAGCGAGACATATCGATTTTTTTGCACCTGTCTCTCTCCTCCATTGTTTCGCTCCCCCTGTCTCGACCCCTTGTCTCGCTCCCCTTTACATGTCTGGCAGGTGTGGTGGTATAATCGTGAATTGATTTGACCCACTTTCCCCTCCCCCCCACCTGTGTGGATGAATAAGGTGTCCTTTCTCCCGCACCTGTCTGAGGGTGTGATAGTTTCTATGGTGACCTTGAAACCCTTAATGATTTGCATCTTCTGTCTTTTTTCTTCACAGCCGTAAGTATAGTATATATGTATGTGTGTATGTGTATATTTTTTAATGTGAGTAACATTATAAAAATTAAATAAATAAGTAATTAAAAAATCATATAACATTGTTATGAAAAAATATTAATATAAAAAATATATTTTATAATATTAAAGGTCTGAATGTTATATAGTACTTTTTATCTATTAATTGTTATTTCTTACGTATAAACTTTTGTTGGTCCTAAAAAGGACCGTATGTAAGTATATGAATTTTTTTTTTAAATTAAAATTTTTTGTATCCTTTTCTTTCAGGAATAGAATAAGTGTTTGTTGAGAATTTATCAGAATATTGTTTCCAGGTTGATGATAATTGATTTTCCTTCTTTTTCTTATCGTCACCTTGTACTAAAGGTGTTTTGGCGGTGTTGGAACTATTTTGACCCATAGTGTTAAACGCGTGATATACAGATATGATAAGAGACAGATTATTTATTGTAAAAAGTTATTATTTAAATGAATATTTTCATTTGTGTTATTTTTTTTATTATGTCTTTGAGAACGTTCAAATTTTACTGTTTCTTTTTTATAATGTTCCTTATATTTTTCTCTTTTTATAGCACTATCTGTAGAACGTAATGAAGCGATCTTACCTGTGCATTGCCCCATGTCTGTTTCGAGCAATTGTTATAAAATAAATGAAGAATTATTGGGAAGGGTGGTTGTTTTTATAGTTAAAAAAAACAAGTCATTTACACAATTAAAGCAATTTATTAATATTAACATATATTTTTATACAGAAATCATTACATCCCTCAAATCTTTTACAATCATCGGTAAACTAAATGCCGATATTTCAGATAAAACAAATTTTAAATATAAGCTTTTATAATGATCCGTATCATCTACCATATTTTCTGTGACGTAACCTCCTAATTCGGTATTGAGAATAGAATAGTATTGTTTAAATGATTTTTAGTCGTTAAGAATTACTTTTGCGTTGTCCAGTCCTTCTTGTCCAAGTTTATTTTTTAAAAAGTCTAGTATGTGATCAGTAGTACGGTTGACCTTACCGACACGCTCGCCTAAATCGTTGAGAAGAAGATCTACCAAGACACTTTATTGACGAAGACCTTCGAATGTTGACTGTTGCATGACTATACTTGATGGATGATTGAAAGTCTTTCTCTTTTTGCAGAGCGATTGTCCTGGAGTCTCTTCTTCTTCCTCGGAGACGTGTATCTCGTTTGGGTGAGGTCTTTCGTCAATGCTGATAGATTTGGTGCCGTATGATGTGATGAAATTTAAATCATGATTGGTTAGAAACAATTTAGTCGGTCTTCTGAAATCTTGATAAAAAGAATAAGAATTATGAAAATAAGCTGTAATGGCGTCAAATTGATCTTTGAGAAAATCCCAGCTACGGCGATCAAGAGAGATACTTTTGTGCGAGCCACCTGATGAAACTAGTTTAATAACTTCGTGATAGTATCCGCCGCTATATTCAAGACCGACACAAATTCTCTTTGAGTTCGACTTATTGAGCGCATAGGTAGTAGATAATAAAAGGTTTGGCGATTCCGGTTTTACCGGATCGCGTAATTCACAAGGAGCCATTTTTATGTGTTGCTCTATCCGAAGTTGAATTTGTACTGAAATTTAAAAAGAACATTTTACCCTACTGCACATATGACAAATCAGAATGTAGAGGGTGGTAAATACTTTTATAATAGGGTAGTAACACCTGGTCTGTATATTAGGTGTGCAATACAAAATATATATATATATACAAATTAAATAAAAAGAAATATTATTAGGGGTGGATAAATTTTATAATAGAATAATAACACCTGGTCTGTAGACCAGGTGTACAATACAAATATGTATATATATATATATATATATATATATATATGTATTGTACACCTGGTGATACTATATATATATATATATATATATATATATAAGTACAAACTACGTACAAAAAACCATTATAGGTAGGATGGGAGGGTGGAGTAAAGGTAAGTAAATAATTACAAATTAATTTTTATGCCCACAAAAGATTTATTCACATATAAATTTCAAAATTAACATTGATTACAGTTAAATATAAAACACACGTTTGATTACAATATTTTGAAGTAAAATTATGAATATTATTATGTTTATCTTAATATCTTAACCTAGAAGTACATGTTTGATTATAAAGGCCTGAACCTCGAGAACGTTCTCCGGCGAATGTACTCGCCCGCTTACATCTTTTGCGTTTAATTTTATTTAAAATTCTTTTATAAAAATTTTCAGCTATTTTATCATTTTTTTTCGTGTTATTTGAAAAGAAACTACAAAACGCGCGTAAACTAGCACCGCTACACATATAATATAGAAACATAATAGTATACTGGCCGCAACACGTCGAATCGATGCTTTGCAGTTTCTTGGTGCTCCATCGAAAAACTTTACAGTTTCTTCTGAGTCTTTCAAGATGGTATTTTGAGACTGGTGGGAAACCGTAACTATCGAAATACGTTCCGTATCCATTTTTATCGATATACATGGCCACCCAATGCGTACCAGGTTTGGTATGATCATCGGTATTACACACAACAGCGACCGGTGTTATCATTACATTCGGAATTCGATCTGCTGCGTATACGCCAATTGTTTTGGCTTTCAGCCCTTCCAGGGCCCTCATTATCTGGTGTTCATTTGTATTATTTTCCTGTGTTAAACTACAATTCTGAGCATCATCACTCGCATATTCTATGGTTTTATCGTCGTCGTCGTCATCGTCTACTTCATCGATTCCCGTAAAAGTCACACTTGATCCAAATCTTACGATGCTATTTTTCTTGTAAGCAAGTTTTTGAAGAGAGTCATAGAATAGTTCACAACTTCTTTTAGGCAGATTTTGTTGAGATTCTTGGGGGAGTAGTGAATAAAGCCACTCTCTCAACAGATGTGATCTCTGTATGGCACAGTACTCCTTTTTATAGAGGTTTTCTTGGCAAGCGTGAAAACAGCATATTTTCTGGGAAGGAAACTGTCTTTGTAAGTCGGTAAAGCCTGTGGTGGTGAAATCCTCTATATTTATAACGTTACGTGCCATAATAGATTCTATGTATCTAGCCTTTTCAGCACCTCTGACGTAAATTCTTACAGCATTTCTCGCTATGTTGTAAAAATGATACCGTAATTTGCGTAGAATAACGTCACCATCGAACCACTGTAAACCGTGTAGACGTGACGACACGTAATCGTTACTAGTTTTTATATCTTCTGGTAAATTATCAAATTCGTAGGGTGGTGCTATTATCCAATGACCGATTACTTGTTCTTGCAGAGAAACTACTGCCACTTCTTTGGGTAAAAATTTATTATCTTTATCTCTTAAGCCTTGAATATCTATTACGTAATCCATCGTGGTGAAAACGCGAGCTCGTGTGTACTACTACGACTGAGTGTAAGAAGCAACTAGAGCAATCAGAAATGAAACGAATGGTCTTATAATGTTTCTCCCATTATTTTCTCCACCCCTTCCACCTTAGGCATTAAAATCCGTAATAATTTGTCTGTTTGAATCGATTTCTAGCACGTTATCGAATTTGGCGTAAACGACGCAATTTATTATTTCCCTAAGAGCCTGCTCAAAGCGAACTTCAATGCGCAGAGCACCCAAACGCACGAGATTCCAATGTGATGAAAAATGAGCCGACAAATCAGGCGTCAAGTCGAATGCAAAGAGACAGTAACCTTCTGGATAAGAGGTTCGGCTAACATCGATACCCTCGTTGAGAAAATGTATACCAGTACCGGAGAATAGCGTGTGATAAGCGTCTACATAGAGTTTATTATTTCCTGTGTATTTTGGCTGTAGGGATTTGCTTGGTATTTGTACTCCATCGACGTAAAGAGAGAGAAAATTGATAGAATAATGTTGAAAGTTGAAAGGATTCAATTGACGATTGCCGTTGAAGGCTCGGTTACTCACAAAACCTATGATGATCCTTTTTGGCAACTGGCCCAATATAACATTATCAAGAGTATCTCCTAAAATTCCGCTATGTAAAGTGAATGACTTCACTTCCACTCTTGTTATTGAGTATTTTGCAGTAGTTTTGTTCAAAGCATTAGCATGAGCCAATAGTATGGCTGGACTTATTTAAGCTCGACGGTCGATTAGCGTCGCTTCTCTGATGCGCACTAAAAATTTTCCGTCATCAGTGAAATCCATCAAACAAAACGCGTCCTTGCTACGAACGAGTCTCACTCGCATCTCAACACCGTTTACCAAAAATTTACCTTGATTAAATACATCGCAATGGAGGTGGCCAATCATATCGACAACTTTACCGCCAGCTGTAAAGTATTGACGATTCCGAGAACCGACATTGGCCCCAACTGTTCCAGTAGCAATTGCTGGTGATGCATCCATACATCCTGCTGTGTCCGCATACCAAACCCACTGGCAAGATATGGCACAATTTTTCTAAATAATCCTCCGAGAAAGCTACTAATTCCAGAGCCTCTTTGAAACGTTGAACCAGAGTAAACGTTTTTAATACCGCTTCCACCACCACCAGCCTGCTCGTCGTAGTAATGAATATAATAACTCATATCGCTACGTATTTAACGACTACGCTTGAAATGAAGCGTAACCGTCAGCGTTCCATACTCAAATGGTATTTTACGCCCATGCTGATCTCTTATATCGATAACAATATTTCGAAAGGTATGATGTAGTAGAGGTATGTATTGAATCGGTGCAAACTGTTTGACGACGATTAATCCGAATTTGTACTTTGAATTTTTTAGGGCTACAATGCGTAAAAGTGCCGTTTCCGTATCACCAACTGCATAAGGTTCGCATATGTCTGTGTAAACGTAGAGCTGATCGGGTATGGCCCGTGCTAAACTAGCTGGTCTATTGCCCACATTTATACTTGTTCCTGAGTTGAAAGTGACAAAAGTTCCTGTTTCTCTGTGGACAATATCTTCAAAACCAAAAATACGACGAATTTTTTCGTTGAAAGTCGTGTAGTGCGGCTCTTCGCAAATGCAAATCCTTTTTAAGGTGTAATAACCTTTCTGAAATTCAGTCGGTTCAAGCTTTTGATGTTCACGCGCCTCGTGTACTTTATTCATTTCTTGCGCAAGTTGTTCAATGCTACTGTATACGCCATGAGGGAAATTACAAAACCCATTATTTTTCGAAACTTTGGGCTTAGCACTTCCTAATTTGAAAGTATAATAAGCTTCAGGTTCTTGAATATGCATAATAGTACAGGGTATGTGTATTTCGGCTATACCGACCTGCCAGTTACCGATTAATCTAATTTCACGACATAAATAAGTGGTAAAACAAGTAGTCGTATTGTCGGGAAAATAGCGCATACTACTGTTACTCGGTAGTACTAAATAAAAATCATCTAGATTATCCATTATTTTTAAATTCTTTCAACGTCTGATGCTTTTATCCAAGAATTAAATTTATCCGGATATCCTTTCCACTTTACAAATAGCTGTTCTTTATTTCCGCTTCCTTTGGTCCGAAGAACTCGTTCAATTTTAAAATTTTGATCTTCTAGTAGTCGTTGTGATCCTACAGGAGCCAATTCTTCTGTATAAAAGAAACCGTCAATGTCCTCTCCTTGTAAATCTTGTAACTCGTAGGTATAAAGATTTTGCCTGATAGAAAAGCGTTTAACTTTAAATACTTCCTCGCTATAATTGTTCTCGAATCCTTTCGCAAAGGTTCCCTTAGAGCGACTGATCCTCACGTAGTCACCAACCTCGTATTTACGGTCTTTTATTTGCCTTTGATCTTTTGTATTACATCGATGTACCTATGTGTATTGCGATGTGTGAAATATCTCCAAACACGTTCTTTGAGAGTTCGATTAAGACGTTCTACCACTGCCACCTTAATGTCCGGATTTCTTGCCGCTCTAAACTGTATGTCATATTTTTTAAGAGTATTTTGCAAACCTGCACCAACAAATTATTTACCTTTGTCAGTTTGTAAGTAAACAGGTGTACGACCATTGGCTCGCTTAAGAATCTTTTCTAATGCAGCTGATACAGTATGCGCTGTTTTATCCCTCAGTGGTTCTACCCATGCATACTTACTGAGAACGTCAATGACTACTAGTAAATACGAATAACCGTCATTTTCTTTTTTAAGACTTGTTAGCTGACACAAATCTGCTTCCCAAACGTCATCCACGTTAGTTACGTTATAGTGTAATCTAGGAAATTTTTTTCTTACAGGACGGTGAAGAGTATAAGCATCTTGATTATTCAACCAGTCGTGTATTCGTTTTTGTTTTTTTTCTCTGTTTTTTAATGATTTACCCTTTATATTTACACGTATTAAATTTCGCGCTCCTGCATAACCTGCTTCGTGCGAAGGGTCGTAATACTGATTTTCCAAAGACATTCTCTTCATAGGTCCGCTTTGAGCCACTTTTTCTTAGCAGCATATCTCGTTACGGGTGGAGTAAATACTGGTGATAACATTTTTCGTTTAGCAGTATTTAAAGGAGACGTTAGCCTATTAGCAATTTTTAGAATTTCCGTGTTTCCGATCAGATCATTAGGCGTTTCTGAACTCCCGATAAACTTTGCGAATTCAAATCTACCAATAGGCGCTTCGTCATCATCCTCGATCTTTTTCTTTTTCTTTTGCAAAACATCGTTAAGCAATTCTGCTATGTTAGACCGTGGTATAAGTTTTCCATCTACGATAGCGCTTCCAGTACTATCCCATTTTAATCGATCTGGCTCAAAAGTTTGCCAATGTTTTAGTAAAAGTCGTGCTTTTCTAGCATAAATTTTAGGCACGTTATCGAGATTTTTTTTCTTCTGTTAGAGGTGTCAGTGTAGCTTTGATTTCGTCGATATCTCGACCAATTTCACCATCATCCATACGTTCGTTATCTTTGAAAAATAAATAACGCCTCAAAACTTGCAAATAATTTTTACACTTTTCTCGCTCACTGCTAAAACTTTTAGAATGAATAATTTTATACATTTCCGAATTAAGCCGTGTTAAATTATCACCAGGTGTCTGTATAGTTTTTTCAATATTTTCAGTTGTGCTATTTGTCGAAGAATTAATTATAGGCACAGCTCCTCCCTGCTGCTCCGGAAAACCTTGTATTTGTTCCAGAGTTTTTTCGGGGACAATGACCATTTTTCGAGCGCGTTCCATAATTTTTTGTTTTGCCTTGAAAGAAAATTGATTATTGTTTCCTAAAAATTTGGAAAAAATTGTACTTATCAGTGGAGCCAATAGAAGTGGTAAAAAAGAACCACCACTCTGAATTATAGTACGTTTTTTAGCTTTCCAAGCACCAGCACCACCAGCTGTTTTTCTTCCACTTTTTACTAATTTTCTTAATATAGTTTTGTGTTTTTTTAAACAGTTTTGTTCATGAGTTTTTAATTTTACAACACCTTGCAATACATTGAGTGCACACTCGCAAATACACTTTATGAGATTTTTATCGGCTGTACGAATCAAAGCTGAGCGCTGTTGACTATCAGCGTGGCTCAGAGCATTTAAAAGTGCAACGTGATTTTTTGAATATAATTTTCCAGGCGTACAGCAGTTGCTAGACTTGATGGAACTTTTTCTCTTTCCTCCTCCTCCTGGTTTTCTTTTTGTTTCAGATGGGGCCATTGATGTTGTCTCAGCCATCGCTATTTGAAGACTGCTTCTCCGCTACGGATGCTTCTTTCTTTTTATTTCTTCATGCTCACCTGAATCTCGATGAAAATTTAGGCACGTAAGCATAGTGCCACTTGTCATCGGGAAATATGTCGGTGCGAAAGCGAAACTCATCTGGAGTATATTGTTTCAAATCCAATAAAAGATAGCTAAATGGCCTACTACAGGCATCGATGTAGGCTTCTTGCAAGAACTTTGGATCCTCAGGGTAAACTTGTCGAGCGAGAAATTGTATTTGCGCGCGATCTCTCGAATTTTTGAACAACACAATATAATTTGAATTCAACGATAAATCGCGCTGATTTGGCCCCCTATGAAAAATATTTTGCGTGATGAAAATTACACTGATATTTTTATGATGACAACCTTTTGTGAATAAATCAAGTACTGTATTATTCGATGATTCGCGCATCAGATCGTCGAATATGAGTAATTTTCTCTTATCATTGTCATTGGAATAGTCTGTAGCTTGCGGTAAGCCTTCTCGAAATTCGATGCGTTGATTACCACCTACTTTAAACTCGCTACGGTATGCTTCTTGCCACTCGGCGTAAGAAAAGAGAATACGATCAAAATCCACATCGCACATTTGTGGCAAATTACAGAGAAATCGCTTTACAAAAACAGTTTTCCCACACATAGTAGGCCCCGAAATTATACACGTAAAGGGATGTTTCCATCGTGTATCCATTTCGAATACTGAATACAGGAGGCATAAGTTTTATACTTTTATGTTGAAACCCCTCTTTGTTTTATTTTTTTTTTTCAAGTTAAGTAGTTCTGATGTAGGGAGGGCGGCGGCGGCGGCGGCGCGGGCACACGTGTTTTTTATTAGCTTATTCAACACGTGTGCGGGGATAAGCTTATTTTCCGCGTTAATCAGCTAAATAAGAAAAGTATAAGCTTATCATCGCGCGGGGTGTTAGCGTATTGTTAGCGTTTATGAATTATTGATAATTGTTTTCTAAAATAAAATAGATTTCATGGAATTTTTTTATCGTTTTTTCATCATTCATATTTTGTTCATTTACTCTTGTAACCAAAAGGAAGAGAAAGCGATAAGGAAACATATCGTCTTTTTTTCAAAACAACGCTACAGGTTTTGAATTCTTCTCTTGTTATGACCTCGTGGTAAGGTGTGCGTCGTATAGATTTAAAATTCAATCGTATTTCGTTTTCATTCATCTCTTTCTCATTCTCTTCTCTAAGCTTTCTCGCAAATACCTCGTCTATGAGCGTTTTAATACTATCAAAATTTATTTTTAATGAATTTTTGAAATTTAGAGTTATTCCCCTAACCTTGCAACATTCATAAGTATTTCCTGACGGTGTCACAGCACGATAAGCGTAAAACTTTGGTGCTGCAGAATTCATGGTATCTATGTAAGTACGAGGACCGTAAGATCTTAATTCATCCGTCATATCACCCAATAAGTTTCCCAAGGCTGGCTCGTATTCATCTGAATCGTCCTTTTTTACAAAAAAACACGAATCGGTATCACAGTACAGAGTACGTCTATCAAGCGTTTCCATGTGTTTGTACAATTATAGCCTGGCTTGCGCAGTTGTGAATGCTGCTATTACCACATTTGTATTGGATGATGCTTTAACGGCTTCTTCTCTAAGCTGCCAATGAACGTATAAAATATCGTCGTTTACAGGTAAAATACTTAGAACTTCTTTGTCAGGAGAGGTTAATAATCGCAAAAGATTTTCGCGCGATTTCACGATTTCCATTTGTTTTAAGTTGCTGCGTTGTCCAAACTTTCCCCAAAAAGAATTTAAACAAAGTTTTGCTACAGCTCTTAGACCAGCATTTTTTTCTATTTTTTCGCGATCTAATCGAATACCTTCGTTTTTTTCATACTCATCCAAGTACCGCGATTTCTCATCGTCGTCATTTACACACCAGGCGGGCCATCCGCTTGCTTCTTGTTTTATTTTCAAAAACGTATTTACGTATCCAGCAAAAAGACCCCCGTCAATACCGTTAAAGCGTGTCATTTCGTATTTCCATATAACGTATATTTTCGTTATACGGTAGCCAAGTTCGACAGCTTTACGTAATTTGTCGGCTACCCAAGTTCCCGTGAATTCTCGTTCACCAGCATTTTCGTGATTACAGTCGCTTCCTCGCATTTCTTCGCAACAAGATCGACAAAGAGCAAATAACAAACGACCGTGCATTTTAACGGGTAACAAAGGAAAGTACAGGTTTCGCAGTGGTAAGACTTTACACTTGACCAGTCCCTCAACGCGTTGCAAATCATTATTATTTTCTCCAGTTAGTTCACGACATTCATTTCCAATGTAAATTTTTGGATGTCCAACGGGATATCGTCCACGTTTGCAAACGTGAGGATACAAGGAGCATATATCTGTGTATTTCATTTTTTCACCTTCCTTAATTTTATAATATGGAATTATATTTTCAGTTCTTCCGCCAAAAAATGCTTCTCGAGGATTTAAAGTAATATTACTCATTAAAGGGTGATTACGCGCGTATTCAGCTATTTCCGGATTCTCAAGTTTAATTTTATCGAATTCACATTCCCATATGCAGCGAACCTCATATCCGCATTTTCGAATTTTATTTGTTTTTATCCATGTATTTTCAAAAACTTCATTAAACGTACGTCCAAAAGCGATGGGTGTATCTCGATTTTTATCAAAGCATTTGGGACAACCGTGAGTGTAACAACCTTCGTATTCAAAAACTATACCCTTTTCATTCTGATTTTCCGATGAAGGTGGCAAAAATCCATCTACGAGAAAACCTTCAGGTAACCTAAATTCTCTCGCCCTACCAGCATGAATAATTTCACGACCGATTTCTCGTTCACATGCTAGTAACCATTCAATTGATTTCTGAGAATGTTTATCACAGCGTCGATAGCCTGCAGGAGGTATAATTCCAATACTCTTAGGTAATAAGAAATTTTTTCTATAAACGAGAGAACACGCACTTGCGATAGTAGTTGCAGATGTAAACGGACAGATTTGTCCTACGTCTAAGAAAATTTTTCTAAAGGCCAAACATGCGCGTCTTGAAATTTCAACATCCATACGACAATATTCTACGATTTCATTTTTAAAATCGAATACGCGTCCGCTCAATGTTTCGGAATCGTACCACGTAAAAAAGGTATCTCTTTCCGTGCACGACATGGAATCAGGTGCGTAAAAATGCGTATCGGGCAATGGACCTACGTAATTTTCGTTCTCAACTTTATTAAACAGATGAGGAAAGTAGCCCTTTTTCGCGCTAGCCGGTAAGCCGAATGTTTTCGTTAATGCGCTTAATTTCATATGGAAATAATTTAAACTATCGATGAATTTCGTTCTTCCACATTGTAGCAAAATTATATTTTGTCCGTTAAGAATCACCAGGGGTGATGTTTGACTATATTTTTCTACTAACTCTTTCAGCATAAATTGTGCGTTAAAACCACCAGCATTGTGTGCAATGCATATAATTTGCTTAAAATCTGTTCTATCGCGTATATACATATCTAAAAATTGCTTAATTGGGTTTGTTTGAAAAACATGCTCGCGAATACCACAAGTATCGCATCTTTGAGAATAATCATCATTCTGCAAACAATCATCACACGTTTTCTGTACAATGCAGAGGTTGGAAACGTGCAATCGCGTGCTGGTGTGACTTCTGTACTCTCTATCTTGTTGTGTTTCTAAATCGTAAAATACAAACAGAGTTTTCTTTGTATTTTTTTGAACATTGTCTGCGTCGTCATTCGCGGCTAGAGGGCGCATATAACATAACTCGTTAACAGAATGTTTTCCGCGACAAAGCTTACACCAATTAACCCCACATTCGTGCTTGCCCCTATGAACATGAATAACTTTATTACAAACTTGGCAAATTTTAATAAGTTCGCAAATTTTTTTATTTTTCACCTTATAGTTTCCATTTGTTTGGTGATTTTTGTAGCAAGCGTTATTGAAAAAAGTTCTATTGCATTCATTACATTTCAAGATAATACCATTTTCTTTTTCACATGATGGGGATAGAAAACAGTTTGGGCATGTATTTGAACACCTATGTTGGTCAATATATCTGTAACATTTATTACAATATTCACAGAAAAATCTTTTACCCGCTGCTCCGGTTATATTTAAAATAGTATGATAATGACGTTCATCAGAATCATAATATAAATTTATGACACCTTGTAAATTTACATTATTTTTGGATTGGACAATTGATGCGCGACCGTTAAAGAATAGTGGTTCCCCACTTCCGAAATTACTCTTATCATATACTTGTATAGCAATGCCAAGTCTACTATAGTATTTCTGAAATTTATCTATTTCACAAAACCCCCACCCTTCCGTCGGAATATTCAATTCTGCATTTTTTATCAACTGCAAAGCGTACTCTTTTTGCAAAGTTCTGCGGCCATCGCGAATGAACGACCACTGCTTTTTCATATCGTTAGAATCGTTATTTTTATAATTTATATACATCTCTCCAACTACTAATGCTCGCGGCAAACACAAATTGTCTTTATTTTGTATAAAAACTATTGACTTTTTATGCCGTATGTTTATATTTAATTTATTTTTTTGACCGGTACCTCGTGGTAAATTAACATACATACATCTATAACAAAACTTTCGTCTATCTCAAAATTTTCGTTGCTCTGAGTTAAATTAGATATGAGTTCCCATAAATCGTCGTAATTAAAATCAATAATCGGTCTTAGCGACATTCCGGCCGGACCATGGCTAAAGCGAATACTTTTTACACTGATTCCTATTAAGTCATTTTCTTCCCCTAATGATATTAAATATGCATGTATATCCCGCATAATCAATTCTAACAATACAATTGGATTAAAATTTTCCGCAGGGGGTTGCATGCTAAGAATTAATCTTGTTGCATTTAATTGGAATTTTCTGATATAATGATTACCTCTTTGATTAATACGAAATCTTACGCCTGGTGGTCTTATCGAAAATTCTCCCGCACTAGCGCCTCTACCGAGACCTATTTGAATATTACCAGCCTCACTCACACTCGATTCACTCTCACTCGCATTCTCATACCTGTCTAAATTTCCGCTTGAGTAGGTATGAAAATCCCTCTCAGTGTCGTCACTACGTTCATGACTGTCGTAGCTATTGGAAATAGACTCGGGCTCGATCTCTCCCTCCGATGCATTTTCGTCTCCCCACTCTTCTTCTTCTTCTTCTTCGCTTTCAACACCACCAGCAACAGCAGCAGCATCAGTAGGAGGAGGGGTAGCAGGTAGATGCGTGGAAAGGTTTTCCAGTGCGCTTGATCCTTCTACGAAAGATGATGATGATGCTATGAAAAATTTAGGATGATATTATATAAATAATTCGAAAATTGTTTTAAAATATTCCCTTTATTTATTTAAAATTTTGATTAAAAAATTTTTTATTTAACAAAATTATTATTATCATTATTATACTTTAACATTAAAAAAACATCATTATTATTATTATTGGTATTTTTTTCATTATATATCGAACTTTACGAATGAGACAATGTTTTCAAATTTTTTATTCTTCTGAAGGCCCATTGAAACTATCGTGTACCCGATCTAGTAGATCGGTTAAATCGCTGGTCGAATATGTATACAATGCTGATGTAAGATCCTCAGACATTGTATGGAACCAACGCAATTCTTGTGCCCGTCGAACGGGCCTAATTTTCTGGGCATAAATTTGCAGAGTCGTTGAATTCAAATTCGATACGCTGTCAGTTCCGTTTTCTTTCCTCCGAATCACTTTAGATTAAAATAAAAAATATTTTAAAAATAATAATAATAAAATAATAATAAAGATAATGTTAATAAAATAAATAAAAGAATAAATATATTAACAATACTATTATAATAACAGCAATACCAATAATAATAATAATAATAATAATAATAATAATAATAATAATAATAATAATAAAGAAAACTTACATTCATTAAGACGCCGATCTAGTACTCCTCCATCAAAAAAGTGATAACTTATACGCGAGCCATTCGCTATGTGAAATTCTCTCTCTCTTAATGGTGCCGTTTGCGTATAAAAACTGTGTAAAGTAGCAAACCGTTCTTCATGGTTTTCCGAACGGCCTGGCGCGTTTGCTGCTGACTCTGATGCATTTTCCGGGCCATTATGGTTTAGACTTCTTATAACCGCACTGAATGGCTCGGGATAATTGTTTATCACCGCACGCGTCAATTGACCACCCTGCCTAATTATTTCTGGGTTCGGCTCTTCATCATCAAACTCGAAGTCCTCGGATCCTGATTCGAAATCTCTTCCGAATTCCTCTTGTATCCGTTCTTGCGGGACGATTCGATCGTTGATGACTGTTTCAGCATCGCTGTCTATAATCATCTCATTATCATGTACAATTCGCACACTTTCTTCTTCTTCTTCGTTACGAGTTACTTCATTGTTATCGTAAAACAAACGCCGCCGAACGTTATTTCTAGATGTACTCGGCAAATCGGGATTGTTGACTGATTGTTCAAATAAAGTTTCCACATCGCTTGCATTGCTGTCATCGCTCTCGCTCTCGCTCTCGCTACTACTACTACTAGCTGGTAATATTTCAAGAGCTGTAAAATGAATCATATATTAATTATATATATATATATATACACGTTGCATAATTTTCAATTTCAACTTATAAGCATCAATGATTTATTATTATATACAATAAAAATAATAATTTTAATACATCTTAATGTTTATTAAATGATATTTTAAATTATTTAAAAAATAGCTTTTATTTTTAAAAAGTATTCGCATGAAAAATTAGTAAAATTAGGCAAAATTATTCTAATATGAAAAATGTAAGCTATTGGTTTTGATAATAATAGTGGTTAAGATGATATAATAGGATATATGATTCATAAGTAGCTACCAACATTACAGTTTCACAGATTTGTAATCTTTTTATTCAAAAATTTCTCGAAATATCTTTATAATCGACTCAACATAAATTTGAAATCAAAGGTTGTAATAAAGAGATATTTTAAAAACTTATGGATTAGAAAAAAAATTTTTTTTTGAAAACTGTAATCACGATATTTTACATTCCTTAAAATATAATATTTTAAGTATTTACAACTCAAAATCGTGTTATATAAAATATAAGACCAAGGAATCATTGAATAGTAATATTTAAAGTTATATACAAAAATGTCTATCATTTTTAAAAAAAAAAAAATGTATAAAAATTTTCATATTCAAATTGCTACAAAAATTATATATATTCGGTAAGAAGTTTAATAAAATTAGTAATTTAAACATTTTTTTTATACTTACAACGTTTCTCGTTATATTCGTTTATCAGACCCTGGAGTACGTAGGCATCATGTAGATTTTTCGATATTACGTATTCCCCTGCTGCTATTACAGCAAGATCGTTTTCTTTAAAAATCATATTAAACAATCGCGCAATCATGCGCAATGACACACACGATAATATACAATCAAATTGTTTTTTCAACTGTAAAATAGACATACGCTGTACTTTCAGGCGCCATGCAGAATCGCATTTACGCTGTATAACGTAACACAATCTCGCGTTAATTAAATAATCAACAATCCGAAATATAATTTTACGAAATTCATTTATATCAATATTCCTCATGATTTCTCTCGCAATAAAATCACTTAACACTTAAAATTCATACTTCTATTCGTCACTAAGACAAAATACTATCTGTGGCAATAATAGTTTCGCCATTTATTTATATACTGCTTTTCCTGAAAGGGAAGATCGATTTTTAGGGAACAAGGAAAAACAATATTACGCGTCTAAAAAAAATATTGTCTACGAACAAGCTACAAGAAAAATTTTAAAAGAAAATCGGTCATCGGGCAAAAAAGGAAAACAATATTATACGTATAGAAATGGTCGAAATACATAACGGATGTTTACCTGTTGCCTTGCGACTCCAAAAATATCTTTTCCGAAAGGCAACTACTATAAAAAAAACATCTGGTTAGTAGTGTCAGTGCAAAAAAAAAACATCTAAACATAATGCCTACTAATCTACTCATCGCTATACCACTGGACGTCCCCTTTTTTTTGTCCCTTTAACACCCCTGCAGAGTATACATGTCGATTACTTTCTTCTATCTTTTCTTAAGTGCATTCTCTTGCAGTAAAACCTATTAAATGTTTTTTCTTTAATTTTTTCTTTGTACCTTTCACTTGGACCAGATGATTTTGTTCTAAAATTTTCTATATTAGATGAAATGTCCACAACGTTTTCTCGATTTCTATGTCCATCTTACAAAACTAGAAGAAAACTACCTTTCTGCGCTTTGACTTCTTCAAATATTTTCATTTTATTTTAGAGAACCGAGTTATACACAACGTTTTCTTTTGTTTTCCCGTGGTATTATAAAAATTAAAAAGTTACAGTTTAAAAAACAATTTTTTTAAAAAATGAATTTTGAAATACAAATATCTGCGGATATGTCGTGGTTAGATCAACTAATTGAAGAAAGAGTGGATGAAGCAGAAGTGCAACGAGCAAAAAATCAATTAGAAATGAGTATCGAAAAAGAAAATACAGCCACATTAAATAATCAAAGAGAATGCGCAAAAAGTGTAATGTCGTGGTTAGATCAACTAATTGAAGAAAGAGTGGATGAAGCAGAAGTGCAACGAGCAAAAAATCAATTAGAAATGAGTATCGAAAAAGAAAATACAGCCGCATTAAATAATCAAAGAGAATGCGCAGAAAGTGTTAGTGTCAGTGCTGAAAAAAATAAAAATGACGAGAGAGCAGAGATAGAGGTAATACATGAAATACCTCAATCAACAGCTGGACGAAAGAGTGCGTACAGGAAACGCAAGCCAAACGAAGTGGTCGTTCTCTTATCAGAAGATAGAAAACAAAGAGCAGCTCTCAATGATGAGGTTTTTCATAAATTTTCAAGAGAACGAGAAATAACGCTGATGACCCCGTTCGTTAATATGCAAAAATTGGGTTCAGTGGGAATCAACATATCTCGGTGTAAAAGAGATTTGGAATTTGCAGCTTATAAGACAAATTTACACCAAGTGTATACAGATAAAATATTCGTGTTTTACTGGGCGCGACTGATCCTCAGTATAAACGCTGTAATTATGAAAACGCCGGTGTTTAAATTGTCAAGTGAAGAATTTTTCAACTATGTGACCCCCGTGCCGAAACCAACGAATTATGATAATTACAACGAGAACATCGGACAAGGAGATCTATACGAAAAAATATTGGAATTAACAAAGCTGGAATCGAGGATAATAGGATAGTGAGTAAAACTTTTTAATATATATTCATATATTATTTTTTTTTAAATTATTCTATTAAAAAAATAAAATATTTTGATAATTTTTTATCAATAATCATAATATAACAGTTAACATATTTTTGTTTTTTAAATAATTAATTTTCAAATAGTTTTTTCTTAAAATAATAATAATTCTTTTCCTGTTTTATTTTATTTAAAAAATTTTATTTTTAAATAATAAAATTTTAAAATTGAAATTATATTTCATTTCTTTTTTTTTTACTTTTCAGCGCTGAAATACACTGTTCTCCTATGATGGGCAAGGCGCTGAGGCAGAATGTGATAAATTACGCCTGGCGCGTGAAATCGGTCCAAATCGCCCGGAAAGAACCTTGTACAATACAATCAGATAGAGACCTTATTGCTTTTCCATACGGCGAAGAAGGCTTTCTGAATATCATCTTACAACAAGACTATTCAAATATAATGAATAGAAAGGGATTGAGGAAAACTTTACTCGACAGGAAGAGACCATATCCGTCAACATCAAAAGAAGTATATGAAGATATACAATAAAATGTACTTAAATCAAAAACCGAAAAAAAAGCCTTATTGTCAATAAAATAAAGTACGACTACATATGTATGTTAAGGTAATCAATAAAAATTAAAACGTATTTACTTTTATTCTATTCTATTTTTTACCCATTTCTTTAATTTTTAATAATATATATTTTAATTAATATATTTATAATGTTTCAGAACTTATTTTAAAATTTAATTATTTTTAACTACTATTAATTTTCTCTATCCATTTATTTAATCTATTATAATTAAATGTTAAATGTTTTTATTAACTATTTATTTAATTCATAGAATTTTTATAATTTTACTCACATTAAAAAATATATACATACACACATACATGTATACTATACTTAAGCCTGTGAAGAAAAGACAGAAGGTGCAAATCATTTCGGGTTTCAAGGTCACCATAGAAGCTATATCACCCTCAGACAGGTGCGGGAGAGAGGACACCTTATTCACCAGAACACCCAGACAGGTAAGCGAGGGAAATGTGGGTCAAATCAATTCACGATTATACAACCCCTTTATACCTGCCAGACATGTAAAGGGGAGCGAGACAAGGGGTCGAGACAGGGGGAGCGAAACAATGGGGGAGAGAGACAGGTGCAAAAAAAATCGATATGTCTCGCTATACCAGTCCATATACTACTACTTCGGTTATTTAGATAATTCTTTAATTTAGAATCAATTTACATAAAAAATTGTAGATTGATTACATATGCGTCATTTGTGGATTATTTTTGGATAATTTTGAATTATTCTGGGTTATTTCAGTTTCTAAGCTTCATTTATGTATTTTATGCATTTTGCATTACGCAACAAAAAAATAGGTAATAACGGATCACGAATTGGTCATCTAGGTTATCAGGTTATGGGTGTTATTACCAACAGCACAGTAGTTTCTTGGATTATTTCAATAAACTTTATGATTTAAATTTTCTTCACGTTAAAAATTTTGCCGTAACAAAAGAGATATCAACGGGACCAAAATGTATCAAAATCCATAATACATAGAAATAAATATATATATATATAAATTTTCATTTAATTAACTTTTTAGTAATGTATCAAAGAATATTCAAGTATGTCAAAATGTACTTAAAGGTATTAAAATGTATCATCTTCGAATAAATTTAATCTATTCCATTTTTAAGGATTGTATCAAGGTGTACCAAAGTGTATCAAAGTACACCAACATACATCAAAGTGTATCAAAACGTTTGAAAAATGGTTCGAATTTACACCTTTCGATACCTTTTGATTTTATTTGATATTTTTTAATTTATCTTCGATACTTTTTTATACCTTTTTATAACTTTTGATACATTTTGATACACTTCAAAATTTTCATAGGGGTAATTATGAATAATTAAGAAATCTGTAAATAAAGTGAATTATTAATGTTTCAAGTTTATATTTTTTCTTCTAAAATACTTACTTTTTAAACTTCTGCATGTTAACAAAAAATCCTTGATGTTTAAATATTTATGACTTAATTTTGATATGTCGTATTTTCGCAGATACAAGGAAACGTCGTACCCGGAGAAGGGCAAAAATAATAAGTTGGTATGTTTTTATTATGTTTAATTCAAAGTATAAATTTTAGAATACATTAAGTCATGTGGTAAATTACGTTTTTAGCGTCGTACCTCCAACGGAACTTTCCAAGTATGTATATACTTTCTAATATCGTCAAGGCAAAGTCGTATTAATAGAGTTTAATAGCACAAAAATAATGTTTCCTGAAATGAATGGCAAAAAAATATTTTAACATATATATATATATATATATATATATATAAATATTTTTGTATGTTGGAATGTTATATATTGGAATGTTAAATGTTATATATGAAATGAATATCTCAGATACTGCACATTGATGGGCATACTGTAACGCCACAATTTTAAATTAAGCAAAGATAGCTGAAAATTTCGTTCCATATGAATTGATAATTCAGAAAACATCAATTGTAGAATATGTAGGTGTTTACGGTTTACGTACTGTTCAAGAGGCTGATCCAATTGTTACAACTTTTGATAATATACATCACTTGAATGGGACGACAGGTAAGTTTTAAAATTTTTATTCTTAAAATTAGACTTTTTTATTAAAGGTAATGCAGACGAATCATCTGCTTTTTAATACTTTCATTTAAAGATTATGCAAGATGCATTTTAGCTTTTGTTGTAGTAAATTAAAATAATTTAATATTAAAATAATATAATTGTTAAATTTCATATCATTTAATTGTTCAATATAATTTGTATTTCAAAGTTTATTTATTAACTTTTTATTTCTTATTTTTAGTAATTAGAGGATTTATCAAAATGAAGTTTGTTGCTGTAACTATTCGTTTCGATAATGCTACATATGGTTCTGGTTTAATAACAGATGGGGAGAAGAAAATTAATGTTAATATAACTAATTATTCTCACATTAACATTAAAAAGGGAACAACTATTGTAACGTAATAATACTGAAATAAAGTAGATTGCAAAATAAATAAAATGATTTAAAATTTGAAGTTAATTTTAATGACAACAGAATTTACGATGACAAAGAGTGTTAAAAATTATTTAATTTGAATTTAAACTTTTTACGTTAATTTGAATAACTAGGAATGCACAATTACAAAGCATACTTAACTTTTATATGACCAGCATAAAAATGGCTTACAGTACTCACACGTCCTTTTCTTTTATAGGAATCGAAAACTTATCCATACTATTACGCTCTATATTCAAAGTATCAAGTGTTTACTCTAGTTTCTTTAAAGCATTATTTTATTTACTTTTTTCTTTTTTCTTTGACTGTCAATTCGTGGTGCTTACCTCGACACCTTGAGTCTTATAACCAGGGCTTACCCCGGCGAGGCTGCAACCATTTACCTCGACACTCGGAGTCTTGTAATCAAGACTTACCCCGGCGAGGCTGCAACCATTTACCTCGACACTCGGAGTCTTGTAATCAAGACCTACCCCGGCGAGGTTCTTATAAATTGCCTCGACACTCGGAGCCCTGAAGACTCACCCCGGCGAGGCTGTTATTAATTACCTCAACACTCGGAATCTTGTGATCAAGATTCACCCCGGCGAGGGCTCTATTTCCAAGCCATGTGCGCAACCGTGCACAGAAGCACAGTTTTAATTTAAATTTCTTTTTTGCTTTTTTTCTCATTTTAATTTTATACTATTTAAAAAAAATTAAATTATTAAATTTTAACCGATTGTTCATTTTATTCAATAATTCATTCATTTATTTTCTTTAATTGTTCATTTATCATTATCATTAATTTTATTATATATACAGTACCGTCCATAAATTCGTGAACAAAATTTTGAAAAACATCGCTCCTTTAAAGAGCATTATCTCTAGTTCTAATGGTCGTAGAATAAAAATCAAAAAAGTAAATTAAAGTATACGAAAAATACTAACTTTTTATGGTGTTTAAAATTTTTCCAAATCATTTTTTCCATTTTTTATTCTTTTTTAAAAAAATGTCAATTTTTCACATTTTTAAACATTTTTTCAATCACTTATATCTTTTTTGAAAATGATTATTAATGAAAAATTCCAACGGAAATCGAAAGAATTCTAAAAAATCTAAAATTTATCACTAATGGTTTTTTTTCCTACGAAGCTTATTTAGGTACTTCACTAGTAGTGAAGTAATTTACTTCTGATCCTATTAATGTTCTCGGTATAAAGGTAATGACCTCTTCTTCATCAAGTTCATTCTTTTGACTTAACACTGCTCCTACAGCATAATCACTTGCATCTGTAGTCAGAATGTATGGCTTTCTAGGATCTGCAAATTTAGTAAAAAAGAGATGCTAGCAGTAGTATGGGCCCTAGATGAAATAAGCACATATTTACTAAGAGCAGAAAAAATAATCTTGAAAACAGACCATGAAGCATTGACTTTTTTAAGAATATGCAAGTTCTCGAATACTAGATTAAGAAGATGGAATTTAGCAATTCAAGATTATAATATAAATTTAGAATATGTACCAGGTACAAAAAATATTATTGCAGATTTTTTAAGTAGAGGTGATGCAATCAAAACAGATAATGAAACAGTCATATCTAGTTTATTAGCAAAGGATCCATCGAAAGAATTAAGAAAAATGTTTAATTCCTTAACAGAATTACAAAATGAGGACTCAAGATTAAGAAAAATTATTGAGAGATACTTTAAAAATGAAGAAAAAATAATCAACAGATATAAAATAATAAATAATATTTTATATGTGAAAACTAGACAAGATTATTTTCAAATTTTTTCACCAGATTCAGTAACAATGTGTTTAATTCAAGAGATACATGAAATATGGATCTAAAAAAATAATTAGGATCATAAGAGAGGATTTTGCGACATATAAATTAAGAAAAAATGCAACAAGATTCACTTCAACATGAGATATATACCAAAAGAGTAAATATATTAATACGAAATATAATACTCTATATCAACCTATAATAGCTGAAAAACCAAATGATTTATTATCAATAGATTTTTATGGACCCTTACTTACATCCAGAGAAGGCACCAAGTATCTATTGACAACTGTTGATGTATTTAGCAAGTATGTGGTACAATACCCAATTAAAAGAGCAAATACTCCAACAGTCATAAAGAAAATCATCAGAGGTTATGCAAAAAATTATGGGAAACTCAAGAAGATCATATGTGATCATGGCACTCAATTTACATCGAGTAAATGGGTGAATTGTTTAAAGAGTAATGATATTTAATTAGTATATTCATCAGTAAGACACTCACAAAGTAATATTGTGGAAAGGATTCATAGAGAAATAGGGAGATTCTTTAGGATTTTTGTAAAAGAAAATCACCAAGGATGGGCAAGATATGTGGAAATTATTCAAAATATCATGAATGTAACACATCACGAAACCACTGAACATACTCCTATCGAATTACACTTACAAGGAGAGTGTCAGGGTATTAGGACGCCGGTCCTGCTCAAATTTTGGGAGATGATTTTGGATGTAGAAATATGAAAAAAGCCAAGGTACTAAACTCTAACGCTCGATATTTCTCTAGTTACAGGCAAATAAAGAAAATCACTATAAAAGTTATTAGATTTTCAAACGCTTATAATTCATTAGCATTGATAGCTAGAAGCCTGAACCTTTTTTTAAATGAAAGTTAAGCTCAAATCCTTTCGAATTATCACTTATAGCATCCCGAAATATTATTTTTTTCTAAAGTTATAGAAGAATAAAAATTGAAACAAATTTTAGCATTTATTATTAATTAATTAATATAATAAAAAATAAAAGAAACACCAGTGTAGAGATTAGCAGTCAAAACCGAAAGAGTTCAGAGGTCATAGAGAATAAAGTTGACGCGCAAACGTACACGGAGGATTTTGGTCGTTGTGATGCAGCAACACAAGGAGAAGAAGTCCAGTTCTTTTCTAGAACGTTACATTGGGCATCAAAGAGGAAAATAAGTAATAAGGAGTACGAAAAGTCCACTAGGAAGCCAAAAATAGAAAAAGAAAAATTAAAAAGAAAGAAAACGCAGACGATGCCGGTAAACACATGGAATGAGTTGACTCAATATGATCTTGGCGATTTGGAAGACCGGCCACCTATGAAGATAATAACACGAAGAAGAACTAGAAGGAGCCGAGGCGAAAGTAAGCCATACAACCTGGAGATGCCTAGCACTTCATACGAGGAGTATGAACCTCAAATGGTGTTATTAAAAAGGTAATTTAATACCTAAAATATTATTTCAATAATAAAATAAATAGTGAAAAACAATAATTAAATAATTGTATTTGACTATAAAATAAAAAAAAAATAAAAATAATAGAAAAACAAAGCAAAATTAAAGTATTTCAAATAAAATCAAATAAAATAAATAGAAGGTAATACTAAAAGAACAAATATTATATGTTTTCTCATTAGACGTCAAGATGAACTTGAGAACGCGGAGGATAAACTAAGAGAGGCAACAGCCAAAAGGCAAAAAGAACACAACGATTGGAAAATAGTCCAGGACCGATATGAAACCCTCTTAGACTTCGCAATGCAGGAAATTGAAACAACGGTAAATAAAAAATTTAAATGAAGAGAAAGAATTAAATATATTATAATTAAATGCAAAGCAAGAATTAGACCAATGGATAAAAGATTTAATCAAATAAAGAAAAAAAAAATTTTAATGTTTCGTATAATAAGTCAAAACATACTCTATTTATTATAGCTAGAAACAAACTTCCTCTCTGTTTAATTGTTTTTGTTTGTTGTAATATGTACTAGTGCTCGAAGTGCGCCCTCGACCGACTGCTACTCAAGCAACAAACACTTTAGTCTCGCCTGTGTTCATCCTTCGTACTCCCAAGTTACGTATATAACATATATATATATATATATATATATATATATATATATATATATATATATATATATATATATATATATATATATATAATAATAATAATACTTAAGGGTGCAACTGTGTTGATAAAAGAAATTTTTTGCATATAAAAGTATAAAAAAATGGTCAAATGTAACGGTTTGACCCGTTATTGCTAACTTATACTAGGTGACAAATGCAATGAGAGCCTGAACCTCGTTTCCCAGACACTTCAGTAAAGCCAGGGTCAGACTGGAGGAGGTGAAAAGGACGGACGAAGGTAAAAGATAGAAAAGTGACCGAGTGTACACTTTAGTTTTATGCTAGGGAGTGCCGAAGCTTTATTGAAACATAAACTTAAAACTATTTACAATGACATGTACAAATAATAAGATAATGTAAATTTAAATTATATTAAATGCGACGGAAATTGTGTAACAGGATTAGTATTTCGAATTTCGGTAATTAGCTTGCGGACGAGTCTCAATTCGGCTTTACGCAAAAAATGCAAGAGATTACAAATTGCGGTATTTGGTGAACGGCACCCTTAACGTTATTACGTCTGATAATAAGTGTTGGTTAACGTCACCTTTCAATGCAATGAATAATTATAAACATGTATGGACGTCACCCTTAATTGGCCAATGGCTTTACAATTGCTTTTTCGTTTTACGGCGGTAGCAAAGTGATGACAGCGGCGTGGAGAGGGAGACGGCCCTCTATATACAGTGACCCGTGGAGGAGCGTGGCCCTTAAAGTGGTTCAATTAAGAACCTGGACAGCTAAATTACCTGTAGAATTGTCGTAATATACGGAGCGCCGTAAACTATGACAAAATTTGGGTACAATAGAGCAGTAACTTGGCTTAATAGTGGAACGCCTGTGTTAGGCAAACAGAACTGTAAAAGCCCTTGAAAAAGGTGAACGACGCCGGTGACGACTGTAGCCACGATGACTCTATATGTATGCTACGGCTTTCTTTTCTTACTGCGCGAAAGCACGTGCGTAGCGGCTGTGCTCAGTACTAGGCGGCGTGCCAGATTCGAATACGCTTATGCGAGGATATGTATATCCGTCGCAATATATATAATTTAATTATTGATCAAAATAATAATATACTATAAATAAAAATTTTCAAATCAAATGTAGTATAATTAAATATTCCATTTAATAAACTATTTTTTTAACAGTCAACATAAAGCCAGTTCAAATAAAATGTTTATTATTCTCTGCAATGTATGGATACAAAAATAATTTAATTCATACGTTGTAAACAAATTTTTTCTATTTCTTAATTAAATTATTAAAATTAAATTTGCTATATTTTTTAAATTTCTTTTTCTAGCTATTAAACTTGTAAGAAAATCATTATTTTATTTTATTCTTAAACATCATGTATTATACATACTGATATAGGTAAAACTGATATAGGTAAAAAAAAGTTCATGTCAATAATCTTGAAAATGTTTTTTGATAATGATTTGTTTAAAACATAGTTGGATGAATAATATTTCATCATTTGGAATATAAGAAAAAATAATAGAATTTCAATAGAAAAGCCAAACTTTATTATTTAAAAAAATAAAATTGCAATGATATTAACAAAATTTATAGACATCAAGGTCAGTTCAAAAATAAAAAAGCATTCCGGCACGTGTTCTATTTTTAAGAGCTGAATTTTTTAGTTAGGTTTAAAGAACTTGTTTTCGCTAATAAATTAAGAGTATTGAGAAGTATTATCTAAAGGATTTTCGCATTTAGTGCCTCTTATTAAATCTTGCACTGAACCTCTAAGTATCCGGAAATTAATTTCATTAAAGTTTTGAGTACCAGCCATAATTTTTTGTAATCTGTTTGTTAATATCCAAACTTCTTCTTGAGTACCTATTCTTGTGTTTGGTATGACTTTCAATCCACTTGCAAATTGTAAACGATTACGATCTTTTACAGCAATATCCTAAATTATTGAAAATTATTCATAAATAATCGAGAAAAATATTTTGTTTTATTTAAATAACGTATTTACTAGCAAAACTTATAAAAAATTATAAAATTTACTTGATTTAATATTTAATATTAATTCTATAAAAATTTATCTGAATTTCATTTATAAATTATTTCACTAATTTATATTCAAATTTTTATGATTTTACATCAATAGAAGAATTTATATACTATTTATAATCGTATATCCATAATATAATTAATAAATATTCAAATTCTATCCACATGAGTTTAAATTGCATAATATAATCAATTTTAAAATATTTATAGTCACATCTGAATACATTATATTTATTGTTATTAATATTAAGTAGTAAAAATCAAAATGTAACCAATAGTATTTAAATAAAATTTCAAGTTCTTAAAAATTTTTTTGATTTTTTCCATAAATAAAAACATTAAATTAAATTAAATGAATTTTTCGTAATTAACATTTTTTTAATCATAAAAGTTTTTTGAATATTTTACCATATGATTTTTCAATAAATAAAAACATTAAATTAAATTAAATGAATTTTTTGTAATTAACTTTTTTTTAATCATAAAAGTTTTTTGAACATTTTACCATATAATCAACAAAAACAATTTTTAATAATTTAATAAATATATTTATGAAAAAATACTTACAATATGATGAATTGACATATTTTTTTTTATATTCCAGCATCCAACAGCAATATCAGCAGTCAATCCAAAAAATAAGATACCTTTTTTAGATATATCCATGGCTGTAGCTTGACTAGGTAATACATCACGACCTTCTTTAAATTTAATATAATCACCAATAGTACTACGTGTAAGAACTCGAGTGTCCGCAATGTAAAGGTGTCGTGAGGCAAATGGTCGCAATATTAATTCTCTCGATTTATCATTAAAGGTGTTTGGTGTTATAGCCATATCCATTAAACTATCATTTAAATCAAAAGTTTCATTAGCTATGTTTACATGAATGTGCTGTTCTTCTGGTTCAAAGACACTTGCTTGAAGACGGAAAAGGCGCTTATTATTATAGATCACTAGGCCGTGTCCATTTACGTCTGCCATGAATATCTTTTAAAAAAAGTCATTATTAACAAAATTTTATTTCATTAATTATATTTTCAAAATATTTTCATTAATTTCAAATAAAACTTATATAAGCTATGTTATTTCTTAACTTCATATTTGAATATGAAAGAAAGTTAATCAATTATTTACTTTGAACAAGTTTAAGTATACATTGAATCTCATTATAATGCTTGAATCTATTTTATATATTTATATTGTGTAAATTAAAAGATTATTTTAATCAAGTTTAACTAAATTTGCAGGGGAAAATATTTTTTAAATAATAAAGATCTTTCACATTTACATTTACTAATTTGCAATCTGGTCCGGTATCTTCGACGACAGGTGAAACTAATTTTCCAACACCCATTTGATTGTGCGATACATGATAAGGTATTTTAATTCTTTGAATTAATGAATCCGTAGCAAGATCAAATTTTAATATCTGTGCAGGACATGTATAATTATCTCCAATGTAACCTGTATCTAGCACATATAAATGGTTACATTCATCCATCTGTTAAAATATAATAAATTATCATTATCGGTGGGGGCCTAATTCTGTAACTTTATCGCACTGTTATACGACTCAATAAGTACGGAAATTGGTTTCTGCACATGCGCAGTAGCCTTAAAAGTTAGCATAACTGCAGCGTTATGTTTACAGAATACGACCTCTGTGTAATTATTATAAAATGCAATAGAACGCGCAACTTATATTTTTGATAAATTGACTTACGTATATTCTATAAACGCTTGTAATACCGTCACAATTATTAGTGTTGAACCAAGACCAATTAGGATAAGGACGTAATAGGGGACCAGATGAACCCATATGGTCAGTAACTATCGCTAAACTTGCTGGAACACCAATATTTCTAATTGCCGTGATAAAAATTCGTCCATCTAAGATAAAAAAATAAATATTTAGCTTCTATAAAAAATTGAAACTTAACTAGTTTCATTTTATTACCATGTCGCACAAGATACTTTGACACGAAGCAATAACAAACTCTCTAAAATCTTTAAAATTTATTTTACGGAATATCGTTTTTTTAAGGCGACTTCTGAATTTAGGTTAGGTATTATTTTTTAGTTTACAAATCATGCTTTTAAGGGTATGGTTTCACGCTACTTTACCGATCGAAAATTATAATTTTATAAAATTACAATTTTTGAAAAAACTATACATCGGAATGAGTTTTCCTTTGATAGATCACTTCATTTAATTTCGATGAAGGGCGGAAACTCTAAAAATTAGCGGAAAAAAGCGTTAATCGAAGATAATTAGAAAAACAAATTTCTCAAAAACGGTGTTTCGTAGGGAAATTTCCTATTCAGAATCATTTTATCTTTGAAAAATGAAGGGCGGAAACTTGGTTTGATAAATCATATCGCAAAAAAGCAAAATTACATTTTTCTAAAAAGATGCGATCAGCTGTAAGAATACAATGGCCGTGCAAGAAGCCATGTTTCATAGTTGGCATCAATGCTAATGTATAGTTTGGTACGCGCCAACTTCAAATTCGAATTTTAAATGTAAATTGAATTTGTTTTATATGTACAATTTCTACAAATAAACACTTTTTCAACATAAAACTGTTTTATTTTATTTAAAACATAAATATGTAAAAAATTTAATATTATAAGAGAGAATAATATAGTTTACATCATTTGCGAACTCATTATTTTTTTTTAAATTTTCATTATAGCAAAATAAGTAATCTATTCGTTTCTTTGTTTGAAACAAAAATTTTTTTTGAATGACTTTATTGAATTAGCGATACTTTGGCATATCCTAACCTTTTTAGAATGAAAATATGTTTTGAAAAGCGAATGATAAGGATTACTTAATTTTATTGCTAATATAATTTTATTATATAATATAATCTCATCAAATATTATTTTATATTATCGTTCTTTAAAATAAACAGTTGTAAATAATTTTATTAAGATAAGCCCATATGGAAAAAATTTCTGGAAATAATTGTAAATAAGTGTTACTAACTGTAAATAACTGTAAATAACCATAAATATTCAGTTGTTTATATTTATTTACACTTATTTAAATTTATTTATTTTTTTTACAATTATTCACATTTATTTACGATTATTTATATTTTTTCATAGTTTTTTACAGTTTTTTGAAAAAATAATATTTAGTTAAAATGATAAGTATTATAATGCATAAATAAAACTGAAGTTTTAAGGTTCAACATGTACATTTATTTATGATTTAATTTATTTACAAAATTCAAAAACTAATCATTCATTTCTACCAAATTGAATTCTTTGTCAAATAAAAGAAAGTTTTTTTGCAGTTTGTGTTTTACGGAGAGTCTTGTTCATTTATCTTTAAAAAAATTTTGTCAAAAAAAATATATTTCAAAATCTTTTCTATTCTTTTTATATTTATGTTTGATTGATAATATATATAACATGAATGTAAAATTTAAATTCCGAATAAAAAGATAAATATTAGGAAAATAATGAATTTGAAAAATAGATTTCTACAAATTTTTCAAAAATAATATTATGAATTTTATTTTATACTCATTACACTAAGATTAAAAAAAATTAAGTGATTTTTCTCACGTTTTTTCAAAGTCTTATCTTAATAAAATTACTTATGACTGTTTATTTTTCAAAAACCATAATTATCAATAAAATTAAGTAATCCTTATTATTCGCTTTTGAAAACATTTTCATTCTAAAAAGGTTAGGATATGCCAAAGTTTCGCTAATTCAATAAAGTCATTCAAAAAATATTTTATTTCAAATAAAGAAACGAATAGATTACGTATTTTGCTATAATGAAAATTAAAAAAAAATAATGAGTTCGCAAATGATGTAAACTATATTTTTTTCTCTTATAATATTAAATTTTTTACATATTTATGTTTTAAATAAAATAAAACAGTTTTATGTTGAAAAAGTGTTCATTTGTAGAAATTATACATATAAAACAAATTCAATTTACATTTAAAATTCAAATTTGAAGTTGGCGCGTACCAAACTATACATTAGCATTGATGCCAACTATGAAACATGGCTTCTTGCACGGTCATTGTATTCTTACAGCTGATCGCATCTTTTTAGAAAAATGTAATTTTGCTTTTTTGCGATATGATTTATCAAACCAAGTTTCCGCCCTTCATTTTTCAAAGATAAAATGATTCTGAATAGGAAATTTCCCTACGAAACACCGTTTTTGAGAAATTTGATTTTTTCGAACTGAGAAATTTGTTTTTCTAATTATCTTCGATTAACGCTTTTTTCCGCTAATTTTTAGAGTTTCCGCCCTTCATCGAAATTAAATGAAGTGATCTATCAAAGGAAAACTCATTCCGATGTGTAGTTTTTTCAAAAATTGTAATTTTATAAAATTATAATTTTCGATCGGTAAAGTAGCGTGAAACCATACCCTTAATACTTGAAATTTTTTGGATTTTTTAATTTTCTACCATTTTTTGATACTGATAGAATGGTGGAAAACTTATAAATCCAAAAAATTTTACAAACTAAAAGGGTAATTTGTAAACTACGAAATGGAAATTTAGCATAACCTCCGTAGTCGCCTTAACCAATTACCGTAAATTGATTCGAAATAAAAATATTTTTTTGTAAAAGAAGCTTAGGAAACAATTATAACCAAAATTATTTGAAAAATTTTTAAATGAAAATATTAAAATCTTTTTCACATGAATTTTCCAGTATTACGCTTTTAATAAAAAAAAATTTTGAATTCACCTTTGGCAACATCAACGTCTATGGGTACGATATTTCTGTAATCATATTTTCCAGTTCTAATGTACTCTTCTTTTTGTTCTCTCGAATCCCATAAATAATCAATATATTTCCATTGAAAAACTGTTTTTAACTTTTTTAAAGGAAACTGATTATGTGAAAAAAATGCACTTGCGTATACAGAAATAAACAGTAATAGAAATATCAAAGATCTTATGTTATTTAAAAACTTAAACATTTTACAAAAAATTAAGCTTACAATGTATTAATATAATTTTAGAATTAATAATAAAACCTGAGATTGTGCAATGATGTGAGCTATTTATTTTATTTATTATAAATTACATAATACAAAACTTAGCAAGTAAACGCAAAATTTTATCACGATGCTTATTTATATGGTTCAACAAAAACTCGGTAATAATATTATAAAATCTAAAAGAAATAAAATTTTATTATCATAAATATTACTTTATTTTTATCGTTAACACGTTTTTTTAATAAAAAAGTATGTTTTGTACGTTGTACAGGAATATATTTTATCATAAAATTCTATGAAAAAAGTTTTATGAAATATGCAATATATATACTAAAATATTGTATTCTTTTGCACTTAATTTTGAGTACTAAAAACTATGTAAGAAACTTAGAAATTGGGCTTAAAAATTATGAAAACATATTCTTATGCATATTAAAAGATATACATAAAAATATAATATTGGGTTTTATTCTTTACTTTACAATGTTCATTTTCACATTAGATATCAAATAGGTCATAGGATAAAAAAAAATTAAACTCAATTTTTGACTTTTGGTTCATTTTATAACATTATTTTGAGACAAAAAATTTATCAAAAACTGCTTTTTCGAATTTGAATAGGATTGATAAATAATAATTCATTATCGATAACCGATATTTTCAAAAAATTAGTAACTTTATTAAAATGTATCATTACTGTTATGATTATTATATTAATTATTATTTACATATTTAGTTTGATGTTAATTTGTGTTACACATTTTTTTTTAATAACGCTTTTAGAATACAATAATATTTTTATTAAAAGTTAGATGAATGATGATAACTTTTCACTTGAAACAGAGTTGGATCAAATACATAATAGAGAATATTTTATATGATTCTTCAAACTAGTTTAAATTAACATTCTTTTGTCACGAATAACTTACTAAAGTAATATCAAAAGTCTAAGAGAACAGTTTTAATTTGAATGTTGTTACGTTGAGAAACATGTTAATTTCAAAATTATCAATAATAAAAATTGAAGATTAAAAATAAAAGTTTCGATAACGGACTTTTTTGAATCGTTCATTTCAAGCTACTTAATTATTTCTATTCCTACCCCAACAGTCATAGCCACTTTATTAACTGGAAAAGCGGTCCGAAAGTAAGATGTAACTGACTTTTAAAGTTTTATCAAGAATAAGGTACTTTATTCCTGCTAAATTAGAAACTTATAAAATTGAATAAATTCTTTAAATTTTTATTAAATCCTAATATTTTAGTAATAAAATATTGATATTTTATTAATAAAATACCTATTATTAAACTATTTATTAAAAAAATTAATAACAATGATTAATAATAAATTTTAATAAAAATCGATAAAGTATAAAATTTATAAAATTTAAACATTGAAATTTGAGTTCCAATTTTTTGTTAATAAAGTGGTTACTGTTGGGGTAGGCATATAAAACACAATATGCATTTCTTGCGCACTTGCATAAAAAATAACTATTTTTCCCAAAGCTATAGAATAATAAAAAGTGGACTAAATTTCAACATTTATTAATTAATGATAAAAAAAGGAATTTTTGGTCTAATTTTCATTACTCTATAACTTCGGGAAAAAAATAATATTTTGAGCTACTATTTCGAAAGGATTTAAACTGAGTTTTCATTTAAAAAAAGTTTCAAGTTTCTAGCTGTCAATACTGAAGAACTATAAGCATTCGACAATTTAGTGACTTTATTAGTGATTTTCTTTAATTGCCAATAACTAAGAAAATATTGAGCGTTAGGTCTAAAATTCTGGTTTTCTCCATATTTACACACCTAAAAACTTATTCCAAAGTTTAAACAAAGTCTATGATTCGGAGGCCTGAGGATCTCCACTTACAAGAAGCAAAGTGACCACGGTTGTGGTGAGAATAAAGCATTATATGTAACTTGGGAGCAAAGTTTATTTTTCCCTCGAGTATTTACTCCTCTCGCTTCGCTCGCTCGAGTTGCAAATTCCACTCTCGGGAGAAACGACTTTACTCTCTAATTGAATAATGTACTATTAATATTTATAGAGATAAATTATTTAATTTACAGAAATCTGAAAAAAACTCGCAGGAATCATCAGCCAGTTCGGGTCAAAGTTATCTTTTTTCTCAAGTTTGATTTTAATATGCCAAATTCAATGAGACTTAAGTTAAAGAATCATAATTTCCCGCATTTATCTTGTAAAATTTGTTTCTTGCAGGTTATACAATATCTTTGTAATTTGAGACATTACTACATTTTAATTCATTATTATTTTATTTATTAAAGTATCTGTCATAAAGTTTGATATTATTTTCATGCATTCTAAATGATGGTTAATATTTTCATTAGCGTTGAACTTGAAATATTTTTGTTTAAATTATGATGAAGAACTCTTAAGTTTCTATCATTTCAATACCAATTCTTCAATAAAACTTGTAAACTTTCTTCTATTAAATCTAATGCCTTTGTAAGTTTTGTTGTTGATGAATTTGTTGGAAATTAATTTTATTTATATATTTCGAAAAAAATTCGTCCTCATTCTCTTACTTTTTTCCTCTCAATTTTACACTATGATAAGAATGATCAAGAAAATGAAATTCATTCGAATAAAGTGATTGGATGCAATAGCAATGTAATTTTAATAAATCAGCAGTTTACTATATATGTATTTGTTCCAACTTATATTCATTTTTAAAATTAAAAATATTAAAAAAAAGACAACTAAATGATCGGTTATTAATGACGCACTTTCTTTAGTGTTTCAAATATTCAAGTAAATATTAGTACTTTATGATCATTTTGTCACGAGTACATAAAATTTTAAGTAATTTTTGTTATCATTTGATTTTAGTGCCACTAAAATATCTTTTCAATTAAATAATTCTTCTTATCATTATAAGAAACTCATGAGTTTAAATAAAATCTTATTTCGTTGTTTATAATAATTAAAAAAAGTATAATATTTTGATATTATAAATGAGGGAGAACAATAGCATTCTTTACGACGAGTTAATGAAGTGCTACAGCTTTCCCTATTTACTTTGAATTTGTGATGTTCAAAGATTAAAACATTGAATAAATTAATTATTATGTTCCGATATTTACAGAATACATAATATACATAAAATGATTTAGTGTTTTATCTGACAACGAAAAACATGACCAAAATTTAAGTTTTCATGATTTTTTTATATCATTACAAGTTAGTCTATGAATTTCTTTTTTAAATCAGATTGTTTCAGTGTTCCGGTGGTCTTTAGAGAATGACTGAAGTTTTGCATCGATTCATTATTACTATCAAAATATATGTACAAAAGGATTTGTAAGCATTATTATTTTGAATCATATTAAAACTTGACCACATATTATTAATTTCAAACATATTTAAAATTAAATTTAAATTGTTAATACTGATAATAACATTAATTTAACAATTTATTTAAATACAGTAATAATTAAACAAATTAATTATAATTTTTTATATAAACTATATAAAGGTTTTTATTATGAAAGATTATTGATTAATTTCAGAAGTTTTTATTCTTGCTAATCTTGCACCCTCCCAGTCTTTTGCATTATTGATTACGTTCCCTATTCCTTGTAATAATAATCTTTCTTCTATAGGCCTTCCAGAACTTGCATAAGCTTCAATAAATCCATCTTTAAATAAAAGAATTATAAAATTTAAAAGTAAGAAATATGTTTGAAAAAATAATATATACAAAAATAGAAATATTTTTTACCTCTTAAACTTTTATAGAAGACAATATCTTTAAAATTTCCCCTCTTTTTTTGTGCAGTATATGATGTAACAATCATTTTTGACAAAAATTTCTTAATAAATATTGTTAAGTTATCTTGAACATCAGTAAGCGTATTGAGAGAGGATAAAATATGTTTTCTCTAAAAAATAAAAGATAAAATAAATTTATTGCAATGAAAAGTAAGAAATAGGGTAGATGTGGGTATTACTACGGAGGTGCTAATTACTGTTTTTTCAGATAAAATTCGTAAAAATAATTTTTTCCAAGTCCATAAATAATATTTGAATGCATAATCAAATATTATAAGTATTATTTAATATTTTAAAAAATATATCTCACAAAAAAAGTCTAAAAATATTTAATATTGGTTATTTGATATTGAACTGTTCTAAAATCTTGATAAATTTCGTAAAATCGCGATCACGTATGCATCCTAAATTTGACAATATTTTCTGTTTTTATTCTTTTTTATGTAAAATAAGATCATTATTAAATAAAATATATCTTTGCTTGTTATATATTTTTTGGAAATTTCACCTAGCACATATTTAATATTTTAATTTTACACCTTAGTATTATGCGTCATTAAAATCACCAAATATGAATTACTGTGGCATCCTTTTATTATTATAACACGTGGTTAACCTAACCTCAACTTTTCGAACGGAATATATAAAAGTGTCAATAGTAACTGGCACACAGCATTAGAAACACGGCCGCAGCAATTACCACAAATACATTTTATTTTAAATTTGTTTTTTCTTAATTTTAACTCTATAATTAAATGCTAAATTAATTTTTTTCTAGTTAATCAATGTTTAAATATTTTATTAAAAATAAAAGTGATAAGTTTTCTTCATCTATAAGCTTTAATTTATGAGTTTAAAATTCATCATGCGTCGATTCCGCTGTAATACCCACATCTACCCTATATAAAGAATATTTAAATTAAAAAAAATTTTTTTAAATACCACGTTTTTAAAACGATTAAAAAGTATAAAATAATTTTTAATAGCTATGAAAGTATTTGTAAGATTTGGAATAAAAAACATGGGGCGCACACTGCAAATTTATGTGTGTTAATTCACACACTGATAGTGAGTACTTTTACACGTTTTAGTGTGTAAATTCTATTATGTGTGTAAAAAAACGCACTTATGTGCGTAAAAGTATCGGTATACAGATTTTATGTGTAATTTTACACACATGATCAGTTTAGTGTGAAAATTTACACACATAAATGCGTAAATCTACACATCTAAGTGTTTTAAATTTATATTTGTACATTAATACATTTACTGTGATTCATTTTTATTTTACATTAGTAAAAAAAATAATTTTATTGAATCGAATGCATCTATTGAATTAATAACATAAAATTCAGTAATCAATATTAACCTTATCAAATAAATTATTTAATAATAAATTTTTTATACTCGTTAATTTTTTTATAAAAAAATAATTGTTTATTTGATGAAAAATTAAATTTTTAATAAATAAGGAATTAGATATTCTTTTGATAAAAAATTATTTTAATCATACAAGAAAAATTATTCTACTAATCTTTATTTTTTTTAATTAGTATTAATTACTCATGATTATTATTATTTATTTCATTTAAATTTAGAAGTGTTTAAAAATAATGACATTTTTATATTAATAAACCATAAATATAAGAAATTATCATCACTCATAACAAGCGTTCCGTAGCGTAATAGGTAGCGTCGATGCCTCGCATCCCGTAGGTCGTGAGTTCGCGCCCGAGTCAGGTCGAAAATTTTTTAAGCGTTTTTATAGGCGATATAATTTTAATAGGTTAATTCTTAAAGTAATTGAATATTAAAATTAAAAAATTCCATCACTAAAAATGGGAATGCCCATAAAAATAATTTTTAATTTTTAATGTATTTCAATCTATTACACGCTTTAAACGTTTGAATTTACGCGTTTACGTGTGTTAAATTAAACATCTAAAATGTGTTATAGATTTAACACACAAAAAAGTGTGTAAAAATGGCGACAGCCGAATTACACACGTAAGTGTGTTAAAATAACACACTTAAATTTGCAGTGCAGGTAGCAGATTATTATGTATTGTATGCGCCCTACGTTTTTTATTCCAAATCTTACAAATATTTTCATAGCTTAAAAATTATTTTATACTTTTTAATCGTTTTAAAAACGTGGTATTTAAAAAATTTTGTTTATTTAAATATTATTTTCTACTGTTTGGTCTTGTACGTGTAAAATTTTTTTTTGTTTAAAATGAAATTTTTTTGGACAAGTCAACATTTAGACTATTTTTAGAAGACACGTGGTCGCATGCTGAGTTTCCTACCATTTTAAAGATTGTGACGCTATTGGAAATTCTACTAATATATATTTTATCCATTGATGGACCATAAAATCGATAAAATTTAATGTTAAGACTGATAAAAACAATGGAAAATGCTGTAATTTATGTCTAATTACGATATATGACAAGTTAAAGAATTTTAAAAATTATCGAAGATTTTTTGACACCAATGTTAAAAGTATATCTATATATAAAATTTTCAAATTTTCAATTTTGCAAACATCTCCACATATAATCGATATATTAATATATAAATCGGTGGAAATATATACATTTTTTTCTATAATATTGCATTGTCATCGGAATCTAAGCTATGTTTAAAATTTCAAGTCTCTAGTTCATCGGGAAGTTAGTTTTAAATCAATTACAAAATTTCACCCGAACAGACAGACAGACAGACAGACAGAGAGACAGACATACAGACATACAGACAGACAGTCAGCCAGTTAGACACGAAGAGAAGCTAATAAAAACGTGGTAAATAAGAATCGTATACATACCATATTTGAACGAACATCGTTTTTATTATATAATAAATCAGTATTGAACTGATCAAATTCTGTCAGTTTTCAGTGGAAATTCATATGAGTACAAATCTAATAATTTATCAAATATAACAATATCCTTCTGTTCATATAATAGGCTTTTATTAAAACTAAATGTTTTAATTTCTTGCAAATCTGCCGGCACCACATTTATTTTAGACTCAATATTTTTTGAAAAATATTCCTTTAAAGATTTTTCTAATTCTGAAATTAATTTATTAGCAATTTATTTTCTAATTTTTATTTTTTATCAATTTGTAGAATGCATACTTTTTAAATCAGAAATTTTGGCTACTTCATGCATACTAACTGCAAACAAATAAATAATTGAAATAAAACTTTTCAAAATAAATATAAATTAAATTTTATTATTTTTATAACAAAATTTTATACGTAACTTACTTAAATGTAAAGTTTCTATATGTAATATCGAGGGTGTATAATTATTAAATAATTGACTATCATCAACTTGATTTGATAAATTAGACACTGTAAAATATATAAAATAATATAATTTCATAAGACATATAATTTAAGAAATTATAAAAAAACTCACATTGTGGTTCTTTGTTCAATTGATTATTTAATAAAGAGTTTGGTAAAGAAGGCACATTAAAAAGAGCATCGACAACCATATCATTATCTATTATAATAGCTTCTTTAAAATGGAAAGCATCTGTTGTTTGACTAGTAGATGCCTTAATTTTATATGGCTTAATATTATTATGATTAATTTTATTTGACACTGTAAAAGTTTATTAAAATTATATCAAATAATATAAAAAAATCTCAACTAATTTTCAATAAAAAATTTAAATTCTTCCATGGTGATCTTTGGATTGTAGTAGTCGAAGAACAATAACTTTGTGAAAATGGTTGTTGAACTAATTGCTTACTAGTTTTACTAGATGTCTTGTCACATTGCATAGTTGCTGTTTCTTTATTAACATTTACTGTAAAGTATAAAAATATTCATTTAATATAAGAGAAACAAGTAATGTAAATAAATAAAATCAGGATAGTAATTATACGTACAATTTTCAGTGTCATCTGCATCGAATGAAGATATCAGTGAAGAATCAAATTCTTTGTTGCTTTCATTTGCAGATAATGATTCATCAGAAGATTTTTTTCTTTTGAATGGTGCTGATTGTGATAATAGACAAGCTTCCTGGTATGAAACTGAAGAGATTAAACATGAATGTTAATGTAAATGATTTGAGTTTTTGATAAAATATATTAAGTAGATTATGCATCAAAAAAGATTACCTGTACTACGTATCATGGTGCATGGGAATATAGGCCAAGAAGATGGTACTGGACATGTTTTTTATTTTACAAAATCTTCAATCATTTGTTTATCTTCATCTAAATAAGGTGGTTCTAAATAGCGTACATATCTTTGACCTCTCATAATATTGGTCCAGTCATAAGGTACTATTACTAAAGAATCATCAAAGATCCCTTTATGATCCTGTATTTTTACTATTTCAAAATAACTGGTCCTAAAAATAATGAAACAGAATTAAATAATTTTTACATGAAATAATCTAATATTTTTTATTTAAATGTTTAACATTTTTCAAGATTATTGTTCTCAATACATTCCAATGATTGGTTCGGTTGTGCAAGAGACACATCCCAATCATTTTAAGAGTGGAGAATGATTATATTTTCATATATAGATGACTTATATTCAAAATACGAACAAATTATCCAACATGAGTATAACATTCTCAACTCCCACAATAATTAGGTTATGCCCTTTGCATCATTTAATTATTATCTCTTTGTAGAGCTCGTAGAGAATGAATGATACAGAAAAATTAAGGCTAGGTCTGTTCTGTAATACTTTTAACTCAAATTTTGAAATAGTATCGAATGGAAAATATTTTTACATTCATAACAAGATTATTTAAAAAAGAAAATTAATTATGAAGGACAGCTTTCAAATAAAAAAAAAATAGTATAATTCCTTATTAAAGTATTTTTTGGAACTTCTTTTTGAACGATTCAAAGTGGAAAATGTTCGTTGAATTTTTTTTACAATTGTGGCTGTTGAAAATTTTGCGTGCTAACTTAAGTTTCCTGGTCTTTTCATGATAGTAATTATTTTTTTACCTTATTAAGGAGTGTTCCAAAACTTTATTTTGCGCAAAAAAAAGTATAAAATTTTCAGAATAAGATTTATCATTGATTGCTTGGAAAAAATCTTGGGTGTAAGCTCAATTTTCTATAGTTTTTTACAAATTAAAACTATTTTACCTTATTTACGGGCGTTCCGGAAAATTTTTTTTAACGATCTAAGGTGCGGAATATTTAATTAATCTTTTTGTATTTGATGACGAAAAAAATTTTTGGGTGAACATGCACCTACCCCTGTATATATACAAAATAAGCTTATTTTACTTTATTTAAGGGTGTTCCACAACTTTTATTAGAACTAAAACTTCTCTTGATCACATATTTTTTTATAACCATTCATCTCCTGTAAGAATTTTTTGGGTGTAAAGTCAAGAAAAAATTTTGACGATCTGACGTTCCAGATCTGAATGTCATCCTACAAAAGCGAAAAACCACTTTTAGTTCGATTTTTGGGTATTTTTACCTATCTTCCGTACACTAACTGTGATTATAGTATTCCACATACCCCGGAATTATTTCCTATACATAATCATTTAAAATTGGGTGAAAAAATCTTCAATTTCAGCCTTGAAAAAGTCTGATAGATGCCCTAAAACCGAAGGTATGCTCATTCACAGTCACAAAATTGAAGTATCAAATTAGTGAATCGTTAATAGTATGCATTTGCAGTATTAAATTCAAGTAAGCATAATTTGGTTTTCTTATTGAATCTATTTTCGATTGAATCGGAAGATACTTACGTTGTGTTTAGTAGGATCATCAGGATCAAAGATTAAATGCATCAATAGCGATATCTGGAACTAATTTTTGTGAATCTTAATCTTGGAAAATGTTCCATTGTTTAATTCATTATTTTGTAATCGAATTTTTTCTATATTTTTGATATAGAATGATAGGAAATTTCATCTAGTTTAAGAATCTGTTCGGTTTTTTAAATTTAAGTAATTAGAACCTGGGATATCGTAAATTTAAGCTGTAGCGCCAACTCCTTGCAATACGACATATGTGTGCAATACAGCGATCGCTTTCCTTATTAAAAATTGTTTTATTATAAGGTAAGTAATCTCATTCCTTTCTGATAAAATTACTTTTGACTCTATTTTATATACTTTGTCATAATATTAATGATGTATAATACATTTAGATGAAGTAGATTTAGGGTTTTAAATAATCATTGATTTTTCTACTATGATAGTAAACAATTTACTCAACTTATGGAGTATTTTTACATTTATTTTTTTTTTTGCAATTGCAAAAAGAAGAACAATTTATTTTATTCAAAAAATTTGTTTTAACTTTCCGATTTATTAGAGTCATATATTTTTAGCTGAATCCTTTTTTATTAAATTTTTATTTAATTTCTTAATACAGAGCTAAAATTAATTTTATTACAAAAGAATGAAATTACTTACCTTATAGTGAAAGAATTTTTCATAAGGAAAGCGATCGCCATATTGCACACATATGTCGTATTGCAAGGAGTTGGCGCTACAGCCTAAATTTGCGATATCTCAGGTTCTACTTACTTAAGTTTAAAAAACCGGACAGATTCTTAAACTAGATGAAATTTCCTATCATTCTATATCAAAAATATAGAAATATTTTGTTCGCTGACCTATATTATTTCGTTATAAACAAACAAAATTCTGAAAAATTGAAAATTTTTTCTGCTTCAAATCATTCTAGCTTATTTATCAACATTTGAAAGTAATATATAACAATTTATGGTTAAAGCTGAGACTCTGACATTTTTCAAACACATGTTAAACTTAAAAAAATATCAATTAGTAGTCGAGTTATAAGGTTTTTTACCAGGGCGTTCCGCGCTTGCGCTACGTCTCTATCTTTTTTTGCAATATATTTGCCATATCTCTGCATGGTCAGCGGGAACAAAAAAAAAGTTGACCTAAAATGACGCTAAAAAAAGGTGATTGGATTTTTTTTGTCATATCTCTAAGATGCCAAAAATGATTCTTGGGAAATCCAGTCTGCTCATTTTTAGTTGTTTTATGCAAAAAAACATTTTTTTCGAAACATAGAAAACTTGAATAAGTTTTCAAAATTGAATAGCAAAAAATAATCATTAGATTCAATAAGAAAATATATAGCAATGCTAACAGTACTATCGATATAAAGCCTTTGTATTACGTTCCCGTACTATGCATATATATATATATATATATATATATATATATATATATATATATATATATATATATATATATAACACGCAATGTTTATAAACAACTTCTTCGAATTATGAACATCGTCCTGCTATTGTGATTATCGTAAATTTTTCGAAAATCGCCTGATATTGTCACACATTTAAATCGTATTCGCAGTTAGAATGTAGTGTAAAATATTTTAATATATTATATTACCTTAGATATTCAAGTTAGTCATATCAAAATTAGTCTTTCAGTAAGTTTCTTCGCGTTGGAGAAGATGTTGTGATTGTTAAAAATTTTATACATCTTTACAGCATGCCAGTGTATACGGATCATAAGTGGAGTCACGATGAAAATAGAAAAAAAATATGCGGTCCTTGTGGAAAAAAAATTGTTTAAAAAAAAAAAAAATTGGAAAGTTTTTGTATTACAAAACATTACGAAGATTTGATTCGAAAATTTATTGACTGCAATTATGACATAAAAAATGAAAAATTTCCATTGAGTATATAGGGATATATCTGGAACTTTTTAATTTTGAGAAATTGTCTTCACAACAATTCAAAAGTCTATAATACAAGCTTTTGGAGAGGCACACACTTCAATAAGGGCTTAAATTACTCGTTTCTGTAAGTAGAATATGTAATTAAATTTTGGTATCGATTGAACAATCGTTGTTCACGGTACATAATTTTATATGTCAAAAATGATACTTTTTTCATATTTTTCTACGTGTGTTTCTTGAGCTATAAAAAAGTAACGTTCTTTCGATCATTCTCAAATTTTATAAGCATAATGAATATGGTAAAAAGAACAGTTTAAGCCTACCCTGGTACATGTGCCCCTCTTTAGGAAGCTGTTAGACTATTTTTAATGTTAGTGTGATTTTCACCTAAAAAAATTTCTGCTAATTTTCAAGTAGTCTTATCAACTAATTTTTTTCTATGTGCTCACTTGAAGTCCGCGTGTTTTGTATCTCATAGTAGTAAAAAGATAAACTTTAAGTGAGCATAAATAATAAAATCAGTCGATAAGTCTAACTAAAAATTTGCAGAGATTTTTTTCCAGGTATAAATTAATGTTTTTCAAAATATTGAAGAATTTTTTAAACTTTTGATTATTATGAATAACAAACTATAGCAAACTATAGCTAGCACATGAGACTCCTTAAAAAATTATATTCTTTTTTAAAATCAGCCATATTTACGACAGTATTACGATGTCTTTTATTACTCAATCTAATAATGACTTTTTGCAATCTGTGAAAAATTATTTGAATTTTCTTTGCTGTAGATATTTATGTTAAAAAATGTTTTTTTGCATAAAAAAACTAAAAATGAGCAGATCGGATTTCTCAAGAATCATTTTCGGCATCTTAGAGATATGACAAAAAAGATCCAATCACCTTTTTTAGCGTCATTTTAGGTCAACTTTTTTTTTGTTCCCGCTGACCGTGTCTGGTTCTAGTTATCGAATCGACATGCAACAATAACGATTTTTTTTCTTTTTTTTATTAAAGAATAAGTTTTTGCAGAGAAAATTACTGCATCTATTGTAGTTTATAAACTATAGCCATTTAAACAATTAATTTGTTTATAACAAATTACTCGACCACTTGCGTGAAAAGCAAGTTGCAAATTCGGATTCAGCGGCTCAAATACATATAAATCACCTACTTGCTTGGTGGGACCTCTAACTTCATACGAAACACTCTGGGCGCCTAGACTATTCCAGGAAGAGTTACCAGTGGAATTGAAGTGATAACGCTTACAGTAAACAAAAATTTAATTGTTTATAAAAACAATTTTTTTAAAATAATTGTATTATACGTTCAAACTGTAAATCGAATTCTATCGGTAACTTCCCCTGTAATTTTCTAAGGAAAAAAATAAGCTTTGTTTTATTCAAATAAGATGAAAATTAAAGTTTATTCCCACCTCAACAGAAATAGCCACTTTGTTAACTCGAAAACTGGGCCGAAAGGAAGTACATTTTAACCTTTTGACTGTGGGAAAATTTTAGTACTAAACGACCTTTTATAAAGTGCAAAATGTATACATGAGATCATTGGATTTTTCAGGTAGAGTCCCCACCCTGACTGCTGGTCGATAAATCGACCACCCCCGCAGGCTAAAGGTTAAAGTACATTTTAGTTATGAATATCATATAAAAACTAATCAATCATTTTCTGATGATGTTCTTAAAGACACATATCCATGACGGTACTACCTTAAATATTGTATGAAAATTTCATGAAGATCAGAGAACTTTAAGTATATATTTTTCTGACCAAGCGATCCGTACCGAATAAATAAAAAACTTTGCCTTTTCTGAAATAGCATTTGAGAATATTTGTAATTTCGGTGTATTTTACCACGTTTTTATTAGCTTCTCTTCGTGTCTGTCTGTCTGTCTGTATGTCTGTCTGTCCGGGTGAAATTTTGTAATCGATTTAAAACTAACTTCCCGATGAACTAGAGACTTGAAATTTTAAACATAGCTTAGATTCCGATGACAATGCAATATTATAGAAAAAAATGTATATATTTCCACCGATTTATATATTAATATATCGATTATATGCGGAGATGTTTGCAAAATTAAAAATTTGAAAACTTTATATATAGATATACTTTTAACATTGGTGTCAAAAAATCTTCGAAAATTTTTAAAATTCTTTAATTGATATATTAATATATTGATATATTCAATATTATATTTTTGCATGCATTGTTGGATAATACAATCAAATTTATATATTTCTACCGATGAATATATCGATGTATATATCAATATATTCAACTATATGCGGAGATGTTTGCAAAATTGAAAATTTGAAGATTTTATATATAGATATATTTTTAACATCGGTGTGTAAAAATCTTTGAAAATTTTTTTAATTCTTTAACTTGTCATATATCGTAATTAGACATAAATTACAGCATTTTCCATTGTTTTTATCAGTCTTCACATTAAATTTTATCGATTTTATGGTCCATCAATGGATAAAATATCATATATTAGAAGAATTTCCAATAGCGTCATAATCTTCAAAATGGCGGAAAACTCAGCATGCAGCCACGTGTTCTCTAAAAATAGTCTAAATGTTGACTTGTCCAAAAAAAATTTCATTTTAAACAAAAAAAATTTTACACACACAAGACCAAAAAGTAGAAAATAATATTTGAATAAAAAAAAAGTTTTTAAATACCACATTTTTAAAACGACTAAAAAGTATAAAATAATTTTTAATAGCTATGAAAATATTTGTAAGTTTTTTATTCCAAATCTTACAAATATTTTCATCCGATTTTAATGTATCTGGGCTCATTTTGTTCCTTTCAAAATTTCGGGAGGGGTTACCTTTGGCTATTTGGTAATAACATTTATAGTTGACGTATAAATCTAATTGTTCATTTAAAATTTATAAAATTTAAGAAAAAGGAATTAAATGATATGTTCTTAGAATGTCATAACGATAATTCATCTAGTACTTATTATGACACGCTGGAATCAATTGATTTTAAAAATAAAATTGAAAAACCCCAAAATCTGCAGATAGAAGAAAAATTTATGGTTAAGAAAGAAAACCATTAAAAATTGACAGTAATTTGTTTGAAGATTTTGATCCAGTCAATGATAGAATAAATAATAACGATGATAGTCAGATAATATCGAATTCAAGAAGTAAAAATAAATTGAAGCAAGTTACTTTAAAACAATCAAGTTTACCAAAATCTATCGTTAACAAAGTTAATTCTTTTTCTTTTGAAAATAATGAAAATGACGAAAAATGTCAAGAAAACAAAGTTTATCAGAATGGGTTAAAATTATTTTCAATAATATCTATTTTCCTATTATTTTGTAGTTTCGTAGTTACTTTTTTTATGAATTATTTTTATGACTTTCAAATAAAAAAAGAATTAAATAAATACGAACACAGACGACATTGGTTAAAAGTTGCAAGAAAAAATATGCGAAAAATGTGGAGGAAAAAAATGAGAAATCATAGAAGAAATAAAAGAAATAATAAGAAATGCAAGAAAGTCAAATCATCTCGGGAAGATATTAAAAAGCTTGAAGAAATCATAGAAGGTAATATTCGTGGTCAGAGGATAGTAAACTTTAATTATTTATGGAAGGAATTGCGGCACAATTTGGTGGATAATGGTAAAAACTGTACTTTTAAAGATTGGAAATTTAAAAGAGGAATCAATTTGAGAGGAGGCCTAAAAACTTTATTTACTTTTGAATGCCAAAAGTGTCATAAAATAAGTAAAATTTGGTCAGAGCCTTTCGAAGATGATGTATTGGACATAAATTCTAGTTCTGTTTTGGGAGTAATTTCTCAAGGTATAGGTTATTCACAAATGGAAGCAATATTCGCTACTATGCATATTCCATATATAGCTTATAAACTTTCAAAAACTGTCAAGAAAACTTATGTTTTTTAGAGAATATATCAGCTGCAAGTATGAAAGAAGCAGGCAAAGAAGAATCTCGTTTGGCTGTCGAAGCTGGAGATGTCGATCAAAATGGAATTCCTTTTATTACAGTAATAGTAGATGGTAGCTGGCTTAAGAGATCCTTCGGCACAAAATATGATTCCTTATCAGGTTGCGGTGCAATATTAGGTAGTCGAACAGGAAAAGTTTTATATATAGGTATACAAAATAAATATTGTACGAAATGTTTTAGAGCACAAAAAGTAGAAAATCAACCAAATAAGCACAAATGTTACAAAAATTTTCCAATGGAATGGCCTTCGACTTAAATGGAATGCAAATCTTTAATTAAAGGGTTTAATAGAAATTTAGAGGATCATGGACTTGTCTATAAGCATTTTATTGGTGATGGGGACAGTAATTTTTACAAGAAATTACAAGATTCAAATCCTTATAGTCATTTGAAAATTATTCCCCATAAAATAGAGTGTACGAATCACTTATTGCGCAATTTATGCAAGAAAGTTACGCAAGTAACAAAAATTACACAGAAAAAGAACGAGAGGAAAAAGGATTTATTACTTTGCGTAATATTGTAAAAAATAATATTTTAAAGATTTGTCAAACTGTAATAGATGAGGTAGATAGAGAACGCGCCGCAACGAATAAGACCAAGAAACAAAAGTTAAAGATTTACAAAAACGAATTTTGAATATTCTCAGTCATATTTTTGGAGAACATAAAAGATGCAAAAGTTTAGGTTTAAATTGTAAAGTAAAAAATGAGTCTTCTGAAAAAGAGATAAATTATGTTCTTTTTTTATAAAGTCATGGACTTTATCAGAAGGTAGAAGACTCTATAAAATATTTAAGTCATCATTCAGAAAGCTTGTTACATAAAGTAACAAATAATCTTGTTGAGTCATTTAATAATATTATTTGCAAAGAAGTAGGTGGTAAAAGAATAAATTGTGCTTGCAGTAACCAATACAACACTAATGTCTTGATTGCAGTCTTGCAGCATAATAGTCAAGAGTGCTTAACTGAAATATATAGGGGCTTAGAAAAAGCAGTTCCTCATACTGTTACAGAATCAGAAGCGAAACGTAAATTAAAAGTTTTAAGAACAAAAGAACATAGAGCATTGCACGGACGGAAGCGAAATTACTTTTACAATACTATTGATAAGAATTATGGATCTAATTGCGAAAAACCGGATTTTACCGAAAAACAATTGTATATAACCCGTGAACAACATTTTCAAGAATTGGAAGAAAACCAAAGAAAGCGTATGGAAATAGAAAAACAGACACGAGATCAAAGTAAATCTGATCTTTGGCATTCATTGCGCAAAAAATATTTAACAGCTTCCAATAGAAGCCAAAATTGATGTTAAAAAAAGAAAAAATGTTTCGAATTTGCAAACAAGTGAAGAAAAAAAAATAAAAATGTATATTGACAGAGAATATGAAGAAAATACTGTACTTTTTAATGTATAAAATGAAGACGTATTTGCAAGCTCTAATAATTAGGATAAGGAGCAAGAAGATGAGATTATTTTTGTAAGTGCTAATAATGACATTAGAGAATGGACTGCGAGCATGACATTGCAAGTGTAAAAAAGTTTTGCGAAACTAAGCTGTACGATTTTGATTTAAATGAAATAAAACCAAATATTTTGAACAACGTAAAACTGAAGGATCCAGCAATCGATGCTTTTCTTGGAATTGTTGCAACGGAAAGTGATATAGAAGTGGAAAGGGCGGTATATATTAACTACCCTGCTTGTATCTGTAAATCGAAAACAACTCATAGTGCTGCTATCATTGGTGGTGATTGTACAGATCATTGGCGAGTAGTATTACAATGAAAAAAAGTGTACATTTACGATTCATTATCATATCACAAAGGGAAAACGTTAACTGAAAAGGAAAATTATTACATTTTACATCGTTTCCCTAAAATCAAAGAAACAGACATCATTTTCAAAAAATGAAAAGCGAACAACCTGATCAAATTTCTTGTGGTCTTTATGCTGTAGCATTTCTAACATATTTAGTTTTAAAAGGAACTCCATCAGAAGCAATATTGTCAAAAGATAGAAAGAAGTTGAGACGTCATTTTTTTGAAGTTATAATAAATAAAAGACTGACTTTATTTCCCTCTGAGGATGAAATGGTAACTATAAATTAAAATAGAAAACCCAATTTAGAATATGTCCATAAGGTATGTTTATTTAATCATAGTGAATTAATTAAATACAAAACGAATTCTTATCATTTCTAAGATGCTGATCCTCTAAGGATTTTAATATGCGATTCGTTAATAGGGAGACAAAATAAAAATATTAAATTGGTTGTGTCTCATAGAATAGAGCAACGGAGGAGCTCTATTCAAAATAAATAACGATTTTGTAGTAAAATATTATAGATTGCATGCATCACTAATAAACATTGTAGTAAGTAACTGTAGTACAATTTCAAAACTCAAATGAAATAAATAATTACACTTTATTTAGTGTGGAATGCATGCTTCAAATATCTAGACTTACTAGGAGAGGGTCAGACCTCACCATCACGGATTTTGCTCAAACTATGGGATAAGTTTTCAGGTGGAAAATTATGGAGAAAACCAGAATTTTATACACTAATGCTCAATATTTCCCTAGTTACAGATAATGAAAGAAAATCAGTGATTAAACAAAAGCTGAGCTTAAATCCTTTCAAAATAGCACTCACAGTGTCTCAAAATATTATTTTTTTCCACTGTAATAGCGTAATAAAGATTGAACTCAATTTCATCATTTATAATTAATTAATGTTTTAAAAAAGAAATAGAGGTCTAATATTTATTACTCTATAACTGTAGGAAAAAATATTTAGAGATACTGTGAGTGCTATTTCGAAAGGATTCGAGCTCAACTTTCGATAAAAAAAAGTTTTAAGCTTGTAGCTGTGAATGCTGATGAATTATAAAAATGTAAAAATATAGTTACTTTTTAAGTGATTTTCTTTAATGGTCTGTAATTAGGGAAATATTGAGCAGTAGGGTCTAAAATTATGTCTTTCTTTATATTTTGACACCTGAAAACTTATCCTAAAGTTCGGGCAAAATGCGTGATATGGAGGTCTGACCCTCTCCTAATTAGTCTCACTTTCTGTGTCTGAACTTAATTCTGTGCTTTACGGACATTTTAAATAGAAAAAACAGAATGGTTCAGGTATAGAATTCAAGTACATAAACTGGAACACATGCTCTAGTAGAAATTATACGTAATGTTGAGAAGTAATACGTAGGTATGTAGTATATTTGGTTTATGAATGAATAATCATTATCATTCATAAACTTTTCGTCATAGACGTAATTGTTTTGTTAATAGTAAATATTTTCATATGCGTAAAATAATGAGGAATCAATATAAAAAATAATTGAGATTTAAGTGATAATATTTGAATTGTAAAAAGATGAAAATTTTTTTGCATGATTGACTCATTAATAAAAAGAGATACTGATTCCAAATATGAAAATGTTAAAAAAATTTAATTGAGTAAAAAATGTAACAGTTTTAATTTCCGAATAAAAATATGACATAACCGACTGCATGAAAATTTCAAAACTCTAAGAAAATAAATAATTACACTTTGTTTTGTGTAGAATGCATGCTTAAAAAATGCATGTTTATTAATATTAATATTTATAGTGTGAAAATGTAGAAAACACTACAATAGAAATTATACGTAGTATTGAGAAGTAAAAAATACCCATGTAGCATATTTGATTAGTGGATGAATAATTATTTTATATTCATCATCGACGAAATGGTTATGTTAGTAGTCAATATTTTCATATATATATAAAATAATAAAAAATAAACATAAAAAATATTATTGTTGAGAATTAAACATTAACCTTTGAATTGTAAAAATAAATTTAGAAAGAAAATAAATTTTTGCATAATTGAGTCCTTGATCATACGACAAACTGATTTAAAAAATGAAACTATTGACAACAGAAATGTAATAGTTTTCAAATCGGAATAAAAATATTAAATAATCTTGAAAATATACTGCATGTTAATAAAAAGACAAAATATGAATATTTATTTTATTTTATCTCATAGTATAAAGCACTAAATGATCACTATTGAATGTTAATATTCATTAATGGCAACAACAGATGGAAAATTTCACTGTTAAGCTTACTAGGAAAGAATTGCGACTCTGAGTCAGGAATTTTGTTGATACTGGGAAAAATGTTTTGTTACATAAAAAAAATTAGAAAATTAGTCACATTTACAGTGTTAGGGATTTTAATACATTTTTTTATTGTTTTAAAATATTAAAAAAGATGTAGCTGTTATCATATGTCGTATTTAAATAACCGGCCAAGATAACAAACAAAATTTAAGGAAAATGCTTTAATGAAGGTAGTTATATTCCAGTGATATCATAAAATCAATTATTTGAAGAATACTTTCAAATGTTTATCACGATTTAAAAACAGTGTTATTAATAAGTGATCTAAATAAAAAAACGATTTACAATTAGAAAATAGAGCAACAAAATGTTTAAATTTCAATAAAAACGTCAATTTGTTCTGAACTGACATTTAATAGTTCTATAATGCAATTTAGAAAAGGTTAATTGTTTTGAAATTTACACCATTAAAACCTTATTTTTATATTGTGATAAACTTTTGGAAGTTAAAGAGAATAGATTTTTATAATGTGATTGGGATATAAGTTCCTAAAAGCCATATAACGTTAAAAAAAGATATTTGTTCAAAAGTTATAAAAAATCGAAAATGAGGATGAAAAATTTTAAAATTAACTTCCACACTGAAAAAATAGAATCTAGGAGTAAGAGGAAAAATTTATATGATCCTTAGTTCTTGAATCAAATAGAAATCTAGTACTTAATAACTGTAATCATCCTGCGATCCTGCAAAATCGCAGTAATCTAGGTTCTAGCAGAAAATCCTCTATCTTCAAGAAGAATACTATTAGAATTTAGAGGATATATATTTATTAATAAAAATCACACAGAAATTTTTTACATCAGAATGTATTTACCTTGGTATTTACATAATTTAGAATTCGTTACATCAGAATGTATTTTTAATATTTTAGATAATTATCATGTTACTGAGAATATGAGTGCAGATATTATGTATGACATTTGAATGATGTTCTCAGATATGATATGTCTTTATTATTTAAAAATATAATAGAAGTAACAGGTATTACATTAGAAACAATTAATTCTAGAATTAACAATTTTAATAACGGCACGCATGAAAATGAGAGACCTCGTCCAATAACAGAGGCTCATTTAATTAACAATAGTGTAAATATGTACGCTTCGAAAATGCTTACTTTAATTTTGTATTTACCGTTGTTAATGGGTGATCTTATACCAGAAGATACAGAAAGCTGGAAATGGTTTTTAATAATGAGAGAAATTGTAGATATAATTTTCTCAAAACAAATTCAAATTGAGCTGCTACCGTATTTAAAATCATTGATAAAAGAATATTTAGATTTAAGATTAGAATTATTTTCAAACGATCCTTTGAAACCGAAACACCATTACTTATTACATTACGTAGATTTATAAAGATAGGACCAATAATTAATACTTGGTGTATGCGCTTTCAAGCAAAACATAGAGTTTTTATTTCTTACGGTAGATTCTCAAAAAATAAAGTTAATTCACCTCTATCTTTATGTAAAAAAAATCAATTATCTCTTGCTTATACTTTTGTGGTTAAGAATTCAATTTAAAAAAAACATTGTTTATGGACCTTTAAAGACACAATCTTTGAGTTCTTTACCTAGATTTCGAAAATTCAAATCAACTTTTAATTCTCGAAATAACGTTGATATTAAAATACTTTGATTTAATATTGTGACGTTTATATTAAAATAGTTTGAGGAAAACGGAATCGTATTTAAACAAGGTCTCTTTTTATGTTGGGAAAATATTGATGTTCTACCTGTTTTCGTAGAAATAATTTATATATTTAAACATGATGAAAATGAAAATATTTATTTAATATGTAAAAAATGGCATTCTTTAGGTTTCAATGAGCATGTTCATGCGCATTGGATAGAAACGGAAAATGAATATGTTACATGCTGTTTTAAAGAATTGTACAGCGAGGAAATAATGCATAAGATTCAATTTGTTGATGGAAAAAATTATATTATGTTTTATATGTAAATATATATTATTAATTATTGTAATAATAAATTTCTTAAAAATGATTAATGAATCATATGAATAAGAACATGTAAGCTAATGGTTACGTAGTTAGATATATATATATATATATATATATATATATATATATATATATATATATATATATATATATTCAATAATTTCAAATGAAAATTAAATTAAAAAATTTCAAATGAAATTTTTAGATTATTATTTATATAAAATATACTAGTTTTCCTCTTGGTGGATGCAGATTTAATTTTTTTAAAAGTTTAGTTACTTCAAAAACATTTCTGCTAGGTGGTAGCAGAATATCTATTAGAAGGAAGTCGATATCATTGAAGCAGATTTTCCTCTTGAGTCAAGCGGAATTTTACTATGGCTTAAAACAAAACGAAAATCTTCTACCACCAAGCGGATTCTCATTGGTTCTAGATTCTATTTTTTTCAGTGCACGAAGAGAAATGTAAGAAAAATTCATATTTAAGCTCGTGACCGTGTCTTTATAAAATGTTGACTATATACATAGCAATTTGTAATATATAAATAGTAATGTTTATACAAAATACAATATAAATACTCTTAAAAAAAAATTTATTTTCTTTCCAGGACATAACTGAAACTTATATTTTTACTTTAAATTTTATGCAATTATACATTGTAATTACGGTACATTATTAATTCGTGTGTAATATCACAGTAAAATTGGTGTTAAATTCTAAATTTAAATGCTGATTTGTAAATTAATGCACAAGCTAGAAGCAAGCTTCCAGTTTTGCATTAAATTTTCTGATATTTTTTTTTAACAGTATATATCGACGGTGGCTACGAAAACAAACACAGATGAAAAGAGCCGCGAAAAAAAACACATCGAAATTGTGCCGCGAAAAAAAACACATTTCCAAAAGTGCGGCGAAAAAAAACACATCTCCAAAAGTGCGGCGAAGAAAAACACATCTCCAAAAGTGCGGCGAAAAAAAACACATCTTCAAAAGTGCGGCGAAGAAAAACACATTTTCAAAAGTGGCGGCGAAGAAAAACACACCTTCAAAAGTGGTGGCGAAGAAAAACACATCTTCAAAAGTGGCGGCGAAGAAAAACACACCTTCAAAAGTGGCGGCGAAGAAAAACACACCTTCGAAAGTGGCGGCGAAGAAGAACACCTCTTTAAAACACAGTGACAATTTTCAAAAAGGGTGTTTTTCTTCGCCGCACTTTTGAAGGTGTGTTTTTCTTCGACGCCACTTTTGAAGATGTGTTTTTCTTCCCCGCACTTTTGAAGGTGTGTTTTTCTTCGCCGCCACTTTTGAAGATGTGTTTTTCTTCGCCGCACTTTTGAAGGTGTGTTTTTCTTCGCCGCCACTTTTGGAGATGTGTTTTTTTTGCGTTGCACTTTTGGAGATGTGTTTTTTTTGCGTTGCACTTTTGAAATGTTTTTTTTTTGCGTCACAATTTTGGAGATGTGTTCTTTTTGCGTCGCACTTTTGGAGATGTGTTTTTTTTCGTAGTCAATTACTCAGTTGTGATTGTTTTCGTAGCCACCGTCGATATAAAAGAGTAATCATTACGATAGAATTATTCTCCGTGTATGGAAATTATTGTCAATGAATTTTTAATCTTCTTTTTTTGATTTTTAGTAACTTGTACATAAATAGACTTTTGTAATGTAAGAAAGTTTTGATGCATTTTTCTAAACGTTGTTTTGTATTTTGGTGCATAATATACTATAACAAGCTATACGGGAGTTGAGTCGCGCGATGCAGTGCTGACAGGCTCTACTCCCGTATAGCGTTTCACTTCAATTTCTGAAGGTGGCGCCGTTGTGATCGCGTTCATTTGTACGGCTAGGAGAACGGACTGAGCCACGAAAGCGTGCGGATCGAGCCATCCTCTCTTTAAATAGTGTTGTGTTTTTAAAGTCTATTCTTCGCCCTTTTTTAAGGGAAAATAGATTAAAATATATAGTTAAGTGTTCTCTATACTCATACCGATACTGTTAAAGGTTTGTCTACGGCTTTATAGCTGCTTTTTATTAGTGGACTGCCCCCGCTTGACGGGTGGCTTTACAAACCAAAATGGCTGACACTAGAGATGAGTCAGCTATTTCACTAAAAGAAAATGAACACGAGAACGACAACGCCAATATGGCGATGGAAGTTCAACTTATATCAAATAAAAGAAAGATGACAGAATTAGATAACAATGAAGTACAAGAAAATGAAAATAAAAAAGCAAATTTATCTAACAACACTACCACAAATACAAAAAAATTACACACAAATTTAAATAACAATAAAAAAGAGGACGCACAACCCGACTTTTTTAAAGAAAGCAATAAAGGCCCATATGGCGTATGGGTGAAGAAAATAAAAATTGATAGTGACGATCTCAATGCCTATAAAGTCGGGAGTTTACTATATAAACATTACAGTGGCATTATTGACATAAAAAAAAAAATAGATTTAAGGCTGAGATCATGTTTAGTAACAGGAACGAAGCGAACAGATTCCTAATGGATAAAAGTTTTTGTAAGAACAATCTAGAACCGTTCTTACCTGGTCACAGAAAAGAAAGAAAGGGCTTAATCAAATACATTCCCGAAGAATTAACTGAAGATGAAATAATAGCGGGTATAGAATCAGAAATTGAAATTGTAAACATTAGAAGATTGAACAGGAAAGATAGATCAGTAAAGAAAGCTATTGGGGAAAAAAACAAATGGATTCCCAGTCAATCCATTGTTATTACTTTCTCTGGACAAAATTTACCTAATTATATCTCTATATTTAAGGTTAAAACTAAAGTGGAACCATATGTAGCCAGCCCTATGCAATGCTACAATTGCTTTAGGTTTGGACATACAGCCAAGACTTGCAAGAGTAAAGAAGTATGCTCTATGTGTGGTATTTACAAAGAAGATCATGAGCAGTACGGCGAATGCTCTGTTAAAGCACCAATGTGTGCGAATTGTAAAGGACCTCATAAGAGCTTCATTCATGCCTGTCCCAAGTTTCAAGAGCAAGTTAGGATTAATACGATTATGGCTTATGATGGTGTTTCTTTTATTGATGCAAAAAGAAGTCTGGCAAAGGATATAACTACTCCTTTGAAAACTAAAGAAAATTTTCCGGCGATTGATCAAGTTGGTTACAACAATAGAAATTACAGTCAAGCAGTTATTAATACTAATGACAACAACCACTTTCAGCAAAAACAAACACAACAAATACAACCACAACAACAGAACATGAAAACAGAAAACAATAGGTCCAAGAATACTAAAGATAAAGACAATGATAAAGAAGATACTAATATTCCTACAGAAAATACCGTTCATAAACAACAAAATCAGAATCATTCTCAAGTTCAAAATACAAAAGGAAAAAAAGATAGCAAACAATTTGCTCAGTCGACTGAAAAATTAAATAACAACTCATCAGAGGAATTCAATAAGGATTCAAACGTTAATCAAGATAAGAAGAGACTGGCTATTATCACCAGCTCATTAGCAAGTAGAATCAACAAGGGAAACTACTCAAAAGAATCTTCAAATACAGCGCAGCATACAAAAAAAACTAACAACAGTAATTCTAGTAGAAGGAAACATTAACAATGGTTGTAATGTCATTTTTAATGTTTCTGATACTTTTTACTTTTTATTTCTATTTTATTTGTTTATTTGTTCTTTTCTGCTTTGTTTTTTTTCTCTATTTAAAATATAATTTTTGGAACATTTATCATATTACTTTTACTATTGCTTTTAGTTTTGTTATTATGAATAATAAACTTAAAGTAATACAATGGAATGCAAGAAGTATAAAAAATAAAGTAGATTTACAAACTTATGTAGATAAGGAAAATTGCGACATAGCAATTATTGTTGAAACTTGGCTCAAGCCTAAAGATCAGTTTTCGTTGAAAGGTTTCAGTATAGTTAGACAAGATAGAGATGCGGACGGTGATAAGAGGGGAGGGGGCATTTGTATCTTTATTAGAGATAAAATTATTTTTAAAAAAATTGATTTAAATTTGAAAATGGAAAATTTAGAAAATTTGTCTGTTGCAGTCTCAACCAGTTTTGGAGAGGTTCTCATCACTGGATGTTACAGGCCTCCTGGGGGCGAAAATGATCTCTCCGGTGCGGATGTCAGAATCCTGGCTAGTGAAATCAGTAAATATGATAAGTTTCTATTGTTTGGTGATTTTAATGCGCATCACTTTTATTGGGGAAGTGATAGGCGCTGTATCAATGGTAACATGTTGATGGAAAACTTGGATACAGAAGTATTCTTCTTACTCAATGATGGCACTCCTACACACTTTTATCATTTAAATTCTGGTTTAAAATTTTCCAATTTAGATTTATCATTCGCGTCCATGAATTTGGCTATGATCTCGGAGTGGAGGGTGGGTGACGACGCTTGGGGGAGTGACCACTTTCCGATTTTTATTGATATTAATATATTACCAGATTTCACTACTCAAACACATTTTAAACACAATTTAAAGAAATTAAGATGGACTGACTTTTTGAATTTTTTACTTTCTTCCGGATATTTATTTACTGGTTTAAACTTTCTTAATATGAACGTTCTTGATAGATATAACTTTTTCACTGAATTCATTAATGACAATATTATTAACTTTTCAAATATTAATTACAAAAATTCAAATAATACCACAAGTACACGTAACATTAATAATTATACTCATAACAGAAAAAGAAACACGTGGTGGAATGAAACCTGTGATAGAGCTGTACGCTTGAGAAAAGCTACCTTAAAATCGTTGAAATATAGATGTAATTTAGAATCTTATATTAATTTCAAGAAAATAAGTGCGCAAACTACTAGAACTCTAAAAGAGGAAAAAAAAAATCATTTAGATTGTTTGCTGAATCTGTCAACAGGTTTACTTCCATCTCGTATGTTTTCAAAACAATTAAAATATTTAAAAATGGCATCAATAGGGCCAAACCATCCATTGGCAATAAAGACTTTTTGATTGATGCCAATGATTTATTAAACAACCTATGTTCTCCCAAAGATGGCAATATACAGGACTTTGACCTAGATAATTATAATTGCATTATAAATGACAAAAATAAATTTTTAAGCGACCCTTTTTCTTTTGAAGAGCTCAAATTTGTTATTGAAACAGCTAAACCTTCATCTGCTCCAGGCAAAGATCTCATCAATTTTGAAATTCTTAAAAATCTACCTGAATGTCTGTTAAGATCCTTATTGGACATATTCAATGATTGTTTTAATCAAGGAATATTCCCTAAACAATGGAATCAATTCTTAATCACATTTATTCCTAAGAGTAATAGTAATAAGGCTAGACCTATTACTCTAGCTTCTTGTATTTTTAAGACTCTTGAAAAAATAATCAACTGCCGACTTAGCTGGTATGTTGAACATAATGGTCTACTGTCCAAATCACAATTTGGCTTTCGTAAGAATAAATCCTGTATGGATAATTTATTCATTTTTATCAATGAAATACATAAATCCTTCTTTAAAGGAGAAAAAATAGTTGCAGTCTTTTTAGATATTAAGGGCGCATTTAATTGCGTTATTCCAGAACTTCTTTTTTTAAAGGATTTGGCAGATTTAAACATTCCCAAAGAATATTTAATATTTTTCGCGAACCTTCTACGTAAACGTACTCTCTTCCCTACTAACTTAAATAACGTCAACAATAGGTCATTTGTTGCTGAACTGGGTGTTCCCCAGGGATGCACTAGCAGTCCTTTGCTATATGCCATCTATACAAATTTTATAGAAAAAATTCTGGATAAAAAAATAAAATTATTACAATTTGCAGATGACATCGTAATTTACGTCAAATCAAATGACATTGATGAATCTTTGAGATTTTTAGAGATTGAAATTAATAAATTAGCTAATGCCCTTAAGGCAAAAAATCTCATTTTAGCTCCTGACAAATGTCAGTTGATGATTTTTAGTAAAAAAAGAATTATTAAATTAAATAAATTTTCAATTAATATAGGTGGAGAGGAGGTCACCCCTTCCAGAGTTGTAAAGTTTTTGGGTATGATGTTAGATATGGGGTTAAATTGGAGTGCTCATGTTAATTACATTGGAAATTGTTGCATGCGTCCCTTGAGCATACTCAGTTGCTTAAGGGGTGTATACTGGGGTAGTAACCCAGAAATTATATTAACTCTTTTTAAATCGCTAATTAGATCTAGAATTGAATATGGAAGCTTTCTTTTATCGCCAATTAAAGAAAATAATATGAATAAGCTACAAAAAATTCAGAATTCTGCGTTAAGAATGGCATTGGGCTGCCGTAATAGCACCCCAATCGGTTACTTGACGGCTGAATCCAATATTCCATATTTACAGTTTAGATTTGAATTTCTTTGTTTTAAATATTTATTAAAAAATCTATCAATTACAGATAATCCTATTATTAATATACTAGATGAAATTTTAGAAATTGCGGATAATCCGGTTTTTAAACATAACTTTACAGAGTCTATTATGTTGGAGTGCTATCGTGAGTGTTGGTTTAACAATGGTTTGATTTTCCAGTCTGATAAGTTTTTCAAGTTTGAAATACCATACGAAACAAACTTTTTTCCATTGAATTGTAATATTGATTTGGGTAAGAGAGTCGCCAACTCATCTAATCTGAATCAAACCTTCAATGAGATATTTGAACAAGATGACGGTACCATAGATATTTTTACTGATGGATCTAAACAGGTCGATGACTTTTCTTCGCCGGTGGGTTTTGCTGCTTGGAGCTCTGATGAGAGCTTCAACCTCTCTTACAAACTACCCGATGCATCCTCAATATTTACAGCAGAAAGCTACGCTTTGAATAAAACGTTAAATTGCATTGCCAATTGGAAAAAAGATAATGTAAATAGAAAAATGAATTTTAGAATTTTTAGCGACTCAGAAAGTCTAATAAAGACTCTGGAAAAAATAAAGGATTAGATAAGGAACCAATATTGACATCCAAAATAAGACTTTTGTTATTTGAAATTGCTAAATGTTATAATGATATCAATATTAAAATTTTTTGGATACCCGCCCATAGAGGCATTATTGGCAATGAAAACGTTGATAAATTGGCCAAAACGGCCGCTGTAGATAATAAAAATACTAACCTTGATATTCCCTATACTGATTTAGTGTTGAAGTACAAAAATATTTGTAAAAATAAAAACAACAAAAAGCTTGATATAGACAGTAGGGAAAAAGCAAAATTTTACTTCGAATTTTATTACCGGGATTTTAAAATTCCCTGGTTTTATAATGTTAAACTGCCTAGAAGAGTTATTTCCACTATCAACAGAATCAGAAGTGATCACACTTCACTTAACAGTAGCCTATCCAAATTAAAAATTATTGATTCAGACATGTGTGAGTGTGGAGAATGTCCTGACTCAGTTGAACATGTTTTTTGGAATTGTGATTTGTTTAATATACAAAGAAAGATCATGTTGGATGATCTTTATAAAGTTCAACCAGTTGGTCCATTCTCCATCACTAATATTTTATCTAATTTAGATAAAAATACACTTCAAATTATATCTAAGTTTATTATTAGTATTAACAAAAAAATTTGATTGTCAAATGATTTTATTATTGCAACTATATATATTTTTATCTTCTAGGTAGTTCTATGTTTCATGACTTTCCTCAGGGCTGTAGTAATCTACAATACTACAGACGGGCTTCGCGACCCCGAGGTACCCTAGCTACTATAAATAAATAACTATAAGTGTAAATGTAATGTAAATGTAAATGTAAATGTAAATGATCAAAGCGTAATAAGTTGTAGCATTGTATATATATTAAGTAATTATTTGGTTTTTTGTGGGGATCGCCCCACAGTAAATAGTTCATTTAAAAATTTCGAGCGTAACGATAGGAGAAAGTATTCCTGTATAATATTGATTTTATACCTCGTCGAAAAATATATGTAATAAATGTATTATATTTTTGTATCTTCCTACATATGCCAATTTTTAATAGTGTAATGGCTGTGTAATATATTTTGGTGGCCAATAAAAAGAAATAAATAATTGTACGGCTAGACTTAAATTCTTTCTTATTTACATAGTTTCACTTGTTACATATATAATTAATTAAAAAATACTCATGAAGTTAACAATTCAATCGAAAATGACTTACATTTACTGGTGTTAGAAATTTTCATCAATTTTTATATTTTCATAAATATTGTAACCAAATTTAGCATGCAGTATATTTGCAGAAATATTAGATATTACAATGTTGTCGAACTTATCTGCATGAAATTTAAAGTTGACATCGAATTAAAATACTTAATAAATTAATAAAAATGTTACTGACACGCTTATCAATTTTGAAAATTTTTGTAATGTAAAAACTTATTATTTATTGTGTTATAATTGCAATAAGCAATAAGTGCTATATTCAAGTAAATACTCTGAATGACTCTGTCAGAGTTTTCTACAAATCAAAAAATAATTTGCATAAATCTACCAAAAGTACTTGTATGTTGAAGTTACAGGTACAAGTTTGTCATAGATTGCATGCATGTGCTGAAACTTATTGTTCCTGTGAAATTAGAACTTTTTTTTACTTTGTATTTGAATGCTTATTATGAGTCTTAGATTAAGTGAAGATATATATATATACAGTACCGTTCAAAAGTTCGTAAAAATTTTTTTTTTTAACTTAACTTCAAACTGCGATATTTCGGAAACGGCTTGATGAATTTGAAAAATCTGGACGGCGTTTGAAAGATCAGACAAAATACTATTTTTTTGTATCCTGCCAAATATTTTTATCCCTTTTTTAAGTCTATTTTTAATGATAGAAAAATTTTTTATTTTTACGAATTTTTAAATTTCAATCAATCAAATGTAACTTTTTAAGAAATTGATAAAATTAAAAAATTCGAACGCGACTGAAAAGTAGAGTGAATTTTCTAAATCTTTATGTTTAATGGTTTTTTTGTATCTATTTCCTGCGTGTAGCTAAAAATGCGCAAAAATGGAAAGTACAAGAAAATCAGTTTTAGATATGATAATATTTTCCAATATCGCGGGTCTATTTTTGTTTACATTTTAGCATGTGTTCAAATCTGTAGTTCGTATATGCATACGAAGAATCAAATTTGTTAATAACTTTAATTTATTCAAAAAAAGGACACTATCATTTATAATAATTGTGATAAAATTTGTGATAATTTTGTTAAAAGTATACAATACCGTTCATTAGTTCGTAAAAAAAATTTTTTTTTTTTTAACTCAACTTCAAACTGCGATATTTCGGAAATGACTCGATAAATTTCACAAATATGGACGGCGTTTAAAAGATTAGAGAAAATACTATCTTTTTGTATCTTGCTAATGTAAACCAAAATTGACTCGATACATTGGAAAATATTATCATATCTAAAACTGATTTTCTTGTATTTTCCATTTTTGCGCATTTTTAGCTACACGCAGGAAATATATACGAAAAAAAAAACATTAAACATAAAGATTTAGGAAATTCACTCTACTTTTCAGTCGCGTTCGAATTTTTTAATTTTATCAATTTCTTAAAAAGTTACATTTGATTGATTGAAATTTAAAAATTCGTAAAAATAAAAAATTTTTCTATCATTAAAAATAGACTTAAAAAAGGGATAAAAATATTTGGCAGGACACAAAAAAATAGTATTTTGTCTGATCTTTCAAACGCCGTCCGGATTTTTCAAATTCATCAAGCCGTTTCCGAAATATCGCAGTTTGAAGTTAAGTTAAAAAAAAAAATTTTTACGAACTTTTGAGCGGTACTGTATATATATATATATATACTAGGGGAGGTACCCCCCTGCTCGCTCCGCTCGCCAACCCCCATTATAGGTATCATATCAATATAAAATGTAACATTTATGCATTTTTTTATATAAAAAATTTTTTACTATAGTGTATTTTTATATTATACACAATATTATATAACTGTACATTTTTTATCTAATTTTTATTATTAACATAGAAACATGAAAAAAAATACATCAAATGCATCAATTTTTAATGAATTCACTTTTATGTATTTAAAATTAGGCATAAGTAAAGTACTTACTTTTTTGGTTATTTCTTATATTTTTTAAATTTCTTGTAAGTACAGAAAATATTAAAAATTGTAAAATATTAAAAAGTATTATTTAAATTAATTAAGATTCATAAAAAAGTATTTAACGCAAATCGATTATTTTATTATTTAGATATCAAAGTAAATAAACAATTTATTAAATAACGTAAAATGCCAAAAAGAAATAGTAAAGATAGTAAATCTGATAATAAACAAATTATTAAAAAACAAAATATAATGTTTACATCTACTGAATTTTTAAAATCAAAATTAAAAATAGGAGATAAATCTGCTTAAGTATTTTATTAATAAAATATAATAATTATCTTAAGAAGAATATAATAAATAATGTACTTATATTATTTTGATCAATAGTAGATTATGTACAAGAAACATTGCCGGAATCGAATTTTATGAATAAAAAAACTAATAATGAATTGAGAATTTTGAAATTTTTATTTAATAATAATGATGGTTGCATTATACAATGTAACATATATAATGAAAATATAGACATTTTTACAGATCAAATTAAATTATCAGAGGTATAATTTTAACATAAAACAATTTTTCATATTTAGAAATATTATTTATTAATGATAAAATCATAAAATTACAAAAAATAATTTTAGAAAATGTTATAATTACTTCAGCCAAAAATTATACGAAAGGAAATATACCATTTGAAATTACATTACAAAATTATTCGACAATAATGAACTTATGGCAAGTAGATATATTTAATCCTATAAATGCTACAAAAATTGATTTTGAGGATATTCCAAAAAAAAATGGATTTATTAGTAAAAATAAAACATTTATTTTGTTTTTAATTATAACTTACTCCTTATTTCAATACTTTTAATTTTCAAAATTTTTAGAAATACAAGGATATTTAAGAAATAATTTTATTAAAAAAAAAAAAATAATTTAGAATTTTTTTCAACAATAACTGATGGACAATATTAATTGGATATCTTAATAAATTTATTAGAAGGCGAAATATTGAAAGTAGAAAGAGGAAAAAAATTAGAAACAATAGGAGATTTATTAGAAAATGGTAACAGTCTATATAAATATGTGTTATAAATTTAAAATAATAAAAATAAACATTTTTAATAGGAATATCATACATGTTAAAAATAAAGAACATAGAGCATATCAAAATTTTAAATGAAAAAAAAATGGATCTAAGTGATTTAATTTTAGGTTCTGAAATATTTTTAAATGGAGTAAATTTTATATTTATATAATTTGTGATATAATATATTCAAATATTAATAATTTAGAATTAAATAATTTTTTTTTAGAAAAAAGAAGATGATAATGATTAATTATAACAATTCATAATAATTAATGAATTAAATTTTCAAAAATATTAAAAAAATGTATATAATAACGTTTTTAATTCAAGAATAACCAAAGAAGTATTGATAATTTTATCTCAATTTATTATTATATATATTATTCATTTTTTTATCATTTAATTATATTAAAAATTACAGTTTTTAAAAAAAATAAATGGATTTGGAAGAGTAAGTACTTTACTTATGCCTAATTTTAAATACATAAAATTGAATTCATAAAAAATTGTTAACTAGTTTAATTTGATAAAAAATTTTTTTTTAAAGATAAAATTATTTTATTAAAAATTCATGTTTTAAAATATTCGGGTCCGAGGGTTAATTTCTAATATAACTATATATATATATATATATACATACACGCATGTGTGTGTGTTATTTTATAATATGCATAAAAAATTTTAGAACAACTTTTTTCGCTATAATTTAATTTAATAAGAATTGAAATCTTCTTTAGATATTTTGTGTAGTTTTAATTTGCACGAAAAAGTAGCGCTTATAGATGCTAAATTAATTTTTATTTGTGTATTATAATAAAATAACAAAATATCTGTGTATCAAAAAACTGGAAAATCCATGATTTGTATAAGTAATAAAAATGTGAGATGTAAACTTTCTGTATATTTATTTAATTTACTAAGTTACCGGTATTAATTGTATTATTTTTTATTATAGATATATAATAATGTAAACAACATAGCAACATCTAAATTGGGATCAATAGAAAGCAGAGGTAACTGAATAAATAAAGTAATATTTAAATTATTTCATAATGTAGGAAAACAGATATTTATATTATAATATTTTATTGTAGATATATGAAAACTTCAACAACATGGCAACATCTCATTTGGAATCAATATATAGCCGAGGTAACTGAATCAATAAAGTAATTCTAAAATATTTTATAATGTGGAAAACTCTAAATTCCTTTATGTTTATGTCCAAGTTTTAAAGAATTTGGAATAAACTCAAAAATGAATACCATAATATATTGTGATTACTTAAAAAAAAAATACATTTACATCAATTTTCCCTATCAAACTTTAGTATCTCAATAATTTTTTTAATAGAAATAGAAAATATATTTAACATTGACATATAAACTCATGTTTATTATAAATGAATTTTGTACGGATGAAAAAAAAAGTTTTGTGATTATTTTTCAAAATTTTTGTAATTGTTTTAAAATTAATAATTTTGTTAATGTAAGAATTTTTCATAAAGTATAACAATAGTATATTATTACTTTACTTCAGTAGATTTCAAACTACTTTATTTATTTGTCAATTAGGAAATTTATTGTACGATTGTTGATATAATGAAATGTAACAATAAAAAAAAATGTTAAATATACTAATTTGTTTAACATCATAAATTTACTTATTTCTGAGTTAAAGCTGTGTGAATGTTTGTTTTCAAAAGCGATAAAAATATGGCATTGCAAGTAGTAATAAGAAGATAGTTATGCTAATAAACTTTAGAGGAATAAGAAAAAAAGTGTAAAAGTAACAATTTCATACTTTGCAATGTATTTTATATTTAAAAGAAACGAATATACATATAATTCATGCTAATGTCAAAAACAATCTATCAGTATTATTAATAGCAAAAAGATTGGAACTAAGAAACAATGGAACTATAAATGTTTTATTTGATCTTTGTATTTGTATTAATTTTTAAATAAAATATCTAAACAAAAAAAATTATTTAAAAATTTATTGTCTTTTTTCTGATACCTTATTAAAAGTTTAAAAAAAATTTGACGTTTTAAATTTAATTTTTTAAATCTGGAATATACATAAGTTAAAATAATTTTTCTTTTGGTTCTGTTTATTGGATAGTGAATGCTGAGATGATTTTAGGCAAATAAAATCACCATACCCAATAAATTTTGAAAGTTTTTTAACGTCACAATCCATTTCTCCAACATGCAATTCTTTTGAATATTTTTGTAATTGTTAAACTTCATTTATAATAAAGATAACGCACGCTGGTTCCTTAAGTTTACATAAAATATTGTTAATTTTTGAGTGTAATATGGTTCTTATGTGGCAAACTTCTATTTTGCAATTAGAAATCATCCTACCCTTCAAAAAATAAATCAAAAGAACAACGTATATTAACAAATGTAATCAATAATGGTTTTTTTAATTTATTTGTAAATTTTTCAATAGTTTAGGACCTAATTGAATTTTCATCTAATCTTCTTATTTGATTATCAATATATTAACATGTCAGTATTGCTTTATTTAATAAGTTTAGTGTGCCCTCAACTTACAAATAAAACATATATTTTTAAATATTTGTTGTATACCTCTCCCTCTATCTCTCTTAATTCTTTATAAAATGTAGAATGTAAAAAAAATTTTAATTTCTTGCATTTAATTATTTTGAAACCAGGGATAAACGAGGGGAGGAGGAAGAATTAAAAAATTAAATAAATTATTTTAAAATATCAATAAATAAAATTTGCACAAACTAAAAATAAAAAAGAGAGGGGGAGCTAAAAGACATTTAGGGCCTTTGCATGCTAAAAAGATGAGCCGACATAAGTAATAAGAAAATACTGTAACATGGTAAATTGACCATGTTACTATATGTAAATCAAGCTTCGTATTTTCGCGCGCTACGAGGAATATACAGTATTCACGCGCGAGAGCATTACGACGAGCAGGAAACCGCCGAGTACAGTGTAGAGTCAACCCTACATCGTTCCACACACGCACACACGCGCGAGGCTCAGCAAAGGTATGGTCTCTTTTAGTTACTATACCCGGTTGAAAATAATCATATGGTATTATCATATGATTATATCATATGCTTTTATCACATTGTTTTATCATATAGTTTTGTTATATGTTTTTATTATATGGTTTTATGGTTTCAACTTATCATATAATAAATTTATATGATAAAACTATGTTGTAAAAGTATATGATAAATCACATGATTACTAATTTATACTATCATAATAAATATTATCCATTGTTTGAATAAAATTGAGAGCGCGCTGGCGTAACGGATAGAGCTCTTGCCTTCAACGCGAAGGACATGGGTTCGAATCCTGGCAAGGTACCTCTGACTTTTTTTCTAAAGAAAAAGTAGTTTATGTGCTAATAATATCGCGTAACTATTAAAAAAAATCCGACCTTATTGGGTATCGGTTGGTTGTTGGTCACAAAAGTGACTGATCATCCATCGGTAATCAAAGTTGTTCGGTTGATGTATCAGAGGTTTCTAGCCTGAGTAATGTGATAAACGGGTCCGGGTTCAGGGTCTCTCTGATACTATCATCGAAAAAAGTTAATTATATAGAGGACAATATTCTCATAAATGAACTTTTTCTTAAAAAAATAAAAAAAAATTGTTTGAATAAAATTAGAAGTACAATGTTAAAGTGTTACCCAGGTTTTCGGATGAAAAATTTAATCCAGAAGTGTTCTTCTTTAAGCGTCTAACTTCTTTGGTACTATGGTACAAAAAAAGTATGCAGTCGCCATTTCAGCTCCCGTGATGTGTACTCTTTAAATCTGAAAAAGTGATTTTAACAAATAGTCAAAAAACTAATCCACTCTATCATGAATTGGCTCAGTTTTGTGACTATTAGAGTAGAAAATCACTCTATCAAATTTAGAGAGTATTAGTATATTATACACCAAGGGAGGTAAAACATTTAAAACTATATGATAAATTATATAATTTAGATTATGTGATATATCATATAGTTTTACCACATAGTTTCATCATATTATTTTATTTTGTGGATTCATTGTATACACACCTATAGCCCTTATACGCTGTGACTCTAGCAGTCAAGCTTGGGCATATAGTTACGCGCGCATGTGCGCGAGAGAAAAGAGTGAACAGCAAGAAGGAAGAGCGTCCATTGTCGTTCATTCCTTCTGTCGCCGTCGAGCAATTAGGTTGTCTTGTGTTGGCATTGAGCGTTTACTACGCTGTTAATATATTAATTTTTTGTCTTTGAGCGTTGTGTGCAACTATCTTGTGCGAGTGCGAATCTCGTTGAAATTCTAACAACATCATTTCTTCTATCACTTAAATAGAGCATGCCACGTGTGTGCTGTCGTCGCGGGCGATCGTGTACGCGTATCTTTTTTTTATATATATTCAAGCTAATTATTTTGTCCCCTTTTAGCTCCATTTCTCTTAGCCTCCTTTTTAGCTACTTCTTGTCTTGTAAGTCCGGCATTTCCTGTGCGTCGTGCGTCATATTCTTCTATTCGTGCATTGTGCAACGGTGTCGTGTCCGTCAACGCGACTGGCGCCCAAAATTTAGCTATGTTACAACCCACACAGCATGAAATATTTATGGAAGCTTCCTGGAATATTGGCACGGAAGATTTGAAATATTTTAGGAATCTTCTATGAAATATTCCTGTAATATTCGTATGTCCTTGATTCTTCCTAAACTGGAATATTCCATGGAATATTGTTGGAAAATTCCAAGAATATTTCATTGGAAGATTTAGGACATCTCAGATCTTTCATTGAAATATTTCAGGAATCTTGCAGGAATATTTCATAATTTATTCCGTTGGAACATTCATGGAAGATTTCCGGAATATTGGAACGAAAGATTTGAAATATTTCATAAACCTTTCATGGAATATACACAAAAGATTTAAGGAATCTTTCATGAAATTTCCATAAAATATTTCTGGAAGATTTTAGAAATCTATCGTAAAATATTACGTGGATTATTTATGGAAGATTCGCAGAATATTGGCACGGAAGATTTTGAATATTTCAGAAATCTTCCATGAAATATTCCGTTAATATTCGTATGTCCTTGATTCTTCCTACATTGGAATATTCCATGGAATATTTTTGAGAGATTTCAAGAATATTTCAATGGAAGGTTTGAGTAATCTCTTATCTTTCATGAAATGTTCCTGGAAGATTTTTAGAAGATGTGAAATGCTGTGAGGGGATAGTATATATATTATATAATAAAACATTAAACTTATACATCAATACATATACGCATACATAAACATTTAGTTATAAAATCGCATTTACATATTCGCTTCGACTGTACACATCAAAGCGCCGATACTCTTTCGCTTATATAGTAAGTGAGGTATCTTCCAACCACTTGGGGATAAAACTCCCATTTAACGAACATCCCCCTATCGGCGTCACTGGAAACCTCCCGTAACGTTCCGCACAACCTTCTAACGAAAACTTCATGGAATCATTCTAGAATCTTTCATAAAATATTCCACTGGAAGATTACTTAAATCTTTCTGTGGAATATTTCGTGGAATATTTCTGGAAGATTTATGTAATATTCCGCTGTACGATTTAAAAGTTTTTCGAAATCTTCCAAAGAAATGTTTATGGAATCTTTCTGAAATCTTTCATGAAATATTCCACTGGAAGATTACTTAAATCTTTCTGTGGAATATTTCGAGGAATATTTCTGGAAGATTTATGTATTATTGCGCTGTACGATTTAAAAGTTTTTCGAAATCTTCCAATCAAATGTTTATGAAATCTTTCTGAAATTTTTCATGAAATATTCCACTGGAAGATTACTTAAATCTTTTTGTGAAATATTTCGTGAAATATTTCTGGAAGATTTATGTAATATTCCGCTGTACTATTTTAAAGTTTATCGGAATCTTTCAGCTCTATATTTATGGAATCTTCCCGAAATTTTTCATCAAATATTTCCCCGGAAGATTACTGTAATCTTTGCGTGAAATATTTCGTGGAATATTTATGGAAGATTTATGTAATATTCCGCTGTACGATTTAAAAGTTTATCCGAATCTTCCAGTGAAATGTTTATGGAATCTTTCTGAAATCTTTTATGAAATATTCCACCGGAAAATTACTAAATTCTTTGCGTGAAATATTTCGTGGAATATTTATGGAAGATTTATGTAATATTCCGCTGTACGATTTAAAAGTTCTTCGGAATCTTCCAGCGAAATGTTTATGGAATCTTCCTAGAATCTTCCATGAAATATTTTACTGGAATATTTCATAAACATTACATGGAATATTTCATGAAATATTTCAAAAATCTTCCGTGAATATTTCATGGAATATTTTAAAAAAGTTTTTGAATATTCCTTTGAAATATTCCTGAAATATTCCTGGAAGCTTTCAATGGAAGATTCCAATGGAATATTTTGAAATATTCCGTGGAGACTTCCAATAATCTAATAAGAAGGTTCCATTGAAATATTCCAGTGGAATAATTCGAAATATTCTAGTGAAATCTTCCATGCTGTGTGGGAAGTATCTATACGTATTAAATAAATTACTTAATTATACTACAGTTCCTTTTTATTTATTGCATATGTCAATTTAGCATTTTATATTCAGTGCGGTCACCTAATCCCCATGATCGTCACAATACATTGCCAGTATATCTATATATGCGAGGAATAAGTTTCTTATTCTTGTTATTCCTCGCATATTTAGATATACTGGTAATGTATTTTCTTATTCGTTATGTCTTATGCTGACTTATGTTTTGAGCCTGCGAAGGTCCTTAAATCTCCGATCTATTTACTCTGTGATGCTTTTGTTTGGTCCATAACAAAAATAAGCCATACGGGAGTTGAGCCGCGCGAGGCAGTGGCAATAGGCTCTACTCCCGGATGGCGTTTCATTTCAAAATCTGAAGGTGGCGCAGTTGTGATCGCGTTGTGGGATTGCCGGTCTGAATTGATCGGGATTTATGGATGTCCACACTCCACCAATTAGCGTGTTCGAGGAGAGGATACAAAAGGTATCTACCTGAATGAGAACGACAGAAAGTAATTAGTAAAGAGGTTTTATTGTATCGCCGAACTCTCGGCTCTCGTGTGTGTAGCAAGCTTCAAGCATAACACACGACTGACTATCGCGGCTTTGCCGCCTTCCTTGCTTGCTCTTACAGGTCTCTCCTTCTCTCTCTCTCCTGACTGCGCTTGCGCGTACATATGTAGTCTGCCTACATGACTCCCCCCTAAATGACGTCTACTTTTTTTAAATTCATCGTTTTTACGACCAAAATATTAATCATTAATTATAGAAATGTTGATTTGAATGAGGGAAATTGAAAATTTTAAAACATTTGAGTATTTACTCGCGATTGTTAGATATCATTTAAGAATAGAGAGAGAGAACTTTTGAGATTATACTGTAACCGCTGTTATATTACAAAAGATTTTTTTTAAGTAAAGTTTACAAAATACATTTTTCAAAAATATAATCTTTTTTAACAAACTGTCTTGACTCTGATATCTGATATATGACTCCATAGAATACTATTCATTTAAACGATTACAATAGTTACTCTTTTTAATATTTCTAATAGAATAAAAGACATGAATAAAGTCTTTTCTTTTTTATTTACATTAAATACCTTTTAGTTTTTTACTATATTTTTCTAAGAATATCTGTCTGTTTGACTCCAATTCTCCGAATTCGAAAAATACGCCAGGTAATGTTAGAGATGTGCCAAATACAAAATCTGCAGGGCTTGCTTCTGTATCCATACGTAAACTAGTGCGAAGACCTGGCATAACTGAGGATAAGACGCGTGACCAATCATTATCGTCGGTGTTATATTTTATGGCAGCTTTGAGGACTCTATGCCATCTTTCTATCATCCCATTCGCTTGGGGATTGTAAGTTGTTGTTCTAATGCGCTGACAGCCAATGAGTTTTAGTAGTACTCTGAACAGCTGAGATTCAAACTGTGAGCCTTGGTCTGTCGTTAGGACTGCTAAAGATCCGTAACGAGATATCCATGTGTCAAAAAATGCACGAGCTACTACGGGCGCAGTGATTTCTGACAATGGGATGGCTTCTGGCCAGCGTGAATACCGATCTATCATAGTCAATATGTATCGATTGCCTTCGTTTTCAGGCAGTGGGCCTACTATGTCCATATGTACATGAGAAAATCTGTTATCTGGGACTACAAAATATCCCGGTAGGAATTTATTGTGCCTGGTTACTTTCGAGATTTGTCACCTAATGCATTCCTTGCACCAAGTTCGAACATCTTTTGATATGTTAGGCCATACGTATTTTTGCCTTATGAGTTTGTCTGTGACATTAGCACTGGGGTGTGCACGAGAGTGGTAAATATCGATTATTTCTCTTCGAAAAGATATCGGTACGTAGGGTCTTATTACGTTTTCATGAATGTCACAGTACAGAGGGTACTCCTCTCTACGCTATATAAGCCTTTGTAGCTTAAGTGGGTGCTCTGGATCTTCAAAGATCTCTGTAAGTTGTTCGTCATTTGCTTGTTCTTGACTAAGCTGTCCTGGGGTGAACAACATAGGAACTTGGATTGCGTCTATTGAGTGTATGATGTCTTTGTACTTTGCATGGAGTATAGTTTCTGGATTATCCCAGTATATCTCTGAAGTACTGCAGAAGGAGTCGATTCTCGACAATGCGTCTGCTACGACGTTATTATCGCCAGGGATGTATTGAATTTGAGCATTCAACTCTCAAATGTAGGAAATTTGGCGTATTTGCCTTTTACTGGCTTTTTCAGTACTTTGAGATAGTGCAAAGGTCAAAGGTCTGTGGTCTGTTACGATAGTGAATTCACGCATATCTAGATAGTAATGAAAATATTTAAGCACTTCATACACGCCAGAAAGTTCCCGATCGTATACCGAATAATTTAATTGTGCAGGTGAGAATTTACGCGAAAAGAATGCTAAAGGTCGCCAATTGTCGTTTTCTTTTTGTTCCAAGACTGCTTCCATTGAGATGTCTGAGGCGTCTGTGGCTAACCGTGTTTCTGTTGAAGGGTCAGGAAAGGCCAAATATGTGGTCTCAGCTAACTCCTTTTTCGCTTGCTCAAATGCCGCTTCTGAAGCGTGATCCCAGACTATGGGTGTCTTATCTTTTCTTTTAGCATTTCTTATGTACTGACTGAGCGCTGCGTGAGTTTTAGTTGGGTTAGGAATGCAGCGTCTGTAAAAATTCACCATTCCAAGGAATCTTCTCAGATCATCGACAGTCTGAGGCTTGGGGTAATTGATAATAGCTTCAACCTTTTCTTTTGCAGGCTTAAAGCCTTTTGAGCTTATTTCATAATCCAGGAAGGTGAGCTTTTGTACACTAAAGGTGCATTTGTCTATATTTAAATGGAGATGATACTCTTTGAGTCTCTCTAAAACTATCTTGAGATGCTCCTCATGTTCCTTTTCATTAGTGGAAGCAATAAGGATGTTATCAATATATACAAAAACGAAATCAAGGTCGCTCAGAGCCTTGTTTACATATCTTTGGAATGTTTGTGTGGCGTTACGTAAGCCGAAGGTCATAACCATGAACTCGAATAGTCCAAAAGGTGTTATTACTGCGATTTTTGGGATATCATCCTTATCCACGGGTATCTGGTGATACGCCTTTTGCAAGTCGAGACTAGTGAAGATGGTTTTGCCGTGGAGGAGAAAATAGGAAAATCCTGAATGTGTAGTACTGGGTACCTATCTGGTATTGTTACAGAGTTCAATTGACGATAATCGGCGCAGATACGCCAAGTTTTATCTTTCTTGGGTACCATGTGGATCGGACTTGTTCAAGGGCTACTGGAAGGTCTGCATATACCTAACTCGCAGAGATCCTTGAACTCTTTCTTTGCAGCAGCTAGCTTTTCTGGGCCTAGCCTGCGAACGCGTTGTGCAATCGGGGGCCGTTAGTTTTAATGCAGTGAGCTACGCCTTGCTCTAGGATAGGTGTGATTATCTATGCCAATTACCTCCTGAAACTGGGACAATAATTGAGCATATTTACAGTCAGGTTTAATGATTGATATTTTAATCTCATTCATTTTGTCATAGTGTAGACCGGTAGTAAGGAGTGTCTCTCCATCAACTAACCGTCTCTTTTTTAAATCAGGTAAAAGGTGGTAATGTTCGAGAATGTCGCCTCCTAGTATAGGGTACGGAACGTCTGCGATTATGAAGTGACATTTTATGGCTTTACGAAGGTTTAAATTTAGTTCGATATACTTAGTTCCGTAAGTATTAATGACCGTGTTGTTAGCTGCGTAAAGTTTAAACGCGTGGGGTGTTTCTTTATTATCGCGCACTCGCGGTATTACTGACACTTCGGCGCCAGTGTCAACTAGGAACATTTTTTGTGACTTGCGGTCAAAAACATGAAGAGGTATTGATTTTACACCCGGTATACCCGTCTCCGCGACTACTGGGTGCTTTGGTTTTCCTTATTCGTGAAGTTCTTTGGAGATTTATCTCTAGGTTGTTTTTTTACTGCGTTACCACCTCCTTTCTTCACAAGTTCTTGCTTTCTCTTTAAACCAATAATGGTAATAACAGAGCATGTGTGGTTTGTCGGGTGACGGAGGGCGAAATGGGGATTTCTTTTGGTTATTGCTTTGATTACGCGTACGCGATCTATTTCTGTTATTTTGTTGTTGATTATTGACGTTATTCCCTTTTGATGCAAGGTTCCGTTTCAACTCGTCTATGCTACTTTTGATCGCGTTGAAATCGACTTCGTTATGTCCCACTTGATTAGTTTGATTGGAGCTTGAATTGATCGCGTAAACGTGTTTAGAATGTCTGTTCCTCAATTCGTATACGTGATCTGCGACACCGGCTAACCGATCCTGATTCTGTTCATTAATTGGCTCTGGCATGGCCTTTTGCGTGTCTAGTGGTAGTTCTTCTTTCCAACGTACCTAAACTGCTTTTAATGGAATGTCTTTACCCGCAAGTTCAATTAATTCGCTGAGGTAGTCTGACGGTTTACTATTACCTAGTTTGCATTCCCCGAATAACCTGTCCATTCTAACCTGAGGCGAGATTTTATATTTATCTAGAACTTTTTGCTTGAGAGTTTGGTATTTGTTACCGTCGGGTAAGTGTTGAAGTGCGCGTTCGACTCCCTGCACGATGCCTGAACCGAGATTATTAAATAAGTTAATATACTTGATATTATTGTGCGTAATTCCGTATATATCTAGCTGTTCCTCAAGCGATGCGAACTACGATTCCGGTCTGTTAGTCCAGAATGGAATAAATTTAAATTCTATTACTGGGTTATGATATTGGTTGGAGGGAGTAGCTAGAGCGCGGAGATTAAAATTTTGGTTAAATATTCCATCTACGGTTTGTTTAGGTTGAAACTGAATTTGGTTTTGTGCGTTTTGACAATTATCGCGTTTTTGGTTTATTACGTGATTACCGTCGTCTCTTGGCATCTCTAGTTTATTATTCTGCAAGTGCACGTTGCTACCGGCAAAGTTTAAGAGTGGTGCGTTTTTAAGTGGTTCATTATTGAAAGTATTTGACGCTTTATTGCTATTAACTTGATTACTTAATCGGCCTAATTGCCGCGCGTATTCTTCCTCGTGTGCGCTTGCGTCCGGCGCGTTTTGCGCTTGGACTTGTGCCGCGAGATTACTAACTGCGTCACAAAGTTTATCGACCTTTAAGTTCACGGCTTGAAGTTCCTCTTCATGTTTCGGGTCAAGAACCGAAGGGCTTGTTTCGTCCGAGGGTGTTTGTTCGATGTTATTGTTATTTTTTCCTGTGTCATCCGGGATCCCGTTTTGTTTATTGTCGTCATCACCTTTGTTTCCTGCCATGTTTTTTGTTTTACTACGCAGGTTAAATGGGGATCTGGTTGTAAGAGTACTTTTTTTAAATGCACTCATTCGTATACTGAAGTTTTACATGCTTAAAAACCGAACTTCAATATCGCACGCGGACACACATCCTTTTTGGTAAAAGTTAACTGAGTGACTTTGTTCTGATTTATCTTAGAATTAATCTACTTTCTTTTCTGTTATTTATACATTCAAATTTAATTTGATGAATTCACTTTGTTAACTTTTCATACTATTTTGCAGCGTTTACTGAACTAGTGAAGCATTTCAAAATTTTGTTTAAAAAAATTATTTAAATTGAATAGGTTAAATACCTCGTATAATATATTTAGATGTTTTAATTACATTTGTTCCGTAAACTCTACACGTTTGTCTCACACACTATGCTTGGTGATTTTTAACTTTTACCTATTTGTGCTAATTATGTTTTTTTTTACTTGATTGCGCATATCGTTTTGCCTATGTAAGAGTATCGTGTTAATGATTTTAGGTTTCACTAAATTTATTGATTTTACATTTAAATTATTTGTTTTCTTTTTTTTGCTATTTTATACTTACACAGACGAGCTGCCTGCCCAGTGTCGGTTACGCTGTTGTGCTTCAGGATGCCCGAAGATGTCGTCTTGTTTGCACCCCTAGCACCAAGGCCTTAGCGCCTCAGCTGCTCCAACTGTGGTTAAGAGCATTGGACGCGCGTGATGCTCTTACGTAAGCTATCTCTCTTTGATTTTTTTATCTTTCAAGCACTTTCGTTAATTTGTTTTGTTTTATTTTTACTTTCTTTTTACTTTTTCTATAAATGAGTTGACTATAATTCACCAGATTCTGTTTGTTTTTATTTTCTAAATAAACTTTTTATCTTTCGAAATAAGAAAAAATATATGCTTTGCACTTGATTGCTTTATTTTTACTTTTAGAAATTTTTCTTTATTTTAGATGCTGCTAATATAACGTAAAAGGAATTTTAATTACCAAGGAAAAGATAATTTTGAAAGTTTTCATTTTCTAAGAAAACGTGGTAAGTTTTTTTTTAAATGTAACGGTTATCAAGGTGGCGTCCATCCGCTATTACCGCGAATGATGCTTTTACATATGCGTTTTGTTTGAAAATAGCGTCGTAATTTGGCACGAGTTACACTTTCGTTTTTTTTTTCTTTTACTTTTTTCTAAATTTTTATTTTTTCACTGTTCACTGTTAATTAGTTTTTTTTTTTAATTTTTTTACTCACGCACTGTTCTTTCTCTTCACTTTTACGTTTTTCACTTTTTTCTTAGAATTTCCTTTTTACGTTATTGTGTTTGAACAATTATTTGTTATTTTGCTTTTCTCTTTTTCGATTTTAAGTTTTATGTATGTTTGCTTTATGTCAAAAAGAAAGAAGATTTTGCATTTATATTTTACGTTTTTTCTTATTCAATTTGTTAAATTTTTATTTGAAATAATTTTACTTTACTTTATTTTTGTATGAATTTGCTTTTTGTGCTAAGAGAAAGATAATGAATTTACTTGTTTCAACAAAAAAACTTTTACTAATTTTTATGTTTAATTTTTGTTTCTTTTTCGTTTTTTTATTTTTGTTTTTCGCTTGTAAATACTTTAAACGCACGCTGTTTCTGAAGCTTTTCTTTATTCTTCGCTCTTCAAGATGGCTGCTGTTGAGCGTTGTCCTTGTAGAGACAAAGGTAGCGATGATTAATGGCGGTCTGCGTTTTTTTGGTTTATCTTCTCTTCTTCGAAGCAACGTCGGGTGCACCAGGTTTGGTTGTAGATTCTGCACCAGATGTGGGGTTGTGCATCTGACGCACGTCGGACGGTCACCAGATGTGGGATTGCTGGTCTGAATTGACCGGGATTTATGGGTGTCCACACTCCACCAATTAGCATGTTCGAGGAAAGGATACAAAAGGTATTTACCTGAATGAGAACGACAGAAAGTAATTAGTAAAGAGGTTTTATTGTATCGCCGAACTCTTGGCTCTTGTCTGTAGAGCAAGCTTCAAGCATGACACACGACTGACTATCACGGCTTTTTCGCCTTCCTTGCTTGCTCTTACTTCCTTTTTCTTCCTTTTTTGCTCTCTCCTTCTCTCTCTCTCTCTCTCTCTCTCCTGACTGCGCTTGCACATTAGCGCGTACATATGTAGCCTGCCTACATGAAAAGTATTTTACCGCCATCTCCCAGAAAAATCGTTAGCTAGTGAGCTGTTACAGTTGCAGACAGCATGGCCGCTATGAACTGTACCACGCGTTATTTTCTTCCTTTCGTTCAAAGCGCATGAGCAAAATACAGCATTGTTTTAAATTATAATAATTAAATAATATTTGTAAGACTAATAGCTAGTGCGGACAAGTATTCATAGTTATCAACAACACTTGTATTTTTTATATTTAGTGTTTAATGATCATATATGTCGATTCATCTCCACCTGACCACAGCGACCTCACCTAAAGTATATAATTTTGGCAAAATCTATTACGACATGCTCTTAAAGCAATATTTTATTTACTTTTTTCTTTTTTCTTTGACTGTGCTTGATTTGTATAGCTTTATAGCGACTCGAGCTCACGATGTCTGTCAATTCGTGCCGCTTACTTCGACACCTGGAGTCTTATAACCAGGGCTCACCCCAGCGAGGCTGTTATTATTTACCTCAACACTCAGAATCTTGTGATCAAGATTCACCCTGGCGAGGGCTCTATTTCCAGGTCATGGGCGCACCCGTGCACAGAAGCACAGTTCTAATTTTAACTTTCTTTTTTGCTTTTTTTCTCATTTTAATTTTATATTATTATTTTTAAATTAAATTATTAAATTTTAACCGATTGTTCATTTTATTCAATAATTAATTCATTTATTTTCTTTAATTGTTCATTTATCATTATCATTAATTTTATTATACATAATAATATAATAATTTTTATAGAAATATTTAATCAATTTTTGTACCATATGCCATATTCATGCCGATCTCTTTACAGGTCTATCTTTCTAAGCTAACGATATTTTCTCACATATAATCTCAGTGTATGTAAACAGCGTGAATTCGATATTTTGAATACAATGGCACTATTTTCAAGCACTCTCATAGCTCGATTTTAATCTTAATATGCAATACAACAAACTTAATATTTTGAATAACTAAAGAAAACTAAAATATTTTCGTTAGTTAAACTTTTCCTATGCATTCAAATTAAAATAATACAATCTAATCTATTTTTTATTTAACAAATTTAGTCATTAAAAATGAAACGAAATACAAATATAATCTTGAAAAATATAATATATAATCTTATAAGCTATAAATATTAAGTCTATCCGTAACAACTGTTGTTGTTACCGGAGAAATTAATGATAAAAGTAATATGTTTTGGTTATATAATTGTTAATATTCCATATAATAAAATTTTTATTAAAATATCATTTTATTTCCAGATGAGTTTATCTCTCTTACTTGTCAGGATAGTTCTACAATCAAAATCGATGAAGAAGTCGAAACAAAACTTACAAATATAGAGCTGATGTGAGCTGTAAGAATTCCGAAAAGAGTTCATTATGTTGAATAAAAAAGTTAGTTCCATTTATTTACATAATTTAATGAAAGGTAAATTTTAAAGTTTAAGTAAATGATTTTGGAAATGTTAATGTAGATAATTGAAAAAAACTATTACAATTTTTATTTACAGCTCAATTTAATTTCAGTAAACTTTGATGTTTTTACTTGTTTATGGTTCAACTGGTTCCTTCTTACTTTATAACTTATTTTTGTCTATTATTCTTTGACGTAAAAGAAATTGAAATAATATTAGCAAGGTTGCTTTTTAATGGCCAATATGGCTGCCCTAGGTAAAGGGGCTTAGTTTGCGTGGTGTGAGTGAAAGGTATGTATAAGTGAGTTAGAAAATAAAAAATTGTGTAAGAGAGACGTGGAAGGATAGAGGAGAACGAGGTGGAGATGTTAGAATATAAAAAGGGGTGATAAAAGTGAAAGAGGACTATAAGGAAGGAGTAAAAAGAGGAACGACTGTTTTGAGGTTAAGTTTGAATGAATGATAGCATAGAAGGGGTATAAGTAGAGTGTGAAGGAAAAAAAAGAATGAGTTTAAAGAATAGTGGAAGTCCTAGGTTCATCAAGACTGATAGCAAGGACAACAGAGTGGTAATTAAAAGAGAAAGAAAGAAGAGTATTAAGGAAGTAGGAGAAAAGGATAAGGTACAGGCAAGGAGCTCTGAAAGTGAAATAGAAGGTGCAGAAGAAAATAATAGTAAAAAAAGACTCAGGGAGAGCCCAGAGGAAGAAGTAAGAAAGAGAGCTGTGAAAGAAGCAGAAAGGGACAGAGTATTGACAAGTGACAGTGAAGAGGAGGACTTGGATACGACAGTGAGAGAAGAGAAAGAGAGAGATATGGAGAAAGATAAGCTGGAGAAAATAATGAACATGCTAATCAACATGGAAATGGAGAATGGGGAATTTAGAGAGGAAATGAGAAAGGAGGTGATTGAATTCAAGGAAGGTTTAAGGAGGGAAATAAAAGATGTTGAAGAAAAATTAAGCGTGAATATAAAAATGTTGGAAGAAGAAAATAGAAGGGAGAAGGATTCGCATAGACAGATGTATGATAAACTGATAAATGATGGGAACGAAAGGAAAGTATGGGAGGAAAAAGAAAGTAAGGAGAGGGAAGATCTTAAAAAGGAGGTGGCAGAGAATAAAAAAAAGCTAGAAGAAATAGAAAGAAAGATGGGTCTAGAGGAGGATAAGACAAGAGAACAGGTAGAGGTTGGAGGAAGTGAATTAAAAAAAAGGGAAGAAAAGGAAATATTATGGATGGCTGAAATAGAGGAGAGAAAAAGAAAAAAAAAATAATATCATAATGAAAGGAGGAAAAGTGAGTGAGTTGAATACTAAAGAAAAAGTGATAAGTTGGATTGAAAAAAGCATAGAGGTAGAGGCGAAGATAAGAAAAGTATGGAAAATAGAAGGAAAAGATGAGATGATAGGCATGCAGGGTGAGGATTGGAAAAGCAAAGAAAAGATCATGGAGGAGAAGAATAGGCTTGAAGGTACTAACATTTTTCTAGAACATGACTCGACCTGGAGAGAAAGGAAAAATAAGACTATTTTATTTTAATTAGATAAATAGACCAAATGTATTGACCGTACACATAACTTAAGATTTACCATAACATCATCTGAAAGATCATTAAAAGATGATTTAGCTGAATGTATAAATAAATGCTTTTTTGAAAGATAAATTTTAAAGTTTATAAAATGATTTTGGAAATTTTAATGTAGATAATTGGAAAAAACTATCACAATTTTTATTTATAGTTCAATTCAATTTAAGTAGACATTGATGTTTTTACTTGTTTATGGTTCAACTGGTTTCTTCTTACTTTATATCTTATTTTTGCCTGTTATTCTTTGACGTAAAAGAAATTGAAATAATATTAACAAGATTGCTTTTTGAAAGTCAATAAGACTATTTTATTTTAATTAGATAAATAGACCAAATGTATTGACCATGCGCAAACCGTAAGATTTAATATAACATTATCTAAAAGATTATTAAAAGAAGATTCAGCTGAATGTATTAAAGCTTTTCAAGTGAGTTAAATATATTCAAATCAGTATTAATATAGTAGGTATTTAAAAAACTCAAATGTTCTTATAAACATTCTATTTTTGTTTAAAAAAAAAAGGTCAAATAATTATAATGTTGAACCAAATATGTTTTATAGTTTTAAAAAATTTAGTTTGATAGCAATAGCGTTCATAACAATAATATTGTATCAGTGTGTAATAATGGATTTCCTACGTATTTTATAAGTAAAAAAGATTCTGTTTTTAAATTTTTTAAAAGAGATACTGTTTTTAAATGCTTAAATTTAAGTAATGAGATTGTTATACTTCTTATTACTATACGTAACTTATAACGAGGATATGAAAAAGCTGTTATTTTTATATAGTTACTAAAATGTTATGTATAAATAAAAAAGCTTTTGTAATTTTTAATAATGAGAGATTTTTAAACTCTTATTTGGTAATAAACAAATGTAACAAATGAATTGATGCTTTTTTTTATTAAAACCTTTCAACCTTTTATATGCAAAAAAAATTTATAGATTTCATATATAATATTTGACTAATATAATATAATTATAACTTTTTATTTAAATAATATAATAAAATTAGTTTAATATATTGTTGAGATGTAATCATTAAAAATAATTTAATTTTATTTATTCAAATGTTCTTGCTAAGTTTACAGTACACTTATTTGATATATTTAAATCCTTCAAATAAATAAGATTAATGAAAATTATAATAAATAATAAAAATTTTAAGTGTATTATAATTATAATGATATAAATTTGTTGGAATTTAATAGTACATTAAGATACAAGTGACATAAGTGGCCCATTATTTGACGGCGTGAGATTAGCAGCCGAGCGTAGCGAGGAACTGAAGTCACTAGTATCTTATACTATTTTATAGCTCGAGTGATATAAATTCGCCATATTAAATCTGTACTAGTAAAAAACAATAACGAACAAAAACTATGCACTTCACGAATGATAATTCAAAAATAAAAACGAAAACTGTAAAAAAGCAAGTACTAGGCGTTCTGTGAATGATAAATTAAAAAAAAGAAAGCGGAAACTATATATGAGCCAAAACTAAACACTCCTTGAATGATGAATCGAAAAAGATTTTAAAAAATTATAATTTTAAAAATATACTTAAAATGTGTAATAATAATTAATTTTAATCAATATAATTGATATTATGTGAAATTGTTTGTCGAAATTATCTTTTATAAAGTCATATATTTAAATTTTGTTTCACGTATATATTAGCGTCGTAGGAGCAGTGAGGAGGTAACTTATGTATAGTATAGCAATAGCAATCATGCGTAGTAATAGGGGATTCCCCGAAGCATTTTATAATAAAACGCCGAAATGACTATACCTCTTCGCTTTGCACGTTACGCTACTATAAGTTTTAGTTTTACTCGTATTTTACTTGCTTATAATTGTTATTTAATTTAAAAATTGTTAATATAAATGAGTTGTAATAATCTAGCGCTTTTTTGGGGGTGTCCCTCTCGCCTAGTAGTTTCTTCTTTCCTTTTTTCTGCTTCCTTTCGTGCCCATATTACTTTACATAATAAATCGCCATTATATGAGTATTCTCTACATTAAATGCTGTGAAATCGCATTGAATATGTCTATAAAAACATTTTAAAAATTGACATGAGAAATATAGTTTGAGAATGCAAAAAAATTATTGCTTCTTGTTTGCAATATTTTCTAACTTATATTATTATTTGCAAGTTACTTTTGTAAAGATCTTTAAAAATGTAAAAAAGGAAAAAAAATGAAATGATTTTTATTATAATATTATCAAATAAATCTATAATAAATCAGATATAACATGATGCCATTCATCAATAAAATTTAAATAAACAAGCCTAAAATGTTATTTCCACATACATAGTAAGTTTAAATTGGATAATTAAAATTGAATAACTTTAATGAATGTAATTGATTTTTATACTTTAACTTGAAAAATGTTCATAAACGAAACATTAAATATATACTTGACAACTTCTCAATTGATTTGAGTATTTTTATTGGTTAGAATTATATATACAATACATAATATTATTTAATATAAATAAAATAACTTAAACATTTTGTTAAAAAGAGATTACTAAAAAATTTTATTACATTGCTTTTGATAGTTTCATAACTTGGAATTTGAAGTCGTTGCTTTGTGTAAAATAAAACAAAATTTTAAAGAGAAATAAATACTTAACAATAGCTTTAATAGTCAAATATTTGTATTGCTTCTAATAAAATGAACAGCGTGTCTGGTACAATTACTCTTAATATTCGAAATGTCATAGATAAATAATTTTAATAATTCTCAAATACGCATTGTAAACACATGTTCCCAAGAAAAAAAACCTTCCTAATTTAAAAACAAATGTAATAAATAAAGATAAACTGCTGACAATACTGTCAAAAACTGTTTATTAAAATCTTCATCTAAAATAATTTATTTATATCTCGTTGTCAAGATTTAAATAAATTATTTTTGTCAATATTGGCAACTCCTTATCTTTATTTCTTACTTCAATATCAAAACTGTCTGTAGTTTAGAAAACAAAGTTTGAACAGTAATATCCTTAGAAAAAATAGCACACAATTTCAAAAATAATTACTTCCTCCAAGCAGTCAATCAAAAGTATTTAATCCATTATCATTTACACGTTATTAACAGTTCTTTTAAATAATAATTAAATAAAAGAGTTTATATCAAAATTTAACCGTTTTTCATACACACAAAAGTATTTTCACAATTATATAAAATATCTTTTATAACATTATTTAAGAAAACTTTGAAGTGAACATGTATAAATTTTTATTTCAGGTTTGTGAAAGTTTCTAAAAAAATATAAAATAAAATGAAGATGAAAGATAAAACAAGATTTTATTTTTAAAACACTGACTGTCTTTATAATATATTATAAGAACTTCTCAGTGTAATTTCATTAAAAACTTATTCGTAAAACTTGATGCTCTCCAAAATAGTAAATACGTGATGATTTATATGTTGAACGTTGAATGGAATTTAAAATATTATATACAATGAAACAACTTGGCTTTTTTCATTTACTATTAGTATTCACTATCTAGGAGAATATCAAGTTTCTGGAAAAGAAGTTATTGATGATAATTCACTTAAAACTTCATATAATGTATGATAAAGAAAGTCAGGATTTTACAAACATACTCGTATATTCAATCTATGCCATGAAATTCAATTTTTTTTTGTCAACTGTGAAGTTAATTTGATTTTTATTTTGTATGTCAATACAATGACTTGAAAGAAATCAGCTGATACACAAAAAAAATAATTTACTTAAAACTCTATATATTAAGACTTTTAATGTAATAAATATTATATTACTTTACGCAAAAAAAAAATAAATTTTTCGAATATTTGCAATATAACTGTTTCATCCTTTAACTTTTAAACATTTTTTTATCATCTTCTAAACCATTTATTAAAATGGGAAATTATGCATACCTTCTCACTATTGAAAGCGAGATTAAAAAAATTAGCATCATGTAATTTTTCACAATATATTAAAAAGCCATATTTACCTTTTTCTCCAAGCATGACGTTTTGATTTTCGACGCGAAGGAACACTTTTGTGCGCCATTTTTTATAACTGCACAAACAATAAAAATCTAAATAATGATTGCTGCGGCAATAACAAAAACTTATTAACGGACATTACCTAGTCCGCTAATATTATCAAATATATAGAAAAAAATTTTTTTTAATTTTATATCTAAATGTAAAAACTAAAAACCTATTCTAGTTGATAACACAACCGTACTTATGAATTCGGCAAATGTGCCTATTAGATTGCGTAACTTGAAAACGAAATAAACTATAGTTAATGTAATAAGAACTGCACGAACCTGTCACTGTCACACGAATGAAAAAATGAATAGAAGCTTCCAATTGGTCAATAGGTTTCCAAATCATTTAGAAGTATGTACAGTGTTGCCAAATAAAGAATCTCGAGGAATCTAATAAAATAACGGATATTCCCATTTGGAATCGTTAGTTCGACAAAGGAGCATCCGACTTCAATAAAAAAACCGATCGAATATGGGGAAAAAGAGTAAGTGAAAACGTTTATATTAAGAAATATTAATATTATAAGAAATAAAAAATTTGTAAATTGAAATCTTAATTAATAAAAATATTATTTACAGATGCAGTTGATAAAAAGGGAGATAATTCCAAACCCAAAGTCGATGGAAAAGTAAGTACAAAATATATGAATTAGAATATGATGGATAAAAAATTTTTATTGTTTAATTTAATAAATTTATTTTAAATTAATTGCTTAGGTTAAAAACAAGAACGCCAAATCTGAAGCAGGTACTACTGAACAAAAATACGTGAAAGCACTCGAGAGTCGCATAAGCGTCTTGGGACACGAGAGTGGTTTTATTTAATAAATAAAATTTTATTTGATGATTCAGTGAAAAAATTAACATGTAAACAATATTTTTAATTTATTTATTTATTTTAGCTACTACGGGAAAGTAAATAGGGACTATTCGGCTAAATATCATAAAGAAAAGTCCATGCGGGAAATGCTGGAGAATCTTTTGAAGCATGTAAGTTTGAAAAAACATTAGTATTTTGTATATATGTATGTATTTTAGCAGTTACGCGTTTATTTGAAAATATTTCTTAAAATTCTTTTAAGTCCAAACAGTCTTTTATTTTTTATTTAAAAAATTCTTATTTTTAAAAATAAAACAATACATTGTAATATTTTTCTTAATATTTACTATATTAAAGATCGCAATATACAATCTTTGAGAAATAAAAATTTAATTATCATACCAAATGATTTTTATTTAAGTTATCAATTCCATGTACATTAAATATAAAAATCAAAGTGTGTGACAGTTTCGTAAAAAAAAAGAAAAAATGAAGATGAAAAGTTAAACAAAAGAGTTTGATTTTCAAACTGTGGCTGTCTTTATCATAAGAACTTTTCACTATAGTTCCATCGATAACTTCTTTATAGAATTTGATATTCTCTAACATAGTAAATATATGATGATGTATATGTTGAACGTTGATTATAATTGAAAATATCATATTGATCTACAATGAAACAACTTGGCTTTTTTTCATTTACTATTAGTATTCACTATCTAGCAGAATATCAAGTTTCTGGAAAAAAAGTTATTGATGAAAATTCACTTAAAACTTTATATAATGTATAATAAAGAAAGTCAGGATTTTACAAACATACTCATATATTCAATCTATAAGTATATTTTACAATTGAATAGAAAAAAAGTATGTAGTCACAATCGACAAAAAAAAATTCAAGTTTTTTTAGTCAATTGTGAAGCTGTTGACTTGATTTTTATTTGTCACATGTTTATATTTGTTTCAAAATTATTTGCGTACTATGTATGTATTTTTTGCAGATAGGCGTTTATTTGAAAATATCACTTTAAATATTAAATTCTTTTCAGTCTAAACAGTTTTATATTTTTATATAAAAAATTTTTATTTTTCAAAAGATTTTAAATTAATCATATATATGAATACATTGTCAATTTTATTTTATTTTCTTTATAGAAGCAGTCAGCCCAAGTTCAACAGAATCCAGCTCTAGCTGCTCCTGTAGTGGTGCAAACTCATCCTCCACCTAGAGAAGCTCCAGTCTGGCGTGGACGAGGTCAGCGTCGCCGGGGTTGGCATGGCCGCGACCAGGTTTTTCGTGGACGTGACTAGGTCTTTCGTGGCCGTGGCCATATCTTCCGTGGTCGTGGCCATGTCTTCCGTGGTCGTGGCCACATCTTCCGTAACCGTGACCAACATTGGCCACGTAACCAAGGGAATCATTAATTCTAATAGACTTTAGTAATTCATTTTTTGTAACACTATGTAGAATTTTTTAAATAAAGTAAAGATGAAATCGTAACATATTGTGTTTGTACGTTATTATTAATTTATATTAAACAATTGAGGTACATAAATTCAATCAAATAATTAAAGTATATAAATTAAAGAGTTTTTCGTGCAATGTATTAGCTTAATAATATTTAATAGGTATTAATTATTCAAGAAAAAATGTTGATATAATCTTGCTTTAGAAAATTGAGGAGATAAGAAAAAAACTCATGAAACTAGAGGTAGTGTAACTCAGGTGTTAAATACAATGACTTTTGCTTCAACCTTATCTCTTAAGATGTATAAATTCACTTATTAATTATGATTGTAAATTAGCTAAATCTCATCACTTACATAATACACTATGGAAAATGTTATGTCCTGCTGAAATTTCTTAGGGAGCTGCTATTGGTTTAGTAAAAAGTTAGTACTATTGGCTTATTTTTGGATTGTTGGAGGAGCGGTACATAGAAAATTTAGAAGGAATTGCTCCCAGTGTTACTGCTGATTACAATGATTGGTATTCACAAAGTTCCTGATCAACTTAGCAAATTAAAAAAGCAAATGTATCAGAAGTATCAATGATCAAAGATATCTAAGACCGTGAGATCAAGATTGACACATGCTGATTGTTATTGAAAAAAGACATATTGACATGTTCAAAAAGTCTTAGAAATACATATCAGTAAATAAGAACATTAAATATTATAAATAAAAATTTTTAATTTCTAAATATTTTAATGTTTTAATATATATTAGTTTTTGTAATATTACAATGTAATTTAAATATCATGAAAAAAAAGTTTTACTGATTTTCACTGCATTTTCTTCAATTTAATTTAAAATCAATTCATAATTCAATTAAGTCGAAATAAAAATCATTATAAAGTAAAAAATATACTTATGAAAATTTGAACTAATAAAAATTAAAAAGATTCTATTTTTCTAATTTATAATCGTATACATAGATTGAAACTTTTAAAACAAATTCATTTTTTTAGATTTCTAAATAACGATAGAGAAAATTCAATTAGTATATTCATACATGGGAATAATCTTATCAACTGTATATATTAGTATACAATTATTCCCTAGATTATGCTTTGTTTTAATAATTGTCAAACAGAAATAAAAATGATTTAAGAGTAATACTGTACTAAAGGTTACTTTTCATGTATAAAACAATTTATAGAAAGAAATAATAAAAAAAAGAAAATATTCATATGTATCTAAAAAGTGTTTATTCTTTTAACTAAATAGTTTTAAAAGAGAATTAAGTGGTGTTACGAATAAAATGAATCTCAATGAAACAAGATTCAATCTAAATAAAATCAGCTTTATTTATATATCGTCACCAGCATACAAAAACTACTCGCTAACCTCTTTTATTCTACCATAACTATTGATAATTGAATTTCTTGATTTGTTGATTTGAATTCTTGAATCATCGATAATGTCTTCAATTAAATCAGGAATATCCTTAACTTTTAATCCTTTAGTTAAAATTGGAGGCAGCGCACTAATTATAACACATTCTAAATAATTTCTAACAGCATCATCAGCGCCACATCCAAATTTTGAAATTGTGAAGCATAAACTATCCAAACGAATGTCAGGAAAAAGTAATTCACATTGTACAAAATTTTTTTCATTCCAAATAATAATTATGTGATAAACTTTTTCACAAATAAAATCAAATAATCGAATGATCCATTATAAAAGTAAAATCCTTCCTTAAATTTTTTTATAAACTATAATTATAGCTAAACACTAAATATTGAGATTATTTCATATCATTTTAAATATATGAATACTATAAGAATATATGTAATTACCTTCTTGAAATCAGATTAACTTATTTTTTAAAGATGTAAGTTGTTTTTGTAACACTTCAAGTTTTAATAAATTAATAGCACAAATTAAATTGCTCAATAACAAATCCCAAATGTGTACCACCAGAGGCATCCGTCATTCTTATATAACGGTTTTCTGGCTTCTGTTTTAAAATAAGGTTCAAAGAGAATGTCCCTTAATTTTTTATCCATGCAACTATGTTACATTTGGTTGCTAGCATACAACATAATTTTAGCAGCATTTGCAAATACAAGGAATATATTGTAACTGAATCTCCTTTAGGTGTTGGTTGAAATTTTGCAGTAAGGCCAACACAAGCTTTTGTAGCTTATATTCAAATGAAGTTGGAGTTCTCTCATGCCATTATCTTCTAAAATTCATTCTTCTAAATTTTTCACTTCTCCATTTACTAATTTATACATACCTGTAAAAAAAAGAACAAACATTTTTCATATAAAATTTTTTTTCAAATAAAGAAAATATCATAAGGCAAAATTTACTAGTTTGCTAAACGAGCAATAACTCCAGTTAAACATGCAACTTCATTCATAACCATTTCTACTGCATCTCGATGAATCCATAAAAATCCATGAATTTGTATCACACATGATTGGTTCTCTGTACCAAGTGTAGCAAGTAATATAATACATAAATAAAGCATTGAGAAAAATATTTGTGATTATAAGTTGGAAGAAAAGATGGATCACTGCCATCAAAACTATTATGAACATCAGATTGCTAATCAACTACGGACATGCTTGAAAAACAAGATGAAATCTGATTTTCTAATAGACTTTCTGCTTCGAGTCTAGTTGAAGCCACTCAGATAAACATTGCCATTTTTGCCTCATACAAATATAAAGGTCTTGAAGTCTAAGGATCATATTGAAGCATACCACGAAGTAGATTATCTGGTTCAAGTAAAGTGTTTTAAATATCCTTGGTTAGATAATAATTATAACCCACGTATTATTACAATCCAGTTAAAGAATTTAGTTTAGGCAAGAAAGACCAAGCGTTTTGCAAACATCATGTCCTCCTGAACAACTAAATAATATCCATCAACTTATCTCCAAAAATATTTATCTCTTGAATGGTAGTATCTCGATTTTGAATCGTAATTAAAAAAAAAACGTTTAAAAAAACAACAACACGATAAGTTTAAGTCAAATTTTATAACCTATAGAATACACGACACCTAATACACAACTGACATATATATACGTATATATGCAGACGATACTTTGGAACTGATAAATAAGAAATCTAACGCCATCTCTCGGATCGTGGATTTCAACAATTTACTATAATAATCGAAAATAAATTTTTTTTGTCGTTAGAATTTTAATTTTTCACAATATGTCCCCAATTTCTTTATTGATTTTGTATTTGTTCTAAAAATTTCATTGCAATATATTGCTTCGTTGCTGAAAAAACTTTGAATAACTTTTGGAGTAAACTCCATTGCGTACTGTTAGTGTCGATAAAACAGAACCGGATGTTGTCGTATATTACAGATGCAGTTATTCAAACTTTATAATTTTACTATAATGTTTTTCTTCGTAAAATAACTTGTAAAACATTGTTTATTATATTTGTTGTTGGGGACAACTATTTTCATTAGCATAAAATTATCTAATATTTCTCAAAAAGAAATTTTACAAGTACTATATCCGAGACCTTACAGCAGCGCTGCGCGTGGTAAAAATTGAAAATTTATATTTTATTTTTTTTGTAAAATTTTGAGTTTTATGAGATGTCCCCAATTTCTTTAGCAATTCTAAATTTACTATCAAAATTTCATGGCAATCGGTTTATTTATTGCTGAGAAAACTTTGAATAACTATTCTAGTCGAATGCAAGCATATCTGAGTATATGCAGCGTCATCTTTTTGGAATTTCGACATTATTGAAGGATTTACACCAGATTATTTACATTGCTATTTAAGCGGTGTTGTACAACAGTTTAGTAATTATTTAATTAATCAGTTAAGACCAATAGATATATAGTACATTAAGAGCAGGCCGGATTCGCTGTCCTTGTCTAATTGGCATTTTTGTTATTTACTCAAGTATTAATCGGTGTATCTGCAAATTGAAGGTTAAGCGCAATAGATATTATTATTACAAATATTTATGCACAAGAAAAAAAAAATCTATCGCTTTGTTTTTGAGAAAAGTAAGGAACGCGAAAATATTATAAACATAATCTTTTACTTCGGCGTTCCTTACTTTTCTCAAAAACAAATCGGTAGATTTTTTTTTTTCTTGTGCATAGATATTCATAATAATAATATCTATTGCGATCAACCTTTATTTTGAAGATACACCGATTAACACTTGAGTAAATAACAAACAACTCAATTGTTACTCGGTCGGTATCAGGTTCTACTCCGGCCTGCCGTTAATGATGCATTGAAAAAATTTAAAGTTCCTCGTTAAATCAGTCGCTTATCAAGGTCTTTAGAGCATAGAGGATTCTGGAAAGCGAGAGAGAATGAAAATTGGGTCCTATATTATTCTTAACCTCTTATAAGCTCAGTTTAAAAAAATAATATTATTTTAAAATACTGGACACTATTAGTAGATGCTCTACATATATTGTTAAAGACAAACATTACATGTATAGAGTTAAATGAGGTAAATAAAATGTTGCATAAATTTGTACAACAAAGTGAAGGCTTGTATTCTTTGAGTGCATTAACGTATAATGTACATCAACTCACTCATATATGTAAAAGCGTAAGCAATTGGGGTCCACCTTGGGCTTATTTTACATTCTCATTTGAAGCAGCGAATCATGAACTTTTAACAGCTATACATTGTGCTAAAGGTGTCATCGCACAAATTGTGAGATTTGAAAATATTCAACGCTGTATACAAATATTAGAGCAAAAACTGTATCCTGGTTGTTCAGAAATCATTAAAGAATTTTGCGAAAATCGACGGGCGCCATCAATTAAAAAAGTTATTCAAACATCTGACATTACATATGTTGGTAAAGAATATATTGTGGAACTGGATATTAGGAGAAAATTTAATATGTCAAGAGATGCTACGGCATTTTACAAAATAATTATTAAAGGTTGCATTTTCATGAATACTCGAAAAATCAATTCCCGCTCATGTGATTACTTTGCACAGTTAAACGATGGACGATTCGTCCAATTAATAGATTTTATTATAGACAATAATAATGAAATAACTATTGCCAAGGTGATAAGGACGAAACCTAATTATTACTCTAAAGTAATACGTGATGTTCTAAATTTTACAGATGAAATTTGCTTCGAAACTAATAAAATATTAACAATTTGTGTATTTCTTGAAATCCAAAAAAAAATGTTTATCATACCAGTGCCCAATCACTTTCATTATTAATTAATTTTTACATCCGAAATTGTACCTATGAAAAATGTAGATTAATGTTACTTATGTATTAACATTTTCTAATAAAGTATCGTATCATGTATATAATAAAGGATAATAAGAAAACATATATTATTAATTTCAAAATAAACGATATATTTAATGAATATTCAGATCTTTTAAATTATGTAAAATAAAATAAAACAAAAATTTTATAATTTATTTTATATTTTTGGAAAAGTTGCGCAATTAGTTGCGCAAAAAGTTGCGTCACTTTTGGCTCGATAAAGTGACACGAAAAGTGATATAAAAAGCGACGCAAAAAGTGACACGAAAAGTGACGCAAAATATTGCATCATAAGTTCCGCGATCATTTTCAGGAAGGAATACATTCCGACATTAAAATTTGACCAAATATCTGAATCAAATTTTATCTGAACCAAATAACGTTAAATCTAATCTGCATACACATTAAATTTTAAGTATAAAGCATGGAAAATCATGTATTCACATTAAATTGTGTTTAATGTATTCACATGAAATTTGCTTCCAGTAGATTCACATTAAATTCATGCATATTTTTTTAACAGTGTATATATTGTAACGTTTTTCCCCTTTCGGGAGGGGGAAATACGTGTAAGATCGACAGGAGTTGGAGGGATCGAATGGTGGAAAGTAAAGGAGAGTAACCGGGTTTAACACGTTTGGTTATGCTAAGGAGTACCTTGGCTTTATTGTACTCATAAAACTCATGTACAACGACGATTACAATGTGAAATAATAATAATGTACTAATCAAAACTAAACCTGATATTTTTATATAATACAAATAAACTAACCTAACCTTAATGAAATATAATTTACAAAAGTAATTTAGTTCTTTGTTTAAATCGACCACTTGACGGCTATTTAATAAATGAATCAAAATAATCTTTAAGTGAATCTAATTTAATAAATGCATTAAATCAATTAATAATCTTTATAGTTTATTTTAACTCATAGATTCTACGGCCTGGACGGTCTAAAATATACCGGCGGCTTTTACCTGCAACAATGTGCAAAAACAAAAGATACAAGTGATTGATAATTAAATATAATTATATTAATAGGCAGCGGCATCTAATAACGCAATACTTAATCCTACGGCAATAATAATCGTGGGTAGCCGGCTCCCTTGATTATCTAAGTTACGAATCTCTATAGGTACGCGAGACCTTTAAGTGATGTAAAGATAAAGGGTGGCCGACCCCTTAACTTATTCTAATATCTAATATTTACACGTGGTCGGACGGAGTCCTTAAACTAATATGAAACAAGTAATTGGGTGGACGACACCCTTAATATATTCTACAAATCACGTAGTGGCGGACGCGACAGCTGTGGGTGGACAAGACCCTTAATTAAGCCCGTTGCGATATGTGAGATAGAATATAATATTTTGGGTGGACGTCACCCTTAATTTCAGCGGCGCAAGTTCGGCATTGCGGCGTCGGCAAAACGTTGCGAGTGTGCTCTAGGCAGATAGATTTACGCCAGCGTGCTCACTTGACGTATCTCTACTACTGCCAGCATATGCACTAGAGTGTAGACCAGCGTGCTCACTCGGTCTACCCTCATGTGCAAGAGAGAGAAACTAGTCCTTCTACAAGAGAAGGCAACCAGCTACTACTTGTCTCGCTCTCTCTTAGCCTAGCGTGCTCACTCAGGTAAAGAGAGAGGGGAGACCGTAGTCTACACTGCTCTGCTCTGGTTAGCTTCTCGGCCTCTTATATACTCTGGCCTCATTTTTCCCGATGCGTGCTACGAAGTTCAAGGTTACCGCCTAGCGGCTGAGCTCAGAACTATTGTTCTATCGTAGCTGTCCGTTAGGCGGGAAATTTGAATGCACGGGTATGTATACTCGTCGTAATATATATATATATATATATATATATATATATATATATATATATATATATATATATATATATATATATAATTTATATTGTACGAATAGAATCAATATTTATTTGTAGTTAATAAAAATTAAAAATTATGTAATAAAATATTAATTATATCCAACATTTTTTCAAATTTAGAGTTTTAATAGTTCATTTTGGATATTTAGAACATGTACTTATTTTTTACCTGTTATGATAAATTCAATTGTATGAAAAATGTTGTTAATAACTTTGGTTGAAGAACATTAATTTTGTTTTATTAAAATGGATTTAATCGCAATTTAACTCTACTAAAATAACAATCAGCTAATATTTAGTTTTAATTAACTTTCAATTTTATTTATTTTAAAAATTAAACTTTTTATTTATTTACAATTTAGATTTTTTTACTGAACCTGTAACAATTGAATGTGGGCATAAATTTTGTGAAAAATGTATTTTGCAAATTACTAATAATGAACCAGCAACTTCTCCGTTATGTAATAAAAAAATTCAAAAAAAAAAAACAATTTCTAAAGAAAACAATGAATTTCTACAAGCAAGTATTGTAAAAATTTGAGGCTTCACTTGCAGCAATTAAGTCTGACTCTGGAATTGTTGGTAAGTTAGATATTTTTTTTTTTTATAAGATTTATTTATAAAATCTAAAATTAATCAAGTTCAAGTTCAATCAACTTTTACAAGTCAATGGTGATATAAAATCAAATAATATTGAAATTAATTTAACTTATTCTATAAAATTCTGTCAACTTATCAATTACAAATTAATATTTTTTAATAATAGTTTATTTTTTATCTTAATTTGCAACTGCTTTTAAATTTTTATAATATGATTATGAAATTGATAGAAATTAGTATTCAAAGTATGATAATATAAAATTTTTAATTTCAGTTTTTGAGCCTTGTAAAAAAGTGAGAAATACAAAAGAATTTATTATTCCTCCTGCCACTCCTAGTACTTCCAAAATTGATCAAGCTTCAGCTATTTTAAGAGGCACTGCTTCAGCTATAAGTAAAAGATCAATAAAATCAAAAATTCATTCTCAAACCAACAAGCGACTTAGTTTAATAAAGAAGAAACAAATTAATGAAAAAGTAATAAGTTGGCTTGAAAAACATACTGCAGCAGAGGGAACAAATTCTGATGCTAATAATGAAAATAGTCCTTCAGATGTTTCAACACCTGATCATGATTTAAAAAATAAACAATTCACTAAATTAAAATCACCAAAAAATTTATCTCCAGATGGACCTAAAAGTAAGTTGCCACTTCGTTTACCAAATAATAAAACCAGTGATAATTCTCCATGTCAAAGCAAATCTCCCATGAAAAGTGAGATTTATAGCAATAAACTACAATCACGATCAAATAAATCATCAGTTGTATTTAAAAAATTAGGAAGACTAAGAAATAATGAAAAAGCTGCTGAAAATGATTTAAATGCATCAAAAACATTGAACATGCCAAGTTTATCACCAGAACCTATAGATATTGATATTGAAGAAGATGGTAAAAGTGATAATAATTCTAAATCTGAAGATCTAAATGAAAAACGTAAGTTTTTATTTGACTTTTAAAACAAAATATGTTTATTGAAAAAAGTAATTATATCCGTGATTTTACTTTTCTTTAGAAATATCCTTGTTTAAAGTGTCTGAGGGTGTCTTAGTTTCTTCCGACATGATCATCGATTGTTTAAGTCAATCTAATTTGCCGCTATTGAAATATTTATATGTAACAATGCTTGAAGAAGTATTAACATTAGGTTCTCCATCAGAATTACTTGCAGATGAAGAATTATAATGCTTCATAAATTATGTGAAGTTAATTAATCTATGGTGATAGATTTAAAAACAAATATTTTTGTTTTTTTTTGGAAATATATTTTATTTGATATCTAATACACCCAATTTTTTAGATTAAAGTATTTAATAGTTCAAAATCGAAGTATTTAATAGTTATTGAACATTAAACATCATAATTATGAAATATTTTTTTTTAAATCAATAGAAAATTATTTTTTACTATGTCTAGAAATGCAAAATCACATGATTGAATAGTAAAATTGTGTTCTTTTTTATTACTGCTCATTTTAAATTAATTTTGAGTTACTTGAGGCTATATGTAATCTATCAAAGGACTGAGTAATATGCTTATATAAGACTGCACTGAAACTTTTTAAAAAAAGCCCCAGTGTCATAGACCAATGAAATATCTTGATGTATTTATTTATATACAAATCTCTTCTATTAAAGAAATGAATAAGATTTTTTATAATAGTTTTTTTCAGTTTTATTAGAAGCTAATGTAATTGAAATTGTTATACGAACCAAATGAAATTTCTAAAATGGTATAACTTGATTTTCAACAAACATACAATATACTGTAACGGTTATTTTGTCCGTTACAAAAAAGAGAATTAGCTTTTAATTTAATATGAATTATAATTAAGTCTATAACCTTTAATATATGCTGAGTTGCTGAAAATTGTAAGAATTTTACTAAATATTACGCAACAAACTCTGATTGTGCTAGCTAATCAATCCTATTGATAAACGACAGAATCTTATGAGATATACTTGTCGCTTGCTGCACACACTGCGTCTCTCTTTCTCTCTTACCTGATCGAGAGATGTGTTGCCGGTAGCGCAGTTTTCCTTCGTGAGGCAGGTTCCAAAATACGTTATATTAAATTATATGATATTACGTAACTAAACAATTTATGACTGCTCACAAGGACCGCGGAGGCGTCGGAGTAAGCAACGGGAAATATATTTTATGTTATATATAGTCAGGCAATATAAATTAATTGAAAGCACGTTTTAATAAAAAACAAAATTAATTTATTATAAGAAAAATATAAATACAAAGATAAAATATGAATCAAACGAAAATGAAATTGAACAATACAAGAAAAGTAATGTACGTGTCAAATGAGAGAGTGGGAGAAATGGGAGGGCGCGTCGCGAACTAAATCGAACTCGCTTATGACGCTGATCGGTTATATAACCGAAAAAACAATATACCTGAACAAGTATCTCTCGAGGAAGAAACACTTGGATATCGCACAGTATAAATATACTTACAATAACACACTGGCCAGCTTACACTAATTACCTACGTGCACGTAGACGACGCTCGCCCGTTATTGTAGCTTCTCCCCTGTACGTAGCCAATACATAAATGCTCTGAACTAGATCGGAGGAATACGTCTCTTCCCGATCCTTGAATTCCGCTGAGCTCTGCCAACGTGGTTGCCTGGATCGGTGGAATCCTATACACGCCGATCAACGTATTTGCTGGTAGTTAATGGCTGACCGCTAAGACGCGCGAAAAGCGGTCAAGTAAAACTCTACAGAAAGAATTTCTGAGAGTGGCAACTTGCAAACATAATATAATATGCTAGACGATATAAACTCACGACTTTTAATTAAGACAATGTTACGCGCTATCAATTGCGAACTTAGTCTAACGTATTATAAGACCACGTGGCGAAATCCTCTAATGAGCACAGCACGGCTTAGGTTTCGTGTTAAGGCGACTACGGAAGTTTGGTTAAATTTCATTTCATAGTTTACAAATTACGCTTTTGGTTTATAAAATTTTTTGGATTTTTAAATTTTCCACCATTCTACGGGTTCCAAAAAATGGTGGAAGATTAAAAAATCTAAAAAATTTTATATATTAAAAGTGTGATTTGTAAACTACGAAATGAAACCTAACCTAAACTCCGAAGTCACCTTAAGGGGAGACACAAGTGAAACTGTGTTTTTCAACAAAAAAATGACGTTTTTTATTTTTAATTTTTAACCCATAGCACCTACAGCTGCTGCCTCATTTACCAGTAAACCAAGCAGTAGTTAAAATGGAACTAGTCTCACAATTTTTAATATTTCAGGCTGAAAAATTTTTTATAGATTTTTCAGATGATTTTGAATAACCTTACGCATGGATTATGTTGTACGTGTTATAGGTAAAAAATGAAAAATAATAAACGTCATTTTTTTGTTAAAAAACGCAGAGAAATTCATTTATAATTTGATATCATTCAAAAATTAAATTGCACTGCAAATTAATTTAATTGATTTATTTACTCTTGAAGATACGAAACTTATACTATACAGCACCTTGGTATAAATCTCACAAAATTAACGCACTATTCAATACATTCAAAGCCATTATATACATAATCCACTTATTTTTTTAATTTGATGTATGTATTATTACAGTTTTCTCGTTATTGTTGCTTTTTCCTTATTATAATTTTGGCTGCTCAGCTATTTCTCCAAATTCGTTTTTCCTATAATATAAGAATTAATTTTAGTTTCAGTATTAATTAACATTATTTTGTATTAGCATGGATATAATGATTAAGATTTTATTAAGTTACGGAAATTCTACTAGTGTAAGTTTATCTTATACTGACTGACTGAAAAAAATTACCCTTAAGATACATAAACTAAAAGTTAAAGTTTTCAAAATAAATTTAAAAAAATTCCAATGTTAATGGAAATTTCAGTGGCAAAGTAAATTAATTTTAAAACAAACAATACCTGTACATTAAAATTACATAAATCTGTATGTCTTAAGGTGAAGAGCCATAAATGTGGTTTGCATCCTTTCTTCTACGTAATAGTAGTCTTAGAATTCAAGGCAAACAAGAAAAACAATAACGTCTTTGTTACCTAGAGACAAAAATTACTTTTTAATATTCGCATAAATATTAAATTAGATGTTTAGCTGAGAAAAATAAAATATTTCAAAAACTAAATCTGAATAAAATATACTTGCTTCAGTTCACGTATGTAAGTTTATTATTATCTTAATAAAAGTATTACCAATTGTTCAGTTAAAATTCAATGATTAATATTTAAGAAACAAGTTATTTTAGACATTGTATCAGTTTGAAAAAGAGATATTAATAAAAAGTCAAGTTTTGTTATTTAGGATCATAAAAAAAAAGGTTTTATTTTGTTGATATTTTTAAGTATTATGTATGTATTTTTTATGTACTTTGGTCACGTTGATACAACAACAAATGTAAATTAGGTTAAGGAGAAATAAAGAGATTATAATATAATAAAAATAAAACTTGCCACCAACTTTTTTAAAGTGAAGTTACAATACAACCCACATTATATGGATCTGTATTAAAATTATAACAGTATATTCTAAACTTATTTATAAAGACTATAAATAATTTTAAATCACCTCATCGGATGTTTAAAATCCTTTTGTTTAATCAAAAACTTGATTTTTTTCAATTTGGTGGTTGTCGTAAGCTTTCTCAGTTAATTTTCAACAAATTGACTTCAAAATTTGCAGGAATCTCCTATTTACACATTTTCATAAAATACCAGTAATGGAATTTTGATAAGTTTTAGTAAACGTTGAACTAAATTAACAGTGACAACCAAAATCAAGAGTTCGAATAAAGGAAAGGATTCCAATTATTTGATGAGATTACTCAAAATTATTCGTAAAACAAATTCTTGTATTTTATATATCTAAGGTCAAAAAACTTTTTTTGAATAATATAATAAAAAAAATTATCATGACATTAAAATTTAGTTTTTATTTCAAACTTAAATTTGGGCCTGATACCTCAAGTTCTTAATTAATTGATGTTTTATGTGAGTGTAACTACAATTAATATTAAACAATACTAATGGTTTTACATTAATATAAAATTTTTTTTTGACATAAATTATAACCTATAAAGTTTGTATTGTTTATTACAACCTTTGTCCATTTTACTGATATACTAACAAGTAATTATTATTAATTGTAAATAATATCAGAAGATTAAATACAACTTAATAAATTAAGCTCAAATATATTATTGTTAATTATACAGTAATTAAAGATGGCGGGAGCCGGCAGAGTTCCGCCTGATAAGCTGTCAAATAAATTTTATAAGTGTCACCCTACTATAAGAGTAGCAACAGTGATTTGTATATTATGTGAAAATGTATACCATGTTAGTGATTTTTTAAAAATAAAAGGCACAAGATTCCTTGGTGAAACATTAGTAATTTGTCCGGAACATGAACATGTTAACCTAACCTCAAAAGTTGATGAAAAAATATTGAATGATGATGCTAAATTGTTAATAGCACAAATAAGAAGTGAAAATAAAGATAAAATAAAAAAATAAATACTTGAAGAGATAGATAAAGAAAAAAAAATAGTCAGGATGAGACAATATATGAGGACAGGATTGAATTGGAGACACTAAGAATAGAAAAACTTTATTAAGAGATTTGAATAAAGAAGTTCAAGAAAAAAATGTATTACTGAGAGAGATGCTTACTATTGAAAGACAAAAAGAGGATAAGATACAAGACAAGAAAAGTTATGCAGAAGTAGTAACAACACCTAAAGTTCAAAATAAAAGGGTACCTAAAATAATAATTAAAAGAAACAAAGATTGTAAGGAAGATCTTGTTGAGATAAATAAATATGTTTCTCATTATTTAATCAAAGATAAGACAATCCAGACAAAAAGTGTGAATGTAAGAGATGAAAAAGAGATAGTGGTCAATTGCTTAAGTGAAGAAAGTACTGATAAAGCAGTAAATATCTTGAACAACAAATTGGCAAAAGTATGTAAGATTGAAAAAGAAAGTATAGCAAAACCAAAAATAAAAATCGTAGGCATTGATAATTATGAAGGAATGAGTGAACAAGTTTTACAAGATGATATAAATACAAGAAATTTTAAAGATTTTGAAGAAAAAGGAGTAATATTGGGTTCTTATATGAGTGATGATAATAAGTTTCAAACTGTTATTATGGAAGTGCCAGTTAATTTATATAAGCATATAAGAGATAATAAAAATAGATTATTTGTTGGTTATCAAAATTGCAGGGTGTATGATATCCTAGATGTCAAGCCTTGTTATAACTGTGGAAGATGTGGTCATAAGGGATCAACTTGCAGAAATGAGACGATGTGTCTTAAATGTGCCGGTCCACATAGATCTAGTCAATGTAAAGCTCAATCATTAACATGTATAAATTGCTTATTTAGCAATAGTAAGTTCAGTACAAATTTTGAGGTTAACCACGCGGCAAATGATAGTGAAAAATGTAAAATTTAGATGGCAAAGATAAACAAATCTATAGGTATGACAGATTATCTTGTGAGACCGTTTATCCCGAGATATATCGGTAAGGAAGGTTTTACAAAACACTCAACAATATCAAACTCATTGACTGCATCTACGTTATCATTGGAACAGATAAGTGATAAAAAAAAAGTAACAAAACAGAGAATCAAAAAACATGAATCAAGGAAGTAATGTAGATGAATACATTAGACAGGAATATGAATTTGATAATGTGCAGTTACTTAGTAATGAAATGTTGGATAATAATAATGTAATACTTTGTGTAAACATAAGAAGTATTAATTCCAATTTTAATAAGCTTGAAGTTTTTGTTGAGAGATTGTCTGTTAAGCCTAGGGTTATAGCATGCCCGGAGTCTTGGAAGGTGGATTGTGTGGGCTATTATCTATTGCCTGGATATAAAATTTATTATAATGAAAGTAAGATAAACATAGCTGATGGTGTAATAATCTTTATAAAAGATGATATACATGAGAATACAGAAATTGTGATAGTTGATAGATTAAGATTTTTGTGTACCAATGTCATTTTGGAAAATGATGAAAGTATTATGGTCTCTGCAGCATATAGAAGTCATGATATTCCTAAAACAGAATTTGTTTTAAGTGTAAAAAAATTTATTGCTAATAACCAGAACATCAGAAATCATATAATTGTTGGTGATTTTAATATAGACATTTCTAACATGGCACAAGACACTGTTATAGGGCATGAATTTTTATTAAACACAGACACTGACACAGACACTACAAGTGTCTTTGTAGTGTCTGTGTCGGTGTCTTTGTAGTGTCTGTGTCGGTGTCTATGTTTCTGGTTGGTGATACCATTGTTCCCTATTCTTCGGTAGTGAAAAATCTTGGTGTATGGATATCTTCCACTCTTGACTGAAATAAGCAAGTCTCTGCGACGATTCGTAAGGTACATGCTACTTTACGGTCGCTGAAATTTTATAAACATGCTTTGTCTCAGGATACTAGGAAACAGCGCGTCGAGTCCCTTATTTTTCCGCATTTTGATTATGCAGCAGTCACTTATGATGATATTCCATAAACACTAAACTTGCGTCTGCATAGAGCCTTTAATGCTTGCATTCGTTTTGTTCATGGCCACATGGGCAGCCGTAAAAGAGTAACGCCTTTCCGCCTTCAATATCGTTGGCTTTCGGTTCAAAATAGACGCCTATACTTGAAAATCTCCTTGGCATTTAACGTGCTTGCTCATGGTAACCCATCATACTTAGCTACTAGGTTTGTAAGGCAACACATTAATGCGTCTGTGCGTTCCTCTGCTAGGTTACCACCGAGATTATTTATTTGTCCTAACGTTCGCACGGCTGCTATGCAGCATTCTTTTGTCTATTTTGCGGCTGACTACTTCAACAAAGAACTCTCTTCATTGGAGTCTTTTACTTCTGAAGATTTTCTCACTTTCAAACGTTATTTGTATGAAAGACTTCTATTGAGTGAGTGTGAATCGTAGCAGCACAAGATGGGTGCTGGCTGATCTTATCAGCTGGTCACTATTAATGGCATAGCGTCTTGTGATTTACTAACTATACGCATTTTTGTCCTAATATACTTCTGTGTGAAATTACTTAATTTTAATTTTAACTAGAATTAAAACTTATGTTAGCTACCTGTAAACACTTGAATTTAAAAACTTTACGAGCATACTATACTCACTTGTTAATCTACACTATTCTTACTATTATTTTTTGCTTTCATTGTTAATTGATTTGAAATATTAATTTGAAATATAATTATTGTTATTCGTCGTTGTATTTTCTTATTGTGCCAGACAGGGTGTTTACCCCAAGGCCAAATAAAGTTTGTCTATGTTTGTCTATGTCTATGTCTGTGTTCTTATCTGTGTCTTTGTCTGTGTCCTTGTCATTGTCTGTGTTCTTATCTGTGTCTGTGTCTATGTCTGTGTTCTTATCTGTGTCTGTGTCTGTGTCCTTGTCATTGTCTGTGTTCTTATCTGTGCCTGTGTCTGTGTCCTTGTCATTGTCTGTGTCAGTGTTTGTGTCTGTGTCCTTGTCTGTGTCAGTGTTTGTGTCTGTGTCTGTGTCCTTGTCTGTTTGTGTGTCCTTGTAGTGTCTGTGTCAGTGTCTGTGTCCTTGTTTCTGTCTGTTTGTGTGTCCTTGTTTGTGTGTGTGTGTCCTTGTCTGTGTCTGTGTCCTTGTCGGTGTCTGTGTCAGTGTTTGTGTCTGTGTCCTTGTCCGTGTCTGTGTCTGTATCCTTGTCAGTGTCTATGTCTATGTCTGTTTGTGTGTCCTTGTAGTGTCTGTATCAGTGTCATTGTCTGTGTCCTTGTCTGTGTCTGTTTGCATGTCCTTGTTTGTGTGTGTGTCCTTGTCTGTGTCCTTGGCGTTGTCTGTGTCAGTGTTTGTGTCTGTGTCCTTGTTTGTGTTTGTGTCTGTGTCTGAGTCTGTTTCTGTATACTTGTCTGTGTCTGCGTCCTTTTCTGTGTCTGTGTCTGTGTCCTTGTCTGTGTCTGTGTCCTTGTCTGTTTCCTTGTTTGTGTTTGTGTTCTTGTCTGAATCTGTGTTCTTGTCTGTGTTTGTGTATTTGTCTGTGTCTGTGTCCTTGTCTGTGTCTTAGTCTGTGTCTGTTTGTGTATCTTTGTTTGTGTGTGTGTCCTTGTTTGTGTTTGTGTCTGTGTCCTTATCGATGTCTGTGTCAGTGTATGTGTCTGTGTCCTTGTCTGTTTCTGTGTCCTTGTCTGTGTCCGTTAGTGTGTCTTTGTTTGTGTGCGTGTCCTTGTCTGTGTCCTTGTCGGTGTCTGTGTCAGTGTCTGTGTTTGTTTATTTGTCTGTATCTGTATCTGCGTCCTTGTCTGTGTCTGTGTCTGTTAGTGTGTCCTTGTTTGTGTATGTGTCCTTGTCGGTGTCTGTGTCAGTGTCTGTGTTTGTGTCTGTTTCTGTATCCTTGTCTATGTCTGCGTCCTTGTCTGTGTCTGTGTCCTTGTTTTAATTTTTAATATATATATGGGGAAATCCACGAAGTTGTTAATTTTCTTGTCACTCCTCTTTATAACCTTTACAGCAAAAATTTATATTATTATTTTAGCTTATTTTCATAAAATATTAAATTAACAATATGTTTAATGTGAAATATATGGAATTTTCAAATAACAAGATTAATGATTCAACATTTAAAGGGGAAAAATGACGAAAATAAAAATTTTTGTGTGTCACTCGTCAAAATTATAAATTTTTTTTTCGTATAACTTTTTGATCGTTAGAAACGAGACTTTGAGACTCCGGGTAATGGAAGATGATATAAAAATTTAAATTATTTTAGAATTTCAAGAACGTGCCACTGATCTGGAATAAATAACTGTTAGTAGCATTTATGTCGTAACTTTTTTAAAAATTTCTTATTTTTGTACTTTTTTAATTGCTGGTATTTGATCAAGCTTTGAAATATAAAATTCCAAGCTCAAAATGATTGCTTTTTTAATAATAAAAAAATCAAGCTAAAGTAAAGTAGCGTGCCACCAAAAATGAAATATTTATAATTCAGAGTATAACAATGC